>NW_026845477.1:142955999-143047048 GCF_025583915.1 Anolis sagrei ordinatus | reverse complement strand
GTTCAATTCCATCATTGGTGGAGTTCAGAATGCTCTTTGATTTTAGTTGAACTATACATCCCAGTAACTACATCTCACATATGTCAAGGTCTATTTTCCCGCAAGAGCACCTCAAGAGCACCCCTGGGCAATATCAACTATACTGCAAATGCTTACTTTGCGTAATGGGTTGAGCCGCCCCTGGCTAGAACCATGATGTGATGTTATCCTCAATATCCCTTTTGCATAAATATAAGCCGTACGTGAATCTTTTTCTGTCCCATAGAATTAAAAAATTTTCCTCATCACATGGGGGAAGCATCGCTTAAGCACTGAGGCGCCATGTTGTAAGCAAAGCCTCCAATGACACTTACACCCCAGTTGGGGGTGGGGTCTCAGCTGGAAGTTACACAACACTGTGTGATGGCCAGCGTGGAGCTCTGTCCTGAAGCCAGGGTTAAGTTAGTGTGTGTTGCACTCCAGGACAGGAAAAGCCCTCTGACTGTAAACACCACACCATTGATTGGAAAACAATCCTTTTATTGAAGATAATATGGCGGCAGGACTGAAGACCGACAGGTCACAGGTTCGAATCCGGGGAGAGGCGGATGAGCTCCCTCTATCAGCTCCAGCTCCTCATGCGGGGACATGAGAGAAGCCTCCCACAAGGATGATAAAAACATCAAAACATCCGGGCGTCCCCTGGGCAACGTCCTTGCAGACGACCAATTCTCTCACACCAGAAGCGACTTGCAGTTTCTCAAGTCGCTCCTGACACGACCAAAAAAAAAATTGAAGATAATTTTAAAGTAGCAAGTAAAAAACACTTTAAAGAAATAGGTAAATCCAATTAGGTAGAAAGATAAGCAGGAGCAAAAATAGTCCCGGGTAAAGTTCAGCAAAGTCCATAAAACAAAGTCCACACTTCCCTAATATAATTCAGGAAAACATTAATCCAAGGCATGAGTAGGCATTCATACATTCCAAGAATCCAAACCATGAAACAAGAAATACTAAGACAAGAATCTTCCAAGCAAAGCTTCCATGAGACAAGTACGATAACTACACTTGATTCCAACGATGCTTCATCTGACTATATTTCCCATACTTGGAACTTTTATCCCCTCGTTAAGCTATTCCACGCACTCAGGAATTGGTTTCGTTTTAAGTGAGATCCCCTTATCTTTTTCTGTTGGAGCCTTGCAGAACGCTGAAGGCACTGTTCGGCCTGTCTGTTTTAACTAATTTCGCCTCGTCTATCTATTTGCTCATTAAGTTTTGCAGCTGGGCTAGGTGCCCAGTTGTTTTCAAGCCCCAAATCCTGGGAACTCTCTGGTAGCAATTCAGGTAGTACACTATCATCCCTACACCCTTCAGGGACATTCATATGGGAAACTACACTGCACAGGGGTCTCCTGGTCCTTCTCTGCATCAGTATCATTGACCAAACCATTGCCATCTTGAAATTCATTGGCATCACTTCCCACATCCAAAGCACCCTGATCCCGAAACACAATCACAGGCTGAACTCCAACAGTGTGATGGGATCTTTAGAAACCAATGAAGCCATTTCGATGGATTTGCAGCAACTGTAGCCTCATATAGACAGACCAGACATCTAATGTTCTGTCGTGCACTGGGCCTGTAAATAATTGTCTTTAAATAGGACATGCCACGTGAGCCCAGCAGGAAGCCAGGGCCCCCCGAAGAGAAGTTCTCAGAGGTTTTCCACCACAAATGGTCTTTAGATGGCTTGTGAAGTCTAACAAAGTCCTTTATTAATGAACATTAAATCTAGAAATAGTTTTCTAAGATCTACAGAAACACTCGCTGGAACACCTCAGCAAGTGAGAGTCCAAAAGTGGCAGGCTCAAGCCCAGAACCTCCACCAATGGCTGATACCAAATGAGAGACTCCCCCCTGGGCACACAGAAAACTGGGCAACTTGGAAGGTGCTGAACAGACTGCGCTCTGGCACCACAAGTTGCAGAGCCAACCTCAAGACATGGGGCTACAAAGTGGAGTCCATGACATGCGAGTGTGGAGAGGAGCAAACCACTGACGACCTGCTGCAGTGCAACCTGAGCCCTGCCACATGCACAGTGGAGGACCTTCTTGCAGCAACACCAGAAGCACTCCAAGTGGCCAGCTACTGGTCAAAGGACATTTAATCAACTACCAAACTCACAAATTTTGTATTTTGTCTGTTTGTTTGTTCTGTTAGAAATGTAATATAATTGACTGGCTGCCCTGACACGACAAATAATAAATTAATGAACAATCAAACAGAAACTTCTCTTGTCTTCAGAAAGTTAAACAAATGATTCCAGGCTTTTATGCAACTGGTGGCTTCCAAATCTTGTCCACGAAGGGCAGGCAATTGTCTTCAATAACTAATTCTTTGCTTTAAAGGAAAATGCCCTTTTTAACTTCTCCCAGGCTGACTGTAATCTTAAATCTTACTGATGTGGGCTCCGCTACTGGGTCAAATTGCGTCTTGAACGCTGAGTGGACCTACCAGTAAGGCTAGTAGATTCTCCAGCTGGAGTTCTTTGGTCTTTAGGGCTGTTTCCCTGGAAATCTTTGGAGACTCTTATGACTGTTCTCCCCCGGAAAGCCTTAAGGGTTGAAACTTTTGTACAGGAGAAGCTTGCACACATCCTGTACATTAGTTTTCCTTGCTGAGACTAACTAAAAATGGTTACCTTCCCTTCCCAATTGCCCTGAGCAAGGGGCGGAACCAAAACTTAACGATGATGGACAGGTGACTTGCCCTATGACTGCAACCAAAGGAAGCCACCTATCTGCAGAATTCCTGCAACCTTGGACTGCAAGCAAACATTTAATACAAAGCAAAGAAAATTGGAGCTCCTGGTACAGCTGTACCAGAACATCTAAGCTAGAGAAAACAGCAATAAAATAAGTAGTTCCATTCAAGAGATATTCTGAACTACTTGCAACTTACCTACATATAATGCCATGAATTCTTCTACCGCTTGATTTGCAAGAAATCCTGTTTCCTCACTTGAGATACCTTCGAAAAGGGG
This sequence comes from Anolis sagrei ordinatus, assembly GCF_025583915.1. Lineage (NCBI taxonomy): Eukaryota > Metazoa > Chordata > Lepidosauria > Squamata > Anolidae > Anolis > Anolis sagrei. Next base: position 143,044,022 of record NW_026845477.1, on the reverse strand, counting down.
ACTGTCTTTATGCAGCTGCTTAAGTAGTTGCATGGAACGCCGTACTTGGTCCCTTAGTTTTTCCTCACTCACCAGGGCTGCAAAGTTATTTCGTCGGAAGTTGCTCCTAGTCACACGATTTTTCCACTTCAGGCCTTTTCTTCCATAGTAGTCACCCAGGAGGGCACTGAGACTGGTCATTGGCTCAGATTTCTCTGCAATAAAGGCTCCCAGAATGAGACCATCCATTGCACCATTGATGAAAGCATCAGTAATATTGGAGGGAGGTCCCATCAAGGTGAATGTATGGGGTGCAGAGATGTTATCCCAGCATCCATTTGGCCCCAGGGCCACTTCACTCTGGTTGGTCTCAAAGAGCAGGAAAGCCATGCCAAGGTCCATAGCTATTGTGGTGGCAAAGAGGGGGTCTAGGGTTAATTGTGGCTCTGGATGAGAGTTATTTGATGAGTCAGTGACCAAAGGTGTGGCAAGAAGAACTGTGTCCTTCCTTCTCTTGGATCCAACTGCTATTCCAGCAAGGAGAGGACTGAGGGAAATTGTGGTCCCGTCAGGGGTTAAGACCACCCCATGCTCTACCAAGGTAGCATCAACTGTGTGATTTACCAGGTTTCTGAGGAAAGTCCTTTGCGGCTCATTCAGGTATGACATATCTGATGGCACTGAAGTCATGGGGCAGAGGAATTGCTGCCACAACTTGCCATTGCAGTATTCTACTTCCCGAAAAAGCTCCTTTACAGCCAGGTCCAGAGTCCCATTCAGATGGAATTCCAAATCTTTTAGAATCCCAATCACTGAACTCATGTGGAATGTCAAACTACCTGGAAATGGGCAGGAAAGAAAGAAAGAGAAAAGTTTGCACAGGCAGGCAGGAAATGACATGAAGAATACAAAAATCAATTTATCCAGGTTGCACAGCTGACTAATTCTTGAACCCAGCATGCTATACAAAAGGCTGGGCTCCCTGACCCAAAACACAAAGGTCTCATTTGGGACAGGTCTGGTTCTATAGTCAGCCCTCCAAATTAATGGGACTTTATTTATTTACTACATTTATACCCCACCCTTCTCACCGCGAAGGGGACTCAGGGCGGCTCATAACAGAAGCACAATTCAGTGCCCTGATACATATAAAATAAAACAATATGAACTATAAAATTACATAATTAAAACATATCACTTAAAATAATTACTTAAAACACACTCCAAAAGCATATTCCAGGAGCCATTCCAATTGTCATTGTTCATTATTGCTCTGAGAAATCGTTGGTCCTACAACCAGGATCTAACTTTCTTCCCGAAGGTCAGAAGGGAGGGAACTGATCTAATTTCCTTGGGAATGAAGTTCCAAAGCTGAGGGGCCACCACCAAGAAGGCCCTGTCTCTCGTTCACACCAGTCACGCCTGCAAAGGGGGGTGGGTGGGATCGAGAGCAGAGCCTACTCAGAAAATCTTAACCTCCAAGATGGTTCATAGAGGAATATATGTTTGGACCGGAAGCAGCTCAGGGTGCTATGAAGGTGAAAAAAACATTAATAAAGACATAGCTGTATTGTCAAAGGTTTTAATGGCTGGAATCACTGGAGCGTTGTGTGGTTTCTGGGCTGTATGGACATGTACTAGCAGCCATATAGCCCGGAAACCACACAACACTCCAAAGACATGGCAGTTCATTTTATCTGAAAAAATCCCTCTCTAGGAATGTATGGGTTCTCCAGCATGATCATATGGTTAACTTCTGTTGGTGGGGTTCTCCTTAGGAATCTCTAAGCTCTCCAACATGTCTGGAGAAAGTGGATCATAGAGTCATGCTAGAGAACCTAGAGATTCCTAGAGGGAAGATTTTAATCAAACCATGATCAATCAAATCTACAAAAATCAAACCCACAAATGTGGAGGGTCAACTGTCAGGAAGCTGAAAACGGATAGAAGTGCAACAAGGCACGGACAAGACATGAATACTTCAAAATAAGCAGTAGTCATAGAGTTAAATGGTTTGAGCGACCCAAATTGTCCTTACTTTCCTATCTATCCTGACCCTTCTGTAATATAAATGTATCCTCTTAGGATGAATCTACATTGTAGAATTAATCCTATGAAATGATGAGAGTTGTAGTTTAAAAGGTTATTAGTAAAAATGTGCAAAGCTTCGGACTTCCGTTTTGTAATTCAGAGATTTGTAGGATTCATTAATAACAATCTCCGTATTTCTCTTTACCCTTCTCCCTTCCCTTCCGGGCTCTAAATGAGCCTCTGAGCCATGTGCTTCCCTTTATATACAGCAATGGCTGCCAGTGCCGAAACCCCTCTCCTCCCCAAAAACCTCTCCCCTGATTGGCTGGGAGGGGAGGCAAGGAACTTCCCAGCAGGCTAGAGAGCTGAAAATACACTGAATTATTTCCGACTTACTTTCTGGGTCATAACAAAAATGGCGGAAAAAGCTTTGGAAGGGCAAAGGGACTTCCGAGTTTTTAGAATGCTTCGAAATCTCTTCAAAAAGGTAACTTTAACAAAATTATTACAAGTAACAAGTAATCCAACGTGGCTCTATCCATACCTAGTTATTAGCCTTCTTTGTCAAATAGCTCTGGTACCTTACCAAGCTACAACACTAATGATTCCATAGCACTGAGCCATGGCAGTCAAAGTGGCATTAAACTGCATTAATTCGACACTATAGATGCACCCCCAGGGATATCACATGCTCTTGTTTATTTCACAGAAGTCTTGGCTAATCTAGGTTGTTGTAGGTTTTTTCGGGCTATATGGCCATGGTCTAGAACAGGGGTCATCAAACTACGGCCCAGGGGCCGAATACGGCCCTCCAAGGTCATTTTCCTGGCCCTCGCTCAGGGTCAACTTAAGTCTGAAACGACTTGAAAGCACACAACAACAACAACAATCCTATCTCATCAGTGAAAAGCAGGCCCACACTTCCCATAGAAATACTAATACGTTTATATTTGTTAAAATCGTTCTTTATTTTTAATTATTGTATTGTTCTAAAGTGTTTTTTGCATTACAAATAAGACACGTGCACTGTGCATAGGAATTCATTCACTTTTTTTTTCAAATTATAATCCGGCCCTCCAACAGTTTGAGAGACTATGACCTGGCCCTCTGTTCAAAAAGTTTGTGGACCCCTGGTCTAGAGGCATTCTCTCCTGACGTTTCGCCTGCATCTATGGCAAGCATCCTCAGAGGTAGTGAGGTCTGTTGGAACTAGGAAAAAGGGGTTATATATCTGTGGAATGACCAGGGTGAGACAAAGGACTCTTCTCTGCTGGAGCTAGATGTGATTGGCTAATCTCTTTGGACGGTTTCCTGAAGGATCACACAGGCTTCCAAGTGTGTTGATTGAGTCTTACCTGTACTCATCACCGGACTACAAAGAAGCACAGTCACAAATCCCAGCCGTATCAGGAACATCTTTCCAGGAGGGTGAAGAGCAGCCTTTTGACAGTGGAGTCAGATGGCACCTGCGACGTAATGGGAGGAAGAGAAGAAAACACAATGAAGGTAGCCTATTCACATAGCATTTCCAGATGGTGCCGCGTGTCTTGCTGAATAGAAAGGTCCATTTGGACAGCCTGTGAGGCGGACCAGGAGTTTTTGCCTCTCTTCATTTGAGCTACGGCTGTGTGCAGACTGGATTTCCCCCACCTCTTATGCCTGGAGGCTTGTAGGTGGTGCTGTAGGACAATAATTGGTACGGCATGTTCCATTTTTTTGTATTTCTCTGGTCAAATCAGGTTTTGGTAACATTGGAAGCTGCATGCTAGGAAAGCTGAAACTGACCTTCCTCCAGATGAACAACCTGTTTTGCTACAAGAGATGACTGAATAACTAGAATAGTACCTAAATATACACACAAATACACCAACTAGGTTTTTTTTTAAATGTACCTGTTAGTGAAAATATGAGTTCTCACCCACGTAGATTTATTTATTATTATTTATTTACAACATTTCTACCCTGTCCTTCTCAGCCCCTGAAGGGGACTCAGAGCGGCTAACACTGGCAAGAATTCGATGCCACAAACATCACAATATAACAACAATATAAAGCCATAAATCTATACATATATAAAAATGCTCTGTGCATAATGAGTACCTTAAAAACAAAAGAACCAATGAACGAAATCACACCAAATTTGGCCACAAGACGTCTCACTACACAAAAAATCACTCAAAAAATTATAATTTTGTCATTTGGAAGTTGTAGTTGCTGGGATTTGTAGTTCACCTATAATCAAAGAGCATTCTGAACTCCACCAATGATGGAATTGAACCAAACTTGGCACACAGAACTTCCCTGACCAACAGAAAACACTAGAAGGGTTTGGTGGGCATTGACCTTGAGTTTGGGAGTTGTAGTTCACCTACATCCACACAGCACTGTGGACTCAAACAATGATGGATCAGGACCAGAGGCGGCCCTAGGTAATTTTCAACGGTAAGCAAACAGTATTTTGGTGCCCCCCCCCCCCCAACCAATCACTGATATATATTTTCTGTTCGTGGGAGTTCTGTGTGCCATATTTGGTTCAATTCCATCATTGGTGGAGTTCAGAATGCTCTTTGATTGTAGGTGAACTATACATCCCAGTAACTACAACTCGCATATGTCAAGGTCTATTTTCCCCAAAGAGCGCCTCAAGAGCGCCCCTGGGCAAAATCAACTATACTGCAAATGCTTACTTTGCATAATGGGTTGAGCCGCCCCTGATCAGGACCAAAGTTGGCACAAATACTCAATATGCCCAAATGTGAACACTGGTGGAGTTTGGGGAAAATAGACCTTGACATTTGGGAGTTGTAGTTACTGGGATTTATAGTTCCCCTACAATCAAGGAGCATTCTGAACCTCACCAATGAAAGAATTGGGGCAAACTTTCCACAGAACCCTGATGACCAACAGAAAATACTGTGTTTTCTGGTAGTCTTTGGCGACCCTTCGGACACCCCCCTGGTGAGGACCCCTCCCCCCCTGGGGTCTTGACTTCCCAGGTTGAGAAATGCTGCCAGTCCAACTCCCTTCACCAGGGCAAGAAAACATAATCAAAGCCCTCCTGACAAAGGGCCATCCAGCCACTCACACACATATATGTATATAACAGATGCGGTTTCAAAGATTTGAAAGGGACCCCTAAAGAAGGGCAATGATATGTTGCATGTTCCAGAGTAGGCAAACCAGGCAATCACCACATTAAGACTGACAAAGAAACTGCAAGAAATACTGTTTACCCACAAGCAGAAAGACATTACATATATTAGAGACCAACACTTTCTCATTACTTTATTTTCCAGATTACTAGATTGAGCCACAGCAATGTGTGGCAGGGGACCGCTAGTACACAATAGATTAAAAACAATAAAATTAATTATACAGTCAGATAGCCATTTCCATTATTATAACAATCATATGGTCCAGTTCAATATCCAAAATGCTGTTATGCCTGCTAGCCAAAAGCCTGGTTCCAAAAATACAATTTCAGTTTTTTTCCTAAAGGAAAGGAGGGAGGACGCCGATCTAATCTCACTGGGAATGAATTCCACAAGTGGGGGGTCACCACCGAGAAGGCCCTGTCCCTTGTCTTGTTTCTGGACATTCAGGTGGTATATGTGGTCAAGGATTTCTTTTATCAGCAAAGGCTGAAACACGAGCTGTGTCTCAAACAAGATTTATTTGTTTATTTATTTATTTACAGTATTTATATTCCGCCCTTCTCACCCCGCAGGGGACTCAGGGCAGATTACAATATACACATATATGGCAAACATTCAATGCCAAAGACACACAACAGATATAGACAGTCAGAGGCTATTTAACTTTTCTGGCCGCCAGGGGAGCTGTCAATTTCATCGTCCATCTGCGACACTGATGAAGTACTTCTGCATTCCCAGCATGCTTTTGCTGGAGTACTTTTTTCCATCATGGTTATATAGACGACTGTGTAACTTCCAGATTAGATTAATGTCATGACTGTACACAGAGTTGACCTTGAAAAGTTCCTTAGAATTACAGTTGGTTTGTACTGCAAGTGATGAAGGCATATATTTTTTCGCAATACAACATAAATGGTCAGACCTTCTCAATACATGTGACCATCCTCTTAGTTTTTTATTTTAAAAAAAAATAATTTTATTGATTTTGCAGTAAGAAAAACATTCAACAAACAGATTCACATATGCACGATACTTGACATATACAACAAAGACACAACAAGACATCATATATCTAAAACCGACTTCCACTCTTCTTCCTTCGCTTTCCCCAATTTGTTTCCCCTAATTCCTTTGTTTACATTCATTCTCTCTCCTTTTCTGAAATCGTTATCCCTTTGTTCCATTACAATTCCTTTTCCATGGAGTTTTCAAACATGCTCCAGTCCGTCTTTTTTGTTCCTTTTCCATTATTTTCCCTAAGCCAGTAGGTCAGTTCGTCCATTTCTTTGATGTCTATTATTTTCTCCAACCACTATGTTCTTGAGGAAGTCGAATCTTGTTTCCAGAGTCTGGCAAGAGACATTCTAGCCGCTGTAGCTAAAAAGGTAAACAACTTTTCCGCATTATTATCGTTAAACATATTTACATCATACATTCCTAACAAGTAATATTCTGGGCACATGGGAAAGTTTAAATTTAAGATTTTTTTACATTCTAGATGGATCATCTTCCAACACTCTCTTAATGTATTGTCGAAGGCTTTCATGGCTGGAATCACTAGGTTCTTGTGGGTTTTTTCAGGCTATAGGGCCATGTTCTAGAGGCATTTCTCCTGACGTTTCGCCTGCATCCATGGCAAGCATCCTCAGAGGTAGTGAGGTCACTACCTCTGAGGATGCTTGCCATAGATGCAGGCGAAACATCAGGAGAAATGCCTCTAGAACATGGCCCTATAGTCTGAAAAAACCCACAAGAACCTAGTAATACTCTCTTATTTTAGGGCATGACCACCAGACATGGTTGAAAGAACCTTCTTGGAATTTACATTTCCAACACTTATTTTCTAGATTCTTATACATTTTCGCCAGTATCTGAGGTGTTAGGTATCAGCGATGCAACATCTTAAGCCAATTCTCCCTAAGATCTGAGGCGTATGTGTACTTTAACCGTTTTGTCCATATTATTTCCCATTCACTCAGATGGATTGTTCTACCTATATTCTTGGCCCATTGGATCATTGAGTTTCTAATCACTTCAGTCTCCGTAGCCCAATTTATTAGTTTATTGTATAGAATTGTTATTGTTTTCTTTTCACTCTTTTGTACCTTTTCCCAAAAATCATCCTTTTCACCAAATCCTATTTTCTTATCCTCCTTGTAACACTCCTTAATTTGTGCATATTGAAACCAGGAAACATTTCTGTGTTGGTCTGAGATATCTTTCTGATCTTTCAGTTCCATTAGTTCATTTCTTTTAATTAAGATGTCACTGTCCTCTTAGTTTTTAAAAAAATACATTCACGCTATCTTACACCTCTAGATCGGACTACTGTAATGCGCTCTACGTGGGGCTGCCCTTGAAAACGGCTCGGAAATTCCAACTGGTCCAACAGGCAGCAGCCAGGATGTTAACTGGGGCTCCTTACAGAGAGAGGTCAACCCTCCTGTTTAAGGAGCTCCACTGGCTGCCATTTATTTTCCGAGCCCAATTTAAGGTGCAGGTGCTTACCTACAAAGCCCTAAACAGTTTGGGACTATCCTACCTGCGTGACCGCATCTCCGTTTACGAACCCACGCGCTCTCTTCATTCATCTGGAGAGGCCCTGCTCGTGATTCCACCTGCGTCACAGGCGCGTTTGGTGGGGACACGAGACAGGGCCTTTTCTGTGGTGGCCCCCCGACTCTGGAACACCCTCCCCAAAGATCTTAGACAGGCCCCTACATTGGCAGTCTTTAGAAAGAACTTGAAGACCTGGCTGTTCCGATGCGCCTTTCCAGAATAGGAATCTCCAATAACAAGTCCCAGAAGCACTTTATTAGAACTAAGATTGCTGCACACCGCACACTGCACTTGCCCTATAATGCCTCAGATACCACCTGTCACATCAGCACTTTTAATCCTTGTACCCATTACTCTGGCCCAGCCCAGTTTTATAGTGTCTTGATGTATTGTTTATTGCTTGTTGTTTAATGCAGCTTTAACTGCCTTGGCCTTTGTAAGCCGCATCGAGTCCTTCGGGAAATGCTAGCGGGGTACAAATAAAGTTAATAATTAATAATAATAATAATAATTACATGCTCGTTCATGAGATAACTCAGGTTTTAGTGGCGCAGTGGGTTAAACCCTCGTGTTGCTGAACCACTAACCTGAAGGCTGATACAATCTTACATGATGGATATGACTCATTCTGCAAAGTTCGAATCTGTGAGACGGGGTGAGCTCCTGTCTGTCAGCCCTAGTTCTGCCAACCTAGCAGTTCAAAAACATATAAATGTGAGTGATAAATAGCTACCACTTCAGTGGGAAAAGGCAAAGAACAATCTTGACGGGAGGTGACAACACAGATTCCAGTCATTTCAATTTTTCTAACATTCAAAGGGCAATTCTTGGGAGGGGTGGGGAATGGATGTTGAGGAAGCTTGAGTGGGAAGAAAGCACCCCCCAGAGCCAGAGATGAGCACTGCCTCCAGGAGCATACATAAATACATTATTCAGCACAGTTACCAATATACTGAATGCAGAAAAGAGCTTCCTCAACATCCATTCCCCACCCCTCCCAAGAATTGCCCTATGAATGTTAGAAAAATTGAAATGACTGGAATCTGCTTAACATTAGATTATATGTTGGCAAAGTATTCGGTTCACTGAGCAAGGCTATAAGCTCATTGTTAAACAGAAGGATTGTGTTTGGCTCTAAAAGAGAACAGAGAGAATATTGTTAGTGAGAGTGGAATTACAAGGGTGGAAATATGTAAACACACAGAAGTTCTATGGTTCTTCCCATCCACTTTTCTCCCTTTTTTTTCTCTTGTAAAGCAGCTGAGGTTGACTTCAGGTTGAATAGAGAATTTAAATCAATGAGTTTGGGCATTTGAAGGTCTCCTTGAGAACTAGGGCTGTATCTGTGTTATGTGATTTCAGCTACCACAAGAACCATGTGTTTGGGGGCCAGGGTGTCAAGCTTCCCAGAAGGCCGAATCACATGGGTAGAAGGCAAAATCAGATGTTTATTTTCAATGGCCAGAGAGGCTGTCACAGAATCATAGAATCATAGAGTTGGAAGAGACCTATGGGCCATCCATGATTTGCTTGATTGTATTGTTATGTTGTGTTGTTGAGGCCTTGGCCTGTGTAAGCCGCATCGAATCCTTTGGGAGATGCTAGCAGGGTACAAATAAAGTTTAATAATAATACTAATAATAATACTAATAATAATAATAATAATCCAGTCCAACCCCTTGCCAAGAAGCAAGAAAATCACATTCAAAGCACCCCTGACAGATGGCCATCCAGCCTCTGTTTAAAAGCTTCCAAAGAAGGAGCCTCCACCACACTCCGGGGCAGAGAGTTCCACTGCTGAACGGCTCTCACGTGCAGGAAGTTCTTTCTCATGTTCAGGTGGAATCTCCTTTACAATCATGAGATTTCACAAAATTCTGTCTTCATAGAATCATAGAATCATAGAATCAAAGAGTTGGAAGAGACCTCATGGGCCATCCAGTCCAACCCCCTGCCAAGAAGCAGGAATATTGCATTCAAATCACCCCTGACAGATGGCCATCCAGCCTCTGTTTAAAAGCTTCCAAAGAAGGAGCCTCCACCACACTCCGGGGCAGAGAGTTCCACTGCTGAACGGCTCTCACAGTCCGGAAGTTCTTCCTCATGTTCAGGTGGAATCTCCTTTACAATCATGAGATTTCACAAAATTCTGTCTTCATAGAATCATAGAATCATAGAATCAAACAGTTGGAAGAGACCTCATGGGCCATCCAGTCCAACCCCCTGCCAAGAAGCAGGAATATTGCATTCAAATCACCCCTGACAGATGGCCATCCAGCCCCTGGTTAAAAGCTTCCAAAGAAGGAGCCTCCACCACACTCCGGGGCAGAGAGTTCCACTGCTGAATGGCTCTCACAGTCAGGAAGTTCTTCCTCATGTTCAGATGGAATCTCCTTTCTTGTAGTTTGAAGCCATTGTTCCGCGTCCTAGTCTACAAGGAAGCAGAAAACAAGCTTGCTCCCTCCTCCCTGTGGCTTCCTCTCACATATTTATACATGGCTATCATATCTCCTCTCAGCCTTCTCTTCTTCAGGCTAAACATGCCCAGCTCCTTAAGCCGCTCCTCATAGGGCTTGTTCTCTCATCCTTGATCATTTTAGTCACCCTCCTCTGAACACATTCCAGCTTGTCAATATCTCTCTTGAATTGTGGTGCCCAGAATTGGACACAATATTCCAGATGTGGTCTAACCAAAGCAGAATAGAGGGGTAGGATTACTTCCTTAGATCTAGACACTATGCTCCTATTGATGCAGGCCAAAATCCCATTGGCTTTTTTTGCCGCCACATCACATTGTTGGCTCATGTTTAACTTGTTGTCCACGAGGACTCCAAGATCTTTTTCACACGTACTGCTCTCGAGTTAGGCATCCCCCATTCTATATCTTTGGATTTCGTTTTTCCAAGTGGAGTATCTTGCATTTGTCACTGTTAAACTTCATTTTGTTAGTTTTGGCCCATCTCTCTAATCTGTCAAGATCGTTTTGAATCCTGCTCCTGTCCTCTGGAGTATTGATATTCAATTTTCTAATAAAATCTTTTTTAAAATCCTGCAAACTGGTTCTCTTCTTTGGTACTATTATTGCATATGTATAGCATACACATACTCCTGTGTACTGTTTGTGGTTGAAACTTTGCTATCAGATTTTGTGGACTTTCCCCTTCCTAAGTACAGGGTGTGTTTGTTTGATGTACTTTTATTTAAATAAAAGGCAGCTGAAGTCATAGGTTGGATTTGTACAACATGGCAAGGTGGAGTTCTAATGATTCCCACTGTATTGGGAATGAGCCAGCACACTGGAGTCTACCTTCACGGGAACTGTTCATCAACAATGAACTATAATTTGTGTTGTTGAAGGCTTTCATAGCCGGAATCACTGGGCTGCTGTGGGTTTTTTGAGCTGTATGGCCATGTTCTAGTAGCCTTCTCTCCTACATTCAGCAAAGGATAAGAGCAGTGGTTCTCAACCTGTGGGTCCCCCTTCTCTTCCCTTCACTTCCCCTCCAATTACCGCCCAGTTTCAAATCTCTCGTTACTGGGCAAGGTGATTGAGAGGGCAGCAGCGGAGCGGTTGCAGCAATTCCTAGATGACACAGCCGGACTAGATCCCTTCCAGTCCGGCTTCCATGCGGGGCATGGGACAGAGACTGTGCTGGTCTTCATCACGGATCACCTTCGATGCCAGCTTGACCAGGGCGGGTCAGCGCTGCTTGTGTTATTGGATCTCACAGCAGCATTTGACACAGTCGACCACTATCTTTTGACCCACCACCTTGCTGCTGTTGGAGTCAGGGGGACAGCTTTAAACAGGCTGTCAACCGTGGACAGCGAGTGGAGCGGGGAGGTCTGGTCTCTGAGAGGTCCCCTCTACCTTGTGGGGTTCCTCAGGGGGCCATTCTCTCCCCTCTGTTGTTTAACATTTATATGCGGCCACTTGCTCAGCTGGTCCGAGGTTTTGGGCTTGAGTGTTACCAGTACGCTGATGACACTCAGCTAGTGCTGAAGATGGAAGGCCGACCGGACTCTGTACCCTATTATTTCCATCAGTGCCTTGAGGCCGTTACTGGATGTCTGCATGCCAGCAGGTTGAGGGTGAATCCAGCAAAGACAGAGATCCTATGGCTGGGTCAACCAGGCAGTGGGGATATCCAGCTGCCTACCCTAGATGGCGAGGCTCTATGCCCATCATCATTGGTAAAGAGTCTGGGAGTCCTTTTGGACCCTCTGCTGACGATGGAGGCCCAGGTCTCTGCCGTTAGCAGAACCGCCTTCTTTCATCTGCGGCAGGCTAGACGGCTGGCCCCCTACCTGTCCAGGGATGACCTAGCTACGGTGATCCAGGCTACGGTCATCTCAAGACTGGACTACTGCAACGCCCTCTACATTGGCCTTCCTCTGCCGGTGATCCGGAAGCTCAAGTTGGTACAAAATGCAGCTGCTCGGCTTCTTGCGGGAATTCCGATGAGATGCCACATAGCACCAATCTTACTGCAGCTGCATTGGTTACCAATTGAGCACCGGATCACTTTGAAAGTGATGGTACTCACCTTTAAGGCCTTGCATGGTCTGGGGCCGATGTATCTGAGGGACCGCCTCACCCCCTACCAACCCCAGAGATCCTTCCGTTCTGAGGACCAAGATCTATTGGAAATTCCCAGTGTCAAGACCTTGCGTCTAACAGCAACCAGATGCAGAGCCTTCACAGCAGTGGCACCATCACTCTGGAATACTCTGCCACCTGAAGTCCGTGCCTTGCGGGACTTACCAGCTTTCCGCAGGGCATGTAAGACATACCTGTTTTGACAGGCTTTTAATGTTTGATATTGTTGTTTTTAAATTGTTTTAAATTGTTTTTAAATGTTGTTAGATTTTAGCCATTCTTTTAAACCGCTCCGAGCCCCAGGGGAGTGGCGGCATATAAGTTTGAATAATAAATAAATAAATAAATCCTAACAGCTAGTTGAGGCTTCTGGGAATTGTAGGCCAAAACACCTGGGGACCCACAGGTTGAGAACCATTGGATAAGAGGGATCCGCTAATCACTGCAGGAGTCTACTATATACCGTGCAGATGTGGACAAGTCTACATAGGGATGGTTTGAGACACTCCTACCTTTCCTACCACAAACCTGCACAATCTCTTCGATCTTCTGGAGAGGCCTTTCTCTTGCCCCTTCCTCTTTCACAGGCTCGACTTGTGGGTACGAGGGAGAGGGCCTTCTCCGCTGTGGCCCCCCGCTTTTGGAACTCGCAACCTGGGGAAATTAGACAAGCCCCTACCCTAGTGGCCTTCAAGAAAGAGCTAAAAACCTGGCTCTTCCGATGTGCCTTCGGAGAGTGACCATTCAACCCATTTGTTTGTTTCCACCCACAATTCGCCCTTATGATAAAGCTGCTCCCCCTTTAAAAAGGCTGAACCCCACTGCTCCTCCATCTTCGGTTCTTTTCTTCAAATACACTTTGTGCTCCTATCACACCTAGGGTTTTAACCTTTTAACATTTTACCCCATACATTTGGCCCGCCCGTTGTGTTGATTATACTATGTTATGTTTATACTGTTTTATTTTATTTGCTATTTCATATATTTTGTTACGATGTGATTTTTTTTCTTTACTGTTTTGTGTTTAATTATGTTGTATTATTTTCGGGCTTGGCCCCATGTTAACCCCGAGTTCCCTTTGGGGAGATGGTAGCAGGTTATAAATAAACATTATTATTATTATTATTATTATTATTATTATTATTATTATTATTATTATTATTAGAAACACAATAAGATGAGTCCACAGCAGACACTGTGCTGGCTGTTGTATTATTTATTTATTTATTTATTTATTTATTTCCAGCTTTTATATTCTGCCCTTCTCACCCCGCAGGGGACTCAGGGCGGATTACAGTGTACACATATATGGCAAACATTCAATGCCAATTTTTGAAATACAAACATATACAGATGTACACAGAGGCTATTTAACTATTTTCTGGCCGCCAGGGGAGCTGTCGCTTTCATCGTCCATCTGCGACGCTGATGAAGCACTTCCGCATTCCCTGCATGCTTCCCCGCTGGAATGCTTTGCTGGAGTCTTCTTTATGGCCTCATGAATCAGTTAATTTAGTCTCCCCGCACTTTAAGGTGGTACCTTATTTTCCTACTTGACAGATGCAACTGTCTTTTGGGTTGCAAAGGTCGACAACAGGCTACACACAATTGGTTGGAAACCCACTCCAACCCGGACTGGCTTCGAACTCATGACCTTTCGGTCAGAGTAATCTTAATGCAGCTGACACTCAGCCAGTTGTGCCACAATCCCGGTGCTATTGGATCACACGTGTGACACCTCCAAAGTGTCTAGGACTGTGTGATGTATCGGCGAATAATGCGTGCAGATCCCATTAAGGTGGCCTTTTGCAGCTGGCAGATGGTAATTTTGTCAGCGCCAATTGTGTTTAAGTGCAGGCCAAGGTCTTTAGGCACTGCACCCAGTGTGCCGATCATCACTGGGATCACCTTTACTGGTTTGTGCCAGAGTCTTTGAAGTTCGATTTTTAAATCCCTATATCATCTCAGCTTTCTCAGTTGTTTCTCTGGAATCCTGCTGTCACCTATTATTATTATTATTATTATTATTATTATTATTATTATTATTATTATTATTATTATTGGGACCAACAAACACAGTGCCCAGACACAAATCAAAGAACATGAAAGTAATTCAGAATAATTCAACCAGAGAAGTCAGTTATAGTAGAGCACATGATGAACCAACCTGGACACAGAATATGATTTGAGTTCTCAGAAATTCTAGACCACTCTGACAACCATTATGCCGGACTACATAGAGAAGTCATTAAAATCTACAAGCATAGAATCATAGAATCATAGAATCAAAGAGTTGGAAGAGACCTCATGGGCCATCCAGTCCAACCCCCTGCCAAGAAGCAGGAATATTGCATGTGAACAATTTCAACAGAAAGGAGGAAACCATGAAAATGAACAAAATCTGATTGCCAGTATTAAAAAACAATAATTAAGACAGTAAATAGGGAACACCACTCAGAAACAGGAGAACTCAAGACAACAAACTATCAAGTGCTAGTCAACATTTTCCAAACAGAGGGTGCCTCCAGGCAACAGAGGTCAGGCTACCTCTATGCAGATACCCTCACTGATTGATTTTGAAACTTCATGGTTGCTGAATGCCATTCAAGCTTGTTAATTGCAACATTCATTCTTGCTTTAAACAGACAAAAATTCTTTCTCCCAGCCTGGACATTCCACAGATATACATTCCACTTGCTTCACTGCCAACAGAACCTTTGAAGATATCAGCCACAGATGCAGGTGAAACGGCAGGAGAGAATGCTTCTGGAACATGGCCATACAGCCCAAAAACTCAAAACTCTGTTGCAAATCTGCACATCAAGCTAAATAAAATAATGGACTTAAATGTCTTGGGTGTTTTGAGCTACTTGTACTGTATATCACGATACATTCATATTCCCCATATAGCCTGGGATGTTGTGGACTACTCAGCTTGCTAGAGCATGATGAATTATGATGTATAAATGTACCCATGTTTGATTCACAAAATAATGGAGTATATTCAGAGGCGGCCCTAGATAATTTTCAAAGGTAACAAACAGTATTTTGCCCCCCCCCCCCCCAACCAATCACTGATATATATTTTCTGTTGATTTTGCTCAGGGGCACTCTTGAGGCGCTTTTGGGGAAAATAGACCTTGACATATGCGAGTTGTAGTTACTGGGATGTATAGTTCACCTACAATCAAAGAGCATTCTGAACTCCACCAATGATGGAATGAACCAAATATGGCACACAGAACTCCCACGACGACCAGAAAATATATATCAGTGATTGGTTGATGAGGGGGGCGGGGAGGAATACTGTTTGCTTACCATTGAAAATTACCTAGGGCCACCTCTGGTCCAGATCCATTATTGTTTTGAGTCCACAGTGCTCTTGGGATGTAGGTGAACTACAACTCCAAAACTCAAGGTCAATGCCCACCAAACCTTTCCAGTATTTTCTGTTGGTCATGGGAGTTCTGTGTGCCAAGTTTGGTTCAATTCTATCATTGGTAGCGTTCAGAATGCTCTTTGATTGCAGGTGAAATATAAATCCCAGCAACTACAACTCCCAAATGATGGAATCAATCCCCCCCAATCCCACCAGTATTCGAATTTGGGCGTATCGGGTCTTTGTGCCAAATTTGGTCCAGTGAATGAAAATACATCCTGCATATCAGATATTTATATTACAGTTCATAACAGTAGCAAAATAACAGTAGCACAACAGTAAAGTAGTAATGAATATAATTTTATGGTTGGGGGTCACCACAACATGAGGAACTGTATTATGGAGTCACAGCATTAGGAAGGTTGAGAATCACTTAGATATTATCAGAGGTGCCACCAACATGTGAATGGTAGCAGCTCTATCTTCATCAAACCCAAATGGGGTTGTTTGAGAGGTCTAATTTGATGTCTGGCTATGCAAATGAATTAGACGAACACCAGTAAACTGAGGTTCAAGGAACAACTGAGACAGAATGGTTACATCCCCTCTAATGGGCCAGGCTCAAAATCTAGGGCTATTCTTTATTCCAGCTTTGTCACAACAGCTACAAGTAGCCTCAGCGCTTATTATCAGCATACTTTGTGAAATTAAGGTTGTTGTCATTCTGCACTGTATGGTTCCAAATGGAAAATACTGACGGGGGCTTAATACCAGAAGCAAGAAGGTTACAGAATCCTTTAAACCGAAAGGACATTGTCTCTAGTGAGTGCATTGAATAACTGGCACACAGGCAGGTCATCGACTCAATGCCTAATGCTCTTGGAGCAGAAAGTACCCCTCTAGTATATGTTCCCAAGGCATTCACATCCCCTTAGCCATGTACTGTGTTCCAGTAGAAAAGTCAACACTTACCTCTCTCTGCAGGAAATGGATATGTGCTGGTGCATCCAGCTTCTGTTGACTTTATATAATTCCCCACTGCTGCCCAGCATTATACAAGTGATTTCCCCATTCTCATGGCCAGATGTGGTTCTTGTTGTCACTGCCCCGCTATGCAAACATGCTTGGCTCTCTGTCAAAGTAGGTGAGCTGCCCAGCCTCCCTCACCTCATTGACCTTTTGTGGGAGATCCCTGGTGTGCAGGGATTTAGAGCTGCTTTGTGAGACATGTTATTGACACCAGGAACTACCAGTAAGTAAGCCAGTCTAGTTCAAGTAAGAAAACGGGGGTTTTCAAGAGTTGCTTCCACAACAAGTGAAGCAGCCTCAGTGTGAAAACAAAAGATAACATCTTCCTATCTTCAAGGAGTCCTGCTCTCTCCACTGTTTCTTCTCATCCCACTGCATTAAGTGACTATCTGACTCTTTCCTCACCCATCCACCCATTTAATTTTATCCACGAGGACAGTGGTTCTCAACCTGTGGGTCTCCAGATGTTTTGGCCTTCAACTAGAAGCTAGTAATCTGTCTAGGATTTCTGGGAGGTGTAGGCCAAAACATCTGGGGACCCACAGGTTGAGAAGCACTGCACTAGGAGATGCTCCATACAGCTCTCTGAAATCTTTCTTTGACCCACAGAATATCAGAGAGGGAGAGAACAAAAGTGAGGAGCAGAAAAATAAACCCTTCCTCAGATACCTTCATGCATGGCCAGCAGCCCCTTTCCCACTCAGCTATGAGGGGTATTTTTTAAGTAAGGTCCGTTTTGTTGTAGACACTAGTAGTTCGCGCGCATACTGCAACGAGGGCGTGCGTCGTGTACCGGCATGCCTCGGGGACAACTGTGCTCAGTTTCCGCTCTGTAGCTAACCTGTACGGTTCTGTTCTGTGCTTTAAAAATGTTTAAGACTATCAACTCACCCGCCGCATGGGAGGTTCGCTCAGTGATACGGTTTTTGTCAGCAAGGAACCTGCCTGCTGCAGAAATTCATCGACAGATTTGTGAAGTATACGGTGATACTGTTATGAGTGAAAGCAAAGTGCGTAAGTGGGTACGACAATTCAAAGATGGCCGTGACAACGTCCATGATGAGGACTGCTCCAGTCGCCCTTCTTTGGTTACAGACGATTTGATTTTATCACACACTCAAATCTTTGGTTTTTTGGTCCTCTGTTAGGAGTTTCGGGACCCAACAGTTTCCTAAACTTTAGGTGTTCAGAAAGCACTGATCTCGACACGTCAGGAAATTTATTTGAGAGACCTGTTATTGTGAAGCGCCTGTTCTCACGAATCCTCGCTTCAACGGAAGCCACCAAATCGTCTGTAATCAAAGAAGGGCGAACGGAGCGGTCCTCATCATGGACGTTGTCACGGCCATCTTGGAATTGTCGTACCCACTTACGCACTTTGCTTTCACTCATAACAGTATCACCGTACACTTCACAAAACTGACCCTCTCTACTTTCTCCACCATGGCACTGCTTCTGGCTGACTCCCTGAAGCAGGGTTGGCAATTTCCCTCCTCCCCATGAAAATTAGCTGTGAGTCATATCAAAACCCATCATTTTGACCCCAAACCTGCCCTTGACTTATACACGAGGTCAACTTATACACATATATATGTATGGTCGTCAACATTTATTGCTGAGTTGGTATGTTATTATATGGAGTTGTATGCTAGTTCAAGACTTTGCCAGATGGAAGGCTGGTTGCTGAAGACAATGTGTTGTTGTTCATTCATTCAGTCGTCTCCGACTCTTCGTGACCTCATGGACCAGCCCACGCCAGAGCTCCCTGTCGGCCGTCACCACCCCCAGCTCCTTCAAGGTCAGTCCAGTCACTTCAAGTGACTGGAAGTCACTTCAAGTGAAGTGACTGGAAGACAATGTATTATATTGTTTACTAAATTATGTCATTATTGATGATGGGGATACCTGATCCAAGATAGATCATTATAATCATACAGTTTCCCACTGGTACTATTGTTCTGGCTGTTTTAATGTCTACTGTTGACCACAAGTCTTCTCAGCAGATACTTCAGGACTTCTATGTTCAGTCGTACAAAAGTTTCAGTGCTCAATAAAGTGTCAGAAGCAACGGCAAGAAAAAAAAGGCTGAGAAGTTAGCAGCTTGCATGCATGTATTATTAAGGTTAATAACGTTATTTTCAGCATTTTATACAGTAACTAGCTGTTCCCTGCCACGGGTTGCTGTGGCCTAGTGTAGTGATCTGGAAAATAAAGTAATTAGAAAGTGTTGGTTTCTAATATATGTAATTTCTTTCTGCTTGTGGGTAAACAGTATTTCTTGCTGTTTCTTTCTCAGTGTTGATGTGGAGATTGTTTGGTTTGACCACTCTGGAACATGCGACGTGTAATTGTTCTTCTTTAGGAGTCCCTTTCAAATCTATGATACTATATCTGCAGAGGCGGCCCTAAGCAAACAGTATTTTGCCGCCCCCCCCACTCCCGCCCCCCAACCAATCACTGATATATATTTTCTGTTCGTCATGGGGGTTCTGTGTGCCATATTTGGTTCAATTCCATCATTGGTGGAGTTCAGAATGCTCTTTGATTGTAGGTGAACTATACATCCCAGTAACTACAACTTGCATATATCAAGGTCTATTTTCCCCCAAGAGCGCCTCAAGAGCGCCCCTGGGCAAAATCAATCATATTGCAAACG
This sequence comes from Anolis sagrei ordinatus, assembly GCF_025583915.1. Lineage (NCBI taxonomy): Eukaryota > Metazoa > Chordata > Lepidosauria > Squamata > Anolidae > Anolis > Anolis sagrei. Next base: position 143,024,634 of record NW_026845477.1, on the reverse strand, counting down.
TTTACTTTGCATAATGGTTGAGCCGCCCCTGTTTATCTGTCATATATGTGTGTGTGTGCGTGCGCGTGTGTGAATCATATATATCTATCTATATCTATGGCTGGATGGCTCTTTGTCAGGAGGGCTTTCATTATGTTTTCTTGCCCTGGTGAAGGGAGTTGGACTGGATGGCCTTAAGTATTTTCTGTTGGTCATGGGGGTGTGTGGGAAGTTTGGCCCAATTCTGTCGTTGGTGGGGTTCAGAATGCTCTTTGATTGTAGGTGAACTATAAATCCCAGTAACTACAACTCTCAAATGTCAAGGTCTATTTTCCCCAAATTCCATCATATTTGGGCACATTGAATATTCGTGCCAAGTTTGGTCCAGATCCATCATTGTTTGAGTCCACAGTGCTCTCTGGATGTAGGTGAACTACAACTCCCAAACTCAAGGTCAACGCCCACCAAACCCTTCAAGTGTTTTCTGTTGGTCATGGGAGTCCTGTGTGCCACATTTGGTTCAATTCCATCATTGGTGGAGTTCAGAATGCTCTTTGATTGTAAGTAAACTATAAATCCCAGCAAGTACAACCGCAAATGACAAAATCAATTTTTTTTTAGTGATGGTCACTCCTTGGAATAGTAGGTGTCTTGTGGCCAAATTTGGCGGCAATTTGTCCAGTGGTTTTTGAGTTATGTTAATCCCACAAACGAACATTATTTTTTTATTTATATAGATTGGATTTTTCTCTCTTTAGTGTTAACAAATTTAGGAGCTCTCCTTTAATGCAGAGCACTATGTGGAAATAAAGTTGGAGTTGGATATGCAAATTTCATTGTGTGGTAAGAATGGAAATACACAGAATGTATGGGTGGAGAAGCTAGTTGTCAATAAAGATGGAGCAATGTTATAAAGCAAAATAATGAAGGCAGAAGACTAAAATGTTGGGGAAACAATGGAGAAATTGTTTAAACTAAAACTAGAGAAGCATAGAAGGACTAATTGGACTTGGGACCTCATCAGATGCAAGTTCTCCCCGTTTCCACACACTTCTAAGACATTTCCGAGATGAAGTGCTATGGAGCCTTCACATGATGCAAAACTAATTTTGGATGTCATTTATTGCCTTTCGTCCCTGAAATACATAGGACGGGATCTGTCAGATTCCCCCACATCATTTTAGTTCAGTTAATGGAGCAATGTTTGCCATTGCTCATTTGTTTTGTGATTGATTACTTTTTTGTGTGTCAGGAGCAACTTGAGAGACTGCAAGTCGCTTCTGGTGTGAGAGAATTGGCCATCTGCAAGGACGTTGCCCAGGGGATGCCTAGATGTTTTGATGTTTTACCATCCTTGTGGGAGGCTTCTCTCATGTCCCTGCAATGGGGAGTTGGTGCTGATAGAGGGAGCTCATCCACGCTCTCCCTGGATTCGAACCTGCGACCTGTTGGTCTTCAGTCCTGCCGGCACAGGGGTTGAACCCACTGTGCACCATCGGGGGCTGTGGCATGATGATGATGATGATGATGATAAATGTTATTTATTACCCTCCTCTCCTGATGGCTCGAGGCGTGGTACAACAAATTCAAAAACATATATACAATGAATTACATAGACAACACAAACATGTAACTTGCAACAAACATAGATGCAGAATTAACATATAGTAGCAATAGAGTGTAAATCAAACTCATGATAGTAGACCTCATTATATGTGACGGCGTGAGTGGCGCCACCTATGTATAGAACTGTTAGTTGCAAGATTTAAACTGTTGTATCATGCTTAATCTCGCCCCTTTTACCCTGCTTATGTATAGTTGTATGGATTGGTTACTTATAGCTGTCAATCAGTACTGTTTGGCTCCACCTCTTCCTGCAGGAGGGGAGTGCTTCCTTTCTTTTCATTCTGCCATCAGAGTTCTTACCATATGGACGTGAGTAAGAGACTTGACTCTAAAAGACCCTGATTTAAGTTACCTCTTAGCACCAGTTCTGAGGTTTTATCGCTTGAGACTTGTGCTTCATGTTCAGACCAACCTGAACGACGTTGGAAGTCTCAAGCGCCTTCAAACCGGTTCTTTTGGCACCAAAGGAAGATCCGGAGTCTTCAAAACATAGGCCATCTGAACTGGGGTTGTGGTTTGCTCCGGCATTCACAGCCATTGAGGAAAGAGGAAACTTGGTGAGGCTTCTCAGCTTCAAACACCTTGGACCCAGGACTAACTGAGACTGTAACGTATATTTTCCTTCACCCCTCTGAAGTTTCCAGCTTATTGCTTTAAGAAATAACTCTTTGTCATCAATAAAACTTACTTTGAGTTATTTACAGTGTTTTGGGTTTTTGAGAGTTTCAGTTTCCCAAAGGAGGGCAAGAAGCAATCCTTTGGGGGAAAGATGCCACATCCATTCCTCCTTCATTAAGAATAATAGCCCCCAAGCGTGACGGCACATTATATTAAGGAATCGTGGTGAAACTGGTGGAAGCCTCCTACGTTGCTGCATCATCATCATACAAGGGTTCCCCTTCACTTTTTCATGGAGCTGGAAGTAGATGAATGTTGTGGGATGGAAGTTGACAAGCTCCATGGCAAAAGTGAAGAGGAATTGTCGTACAACGGGCTCCCCCCCCCCCCGTATGATGAGGTAGTGAAAGTGCTACCACAGGGAGTGTGTGAAAGGGGGATACCAGTATCTTCTAGCTTTTATAGAGAACAAGAATGTGGCACTACTATGCCAGATATGGTGTGATAAAGTCTAATATAACAGACCATCAGCAGATGCGGCTCGTCCATTATGCGAAGTAAGCAGTCGCAGAACACTTTTTTTTGCCAGGGGCGCAGAGGCGCCTCTGTAAATGCCCCTCGACAGCCACTTGAGGAGCGCCCCTTCAGCTCACAACAGCCCTAGCAGTCCGGGGGGGAGCCTCAGCTTTCTTGCCTCGCTGCCGGGCGATCCTCTTCCCAAAGGGGCCGGGCCCTTGAGCCTCGCCTAGCCCCTCTCGTTCCTGCTCCACCCGGCCACCGGGTGCACAAGCAGAGCAGGCACTCAATCGTTCTCCGTGTTCGATCCCTTCCCCATGACTGGCTCCCTTTCCCAATCCCCCGGTGCTCCACCCGCCTCCTCTCCTCTCCCCAATGCGGGTGGGCCAAGGGGCGGAGCCGCCATGCCTGGCCCGCTTCGGGTCCGGAGGCGTGTCTGAAGACCCCAGCGTGTGCACCAAAAGTCGCCTCTTCTCCTGACTTTCTCTTCAGCCATTGGGACCAAGAGAGAGAGAGAGAGAGAGAGCCCCTCCGGCTGGAGGTATCTCCCACCTCCGCTCCCTCCTTTGTTTTTGCGCCTACCTTCAGGAAAGGTGGGCATCTCCACCTCTCTCTCTCTCTCTTGGTCCCAATGGCTGAGGAGAAAGTCAGGAGAAGAGGTGACTTTTGGTGCACACGCCGGGGTCTTCAGGCACGCCTCCGGACCCAAAGTGGGCCAGGCAAGGGAGCAAGTGCGGCAAGTGTAGTTACTGGGATGTATAGTTCACCTACAATCAAAGAGCATTCTGAACTCCACCAATGATGGAATTGAACCAAATATGGCACACAGAACTCCCACGACGAACAGAAAATATATATCAATGATTGGTTGGAGGGTGGGCGCCAAAATACTGTTTGTTTACCGTTGAAAATTACCTAGGGCCACCTTTGACCATCAGCATCCTTCCTGCAGTAAAACCGATGTTACTGTATTGTAGAAAGACCCCCAAGGAAAAGGAGAAGCAACTTACAGGTGGATGTAAAGTAGCCTTTGCTTGCAAAGCCTTCCTTCCTTGAATCCTTCCTACCACAACAGGTGAATGGAGATAGTTCCCAAGAAGGGAAGGAATAGCAGACTGGTCACAACAGTTCCTGGGATAGTTTTTGCTTGCCCTGTGGTAAAGTAGCAACTCTAGAACAGGTTCAGAGATGTTGTTTCTTCCCAGCAAACAAAGGAGAAAGACAGAAAGGTTCCTTGTTATAATGTCTACTTGCTATTGGCTAGTTGAGATTGTAAAACGCAAAAGTACACTGAGAAAAGTAATGTAATAAGCTATTCATATATTGCTTGCATAAACCTCTTTGTCTCATTTAAGTTCCATTGTTTGGGAAACTTGGCCTTTAAAGGTCAGTGACTCAGACGTTCAGGGTTGTAGTTAATCTGTTGCCAATCCCTGCAAAAACGAGTATGAGGTTTTTCACTGTGAGATTAATTGAAGAACAAATTCAGTAAAAGCAACTAGCTATTCCCGTGATGGTGAACCTATGACATGCGTGTCAGCACTGACACACATGACTATTTTTGATGACACGCAGCCACATGCGGCCACATACAGAGAAGAACACCTTATTCTAATTCTAAATCTAATTCCATCCTTAAATTTGTAAAAGGCTCTACAAATTTAACATCTGCATGTTTGAGCATTGTTCACTCCATAACTCAGCATGGAATATACATTTTTCTGATTTAAACTATAAATATTGCAAAATTTCATTTATTTTTTCTCGAAGTTGACACCTCACCAAGTTATGGTCGGGTTTTTGGCAAATTTTGACACACCAACCTCAAAAGGTTGCCCATCATTGAGCTATTCCCTTTCAAAATACTTATAAGAGAATAATAATATGATAAATCAAGCATAATAATAATAATAATAATAATAATAATAATAATAATAATAGAACAAAGAGGGAAAAATAAGGAAAAAAAGAAAAAGAAAACAAGAGGAACACTGAGAAAAGAAAAGAAATAAAGACAAGTTGAGTGATGAGAGGAAGAAGAGAAGATAGAAAGAGAAGAGAAGAAGAAAGGAAGAAAGGATGAAATGGAGGAGAGAGAAGAGATGGGAGGGGAAGGAAAAGGAAGATATTGACAAGCTGGAATGTGTCCAGAGGAGGGCGACTAAAATGATCAAGGGTCTGGAGAACAAGCCCTATGAGGAGCGGCTTAAGGAACTGGGCATGTTTAGCCTGAAGAAGAGAAGGCTGAGAGGAGACATGATAGCCATGTATAAATATGTGAGAGGAAGCCAAAGGTAGGAGGGAGCAAGCTTGTTTTCTGCTTCCCTGGAGACTAGGACGCGGAACAACGGCTTCAGACTACAAGAGAGGAGATTCCATCTGAACATGAGGAAGAACTTCCTGACTGTGAGAGCCGTTCAGCAGTGGAACTCTCTGCCCCGGAGTGTGGTGGAGGCTCCTTCTTTGGAAGCTTTTAAGCAGAGGCTGGATGGCCATCTGTCAGGGGTGATTTGAATGCAATATTCCTGCTTCTTGGCAGGGGGTTGGACTGGATGGCCCATGAGGTCTCTTCCAATTCTTTGATTCTATGATTCTATGAAGGAAAGGAGAAAGAAGGAAAAGTGAAAGCACTGATGCTTGCAAACTAGAAAAGAAACAACTCCGAAGAGCTGTTGTAAGAAAAAAAAATTTTTTTTAAAGAATTTTTATTAGATTTTATAAAATAACAGCGAAAGTGGGGGAATAATGTGAGGAGATAGGAAAGTAGGAAAATTGCGAAAATCCCACGCGCATGAGAGATAAGAGAAAAAAAAGGAAAAGAAAGAGAGAAAAAAAAAAGAACACCCCAAATGTCCAAAAAAAGAGAAGGGATTGATAAAAAAAAAAGGGGGGGGGACTTCCTTCTGAATCCGGTTGTATCAAAAACTTTCCTTCATTTTATCTGTTATAAAAAAAAAAGATCTATTTTATATCCTTCTAGTAACTTCGGTCTCCATTATAGTTCTTTATATCTTGTGTCCATGTAATCCTCAATTATTGACCAATTTGTCTCTTTAATCATATTACCTGTGTTCTTTTTTAATAAAAACGTTAATTTGTCCATGTCCTTGATTTCATTTATTTTATTTGCCCAGTGGATTTTTTCCGGTATTTCTTTCTGTTTCCAGATTTTAGCAAAGACGATTCTAGCGGCAGTCGTCAGATATATAAACAGAATATCTTCATTCGCATCTAATTTTATATCATTATCAACAATTCCCAATAAGTAATATTCAGGTTTTCTTAGAAATTTCTTATTAAAAATGCATTGCATTTCTTCATGTATATTTTTCCAATATTTCTGTGATTCTGAGCAGCTCCACCATAAGTGAAAGAAGGTCCCGTCATGTTCATCACATTTCCAACAAATTTTGGATACATTCTTATACATACAATTTAGCTTTACTGGCGTCATGTACCACCTATGAAACATTTTCATCCAATTTTCCTTTAAATCCATTGCATAGGTGTACTTAAGTTTTTTCTTCCACATTATTTCCCAGTCACACAAGGCTACCGGTCTTTTAAAATTTTCTGCCCATTTTATCATACAACTTTTTATAATTTCAGTCTCCGTAGACCATTCTAATAGTTTATCATATAACTTTGTTATACATTTCGTTTCTGTTTTTAAAAAATTGTCCCAAAAAACTTCTTTTATTTGAAAGCCCTGTTTTATATCCTGGTTATATTGTTCCTTTATTTGTAAATAATGTAACCATGTTATTTTTGGGAAACTCTGATTTTATTCTGCTTGAGATTTTAATTCCGTTGAACCATTTTTTAGAAGTTCTTTATAGGTAGGCCAGGTCGTCCATCCCAGTAATCTTCTCTGTTTGGCTTCCATTGGAGAAATCCAAAGAGGGATTTTGGAGTAAAAATGCTTTTTATATCTGTCCCAGATTCTAATTAGTGATGATCGAATGAAATGATTCCCAAAATTTCTTTCCTTCTGTTCTCTTCCATACCAAATATAAGCGTGCCATCCTACACATAGGTCATGGCCTTCTAATGTGAGAAGGTTCTCTCTTTTCAGTGCCATCCAGTCCTTTAACCAGATTAAAGCACATGCTTCATGGTAAAGTTTAAAATTAGGAAGACCAAACCCTCCTCTTGTTTTTTTGTCAGTTAGGACTTGGTATTTTATTCTTGGTTTTTTTCCTTTCCAAATAAATTTCATAAGGTCTCTTGTCCATTCATTAAATTTCTTGGTATTCCTAATTATTGGTATGTTTTGGAACAGGAAGAGCAATTTTGGGAGGACTGACATTTTAATCAGTGCGATTCTTCCCATAAGAGATAAATTTAGATATTTCCATCTCTCCAAGTCTTTTTGAATCTCCTTCCAGAGTCTCTCATAGTTATTCGTAAGGAGTTGAGCATTTTTTGAGGTAATCCAGATGCCCAGGTATTTCAWCTTATTTACTACAGCAAGGCCCGAAATTTTCTTTARCTCTGCTTGCTTTTCTTTCGTCATATTYTTYGTTAAAATAGTTGTTTTTTGTTTATTCARTTTAAAGCCGGCCAGYTTACCRAATTTTTCAATCATGTYTAACCARCTTTTAATATTGTCTCGTGGATTTTCTATTATCCCAATTATATCATCAGCATATGCTCTGGTCTTRAATTCCTGTTTTCCAATTTTAACCCCTTTAATATTTCCRTCTTCCTTTAAATTTTTTAACAAAATTTCTAATGACATTATAAAAATCAAGGGGRAAATAGGGCAGCCTTGTCTGGATCCTTTTCCAATTAAGAATTCCTCAGATGTTTGACCRTTTATTTGTACTTTRGCCTTCTGATTCTTATAAATTTCTTCAATTGCTGTGATAAATTGGTAACCCAAGTCCATTTCTTTCATTAAAATCTTGAAGAAATCCCAATTAAGATTATCAAAGGCTTTTTCAGCGTCGATAGCAAGAAAAGCCACCTCTTTTTGGGGATTTGCCTCAAAATATTCGACCATATCAATAACAATTCTCAAATTGTCTTTCATGTTTCTCTTAGGTAGGAAACCAACCTGTTCCTCTCCAATCCAAGTGCTTAAGAATGTTTTTAGTCTTTGGGCCAAAATATTTGCAAATATTTTATAATCCACATTTAACAATGAGATTGGCCTATAATTTCGTACATCCGAAGGGTCTGTCTGTTCTTTATGAATAACTGTTATTTCTGCAGAGTTCCATGTCTCTGGAATTCCCTGGCCTTGGAGTACCCCGTTCATTACCATTCGTAGTGATGGCATAAGTTCTTTTTTAAAAGTCTTATAGTAACCTGCGGAGAATCCATCCGGACCCGGCGCTTTGTTTGCATCCATTTTCCCTATAGCAGCTTCCACCTCCTCCTCTGTAATTTCTCTATTTAAATCTTCTCTTTGAGACTCTGTGATCTTAGGGATTCTAAATTTGCCTAAGTATTCTGCAATGTCCTCTTTTGGGATTTTATCGCCCATATAGAGTTTTTCATAATATTCGTGGAACTCCTTTAGAATCTCTTTATCAGTCGTTACCTCTTTTTCCTCAGTTTTAATTTTGGCTATCCTCTGTGCCTGTTTCTTTTTCCGAACTTGTTTAGACAACCATTTGCCAGCTTTATTCGCATTTTCAAACTGATATTGTTTTAAAAACTTTAATTGTTTAGCTTGTTCCTCTATTTCTATATTACGTCTTTTCTGATGTAGAATTTCAATTTCTTTCAAAATTACTTTGTTCCCTGGTTTATTCTTCAGTTCATTTTCTTTCATTTTTAATTTATTTAGTATTTCCCGTCGGTCCTTTTGTCTGAGTCTATAGTTTCTTGCATTATGTTGGATGAAATGACCTCTCAAGACAGCCTTTGCGGCATCCCAAATTGTATTATGAGACACTCCGGGGGTGTTGTTTAATTCCATATACATGTTAATAATCTTTTTATAGTTTGTTATATCGGATTCTTTTTTCATTAGATTTTCATTTAGTCTCCATTTTCCTGTTATTTTTTTTTTGTTAAGAATAATTTCTAGAGGTGCATGGTCTGAAATGTCTCTTGGCAAAATATTTATATCCCAAACCTTTATAACTATATTTTTAGTCGCCCAACACATACCTATTCTCGTCCACGAACGGTGTCTGTGAGAATAAAATGTGTAATCTTTCCTTACCGGGTTCTTCCATCTCCATACATCCTCTAGCATCTGATCCTCCTTTAAATCAATCAGTTTTTTTGGCAAGGTACTAGACTTGCCCATAGAACCTTTTTTTGGGGCTTTTGTTTTATCCAGTTGACTATTAAGTATTCCATTAAAATCTCCCAGGAGTATAAGGTCATCAAATTCCACTTCATCCAATTTTCCTCTAAGGGTCTCCACAAAATGTGATTTGGGGCCATTGGGAGCATAGATATTACATATTAGGATCTTTTGATTACCGGATACAATTGTTGCTGCCACAATTCTACCTTCTGCATCCTTAAAAGTAAAATCAGATTGTAATGTTTCTTTAATGTATAGGGCGACACCCCTTTTCTTTTTTTCAAAGGAGGAACAATAAATTTTACCCAGTTTCTTGTTAGTTAAGTGAGCAATATGTTTGTGCATGATATGAGTTTCCTGCAAAGCCACAATGTCATACTTTTCCCTTTTTAATCGGTTAAATAGCAATTTCCTTTTGTTAGGAGAATTAAGACCATTCACATTCAGGGAAAGTATTTTTATTTGTTGTTTAATTGCCATTGGTAGTGTCTTCTATGTTCAAACCAGGATCATCTCTCTCTTCGTCGGGGTTAGAAGTTTCTTCATCATCCGTTCCAGTTATATCATAATCCGGAGAGTTAAATCTCGCTCTCTTACTGCCTTTGCCCTTTTTCGGGCTAGTGGCCATCTTTATTGTAGTTGTTTCAGCGGCAAATTTTCTTTGTGGTTTCGGAGATTTATTTTTTGGTTTGTCAGGCTGTTGATCCTTCATCAGGGTGTCGTAGAAATCCTGCGCTTTCTCTACTGAAGTCAGCCAGTATTTTTGATCATTAAGGGTTGTCATTATGCCTTCCGTTTTTTCCCATCTAAATCTCAGGTTTCTTTTCTTCAACTCGTCAGTAAGGAAGAAATACTGTCTGCGTTTCACCAAGGTCGATTGTGGAAATTCTTTTAACACCGCCACTTTTGATCCATTATACTGCAGTGGAATTTTACTATTGATTTGAAGCACCTCATCCCTTGTCCGTTTCCAAAGAAATTTGACGATCACGTCTCTGGGGGTTTTGTTCTTTCTTGAGTATGTAGTTGATATACGATAAATTTGATCCACTTCCTTCTCCAAAGCATCTACTGGGGTTTTTAGTGCAGTTGCCAAGATTTCTAAAGTGATTTTTCTGGTGTCTTCATTTGGGTTTTCTTCTAAATTTCTTAAGCGGAGCTGATTCTCCAAATCTTTCAATTCTAATCTTTCTTGATTTTTTTCCATTTTCTGTCTTTGTTTATCCCATGTAGTTATCTTCTCCTCTAAATTCTTTTGCACCTTTTCCTTCTCTTTTGTTTTCACTTTTAGTTCCTTTATCTCCTGTTTCATTGTGGACATATCCTTGTCTACTTTACTCATTTCTTCCTTGATTTCCTTCTTTAATTCATTTTTTAGTTCCACTTTTAATTCATCAAATTTGTTTTGGATATCTTTATGGTGCTTTTTGTAAGAAAAATTTTGAAAACCATTTTAGGGAAGAGGGGAGGTTTTGTTACTGAGGTCTCTCTCTTTTCTCTCTCTCTCTTCTTCTCTTTTTTCCATTATTTCCTTTCTTTCTTTTTGTTTCATTTCTTCCCCTCCCTATCCTCCTCTACCACCTCCACTTCTTTTATGTTTTTTCTTTCTTTTTTCTTCTCCTTTTTAATTTGCTAATAAACACTTGTAGATAAGACTCGTGATTTTAACTTTGTATACTTGAAAATTTAATAAAAACTATATTTTTTAAAAAATTACTTATAAGAGAAGAAATGTGAAAGAAAAGAAGAATTGTGTTGTCAAAGGCCTTCATGACCAGAATCAAGGGGTTGCTTTGAGCTTTCCAGGCTGTGTGGCCATATTCCAGAAGCATTCTCTCCTGCCGTTTTACCCACATCTATTTACTTATTTCATATATTTATATCCCGCACTTCTCCCCACAAAGGGGACTCAGTGCGGCCTCACATGAGCATCAGAGGATGCTAAGCGCATAACTACCATAAAAATTACAATTCACAATAAAATCATTTTAAAATATTATACAACATCATCAGTAAAATTTAACAATAAATTAATAGATTAACGTGCCAGTAAAACCAAGCCATGCCGGGAAAATCCATGTCACAAAATCCAACTTTCCTTTTCCTATTGCCGCTGGCCTCTAATCAAAGGCCTGGCCCCAGAGCCAGGTTTTCAGTTGTCTTCTAAAGGACAGGAGGGAGGTGGCCAACCTGATGTCCTTAGGAAGAGAGTTCCACAGACGGGGGGGCCACTGCTGTGAGTGTTTCAACTGACCACCTTGATTAGCATTTGATAGCCTGGAAGTGCCTGGAGCAATCTTTTGTTGAGAGGTGATTAGATGTCCCTGATTGTTTTCCCTCTGCTGCTTTGCTGTTTTAATTTTAGAGTTTTTTAATACTGGTAGCCAGATTTTGTTCATTTTCATGGGTTCCTCCTTTCTGTTGAAATTGTCCACATGCTTGTGGATTTCGCAGCGCCCAAACCCGAATCAAGGAACATGAAAGGCAGTGCAGACTACTTCAACCAGAGAAGTCAGCCATAGCAGAGCACCTGATGAACCAACCTGGACACAGCATTTTATTTGAGAACACAGAAATGCTGGACCACCCCAACAACCACCATGTCAGACGACACAAAGAAGCCATTGAAATCTGCAAGCATGTGGACAATTTCAACAGAAAGGAAGAGACCATGAAAATGAACAAAATCTGGCTACCAGTATTAAAAAACTCTAAAATTAAAACAGCAAAGCAGCAGAAGGAAAACAATCAGGGACCTCTAATCACTTCTCAACAAAAGATTGCTCCAGGCACTTCCAGGCTATCAAATGCTAATCAAGGTGGTCAGTTGAAACATTCACACCTAGCTCCAGCAGACAAGAGTCCTTTGTCTCACCCTGATCTTTCCACAGATATATAAACTAGGCCTGGGTAACAACGGAAAAAATTGTTTCTAAAATCGATTCGTTTTTTTGGGTTTTTTGCGTTTCGATATTTAAAAGAATTCCGATTTTTTTTAAAAAAAAGTTCGATATTTACGAAATTTCGTAAATGGTAAAAAAATTACAAAACAATAACGAAACAATAATGAAACAATAACGAATCAATTCGTTAATGGCGGACGCGACCGCGCAATACGCTAAAAAACCTCCAAATGGGACAGGGGGAACTTCTGAAGCTTCCCCCTCCCTCTGTTGTTGACTGTTGGTGTGATATTATAATTTTTTTTCACTAATTAAACAAAAAACAACTATAAAACTTGCCCCAGACATGCGGAAATAATAACGAAACGATCTCAAACCAATAACAAAATGAATACATAAAGAAATACGAAGCATTTACAAAACGAATTGAAAAATTCGTTTCGTTTTTAAGTTGCTCCAGAATGGTTCGTTATCGCTTCGTTAACAAAAAAATAACGAATTTTTAACGAATTACGAATTAACGAAACGAAACCACCCAGCCCTAATATAAACCCCTTTTTCCTAGTTCCAACAGACCTCACTACCTCTGAGGATGCTTGCCATAGATGCAGGTGAAACATCAGGAGAGAATGCCTCTAGACCATGGCCATACAGCCTGAAAAAACCTACAACAACCCAGTGATTCCGGCCATGAAAGCCTTCGACAATACATTAAACGCTTTGTTAATAAAAAGCAATGAAACCGTGCAAACATCAAATAGTAACACTGTAGTAATGTATTCCATTTTAAAAGAACACAGTAAAATCCTTTTCTATGATTTGGGATTCAAGTACTGTTCAGCTGAAACATTAATAAATGTCCCAGTGACTTGTGGGAACCAAATTACAGCAAAAAGGCAAGGGGGTGGGCATCACACACCAGAGAAGGAATAAAGATGGATACATACAGAGACACAATGCTGCTGTCATGGAAGAAGTGAATAGGTATGGAAATCCACTAGATTTGAAAAATAGGCATAAATCTGCAAATATTTTAAGTCTCTTAAATCTATCAAGTCAAGTACTTGCTAGCCTGCTTGGAGGCAGTAGGGGAAAGCATGAAATACCTCCAACGCAAGTTGAGCAACTACTTCAAAAGCACACATTGCATCATTTTTGAAATTCTATTTGAACTGACAATTGTTCACAACATCAACAAGGAAAAATGTTGCTGGGTCATTTGATGTAGACATTCTATGGGCGGACACAAGTTGTTACTAGAAAGTCTTCCAACAAGTCAAAGGTTTCGTTTTACTTTAAATCTTTGGCATCCAGCCGCTTAATTGTAAGGATTCCTGAAGCAAGTAACTGTAATGACATATTTATTTATCGTGTCATCAGCAACCATACCAGTGTATTACATTTCTAACAGAACAAAACAAACAAACAAATAAAAAAACAACTTTTGCAAACTTGGTAGTTGATTAAATGTCCTTTGACCAGTATCTGGCCACTTGGAGTGCCTCTGGTGTTGCTGCAAGAAGGTCCTCCATTGAGCATGTGGCAGGGCTCAAGTTGCATTGCAGCAGGTGGTCAGTGGTTTGCTCTTCTCCACACTCACATGTCGTGGATTCCACTTTGTAACCGCATTTCTGAAGGTTGGCTCTGCATCTCGTGGTGCCAGAGCGCAGTCTGTTCAGCCCCTTCCAAGTTGCCCAGTCTTCTGTGTGCCCAGGGGGAAGTCTCTCATCTGGTATCACCCATGGATTGAGGTGCTGGGTTTGAGCCTGCCACTTTTGGACTCTCGCTTGCTGAGGTGTTCCAGCAAGTGTCTCTGTAGATCTTAGAAAACTGTTTCTTGATTTAAGTCGTTGACGTGCTGCCTGATACCCAAACAAGGGATGAGCTGGAGATGTCACTGCCTTGGTATTTTCACTATTGGCTGCCACTTCCCGGCGGATGTCAGGTGGTGCAATACCGGCTAAGCAGTGTAATTTCTCCAGTGCTGTAGGGCACAGACACCCCGTGATAATGTGGCATGTCTCGTTAAGAGCCACATCCACTGTTTTAGTGTGGTGAGATGTGTTCCACACTGGGCATTCATACTCAGCAGCAGAGTAGCATAGCGCAAGGGCAGATGTCTTCACTGTGTCTGGTTGTGATCCCCAGGTTGTGCCAGTCAGCTTTCGTATGATATTGTTTCTAGCAACTGTAATGACTTAAAACACAGGGACAGAATGAAGCAGATAAATAGTCCATAAAATCCATTTGGCACAATGGAGCTAACCTCATCGAAATCCACAGAAAAGGAAGGCGGATCCAGATGGACTCAATAAAGATCCGCTGGACACTATAAAGCCTGGAACATTAGGTTTGAAAATTAAATTGATAATATTAACAGAAAATGAAAGCTGAATTCACTGCCAGTAGCACTAATAATTGTAACTGTTCAATTAATTAAAATATTAGTTTCCGAAACAGATGATGGAATTTATTGTTGAAGGAAATGGCCAGAATCACTGGGTTGTTGTAGGTTTTTTCAGGCTATATGGCCATGGTCTAGAGGCATTCTCTCCTGACGTTTCGCCTGCATCTATGGCAAGCATCCTCAGAGGTAGTGAGGTCTGTTGGAACTAGGAAAATGGGTTTATATGTCTGTGAAACATTCACACCTAGCTCCAGCAGACAAGAGTCCTTTGTCCCACACTGGTCATTCCACAGATATATAAACCCATTTTCCTTTTCCTAGTTCCAACAGATCTCACTACCTTTGGCGATGCTTGCCATAGATGCAGGTGAAACGTCAGGAGAGAATGCCCCTAGACCATGGTCATATAGCCCGAAAAAACCTACAACAACCCAGATGATGGAATTTACAGAGAATGCTATAAACTTAATGGTGATTCCTTTAAGTGATTCCTGCCATGAAAGCCTTCAGCAGTACAAACTTAAAGGTTGTCACTATTGCCCTTTATGAACACATTTTATTATTTGCAATTTTGGTTATTTTAACATAGTTTCCTACCAGAATTTTTTTCTGCTTGGGTTGTTGTAGGTTTTTCTGGGCTATATGGCCATGTTCTAGAGGCATTTTCTCCTGACGTTTCACCTGCATCTATGGCAAGCATCCTCAGAGGTAGTGAGGTCTGTTAGAACTAGGAAAAAGGGTTTATATATCTGTGGAATGACCAGGGTGGGACAAAGGACTCTTGTCTGCTGGAGCTAGGTGTGAATGTTTCAACTGACCACCTTGATTAGCATTTAATGGCTTGGAAGTGCCTGGGGGGAATCTTTTGTTGAGAGGTGATTTGATGTGCCTGATTGTTGACTCTCTGTTGTTTGGCTGTTGTAATTTTTTTCTGCTTGTCTGCAAAGACTGTTATATGATAGATATTTTGAAGACAGTTTACTTTTTCAAGGACTACGAGATAACCAAGTAGCACTCAGACTCGCATGTAATAAAGAAAGGACATTTTCTCAAACGTAGACTTTGCTTTATACTTCAAGAGAAGAACCAATGTGTATGTGGCAGTTTTTGATATGTGTATTTTTGATATATACATGGAGTTAATTTAGTTATTCTCATATCACCGCTATCAGTGGATTTTGGTCTCCACAACTTTGGCTGATATGCCAGCTGCGCCCCTTCCTAGATTTGGAGGACCTGAAGACAGTTGCACATGCGCTGGTAACCTCAAGGTTTGACTTCTCCAATGTGCTCTGCTCTGGGCTACCTTTGTACCAAGTTCGGTAACTCCAGATCAGGTCAAAGGGGTTTGGCTGGCAAGGTGCAGACGGGGCATTTGGCCACCAGGGGGCAGCTGCGCTTCACCTGAGGTTCCTGTAGCAGAGTGGAGCACTTGTGTGTGTGTGGGGGGGGGGGGGAGGTGTTTCTGTTTGTCCCGCAGGGAACTCAGACTTTGCTCTTTACCTGTGCCAAGGAAGACAACAAGAAGAGACGGGGGATTTCTGCGCCCAGGTAAGGGAGAGCCAATGTTACCTTTCTGAGTTACAGCGACCCCGTCATAGGGTTTTCTTGGCAAGATTTGCTAAGAGGGAGCTTGCCTTTGTTTTCCTCTGAGACTGACCCAAGTTCACCCTGAGACTGAGACTGACCCAAGTTCTGGATAACCCTGTTCTCCAGAAACAGTCCAAAGCTCAAGCCACTACACCACTCTGCTTGCCACTAAGAGGGTCTTCTTGGGACTGTACCCTAAGTGTCCTGGGCTAGTGCTATTTATTTGTCGTGTCAGGACAACCAGTCAAATTACCGTATATCCCGGCATATAAGACGACTGGGCGTATAAGACGACCCCCAACTTTTCCAGTTAAAATATAGAGTTAAGACGACTCCCATGCATAAGACTACACCCGTGTATAAGACGACCCCTGACTTTTGAGAAGATTTTCTTGGGTTAAAAAGTAGTCTTATACGCCAGAATATACTGTACATTACATTTCTAACAGAACAAAGCAAACAAACAGACAAAATACAAAATTTGTGAGTTTGGTAGTTGATTAAATGTCCTTTGACCAGTATCTGGCCACTTGGAGCGCTTCCGGTGTTGCTGCAAGAAGGTCCTCCATTGTGCATGTAGCAGGGCTCAGGTTGCATTGCAGCAGGTGGTCAGTGGTTTGCTCTTCTCCACACTCGCATGTCGAGGATTCCACTTTGTAGCCCCATTTTTTGAAGTTGGCTCTGCATCTCGTGGTGCCAGAGCGCAGTCTGTTCAGCGCCTTCCAAGTCGCCCAGTCCTCTGTGTGTCCAGGGGGGAGTCTCTCATTTGGTATCAGCCATTGGTTGAGGTTCTGGGTTTGAGCCTGCCACTTTTGGACTCTCGCTTGCTGAGGTGTTTGTCTGTGTGCATTCAGAAGATCTACAAGCCACCCTAAACACCTTCGCAGAAGCATACACGAAGCTTGGCCTGTCAGTGAACATAGAGAAAACCAAAATGCTGTTCCAGCAGTCACCAGTCATCCCCTCCCCAATGCCAGAGATACAACTTAATGATGTAACATTAGAAAATGTTGACCATTTCTGCTACCTTGGCAGCCACCTCTCCACCAAAGTCACCATCAACACCGAAATACAACACCGCCTGAGCTCTGCGAGTGCAGCATTTTTCCGAATGAAGCAGAGAGTGTTTGAGGACTGGGACATCTGTAGGGATACCAAGGTGCTTGTCTATAAAGCTATTGTCCTCCCAACCCTGCTCTATGCCTGCGAAACGTGGACTGTCTACAGACATCACATGCAACTCCTGGAACGATTCCACCAGCGCTGCCTCCAGAAAATCCTGCAAATCTCTTGGGAAGACAGGCGAACAAACGTCAGCGTGCTGGAAGAAGCAAAGACCACCAACATTGAAGCGATGGTCCTCTGCCTTCAACTCCGCTGGGCCGGCCACATTGTCCGGATGCCTGACCACCGTCTCCCAAAGCAGTTTCTCCACTCCGAACTCAAGAATGGAAAACGGAACGTTGGCGGGCAGGAAAAGAGATTTAAAGATGGGCTCAAAGCCAACCTTAAAAACTCTGGCATAGACACTGAGAACTGGGAAGCCCTGGCCCTTGAGCGCTCCAGCTGGAGGTCTGCTGTGACCAGCAGTGAGAAACGTGCCAGGAGGAAGGCGCGTCAAGCCAACCCCGACTGGACCTCCTTCCACCTGGAAACCAATGCCTTAACTGTGGGAGAAGATGCGGGTCAAGAATAGGGTTCCACAGCCACCTACAAACCCACAAAAATAGTCATCAAGGAAGACCATCTTACTCGTCCAACGAGGGATCGCCTAAGTAAGTAAGTAAGTTCCAGCGAGTGTCTCTGTAGATCTTAGAAAACTATTTCTAGATTTAAGTCTTTGACGTGCTGGCTGATACCCAAACTGCAGATGAGCTGGAGATGTCTCTGCTTTGGTCCTTTCACTATTGGCTGCTACTTCCCGGCGAATGTCAGGTGGTGCAATACCGGCTAAGCAGTGTAATTTCTCCAGTAGTGTAGGGCGCAGACACCCCGTGATAATGCGGCATGTCTCATTAAGAGCCACAGCCACTGTTTTAGTGTGGTGATATGTGTTCCATACTGGGCATGCATACTCAGCAGCAGAGTAGCACAGCGCAAGGGCAGATGTCTTCACTGTATCTGGTTGTGATCCCCAGGTTGTGCCAGTCAGCTTTCGTATGATATTGTTTCTAGCACCCACTTTTTGCTTGATGTTCAGGCAGTGCTTCTTGTAGGTCAGAGCACGGTCCAGAGTGACTTCCAGGTATTTGGGTGCGCTGCAATGCTCCAGTGGGATTCCTTCCCAGGTGATCTTCAAAGCTCGGGATGCTTCTCTGTTCTTGAGATGAAAGGCACATGTCTGTGTTTTGGATGGGATAGTGCTGAGCAGCCCAGAGGTTGACGCCTTCTGCCCACAGAGGCATCACCCTCATATCTTTAATTAATTTTCATATCTCTAATTTTGGTTTGGTATAACTGTATAAGAGGAAGATGCCTCAGGCAAACCCTTGTCGGGACTGCCTTCCATCTGGAAATCTATGTCCTCATTAGGAAACACTATGCATATCCAGAACAGATCTCTACAGTCGCTTAAGACCCACCACCAAGACTCTACGATAGAGTCATAGAGTTGGAAGAGACCTCATGGGCCATCCAATCCAACCCCTGCCAAGAAGCAGGAAAATTGCATTCAAATCACCCCTGACAGATGGCTTTTCTTTTTAGTTGTTATTGTATTATCTAAACGTTTAAATATTTATAATTGTTATATTTTTACTTTGTTGAATGTGGCATTGAATTGTGCAGGTTGTAAGCCGCCCTAAGTCCTCCCTTGGGGGTTGAGAAGGGCGGGGTAGAAATATTCTAAATAAATAAATAAATAAATAATCCAGCCCCTATTTTAAAGTCTCCAATGAAGGAGCCTCCACCACACTCTGGGGCAGAGAGTTCCACTGCTGAATGGCTCCCACAGTCAGGAAGTTCTTCCTCATGTTCAGATGGAATCTCCTTTCTTGTACTTTGAAGCCATTGTTCCGTGTCCTAGTCTCCAGGGCAGCAGAAAACAAGCTTGCTCCCTCCTCCCTGTGGCTTCCTCTCACATATTTATACATGGCTATCATATCTCCTCTCAGCCTTCTCTTCTTCAGGCTAAACAGGACCAGTTCTTTAAGCCGCTCCTCATAGGGCTTGTTCTCCAGACCCTTGATCATTTTAGTCGCCCTCCTCTGGACACATTCCAGCTTGTCAATATCTCTCTTGAATTGTGGTGCCCAGAATTGGACACAATATTCCAGGTGTGGTCTAACCAAAGCAGAATAGAGGGGTAGCATTAATTCCCTGGATCTAGACACTATACTCCTATTCATGCAGGCCAAAATCCCATTGCCTTTTTTTGCCGGCACATCACATTGTTGGCTCATGTTTAACTTGTTGTCCACGAGGACTCCAAGATCTTTTTCACACGTACTGCTCTCGAGCCAGGTGTTGTCCCCCATTCTGTATCTTTGCATTTCATTTTTTCTGCCTAAGTGGAGTATCTTGCATTTGTCCCTGTTGAACTTCATTTTGTTAGTTTTGGCCCATCTGTGTAATCTGTCAAGATTTTGAATCCTGCTCCTGTCCTCTTGAGTAGTGGCTATCCCTCCCAGTTTGGTGTTGTCTGCAAACTTGATGATCATGCCTTCTAGCCCTTCATCTAAGTCATTAATAAAGATGTTGAACAGGACCGGGCCCAGGACGGGACCCTGCTTGTGGCACTCCACTTGTCACTTCTTTCCAGGATGAAGAGGAAGCCTTGGGAAGAATCACCCTCTGGGTTTGTCCATTTAACCAATTACAGATCCACCTCACCATAGTTTTGCCAAGCCCTAGTTTCCTTGCCAGAAGGTCATGAGGAACCTTGTCAAAGGCCTTCCTGAAATCCAGGTACGCTACATCCATGGCATTCCCCGCATCTACCCAGCTTGTAACTCTATCAAAAAAAGAGATCAGATTAGTCTGGCAAGACTTGTTTTTGATAAATCCGTGTTGACTATTAGCGATGACCGCATTTGTTACTGTTTGCAGACCACTTCCTTCACAATCTTTTCCAGAATCTTGCCTTGTATCAACGTGAGGCTGACTGGACGGTAATTGTTTGGGTCATCCTTTTTCCCCTTCTTGAAGATTGGGACCACATTGGCCTTCCTCCAGTCTGCTGGGATTTCTCCCGTTCTCCAAGAACTCTCAAAGATGATTGCCAATGGTTCGGAAATGACTTCTGCTAGTTCCTTCAGTACTCTTGGGTGTAGTTGATCTGACCCTTGGGACTTGAACTTGTTTAGGGTGGCCAGGTATACGTGTCACTCATTCCAACATGGGAGGGGGGCTTCTGCTTTCACTCAATCCTTGCTTCATGTTGACTTACTAAGCCTGGCTCCTTTGGTATTCTGCTGACCACCCAGTCCCTCTTTCCTTGCTCTGCAGTTTTTTCTATGATACGTATCTATTCTTATCTTATGTTTGCCAAAGACCAGGAACTGTTGGTTCATACACTTATCTCAGAAAGTAAGATTGCTTGTCTTTAAAGAGTAACTTGTCTTGTAGTTTCATGCAAAAGTCTTCCTATTACATGCTTAGAATATGTTTAGATTTTTAGGCAACAGGAGATGATGGGATCCCAGCTGAACTGTTTAAAATCTTGAAAGAGGATGCTGTCAAGGTGATGCATGCCATATGCCAGCAAATATGGAAAGCACAAGAATGGCCATCAGACTGGGAAAAATCCACTTATATCCCCATACTAAAAGGAAATGCTAAAGACTGACCAAACTTCCGTACAGTGGCCATTATTTCTCATGCCAGTAAGGTAATGCTCAAGATCCTGCAAGGAAGACTCCAGCAATACATGGAGCAAGAGTTGCCAGATGTACAAGCTGGGTTTAGAAAAGGCAGAGGAATGAGAGACCAAATTGCCAATATCCGCTGGATAATGGAGTAAGGCAGGGAGTTTCAGAAAAAACATCTATTTCTGTTTTATTGACTATTCTAAAGCCTTTGACTGTGTTGATCGTAATAAATTGTGGCAAGTTCTTGGTGGTATGGGCATAACAAATCACCTTGTCTCTCTCCTGAGGAATCTGTACAAGGATCAAGTAGCAACAGTAAGAACTGACCACGGAACAACAGACTGATTCAAGATTGGGAAAGGTGTACAACAGGGTTGTATACTCTCCCCCAACCTATTCAACTTGTATGCAGAACACATCATGCAATGTGCAGGGCTTGACGAATGCAAGGCTGGAGTTAAAATTGCTGAAAGAAACATTAACAACCTTAGATATGCAGATGATACCACTTTGATGGCCGAAAGAGAGGAGGAGCTGAGGAGCCTTCTAATCAAGGTGAACGAAGAAAGCGCAAAAGCTGGGTTGCAGTTAAACATAAAAAAAACCAAGGTTACGGCAACAAGAATGATTGACAACTGGGAAATAGAGGGAGAAAACGTGGAGGCAGTGACAGAATTTGTATTTCTAGGTACAAATATTACTGCAGACGCAGTAATCAGGAGACACTTACTTCTTGGGAGGAGAGCAATGTCCAATCTCGATCAAATAGTAAAGAGTAGAGACATCACACTGGCAATGAAGATCCGCATAGTCAAAGCAATGGTATTCCCCGTAGTAACCTACGGATGTGAGAGCTAGACCACAGGGAAGGCTGAGCGAAGGAAGATCGATGTTTTTGAACTGTGGTGCTGGAGAAAAGTTCTGAGGGTGCCTTGGACCACCAGAAGATCCAACCAGTCCATATTCCAGGAAATAAAGCCCTACTGCTCATTGGAGAGAAGGATAGTAGAGGCCAAGATGAAGTACTTTGGCCACATAATGAGAAGACAGGAAAGCTTAGAGAAGACAATGATGCTGGGGAAAATGGAAGGAAGAAGGAAGAGGGGCCGACCAAGGGCAAGATGGATGTATAATAATGAATAAACTTTATTTGTACCCCGCTACCATCTCCCCAAGGGACTCGGTGCAGCTTACATGAGGCTAAGCCCAGAATGCATCAATAAACAAAACATCAATAAATCAATACAATACAAATCATATATATCACATGAACAAAAAATAGGCAATAAACAATCAACAGTAACATATAAACATTTAAAACCAAATGTAATGGATTAAAAATTAAAAATAATGCTGACGTGAACAAGGTAAGATATAAATGTGATAGGATTTTCAGAGGTAAATGAAGGAACGCAGTCAATCCTAAAGCAGTAGTAACGTGCATTTTGAGGACATATTGCTGAGAATTTTCCTTATTCTTGGAAGGCACACTGGAACGTTTTCAAGATCCTCCTAAAGACTGCCAGCATTGGGGCATGTCTGATGTCCCTGGGAAGTGAGTTTCAGAGTTGGGGGGGGGCACCACCGAGAAGGCCCTCTCTCTCATCCCCACCAATTGCACCTGCGAAGGAGGTGGGAGCATGAGCAGGGTCTCTCCAGATGATTGAAGAGATCATGAGGGTTCGTACACAGAAATGCGGTCACGCAGGTAGGCAGGTCCCAAACCGTTCAGGGCTTTGTAGGTAAGAACCTGCATCTTGAATTGGGACCAGAAAATGAACGGCAGCCAGTGGAGCTCCTTAAACAGGAGGGCTGATTGCTCTCTGTAAGAAGTACCAGTTAGTAACCTGGCTGCCGCCCATTGTACCAATTAAAATTTCCGGGCTGTTTCCAAGGGCAGCCCCACGTAGAGTGCATTACAGTAATCCAATCTGGAGGTGACTAAGGCATGGACCACCCTGGCCAGATCCGACTTCACGAGGTACGGTCATAGCTGGCGCACGAGTCTTAATTTTGCGAAAGCCCTCCTGGACACCGCCGATGCCTGAGCTTCAAACGTGAGTGATGAATCCAGGAGGACACCCAGACTGCGGACCTGAGACTTCAGGGGGAGGGCAACCTCGTCCAGCACAGGTTGCCACCCTATATACCGATCTGGCTTACAATCGACTAGGAGGACCTCTGTCTTGTCGGGATTGATCTTCAGTTTGTTCCTCCTCATCCAGACAGCCACAGCGGCCAGGCACTCATCCAGCACCTGAGGGGCTTCCTTGGAGTTAGGTGGAAAAGAGTAGTAGAGTTGTGCGTCATCTGCATAGAGATGGCACCCAACTCCAAAACTGGGATGACCTCTCCCAGTGGTTTCATGTAGATGTTGAAAAGCATGGGAGACAGAATGCAACCTTGCAGGACCCCACAGGTCAAAGGCCAGGGGTCCGAGCAGGTGTCTCCCAGCTTCACCAACTGGGAATGACCTACCAGGAAGGACCGGAGCCATGACAAAGCCGTGCCTCCAAGACCCATCCCGGATGGCATCCTTGCAGTGACTGGATTAAGCTTGAAGGAGCTGAGGGTGGGCTGGTCCATGAGGTCACGAAGAGTCAGAAATGACTGAACAAAGGAACAACAACAAAGGTGGCTTTTAGCCTCCTTCAGGACAGTTTAATATGCAATGTGTTGTATTGTGGGTTTAAATATATACATAAACATTTTGGACTTAAATTTTGATTGCAATATTCCTTTATGATTGGCGTCATGCAACCCAGAAGAAGTGCACAAAGTAATAGACTGATGCAAGTCTATCATTTGAAGTGGCAACATTTAGCCTCATGCAATCCAGAAGATTATTAAGGAAGTGGTCTGCAAACACTTAGAAACAAATGCGGTCATCGCTAATAGTCAACATGGATTTATCAAAAACAAGTAATGCCAGACTAATCTGATCTCTTTTTTTGATAGAGTTACAAGCTGGGTAGATGCAGGGAATGCCGTGGATGTAGCGTACCTGGATTTCAGTAAGATTTTCGACAAGGTCCCCCACGACCTTCTGGCAAGGAAACTAGTCCAATGTGGGCTAGGCAAAACTATGGTGAGGTGGATCTGTAATTGGTTAAATGGACGAAGCCAGAGGGTGATTCTCCCCAATGTTTCCTCTTCATCCTGGAAAGAAGTGACAAACGGAGTGCCACAAGCAGGGCTCCATCCTGGGCCCGGTCCTGTTCAACATCTTTATTAATGACTTAGATGAATGGCTAGAAGGCAGGATCATGAAGTTTGCAGACGACACCAAATTGGGAGGGATAGCCAATACTCCAGAGGACAGGAGCAGGATTCAAAACGATCTTGACAGATTAGAGAGATGGGCCAAAACTAACAAAATGAAGTTCAACAGAGACAAATGCAAGATACTCCACTTTGGCAGGGAAAACAAAATGCAAAGAAACAGAATGGGGGACGGTGCCTGGCTCGAGAGCAGTACGTGTGAAAAAGATCTTGGAGTCCTCGTGGACAACAAGTTAAACATGAGCCAACAATGTGATGTGGTGGCAAAAAAGCCAATGGGATTTTGGCCTGCATCAATAGGAGCATAGTGTCTAGATCTAGGGAAGTCATGCTACCCCTCTATTCCGCTTTGGTTAGACCACACCTGGAATATTGTGTCCAATTCTGGGCACCACAATTCAAGAGAGATATTGACAAGCTGGAATGTGTTCAGAGGAGGGTGACTCAAATGATCAAGGGTCTGGAGAACAAGCCCTATGAAGAGCGGCTTAAAGAGCTGGCATGTTTAGCCTGAAAAAGAGAAGGCTGAGAGGAGATATGATAGCCATGTATAAATATGTGAGAGGAAGCCATAGGGAGGAGGGAGCAAGCTTGTTTTCTGCTTCCTTGGAGACTAGGATGTGGAACAATGGCTTCAAACTACAAGAGAGGAGATTCCATCTGAACATGAGGAAGAACTTCATGACTGTGAGAGCCGTTCAGCAGTGGAACTCTCTGCCCCGGAGTGTGGTGGAGGCTCCTTCTTTGGAAGCGTTTAAACAGAGGCTGGATGGCCATCTGTCAGGGGTGATTTGAATGCAATATTCTTGCTTCTTGGCAGGGGGATGGACTGGATGGCCCATGAGGTCTCTTCCAACTCTTTGATTCTATGATTCTATGACTGAACAAAGGAACAACTACAAAGGGGGCTTTTAGCCTCTTTCAGGACAGTTTAATATGCAACATGTTGTATTGTGGGTTTAAATATATACATAAACATTTTGGACTTAAATTTTGATTGCAATATTCCTTTATGATTGGCCTCATGCAACCCAGAAGAAGTGCACAAAGTAATAGACTGACGCAACTCTATCATTTGAAGTGGCAACATTTAGCAGTCAGTGGGAAAGGATTTTAGTTTCTCAATGTTCTGTTGCCTGAAAACTTGCCAGTCTCCAACAAAGAAACATTTCAAAGAGAGAAAGGAGGTAATTAAGGCAGGGAAATGTGCCCGATGGCCATGGAATGTAAAATCATAGTCTGACAATTTTGTGAAAAAACTTAAGATAACTAGAATAGCAGTAACTGGCCATGATAACACAACCAGCATAGGTTTTCTGTGTTAGTTGTTACCAGTAGAAGGAAGATCGGACATTAGTTTGAAGCTCAGTTCTGTGGTCAGCAGCAGTGTAACAGGTTCAGCTGGAAATTGAGCTGCAGAAGGTGGGACTTTTCTTCCCCAGGTTTCAGTCTATTCGTTGCTACTCTTAACCAATGCCTGTTCCGTGCTCATAGTGCAACAAATGATGAGTCAGAAAGGCAAATTACATAATAACTGAAAACTGGACTGTCAACCCAATGTCCTGTCCATGAGTAGAGAGGGTTGCTTCAGTTCCTGCGCCCAGGTTCCTCTTTTCTCTGTCAGTCTCTCTTCACAGATTCTGTTTCCTTTTCTTCCCCCAGAATGTCCCCCCTCATGGACTGGATACTGGAAGACCTGACCCTGGAGAAGGCTTCCTTCCGGAGGGTGGCTGTCTCTGGCCTGTTGATTTTGCTGCTGGCTGTCCTCTTCCGTCTGCTTTTGAAGGGCTTTGGCTTCTTCTACCACTTTTATGTCAAATGCCAGAAACTGCGCTGCTTCCCAGAGCCCCCACGCCTCAACTGGCTCTTGGGGCACATGGGTTTGGTAAGTATGGCTGCTGGGAACACAGGTCATCAAAGACTTCATACAAGCAGTCTTTGAGGAAGGTAGAGCAGACATTTTTTGTACGTGGCGACTAGGCTTGGGCGATCCAGTTCGTTAATTTCATTATTCGTTATTGATTCGTATTTAAATTAGCTTACGATCCAATATCGAGCCATGCAAGGAATAGTGTGAGGAGTAATTAAGAATCGAAACATTTTTTCCAATTTTCGTAATTATTTCGTAATTATTTCGTAATTATTTTCGTATGTCTGGTGCATTGTATTGTATAGTATATTATATTACTATATTATATATTATATTACTATATTATTATTATATTATAATTGTATATTATAATATAATACAATATATATAATATATTATAATATAATATAATATAATAATATAATATATAATATATAATAATAATATAATATACAATAATATAATATAATATATATAATATAATAATATTATAATCATATAATATAATATATAATAATATAATATACAATAATATAATATAATAATATTATAATATAATATACAACAATATAATATAATAATATAATAATAATATAATATAATATAGTTGTTGTTTGTTTTATCACACCAACAGTCAACAACAGAGGGAGAGGGAAGCTTCAGAAGTTCCTCCTGTCCCATTTGGAGTTTTTTTTAGCATATTGCGCAATCGCATCCGCCATTAACGAATCGATTCATAATTTACGAAATTTCGGAAATTTTGAAATTTTGAAATCTTAAATTTCGGAAGTCCTCAGAATTTCGAAATGCTAGCGCACCCTAGAAACGAAACGAGTTTAGAACCAATTTTTTTCTTGATCGCCCAAGCCTAGTGGCGACAGTTTGTGGATAAGGTCATGAGCCATGTGGATAAGGTTCTTATCATCACGGAGACACTTCTGAAATTTCCTCCGCTCCTCGTCTTCAAGGACCATGCCACAAGTGAGCGGACCTTAGTTCTTCTGAGGAGAAGGATAAGTATAGTAGCTGTAAGTCCATGATCATGGGGGGGGGGGGAGTGATGTCAATCAGTACTTGCACTGCCCCACAGTGCAAGTATGTGAGAGGAAGCCACAGGGAGGAGGGAGCAAGCTTGTTTTCTGCTTCCCTGGAGACTAGGACATGGAACAATGGCTTCAAACTACAAGAAATTTATTTTATTTATTTGTCGTGTCAGTCAATTATATTACATTTCTAACAGAACAAAGCAAACAAACAGACAAAATACAAAACTTGTGAGTTTGGTAGTTGCTTAAATGTTCTTTGACCAGTAGCTGGCCACTTGGAGTTGCTGCAAGAAGGTCCTCCATTGTGCTTGTAGCAGGGCTCAGGTTGCATTGCAAGAAATGAGATTCCATCTGAACTGACTGTGAGAGCTGTTCAACAGTGGAACTCTCTGCCCCGGAGTGTGGTGGAGGCACCTTCTTTGGAAGCTTTTAAACAGAGGCTGGATGGCCATCTGTCAGGGGTGCTTTGAATGCAATATTCCTGCTTCTTGGCAGGGGGTTGGACTGGATGGCCCATGAGGTCTCTTCCAGCTCTAGGATTCTATTATTCTATGATTCTGCAGGGACAGCTATGAGACAAAAGCAGCAACTGGATAGACCCATGTCAGTGGGGCAGTGAAACCACTCTGGGTTTAATGGTGCATGCAGAGGCGGCCCTAGGTAATTTTCAACAGTAAGCAAACAGTGTTTTAGCCCACCCCACCTCCCAACCAATCACTGATATATATTTTCTGTTCGTCGTGGGAGTTCTGTGTGCCATATTTAGTTCAATTCCATCATTGGTGGAGTTCAGAATGCACTTTGATTGATTGAACTATACATCCCAACTCGCATATGTCAAGGCCTAATTTCCCCCAAGAGCACCTCAAGAGTGCCCCTGAGCAAAATCAACTATACTGCAAATGCTTACTTTGCGTAATGAGTTGAGTCGCCCCTGGGTGCATGTATACTGTAGAATTAATACAATTTGATGCCGCTTCAGCTGCCATGCTCAATGTTGTGGGATCATTTATGCCTAGCCTTCTCTGAAAAATGCCTAGCCTTCTCTGAAAAATGGTGCAGGTGCCTCACCAAACTATAACACCCATGATGCATTGGACCATGGCAGTTGAAGCAATGTCAAACTGCATTAATGTAAGTGCACCCTGAGTCGGTACTAGGTTCAGCACCTTGGATAACTCTTTTAGTGTTTAGTCCAAAACCTGGAGCAAGCTCCCTACTGGCATGCAATATTCTGCTAATTCCTGTTTCAATCCAAAATGCAAGACTGGCTAGTTCTAACTTTAGACCATTTGCTCACACAAAATTAAGAGCAGCTTATCTATTTGCGATAAATATTCAGTTCCATATATATATATATATCACTCCTGACACGACAAATATATATATATATTAGGCCTGGGTAACAACGGAAAAAATTGTTTCTAAAATCGATTTGTATTTGGGGGTTTTTTTTGTTTCGATATTTAAAATAATTACAAAATTTTCCTTTTAAAAAGTTCGATATTTACGAAATTTCGTAAATGGTAAAAAATTAACGAATCGATTTCCGAAACAATAACGAATCGATTCGTTAATGGCGGACGCGACCGCGAAATATGCTAAAAAACCTCCAAAACCTTCTGAAGCTTCCCTCTCCCTCTGTTGTTGACTGTTGCTGTGATATTATAATTTTTTTCACTAATTAAACCATAAAACTGGCCCAGACATGCGGAAATAATAACGAAACGACCTCAAAACAATAACGAAACGAATACAATATCGAAATACGAAGCATTTACAAAACGTTTTTGAAAATTCGTTTTTTTTAAATAATTGCTCCAGAATGGTTCGTTATCGTTTTGTAATTGAAAAAATTAACGAATTATTAACGAATTACGAATTAACGAAACGAAACCGCCCAGCCCTAATATATACATACACATACGCACACACACACACATATGCAGATGTAGATAGATAGAAAGATAGACAGACAGACAGATAGATAGATGATGTGCTTCAAATAGATAAGCTGCTCTTAATATTGTGTGTGTGTGTGTGTGTGTATGCAGTTAGTTGTGGAGAATAAAAAATTCCCAAAGACCACTGCTTTAAAACCTTACATACAATAAAATAAATAGCCTGAATTGGATAGAATTATAGTTAGAGGAAGGCAAAAACTAATGTGAACATCATTTTGAAGAAAATAATGTATTGTGAAGATATGGGAGTTAATCTTCTACAAGGAGATACACAAAATGTATTGACAAGCTCGAATGTATCCAAAGGAGGGTGACTAAAATAATCAAGGGTCTGGAGAACAAGCCCTATGAAGAGCGGCTTAAAGAGCTGGGCATGTTTAGCCTGAAGAAGAGAAGGCTGAGAGGAGATATGATAGCCATGTATAAATATGTTAGAGGAAGTCATAGGGAGGAGGGAGCAAGCTTGTTTTCTGCTGCCCTGGAGACTAGGACACGAAACAATGGCTTCAAACTACAAGAAAGGAGATTCCATCGGAACATTAGGAAGGACTTCCTGACTGTGAGAGCCGTTCAGCAGTGGAACTCTCTGCCCCAGAGTGTGGTGGAGGCTCCTTCTTTTGAAGCTTTTAAACAGAGGCTGGATGGCCATCTGTCAGGGGTCCTTTGAATGCAATTTTCCTGCTTCTTGGCAGGGGGTTGGACTGGATGGCCCATGAGGTCTCTTCCAACTCTATGATTCTATGACTGAATAGAGCTTTACAGATTTGCTTGGCCAAATTTCAATCCCCTGCTTACCCCAAATACTGTCCAACCCTTCCCCTAACCACAATAGTAATCCGTTTTTTAAAGTGCATTTTTGTACTTTCCATATGAAGTCGGAAGTGAAAAAGGAAAGCATGTTTTGCGGAATAGTTTAGTTTTCTGTGTGGTTCTATGAGCTTGGATGTTTTTCATCGTGGCTTCCCTCAGCTATATTCTTTCAGCCACAGAAAATGGTAGAGGCACATGACTTAGTTTTTACTTAAAAGTCGGTCAAGAACAAAATGCTGGCAGTGTCTAACCACCTTCATTTTGGAAACCAGGCTCTGAAAATGCTCACCCCAACTCTTTCATAACAGGCACCCTGCCATTCCTGTTTGGTTTGGGGAGGGGGGGAATTATGCAGCACACCAAATCCTCTCCCTTCACTGATGTCTTGGTCCAGGATTTGTGGTGTTGTGGATCCTTTGTGTCTGATGATGGGATCTTGTGGAGACCGGTTTCTTGGCAGAAACCTCTGAGGAGGCAAAGTTTCCCTGGGATACAGCTGCCAAGTTGGAAGTGGGCATTAATCCAAAGGGGGCAAAGTGGAGTACTGCCAGGAGTGAGCAAGTACTGAAGAAAGTTGGCGTACGTCCAGATGAGCTGTGACATTCATCATTTACTTCTTAAACTAAATTGTGGACTAGTATAAGTAAAGAAGAATGGAGCAGTCTGCGACAGAATGTGTTCAAGACTTCAGAGTTAAGTTTGCCCTTTGACCAACTATGGTCTTTAATCACAGTCACTTCTTCCCAATGTCATATAAGCTCTGAATTCCTCTTCTTGGAAATAACAAAGACAAGAGATTCTAGCTGACAGGGGCACAGAGCTAAAACCTGTTGAGTTGTTGTAGGTTTTTTCGGGCTATATGGCCATGTTCTAGAGGCATTCTCTCCTGACGTTTCGCCTGCATCTATGGCAAGCATCCTCAGAGGTTGTGAGGTCTCACAATGTCTGAGGCTGCTTGCCATAGATCAGTGATGGCGAACCTATGACATGCGTGTCGGCACTGACACGCATAGCCATTTTCAGTGACATGCAGCCTCATGCAGCCGCATACAGAGAAGTATGGAGCCACATGCTGAGAAGGATACTTCGTCTTCGGCTCCTGCACGGCCAGGTGAAGTAGCCGAAGATGAAACATTTGCTATAGTGTAATGTAGACACTCTGTGCTGGAGGTGTGTAGGCCAAAACAACAGAACTCTAGTACAGAACACCTAGTTCTGGGACTTATGGTTAGGCCATTAGGGCATATTTGACATCACTTTCGGCCAACGGAGCAGGAAGCAGCATAATGCCACAGGGGACACACTTCTGGGGGGCTTGTGAAAACCATTACCAGCAACCACATAACCACAGCAATCTACTGTTCTGGGGTGTTGTGGATTTCCAATTGACCATCATTACTCAGATAAGTGAGGAGGAGGCTGGGAGAGGCGAGGGCCTATGCTACGGGTGCCACTTCCTGCCATTAGAATAGCAGCTACAATCTTAATTTTCATAAGGAGAATCAAGAGGAGTGCCAATATGAAGAGGAAATTTGGAATGCCGGACACTTTTAGCACCCTGAAAAAATATTGCAATGGCTTTACTCGCAATTTTCCCTCTATGTACTTTTGTGAGACCTTATTCTCAGCATTAAATAATATCAAAACCAACGGAAAAAAAGACTGAGAGATGAAGTTAGTAGCATTTGCTTGGACTTGAAGTGTACAAAATACCAACCTTCAATTGAAGATTTCGCCAATTTATTTATTTATTTATTGCGTCATCAGCAACCATACCATTGTATTACAATTCTAACAGAGCAAAACAAACACACAGATTAAAAAGAAAAAGAAAAAAAAACACACAGATTTTGCAAATTTGGTAGTTGGTTAAATGTCCTTTAACCAGTATCTGGCCACTTGGAGTGCCTCTGGTGTTGCCGCAAGAAGGTCCTCCATTGTGCATGTGGCAGGGCTCAGGTTGCATTGCAGCAGGTGGTCAGTGGTTTGTTCTTCTCCACTCTCGCATGCCGTGGATTCCACTTTGTAGCCCCATTTCTTAAGATTGGCTCTGCATCTCGTGGTGCCAGAGTGCAGTCTGTTCAGCGCCTTCCAAGTCGCCCAGTCTTCTGTGTGCCCAGGGGGGAGTCTCTCATCTGATATCACCCATGGATTGAGGTGCTGGGTTTGGGCCTGCCACTTTTGGACTCTCGCTTGCTGGGGAGTTCCAGCGAGTGTCTCTGTAGATCTAAGAAACTATGTCTTGATTTAAGTCGTTGACGTGCTGGCTGATGGACAAACAGGGGATGAGCTGGAGATGTCTCTGCCTTGGTCCTTGGCTGCTACTTCCTGGCGGATGTCAGGTGGTGCAATACCGGCTAAGCAGTGTAATTTCTCCAGTGGTGTGGGGCGCAGACACCCTGTGATAATGCGGCATGTCTCATTAAGAGCCACATCCACTGTTTTAGTGTGGTGAGATGTGTTCCAGACTGGGCATGCGTACTCAGCAGCAGAGTAGCATAGCACAAGGGCAAATGTCTTCACTGTGTCTGGTTGTGATCCCCAGGTTGTGCCAGTCAGCTTTCGTATGATGTTGTTTCTAGCGCCCACTTTTTGCTTGATGTTCATTTCATTTCATTTCACCAATGAAATTCAGCAACAAAAATAATAGGCAGGTTAGTTAAAAAAATTCCCCTCCCCTTCACTTATCGTAGTTCTTGGCACCCCACACCAGTGAAATAATATCAAGACCAACCAAAGAAACTGACTGACGGATAAACAAAGAAGTCATTGAGCAGGTATGTTAAATAATTAGGTTTTGATTTATTAAATATAGTTATATATTACAATGATACATTTCAGTTATTTAAACTATAAATATCATAGAATCATAGAATCAAAGAGTTGGAAGAGACCTCATGGGCCATCCAGTCCAACCCCCTGTCAAGAAGCAGGAATATTGCATTCAAATCACCCCTGACAGATGGCCATCCAGCCTCTGTTTAAAAGCTTCCAAAGAAGGAGTCTCCACCACGCTCCGGGGCAGAGAGTTCCACTGCTGAACGGCTCTCACAGTCAGGAAGTTCTTCCTTATGTTCAGATGGAATCTCCTCTCTTGTAGTTTGAAGCCATTGTTCCGTGTCCTAGTCTGCAAGGAAGCAGAAAACAAGCTTGCTCCCTCCTCCCTGTGGCTATCACAACATTATGTTTTTTTTTTCTCAAAGTGACACCCCGCCTGAGTTGTGCTCAGTTTCTTTTTGGCGAATTTTGACACATCAAGCTCAAAAGATTGCCCATCATTGCCATAGATGCAGGCAAAACGTCAGGAGACAATGCCTCTAGAACATGGCTATATAGCCTGAAAAAAACCCTACAACAACCCAGTGATACCAGCCATGAAAGCTTTTGATGATACATTAAAACCTGTTGAACTCACAGAGTGCATCTATACTGTAGAATTAATGCAGCTTGACTGCCATGATTCAGTGCTATGTAATCCTGAGAGTTGTAATGTTATAAAAGCTTTTAGTCTTCTCTGCTACAGACTACTGGTGCCTCACCAAACCACAACTCCCAGGATCCCATTGAACTATGGAAGTTAAAGTGGTTTCAAACTGCATTCATTCCACAGTGTAGATGTAGCCATGGGTCCCTGTCTGTGTCTGCCCCATGTTCTCACTGGCTGCTCTTTTGGAAAAGTCAAACGTGCAAGAGATAACTAACTGTAAGATAAACATCATGTCTGGTTTATCACTCAGATACTTGTATTTGGTCTTGAACCTGTTTCTGGAACCGGTCTAGTGAGTTTCTTTTAGGTTCAAGAACTTTTGCTCATGATGAGTCACCAGGGGTGGCTCAACCCATTACGCAAAGCAGTATAATTGATTTTGCCCAGGGGCACTCTTGAGGCACTCTTGGAGGGAAATAGACCTTGACATATGTGAGTTGTAGTTACTGGGATGTATAGTTCACCTACAATCAAAGAGCATTCTGAACTCCACCAATGATGGAATTGAACCAAATATGGCACACAGAACTCCCACGACGAACAGAAAATATATATCAGTGATTGGTTGGGGGGGGGGGGGGGACAAAATATTGTTTGCTTATGATTGAAAATTACCTAGGGTTGCCTCTGTGAGTCACTGCAATAATTTCCCAATATTTGTGGGGACCTCACTCTCTATGCTTTTGAGCTGTGGAGTTGGAGGAAAGTTCTGAGAGTGCCTTGGACTGCGAGAAGATCCAACCAGTCCATCCTCCAGGAAATAAAGCCCGACTGCTCACTGGAGCGAAAGATACTAGAGACAAAGTTGAAGTACTTTGGCCACATCATGAGGAGACAGGAAAGCCTAGAGAAGACAATTATGCTGGGGAAAGTGGAAGGCAAAAGGAAGAGGGGCCGACCAAGGGCAAGATGGATGGATGGCATCCTTGAAGTGACTGGACGGACCTTGAGGGAGCTGGGGGTGGTAACGGCCGACAGGGAGCTCTGGCGTGGGCTGGTCCATGAGGTCACGAAGAGTCGGAGACGACTGAACGAATGAACAACAACAACACTCTCTATCCTTGTGAATGTTTCAACTGACCACCTTGATGAGCATACAATGGTCTGACTGTGCCTGGAGCAAACTTTTGTTGAGTCAGTTGAAACATTCACACCTAGCTCCAGCAGACAAGAGTCCTTTGTCTCACCCTGGTCATTCCACAGATATATAAACCCTTTTTCCTAGTTCCAACAGACCTCACTACCTCTGAGGATGCTTGCCATAGATACAGGCGAAACGTCAGGAGAGAACGCCTCTAGACCATGGCCATATAGCCCGAAAAAACCTACAACAACCCTGTGATTTCGGCCATGAAAGCCTTCGACAATACATTAACCTGGAAGTCCCTGAATAGACTCAGAAGTGGAGTGGGCAAATCGAAAGACAACCTGGCAAAATGGCACCACCTAAAAGAATCCCACTCTTTGTGTGACTGTGGAGCAGAACAGACAACTCTGCATCTGTATGCTTGTCCACTGTGCCCTGCCTCATGTACAGAGGAGGAATTGTTGGAGGCTACAGACAATGCCATTGCTGTTGCCCGTTTTTGGTCAAAAGATATTTAGTCGCCTGCACACCTTCTGTTTTTATCAGTTTTATTCTAATTTATGCAATGTTTTTTATACAAAATAAATAAATAAATAACATATGGCCAGAAGCTGAATCCCAGGCCCAATGCTTTTCTATCAAAGAGCATGTCTTTGCCCTGCTTCTCACTTGTAGAACTCCACCAGCAGCTCTTCCCCTTCCTCTCCTGATAGCACCAGACTCACTGCCTCTCTCCCTTGCAGGTTTATCCTAATGAGGAGGGCCTGCTGAAAATAGCCAAGTGGGTGGCCACGTTGCCCCCACCCTTTCTGACATGGATGGGGCCCTTCTTGCCAATTGTGTGGTTGACTCATCCTGATTATATCAAGCCGGTTGTGACTGCCTCAGGTACTGTGGGGTTGGATTGTGACAAAACAATGGAAATGGAAAGGGAATCCCCATGAGGACAGAGCAGTCCTCTCTCTACAGCATCTCCACAGGGATGATAGAAATGGTCCATGGTTGATAGAGAGCAACATATATTGATGTGGAGCCTTTGCAGAGAAGGGTACATCTACACTGCAGAATGAATGCAGTGCCCTCTGTGGCTGTTATTTCCATGCTAAGATAGGAGATCAAGTGAAAGGCTAATGTAATAAGAGAGATAGAAAGGATTTGACTTTGCACAGAAAGTTCAACTCCATAGTGGTTAGAAGGTTCTGGCTGAAGTTCTGTTGTCATGGCTGAAATATGACTATAGAGTAAAGTAAGACCCCATACCAACAGTTTCACTTACCCATTTCCTGGAGCCCCCAGTGGCGCAGTGGGTTAAACCTCTGTGCCGACAGGACTGAAGACCGACAGGTTGCAGGTTCAAATCCGGGGAGAGGCGGATGAGCTCCCTCTATCAGCTCCAGCTCCTCATGCAGGGGCATGAGAGAAGCTTCCCAGAAGGATGATAAAACATCAAAACATCCAGGCATTCCCTGGGCAACGTCCTTGCAGACGGCCAATTCTCTCTCAACAGACGTGACTTGCAGTTTCTCAAGTCGCTCCTGACACGACAAAAAAACAAACCCAAAAACCATGTCCTGGAGAAATAATAATAATAATAATAATAATAATAATAATAATAATCTCATACTACTACTAATAATAATATCTCAGCCGGCATTTGGAAGCAATAAACATCGACAAAATCACAATCTGTCAGCTGCAAAAGGTCACCTTACTTGGATCTGCACGCATCATTCGAAAATACATCACACAGTCCTAGACACTTGGGAAGTATTCAACTTGTGATTTTTTGATACGAAATCCAGCATAGAGATCTCGTTTGTTTTGACATACTGTGTTTTGTGTCAGAATAATAATAATAATAATAATTATTATTATTATTATTATTATTATTTATTTATACCCCGCCACCATCTCCCCAATGGGGACTCGGAACAACTTACATGGGGCCAAGCTCGGACAACATATCACAACAAGATAAAACCAGAGCATAAACAATAAACAACATCATCAAATTCCATCAAGAAAAAAATTATAAACACGGTCATAAAGTAACATTCCAGTAAGCACAATCGCAGTAACAATAGTAGGGCCACATGTACAGGATAAAAACTATTCAAAGACTCTAATAAGATAAAATAGGAGCAAGTTATCTGCAGGGAACTCATAAAAATACACATAGTTGTGAAGCTAAACTTCCCATTTGGAGGGCGTGTATTACAGTGGGAAGAGCGTTGAGGGGTGCAATGGTATCATATTGTGCACCTACTCGCCAAAGGTGCAGCGGAAGAGCCAGGTTTTAAGGTTCTTTTTGAACGTTTCTCGAGAAGGGGCTTTCCTGATCTCTCCGGGTAATGAGTTTCAAAGTCAGGAAGCCACAGAGGAGAAGGCTCTCTCCCTTGTGCCCACAAGATAAGCTTGTGAGATTGGTAGGGGTGAAAGGAGGGCTTCCCCCGAAAATCTAAGTGCCCGGGTTGGTACGTGGAGAGAGATACGGCCACGAAGGTAGGCGGGTCCCAAACCATTTAGAGCTTTGTAGGTGATAACCTGTACCTTGAATTGGGACTGGAAAATAAACGGCAACCAGTGGAGCTCCTGTACCCCGCCACCATCTCCCCAATGGGGACTCAGGGTTGCTAACATGAGGCCAAGCCCAAAAATTACAATACAACACAATAAAATACAGAATGCACATCAGAAAGGAATTACAGTAACAAAACAATAAAGCAAATTGACACAATATAAAATCGAACAGGATGGATAGGCCAAATGGACGAGATAAAATGATAAAACCCTGGGTGAGGTGGGAACAGAAAATGTGTAAGTGAGGGGAGCCCAAGAAGGATAAAACAGTGGGTTAAGGTTTTCAATTTAGGGCGGGCAGAAGTGCATCATAGGGGCAGTACTATAGATGGGGCAAACAGAAGAGGGATAAATGGTCACTTTCCAAAGGCGCAATGGAAGAGCCAGGTTTTCAGGTTTTTCTTAAAGTCTGCTAAGGACTAGCTAGGTCTTCTATGGTAGGCATGCCCTGGAAGGCACACTGGAGGATCCAGCAAATTCCTTAAAATAATTAGTCCTAAAAGTTAGGTGATTTATTGACATTTTGTCACAACCATAATTTCTGGTATCCTTTGCCTATAAAGGGGTGTTATTGTGCTACTTTCATAGCTTGGCCTTTCTTGCCAGTTTTAGTATGCTTAAATGCACTAAGAAAAAAGATGATATGATGACTAGAAATATGAACCGTAAAATAATAAAACAATAAAAATGAGGAAGATTAGAGTGAACATTGATCTTGTTTTCCTCTTCCCTGCAGCTGCTATAGCTCCCAAGGACGAGCTCTTTTATGGCTTCCTGAAGCCCTGGCTTGGTAAGGTCCTCCTACTTATTTATTATACAGTTATTATATTATTATCAGTTATTATATTATATTATTATTACAGTTATTATATTAAGTTCTTGTGGGTTTTTTCGGGCTATATGGCCATGTTCTACAGGCATTTCTCCTGACGTTTTGCCTGCATCTATGGCAAGCATCCTCAGAGGTAGTGAGGTCTGTTGGAACTGGGAAAGGGGTTTATATATTTGTGTTATTATATTATTATCTGGTGGGAACAAGGGACAGGGCCTTCTCAGTGGTGGCCCCTCGGCTTTAGAATTCCCTCCCACCAGAGATTAGATCTGCTTCTTCCCTCCTGACCATTAAAAAGCTAATAAAAAAGCTAATATTCCTCGGCTTTGGAATATGGCATTCAATGATTGAGTCAATAGCCCTTGTCCACATGGAAGGATGGCGATGAATTGTGACTGTATTTGACGACTTGGCTTGTGTAATGTGATGATGTATTTTATTGCATTTAATATTTTAATGTATAATGATGATGCACTGTGCTGTTTTTATATTACTGTGTATGAACACATGTTGTGAACCGGCCTGAGTCCCTCCTCGGAGGTCAAGAAGACCGGTAAATAAAACTTCTAAATAAATAAATAAATAAATACTAGCCGTTTCCTGCCACGCGTTGTTGTGGCCCACATGTGGGTTCTGTGTGGGAGGTTTGGCCCAATTCTATAGTTGGTGGTGTTCAGAATTCTCTGTGATTGTAGGTGAACTATAAATCCCAGCAACTACAACTCCCAAATGCCAAGATTCTATTTTCCTCAAACTCCACCAGTGTTCACATTTGGGCATATTGAGTATTCGTGTAGAGTTTGGTCCAGATCCATCATTGTTTGAGTCCACAGTGATCTTTGGATGTAGGTGAACTACAACTCCAAAACCAAAGGACACTGCCCACCAAACCCTTCCAATATTTTCTGTTGGTCATGGGAGAACTGTGTGCCAACTACAACTCCCAAATGACAAAATGATTTTTTTTGAGTGATGGTCACTTCTTGGGTTAGTAGGTGTCTTGTGGCCAAATTTGGCGGGAATTCATCCAGTGGTTTTTTAGTTATGTTAATTCCACAAATGAACATTACATTTTTATTTATATAGACTAGCTGTCCCCTGCCACTCATTGCTGTGGCCCAGTCTGTGTATATGTGTGGGAGGTTTGGCCCAATTCTATCATTGATGGGGTACAGAATGCTCTGTGATTGTAGGTGAACTATAAATCCCAGCAACTACAACTCCCAAATGTCAATATTCTTTTTCCCCAAACTCCACCAGTGTTCACATTTGGGCATATTCGTGTAGAGTTTGGTCCAGATCCATCATTGTTTGAGTCCACAGTGATCTCTGGATGTAGGTGAACTACAACTCCAAAACCAAAGGACACTGCCCACCAAACCCTTCCAGTATTTTTTGTTGGTCATGGGAGAACTGTGTGCCACGTTTGATTCAATTCCATCGTTGGTGGGGTTCAGAATGCTCTTTGATTTTAGGTGAATTATAAATCCCAGAAACTACAACTTCCAAATAACAAAATCAATGTTTTTGAGTGAAAGACATACATTGGGTTGTTAGGTGTATCATGTCCAAATTTTGTGCCAATTGCCCCAGTGGTTTTTGAGTTCTGTGAATACCACAAATGAACATTACATTTTTATTTATATAGATAGTTCTGCTGTCCCCTCTTCATTCCTTCTCATCGGAGAACAATTTTCCTTTAGATCTTCAATTTAGTTCTGTTATCAGTTTCATTTTTTTCATGTGCCATATATTCTTTCACTGGTGACCAGTCCATTATTGTTTTGTTTCCGAATAGGCGTTAGGATAACATTCCTGTAATAATACAGGATAATAGGGCTGGGCGGTTTCGTTTCGTTAATTCGTAATTTGTTAAAAAATTCGTTAATTTTTCAATTACAAAACGATAACGAACCAGTCTGGAGCAATATTTTTTAAAAAACGAATTTTTAAATCATTTTCTAAATGTTTTGTATTTCGTTATTGTATTCGTTTTGTTATCATTTTGAGGTCGTTTCGTTATTATTTCCGCATGTCTGGGGCAAGTTTTATATTTGTTTGTGGTTTTCTAAGGGTTTTTATAGTTGTTTTTGGTTTAATTAAGCTTCAGAAGTTCCCCCTGTCCCATTTGGAGGTTTTTTAGCGTATTGCGCGGTCGCGTCCGCCATTAACGAATCGATTCGTTATTGTTTCGGAAATCAATTCGTTATTGTTTTGTAATTTTTTCACATTTACGAAATTTCGTAAATATCGAACTTTTTTAAAGGAAAATTTTGTAATTATTTTAAATAATGAAACGCAAAAAACTCCAAAAAACGAATCGATTTTAGAAACAAATTTTTCCGTTGTTACCCAGGCCTACAGGATAACTCCCTACGTTATTCTTGCCAACCAATTTGACTCTGAACAAAAAAGTTGGACTTTACTCTTTTTTGGCTTCAAGCAATGAAGGGAGGCATAATGCCAGTAGGTTGCTGCTCAGGTTCATCCAATGCTAATCACTATGGAGGGTATGGGGGGGGGTAGATTTTGGGGGGGGGGTTGGTCTAGATCCTCCTGGGAGACCTTTTTAGGCGCTTGTTTGGTATTTAGGGAAGTAGGCTAGTTGCAGGCCATTTTCTAACCAGGATAAACCCATAATTTCTTCTCTCCCAGGGGATGGACTGCTGCTGAGTGGTGGGAAAAAGTGGGCACGGCATCGGCGCATGCTCACTCCGGCCTTTCATTTTGATATCCTGAAGCCTTACATGGAAATCTTCAACAAGAGCACAGATATCATGCATGTGAGTTCCTCCAAAACTCCAGTGAATTATGTGGCTGTGACCTATCTATGTAAGGCAGGGACATCTGCCTTATTATTTATTTATTATTTATTTATTTAAAACACTAGCCGTCCCCTGCCATGCGTTTCTGTGGCCCACATGGGGGTTCTGTGTGGAAGGTTTGGCCCAATTCTATCATTGGTGAGGTTCAAAATGCTATTTGATTGTAGGTGAACTATAAATCCCAGCAACTACAACCCCCAAACTGATCTAGTGTAGTCCCACTCACAGAGTTCCTGGACATCTTGTTGACTACTGCTCCAATAACAGCCTCTAAGTCAGCTCTTATGAGAGATTTTATCTGCAAAATGGTTATTAACGGCATCAAAGTGAACTACTGAAGGCTCTGACTTCAAATTTTGCAAGCCTCCTATATTTTGGACACTTATTCTGTTTCCAACTTTCCAACATGCAACTTGCCGAGACATTGGTTGCTTGTTGCTTTTGCGTTAGTTCATCCTACATAAGCTTCCCTTACCCTGTGGACAAGTGAGAATAATTCTTATTGCTATCTCTCCTTCCTTTACTCACAGAAAGATGAACTATTTGCACAACTATATTGATCTTCTTCCTCAGCTTGTACCTGTCCTGTTACCAGAGCTCTGCTACTTTAAGGACCCACTTCACTCTGTAAATCTGCTTTCTTTTAGCAAAATTAACTTGCCTGTTCACACTCATAGAAAGACCAACTACAGTATTTGAAGGATCGTCATCCTCAGTTTCTACCTTTTAATCCGTTCTTCTACAAGAGCCCTGCTACTTTAGTGATCCACTTCACTCTGTAAAATTTGCTTTCTTTTAGGAAGATTGACTCAGATTGCCTGTTCACACTCTGTTCTCTCTCTTTTTTAAAAAGGCCAAATGGCGCAGGCTCACAGCCGCAGGCCCTACTTCTGTCGACATGTTTGAACATATCAGCCTCATGACTTTGGACAGTTTACAAAAATGTGTCTTCAGCTACAACAGCAACTGCCAGGAGTGAGTAAACCAGCAAGCATAATCCTGAGTTATGTAACAATCATCATAATCATCATCATCATCTTCATTTATACCCCGCTACCATCTCCCCAATGGGGACTCAGGGTGGCTAACATGAGGCCAAGCCCTTCGAAAATACAATACAAAACAGAAAAATGCAAAATACAAGACAAAATACATCAAAGAATAAAATAAAAATAAATTACAATAGCAAAAAACAATAGTAAAACAGATTCACACAATATAAAATCAAACAGGATGGGCAGGCCAAATGAACAAGCTAAAATGATAAAACCCTGGATGAGGTAGGAGTAAAATATACAAATGAGGGGGGCCAAGAAAATGAAACAGTGGGGACTGCATTTCCGTATACGAACCCACACGATCCCTTCGTTCATCTGGTGAGGCCCTGCTCACAATCCCACCAGCATCGCAAGCGCAATTGGTGGGGACGAGGGACAGGGCCTTCTCGGTGGTGGCCCCACGACTCTGGAACTCCCTCCCCAAGGACATCAGGCACTCCCCAACAATGGCAGTCTTCAGAAGGAGCTTGAAAACATGGATGTTGCAATGTGCCTTCCCAGATTAAGGAATCCCAAGCAATTGTCCCTAATGCACTTTACGAGAGAGTTAGAATTGTCTGCACACCCTTCTGTTCCCAAAATATCCATTCTACCTCACCTGGACATGCCCAGCATTTTTAGAATTTTAACTATTACATTTGGGGGCACAGTATTGCTGTGGCTCCAGTCCTTCCTCAGTTGGTGAAGCTGGGAGATACCTGCTCGGACCCTTAGCCATTGACCTGTGGAGTACTGCAAGGTTTCATTCTGTCTCCCATGCTTTTTAATTTCTACATGAAACCGCTGGGAGAGGTCATCCAGAGTTTTGGAGCTCGGTGCCATCTCTACGCAGATGACATCCAACTCCACTACTCTTTTCCACCAGAATCCAAGGAAGCCCCTCGGGTGCTGAACCAGTGCCTGGCTGCTGTGTTGGTCTGGACGAGGATGAATAGGCTGAAGATCAAATCCTTACAAGACAGAGGTCCTCCAAGTCAGTTGCATGTCCGACTGGGGTATTGGGTGGTAACCTGTGCTTGACAGGGTTGCACTCCCCCTGAAAACACAGGTCTGCAGCTTGGGGATCCTCCTAGACTCAGCGCTGACACTTGATGCTCAGATGTCGGCAGTGGCTGGGAGGGCCTTCGCACAATTAAAACCCGTGCACCAGCTGCGACCATATCTCATGAAGTCTGACTTGACCACAGTGGTCCATGCCTTAGTTACCTCTAGATTGGATTACTGCAATGCACTCTACGTGGGGCTTCCCTTGAAGATGGCTTGGAAACTCCAATTGGTCCAACGTGCGGCAGCCAGATTAATAACTGGGGCGAATTACAGGAAGCAGTCAACCCCCCCGTTCAAGGAGCTCCATTGGCTGCCGTTCATTTTCCAATCCCAGTTCAAGGTTCAGGTCATCACCTATAAAGCCCTGAAGAGTTTCGGACCCTCCTACCTTTGTGACCGCATCTCCTGCCACCAATCTGCATGACCTCTCCGTTCCTCCGGGAAGGCTCTCCTCTCTCCTCTCCCACTGTCACAGACCAGATTGGCGGGAACGAGGGAGAGAGCCTTTCCGCTGTGGCTCCCCGTCTTTGGAACTCACTACCTATTGAGATTAGGCAAGCCCCCTCCTTAGTAGACTTTAAGAAAAATCTGAAAACCTGGCTTTTTTGATGTGCCTTTGAAGAGTGACCATCCACACCAATTGTGTTGTGCTAGCTATAATGCTCCCTTGGGACATACTTTCCCCCATTCTAAATTGAAAGCCAGTAACAATAATAATAGTAATAATAATAATAATAATAATAAACCTTTATTTGTACCCCGCTACCATCTCCCGCAGGACTCGGTGCAGCTTACAAGAGGCCGAGCCCAAAGTACACCATTAACAAAAACACAAAAGACAACAATACAATGCAACAATAAATAAGCAAGCAATAAAACAGTAACAAAAGCAGGACGCTGTTAAAAACCTGTGGCAGGGCCAAATGTAATAGTTAAAATTCTAAAAATCTCCCGCAGGACTCGGTGCGGCTTACAAGAGGCCAAGCCCAAAGTACATCATTAACAAAACACAACAGACAATAATACAATGCAACAATAAATAAGCAAGCAATAAAACAATAACAAAAGCACGACACTGTTACAAACCTGTGGCAGGGCCAAATGTAATAGTTAAAATTCTAAAAATGCTGGGCATGTCCAGGTGAGGTAGACTGGATATTTTGGGAACAGAAGGGTGTGCAGACAATTCTAACTCTCTCATAAAGTGCATTAGGAACAATTGCTTGGGATTCCTTAATCTGGGAAGGCACACTGGAACATCCATGTTTTCAAACTCCTTCTGAAGACTGCCAGTGTTGGGGAGTGCCTGATGTCCTTGGGGAGGGAGTTCCAGAGTCGTGGGGCCACCACCGAGAAGGCCCTGTCCCTTGTCCCCACCAATCGTGCTTGCGATGCTGGTGGGATCGTGAGCAGGGCCTCACCAGATGAACAAAGGGATCGTGTGGGATCATGTGAGCTGAACCAACTCCAGTTGTGTTTGGACTCCCACAAAAACCACAGTTCTGTTTTAGACATTTATACAGATGTGCTTTGCAGTATTTACAGTGGTCTCTGCAGAAGAGGCTTTGGCTGTCGTTCATAAAAAGTAACATCAGCATGTTTTACAAGCCTTGCAAATGCTAATTTGTTATCAGGAAATCTATACCTATTTTATATACCTACATACCCTGGATCATGTAAAAATTTCTAAAAGGGATCCCAAGTCAAAAAGTTTAAGGAACTCTGCTTTAGGGATTTCATAGCATAAAATATTCTGAGAAATACTAGGTTTGTCCATTAAAGTGTGCAAACAAACCAAGTAAGTTGGAGATAACAAGTCAGCCGAGGTATATACTGACAACTGGACAGGTCAAGGCCTGGCCAGTATTCCCCCTTACCTCAGTTTTTTAGATGCCTGAGAATCAGCTTCTGTTGAAACTTTGTCTCTCATTATATCCTGACAAATTGGTTCTAATTTGATTCCAGGAAGCCAAGCGACTACATTGCATCCATCCTGCTGCTCAGTTCACTTGTAGCGCGGCGGCCATACAGTCTGCACAACTATATTGACTGGATCTATTATCTGACGCCAGATGGCCGCCGCTTCCGCCATGCCTGTGACGTCGTACACCATTTCACTGCTGATGTGATCCAGAAGCGACGAATGGCCCTTAAAGACTTGGGAGAAGAAGCCTGGCTCATACACAAGCAGGACAAAACTAAGGATTTCATTGATGTCCTGTTGATGGCCAAGGTACTCAACGTAAGAGTGGCAAGAGCAGAAAGGGCCTGACGGTTGTGAGTGGGGCAAGGAATAGGAGCCCTACAGTATTGGATTTTGCCAAGTGGCTATTTGTTTGTCGTGTCAGGGCAACCAGTCAATTGTATTACATTTCTAACAGAACAGAACAAACA
Organism: Anolis sagrei ordinatus; assembly: GCF_025583915.1. Classification (NCBI taxonomy): domain Eukaryota; kingdom Metazoa; phylum Chordata; class Lepidosauria; order Squamata; family Anolidae; genus Anolis; species Anolis sagrei. Next base: position 142,979,637 of record NW_026845477.1, on the reverse strand, counting down.
AACAAACAGACAAAATACAAAATTTGCGAGTTTGGTAGTTGATTAAATGTCCTTTGACCAGTAGCTGGCCACTTGGAGTTCCCCTGGTGTTGCTGCAAGAAGGTCCTCCATTGTGCAAGTGGCTGGACTCAGGTTGCATTGCAGCAGGTGGTCAGTGGTTTGCTCTTCTCCACACTCACATGTTGTGGATTCCACTTTGTGGCCCCATTTCTTGAGGTTGGCTCTGCATCTCATGGTGCCAGAGCACAGTCTGTTTAGCGCCTTCCAAGTCGCCCAGTCTTCTGTGTGCCCAGGGGGGAGTCTCTCATTTGGTATCAGCCATTGGTTGAGGTTCTGGGTTTGAGCCTGCCACTTTTGGACTCTCGCTTGCTGAGGTGTTCCAGCGAGTGTCTCTGTAGATCTTAGAAAACTATTTCTAGATTTAAGTCGTTGACGTGCTGGCTGATACCCAAACGGGATGAGCTGGAGATGTCTCTGCCGTGGTCCTTTCACTAGTGGCTGCTACTTCCCGGCGGATGTCAGGTGGTGCAATACCGGCTAAGCAGTGTAATTTCTCCAGTGGTGTAGGGCGCAGACACCCCGTGATAATGCGGCATGTCTCATTTAGAGCCACATCCACTGATGGCTGTAGAAATGCAGATCGACTGGTCCATGGAAAGGGATTGTCTCCTGCCACTAATAGTAGGTTCTGGTGAGATTCTCCATTGGTCAGGCAGCAGTCTCATCTCACAAATACTTTGTTTTGTTTTTGCAGGATGAAGATGGGTGCCACTTGTCTGATGAAGACATCGCAGCTGAAGTTGATACTTTCATGTTTGAGGGTGAGATGCCAGGCTTATACTTCATCTGCCACTGTTAGCAATGACCTAGAGGAAAGGAGGAAGGGGATTTGGGGATTGGGATCCCCAAATCAGTTTATTATCAGATAGTAGTCTGATATGTGTAATCAGGGAGGAGCATTACGGTTTTTTTATGAGATGTTTTGCCTGGACACACTCTTTGAACTTGAAAATGTGAAGATATCTCTTTCTTTTGTTGACATGTGGATAATGAAAGGAATAAGAGCTTAATTTGGGGTTTTTAAAGGAAGCAAGTCCCTATCCCTGAGTTTTATTTGAAGGCAATGTATTTAGGAATGTATATAAATAAAAATGTGATGTTTCTTTGTGGGATTAACATAACTGAAAAACCACTGTGCAAATTGACATCAAATTTGGCAGCAAAACACATTCAAATCCTATGCTATGTTCTGAATAGTAATTTAATGTAGTGAATAGTAATGAAGGGGAAATAACTTAAAACTCCCCCAAAAGAAAAAAATGCCTTACAGAGCATGCGCAAAAGCCCCTTTCCCCAGCGCACGAGAAGAATGAAGGACCAACTGTTGTGAGGAAAGAGAAGCCTGGCTATACTCCATACAGGAAGGAAGAGTCCTTTTTCTTTTGGGGAGGGGAGAGATTGAGGAAAGGAAAGAGGGAAGGAAGGAGAAGGCCTGGCCCGACTGAGGGCATGGAGGCTTGGCGAGGCAAGCCCCGGCAGCAGCTAGAGCCACCGCAGCGACTCCATGAGGCCCAAGTGGCTACCAGACAACCCTTCCCCCAAGACTGGAGGATTGCAAGTCAAGCCTGGGGATTGCAACCATGGGAAGGCCAGCAATTCCCCCACTTGGGTTCCACATCCCCCTTCCACCCCCCCCCCCAAAAAAAAACCTTTAAAAATCCTTACAAACCATCCTGGAGAAAAGAAGGGAAAGGGAAAGGAGAGAAGAAAGGAAGAAAAGGATTGGTGAAGAGAAGAGAAGATTATGAATGGAAGGAAAGGTAGAAGGAAAGAAAGAGGAAGGAAAGGAAAGGAGGCAAGGATGGGAGAGGAAAGGAATGGAATAGGAAGGGAAGAAACAAAGAAAGAAAGGGGGAAATTGGTGAAGGGAAGGGAAGAATATGGAATCAGAGAGTCCTAGAGTTGGGAGAGACCTGGTGGGCCATCCAGACCAATACCATTCTATCAAGAAGCAGGAAAATCACATTCAAATCACCCCCGACAGCCTGTTTCAAAGAGGCTTTTTGAGTGTTTTGGCCAACATGAATATAACCAAAAAGCCTTGCAACTTCAGTGGCTTCTTCTCATTACTTTATTTTCCATACCACCAGACTACCCCAGAATTCTATTATTATTATTATTATTATTATTAAGATTATTATTATTAAGAATAGTCTAAATGGCCATCTATCAGGAGTGTTTTGATTGTGCTTTTCCCTTATGCCAGAAGGAGGTTGGACTGGATGGCCCTTGGAGGTCTCCCTACTCTAGGATTCTATTATTATTATTATTATTATTATTATTATTATTATTATTATTAAGCAGAGTCTCTATGGCTATCTGCTATGAGTTCTTTGAACTACAGGATAGTAATAGACTATATTTAATCCTTTAAAACATTTGGTCTCTTTTAAAAAAGCTAAAATGTGCATTTTCACAAAACCACTATCTAGGCACATATATGCTCTCAAGCTTATATTTATTCCAGTTGTAAGAAGAGATATTTCAGTTCAAATGTGTATGGCTTGACGATGGAGTGCCATAACTGCAGTGGGCAGGCAGTGTCCTCTGTGTGTGCCCGCATTTACTATACCACCTCCTTCTCTGTCTGTATGTGCTTCACTCTTGTTCTCATATTTTAGGCCACGACACTACAGCAAGCGGCTTGTCTTGGGTGCTGTACAATCTAGCCCAACATCCACACTACCAAGACAAGTGCCGGGAGGAAATCCAGGAACTGTTGCGTGACCGGAACATAGAAGAAATTGAATGGTAATGGACTGCAAGGCATTATTTGGAATGAACGTATTAAGGTGGATTTGAGTCCAGATGCTATTTAGCTAGAAGAGGAATTAGCCTTCCTCCATGTATATACACACATTTTAAACAAAGTGAACTAAATCCTAGCTGATCCAGTCTCCCAAGTGATCCTACCTTTTGACTCTCCTCTCAGCCAACCAGCTGGATCTCTTCAGTTGAATAGCATCAGATCTTAATTGCAGTCTAGCTAAAATACTTAGTTCCTGGTCTGCTTCATGAAACTCCTGAGCGTACCCTGACTCTTTATCCCTATCTCCTTGTGGCTGCTGCTCCTGCTCTGCAGAGATAATAATAAATAATAAAACTTTATTTATACCCCGCCACCATCTCCCCAAGGGGACTTGGGGCGGCTTACATGAGGCCAAGCCCATCAATACAATATGCACAATATAACACAAAAACACAACAGAAAATTAAAAAATAACCTAAAATACAAAACCAATGTATATAAGCGACATAACAATATAAAATCAAAACATTATGACATTAAAATGATCGCCATGGGCAGGGCCAAATTGAAGGATTAAAATTTAAAAACACTAGGAGATAGGACAATGTAAAATATCAAGGAAGGGCTCCAGGGGATGAGGTAGGATTTAATTGCACAACAAGAAAATAAAGTGCTTCTGAGGGCATTTTATGCAGTTTGGTCAGAGATTGTCATGTAACAGCCAAGTTTTCAGGCTCCTCCTGAAGATTGCCAGAGTGGGGGCTTGCCTAATATCTCTGGGAGAAAATTCCAGAGCTGAGGGGCCACCACAGAGAAGGCCCTCTCCCTCGTCTCCACCAGTCACGTTTGCGATGGAGGCAGGAGCAAGAGGAAGTCCTCTCTGGAAGATCAAAGAGATCGTGTGGGTTCGTAGAGGGAAATGCGGTCGCGCAGGTAGAAGAGTCCCAATCAGTTCAGGGCTTTGTAGGTAAGAACCTGCACCTTGAATTGGGACCGGAAAATAATAATAATAATAATAATAATAATAATAATAATAATAATAATAATAACTTTATTTATACCCCGCCACCATCTCCCGTGCGGCTTACATGAGGCCAAGCCCACAGTACATCTGTAAACAAAGGCAATAACAAAATCAATCAATATAAAACAATTAATATAAATTACATAAACAAACAATAAACAATAACAGTAACACATAAGCATTTAAAAATCTATGGCCAGGCCAAATGTAATAATTTAATATTTAAAAATAATACTTTGAAACTTCAATAAAAATCATTGCAAAAAAAAGATAATGCTGGGCATAAACAAGGTAGGATATAACAGGGATAGAGTTTTTCAAAGATAGATGAGGGAACGCAGTCAGTCCTATATCCATAGTAAAGTGCATTTTGAGGGCATATTGCTGAGAGTTTTCCTTATTCTGGGAAGGCACACTGGAACAACCACGTTTTCATGCTCCTCCTAAAGACTGCCAGAGTTGGGGCATGTCTGATGTCCTTGGGAAGTGAGTTCCAGAGTTGGGGAGCCACCACCGAGAAGGCCCTCTCCCTCGTCCCCAACCAATAAAATAAATGGCAGCCAATGGAGCTCCTTAAACAGGAGGGTTGAGCCCTCTCTTTTAATTCGCACCAGTTAGTAATCTGGCTGCTGATCGTTGGACCAGTTGGAATTTCTGGGCCATCTTCAAGGGCAGCTCCATGTAGAGGGCATTGCAATAGTCCAATCTAGAGGTAACTAAGGCATGGACCACCATGGCCAAATCCGACTTCACAAGGTACGGTCCTTGGTGCCAGACTGCTCATACTGCTGGTCTATATTTGCACCTAACTCAAATGCTTCCCCTTCATTCTCATCTCAAGTAATGACATCCACCACACTCCAAGGCAGCATCATATTGCAATGTCCAACAGCTCTTACTACCTGAAAAAAATATTCCTAGGAGTAATTTGTTTTCCTGTTGTTTGAATCCATTGCTCTGTGTCCTAGTCTTTGGAGCAGCAGAAAACAAGCTTGACTGTTTCTCAATAGGACATTATTTCAAATATTTAAACATGGCTATCATATTTATGTATTTATTTATTTACTATATTTATACCCCACCCTTCTCACCCCAAAGGGGACTCAGAACGTATCTCCTCTTAACCTCCTCTCCTCCAAGCTAAACATACCCATCTCCTGAAACTGCTCCTCATAGGGCTCAGCTTCCAGACCGCCTTGTAGCTAGGAAGAGAGGAGGAATTGCTAACTCACCAAATGCATTGATGCTCTTTGTGTCAACGAGTAATCATGAACAGTAGGTCTGATGCTTGGTCCCTTTCTCTTCTCAGGGATGACCTCTCCCAGATGCCATTCACCACCATGTGCATTAAGGAGAGCTTGCGCCTCCACCCGGCAGTCACAGAAATTTCACGACATTGCACTGAGGATGTGAAACTGCCTAGTGGACAGGTTATCCCCAAAGGTATCTATCCAGAGAGGGATTTGGTGCACCCTCTGTTGCTTGATGGACTCTCCTTTCTCCTTCATCTTGAAGGAGTAGCAATCAGTATATGCATGAAGGAGCTGCTGGCTAGTGGCTACCATGTTTTTGCACCATTAGCATGACATTGCGTATACAGGTGGAACAGGTGAATTTCAAAATATTCTGTGTTTTGGAAGGTAGGTTGACTCTGTGGCTTGTTCACACTTATGTTGATTTGAAGTGAGTGCTTGTTTTCCTTTTTCACAGGCTGTGACATAGACTTCCACTGCAACTGACTTTGTTTGATTTTTCTTAACAATATCCCAACTTTTCTTCAAGGAGCTCTAAATGGGGATACATTGCTTTCTTCCCCCACCCCACTTTTTCCTCTCAATTGTGTGAGGTAGCTCAGGCTGAGAGAAAAAGTGGGTCTTGCCAGGCAAGCACAATGTGACCCTGTTGAGATTAACTTCACAATTCAGCAGCAGATCAGTTGCACAACTTCAGCGCTTTCCAGTAGCTTCTTCCTGCACAGTATTTTCAGTCAACTGCTCCCACAGCCTGCAGTCACTCTGGAACCTTTTACAGACACTTGAGCACATGCCCGGCCATTGTCAGTTTTACCATTGTCTTTCCCCCAGTCTAGATGATATTACAAACTTACCACAGCATACAGTTATATCTTGTCTTAGCAGATAGGTTCTTTTAATTACATATAGCCTTCAATGAACAACATCACAGCACAAGGAGAAATATACACTGTACACGACTTCCTTATATACAATTCATTTACACATAGCAATCACTGATTGGTTCCCAACTCATTGACTTAACTCAAACCCAGGATTGCATCATTCACAATCACCTGGACTAGGCCAGAACACATTCCCCAATTTATTCCCTATATACAGTTAATGCGTGACTCAGCATTCCCAATAGAAGCCCATTAGCAGTAAATGACTCAGCTATATTATATTACAATACATTGTAAAACCTGACAGACCCAATAGGTCTAATAGATCACTGCTGATTATGCTCAAGAGTCTGCAAAATATGAGCCAAAATCATGCTTACTTCAAACCAAAGGTGGGGAAAACATTATGCTGTTAAATAATGATTTTCACAATCATGATTGTGAATGAGGAATTATGGAGAAACCCATCCATATTAAGAACCCAAACTACACATTAATAGGAGACAATGAGATGTTTCACTTCTCTCTTGAAAAATTGAAATTTGCAAGATGTATTGTCATTTTTTCAGTGTTTACTTCCTAATAATTCTGTTTGCCTCTTTGAAGGAGCAGCAAAATACAAGCTTTCATTTCTGTTCCCTCCCCAGGGGTTGTCTGCCTCATCAGTATATATGGGACCCATCACAATCCTGCTGTGTGGCCGGAGCCCGAGGTACTTTTTCCCAATCTTCCCAGTTTGTTTTGTCTCTGGTTTGAATACTCCGAGTACATTCCTGAAAGAGTCCAGTAGACGCTTTTTTTGTGTTGACCAAGGGACGTAATACTATTTTGTTTTCAAATTCACTTTTTGCTTTTGTAATAGGTTGCTAAGAAGAGTTGTTGTAGGGTTTTCGGGCAGTATGGCCATGTTCTAGAAGCATTCTCTCCTGACGTTTTGCCTGCATCTGTGGCAGGCATCCTCAGAGGTTGTGAGGTCTGTTGGAAACTAGGAAAATTGGGTTTATATATCTGTGAAAAGTCAGGCTAAACAGAGAAGCCATTGAAATCCACAAGCATGTGGACAATTTCAACAGAAAGGAAAAAAACCATGAAAATGAACAAAATCTGGCTACCAGTATTTAGAAAAATTCTAAAGTTATAACAGTAAATAAAGAACAAAACTCAAACATAGTGTCTAGATCCAGGGAAGTCATACTACACCTCTATTCTGCCTTGGTTAGACCACACCTGAAATATTGTGTCCAATTCTGGGCACCACAATTGAAGAGAGATATTGACAAGCTGGAATGTGTCCAGAGGAGGGCGACTAAAATGATCAAGGGTCTGGAGAACAAGCCCTTTGAGGAGTGGCTTAAAGAGCTGGGCATGTTTAGCCTGCAGAAGAGAAGGCTGAGGGGAGACATGATAACCATGAGAGGAAGTCACAGGGAGGAGGGAGCAAGCTTGTTTTCTGCTGCCCTGGAGACTAGGACGTGGAACAATGGCTTCAGACTACAAGAAAGGAGATTCCATCTGAACATGAGGAAGAACTTCCTGACTGTGAGAGCTGTTCAGCAGTGGAACTCTCTGCCCTGGAGTGTGGTGGAGGCTTCTTCTTTGGAAGTTTTTAAACAGAGGCTGGATGGCAATCTGTCAGGGGTGCTTTGAATGCGATTTTCCTGCTTCTTGGCAGGGGGTTGGACTGGATGACCCATGAGGTCTCTTACAACTCTATGAGTCTGTAATTCTATGGTTATACACAGGGGAACTCCAGACAAGAAACAATCAGGAACACCTAATCACATCTCAACAAAGGATTCTCCCAGGCAGTAACAAGCCACACCTAAAAACTGTCAGGCCATCAAATGCTAATCAAGGTGGTCAGTTGAAATATTATGGAGCCCCCAGTGGCGCAGTGGGTTAAACCCCTGTGCCGGCAGGACTAAAGACCGACAGGTCACAGGTTCGAATCCGGGGAGAGGCGGATGAGCTCCCTCTATCAGCTCCAGCTCCTCATACGGGGACATGAGAGAAGCCTCCCACAAGGATGATAAAAACATCAAAATCATCCTGGCGTCCCCTGGGCAACGTCCTTGCAGACGGCCAATTCTCTCACACCAGAAGCGACTTGCAGTTTCTCAAGTTGCTCCTGACATGACCAAAAAAAAAGTTGAAACATTCACACCTAGCTCCAACAGACAAGAGTTCTTTCTCCCACCCTGGACTTTCCACAGATATATAAACCCAATTTTCGCAGTTTCCAACAGACCACAACCTCTGAGGATGGCTGCCACAGATGCAGGCGAAACGTCAGGAGAGAATACTTCTAGATCATGGCCATGCAGTCCAAAAAACCTACAACAACCCAGTGATTCTGGCTATGAAAGCCTTCGACAATGCGATGTCTATATACATTACTGCAGTTTCGGCATAATTTTCAAATAAGCACAACACACATATCGTAAAGCAGCAGCATCAAAAGTACGAGACTGGATATTTAAAGTGTTAAATTGGAACGACATAGTCTGAATATATTGTCGAAGGCTTTCATAGCTGGAATCACTAGGTTCTTGTGGGTTTTTTCGGGCTATAGAGCCATGTTCTAGAGGCATTTCTCCTGACGTTTCGCCTGCATCTATGGCAAGCATCCTCAGAGGTAGTGAGGTCGAGGATGCTTGCCATAGATGCAGGCGAAACGTCAGGAGAAATGCCTCTAGAACATGGCTCTATAGCCCGAAAAAACCCACAAGAACATAGTCTGAATAGTTTCTATAATTATTCTGAAAAGTATTTCTGCTTGCAACTAAAAAAAAAATAAAAGAACCAGATTATGGCTTAATGAGAGCTATTGTTTTCTTTCTTTCAGACTTTGTTATGAGGCCCCTTTTTATATTAATCATTAGTTTTTTCCAGCATCCATTCCCTAGTCAGTGCTTCTTTCTGTGGGAATACTAGTATGCCTATTTTATGCTTGCATTTGACAAATGATTAATTTGGTGTCGTAGTAATTTCCTTACATGCACACCCTCTTTAATTTCTAGCCACATAGTTTCCTCACTGTCAGATATTGGGCTGTTTGGGACTCTGTAAATTGGGTCTTCTGGGAAAGCCTGTGAAAATGCTCAGTCATAGAAAGACCCTGTGTCCCATTTTCTGGGAACTTGCCTAACTTCCTGCTTCTTCTCACAGTCATAGAACCTGTTTTTGAAATCTGTTGTCATTCTCACAGGTTTATAATCCACACCGCTTTGACCCAGCAACCTCAAAGCAACAGTCCCCCCTGGCCTTCGTCCCCTTCTCTGCAGGACCAAGGTGAGCAGGAATTCACAGGTTCCCAAAGACGTAGTATTTGGAGTGAGTCTTTCAATCAATCCTGGTGTCCCTCTTGGTGAAGCAATGAGTGCCAACCGTGACTTAAAGGAACTAAGGCACAGAAATGTTGTGGGTTGTTGTAGGTTTTTTCGGGCTATATGGCCATGTTCTAGAGGCATTCTCTCCTGATGTTTCGCCTGCATCTATGGCAAGCATCCTCAGAGGTAGTGAGGTCTGTTGGAACTAGGAAAGTGGGTTTATATATCTGTGGAATGACCAGGGTGGGACAAAGAACTCTTGTCTGTTGGAGCTAGGTGTGAATGTTTCAACTGATGAGGAAACACAACATATAAACTATCTACAGACCCACTAAGAAAATGCAACAAATGGTACATTCAGCAAAGGACAAGATAGATCCTCTCACTTCTGCAGGAGTCTACCGTATACCACACACACAGATAGATATCTACATAAAAACTCCAACCATCACCCAAGTCAAAAAAGGAGCCCCATTAAAGCCTTGGCAAATTGCGCAAAAAGAATCTGTGAACCCCACCTCCTCCAAGATGAACTGAACCACCTCAACTGGGCTCTACAGGCCAATGGATACTCCACCTCAGACATCAGAAGAGCTGCAAGACCAAGAACAAGCCATGAGAGTAAAGATGAAGATCCACCCAGAGGAAAAGTGTTCCTGCCATACATCAAGGGAACCACTGACCGCAGAGGGAAGCTGATGAGGAAACACAACATACAAACCACTACAGACCCACCAAGAAAATCCAACAAATGCTACGTTCAGCAAAGGACAAGAGGGATCCTCTCACCTCTGCAGGAGTCTACCGTATACCATGCAGCTGTGGACAAGTCTACATAGGGACCACCAAACGCAGCATTGCCCAGACACGCATCAAGGAACATGAAAGGCACTGCAGACTACTTCAACCAGAGAAGTCAGCCATAGCAGAGCACCTGATGAACCAACCTGGACACAGCATATTATTTGAGAACACAGAAATGCTGGACCACTCTCACAACCACCATGTCAGACTACACAGAGAAGCCATTGAAATCCACAAGCATGTGGACAATTTCAACAGAAAGGAGGAGACCATGAAAATGAACTAAATCTGGCTACCAGTATTAAAAAAACTCTAAAATTAAAACAGCAGAGAGGAAACAACCAGGCACATCTTAACACCTCTCAACAAAAGATTCCCTCAGGCTCAGCCAGGCCTCCAAATGCTAATGAAGGTGGCCAGTTGAAACATTCCTCTCTGTTGTTGTGCTGTTGCAATTTTACAGTTTTTTAATACTGGTAGCCAGATTTTGTTCATTTTCATGGTTTCCTCCTTTCTGTTGAAATTGTCCACATGCAGAAAGGAGGAAACAACCAGGGACATCTAATCACCTGTCACCAAAAGTTTGCTCCAGGCACAGTCAGGCCATTGTATGCTAATCAAGGTGGTCAGTTGAAACATTCACACCTAGCTCCAACAGAGAAGAGCTCTTTGCCCCACCCCAGACATTCCACAGATATATAAACCCATTTTTCCTAATTCCAACAGACCTCACTACCACTGAGGATGCTTGCCATAGATGCAGGTGAAACGTCAGGAGAAAATGCCTCTAGAACATGGCCATATAGCCTGAAAGACCCCACAAGAACCTAGTGATTCCAGCCATGAAAGCCTTTGTCAATACATTGAACAACAATACAACTATAAATGACTCATAACAAAGCAAAACAATACATTAATGACACGACGCATTTAAAAACCTGTGGCAGGGCCAACTGTAAGGAGAAAAATTTAAAATGCTGGGCATGTCCAAGGGAAATAGGAAAGATATTTTAGGGATAGGTGCTAATCAAGGTGGTCAGTTGAAACATTCACACCTAGCTCCAACAGACAAGAGTTCTTTGTCCCACCCTGGTCATTCCACAGATATATAAACCCAATTTTCCTAGTTCCAACAGACCTCACAACCTCAGCATGCTTGCCATAGATGCAGGCGAAACGTCAGGAGAGAATGCCTCTAGAACATGGCCATGTAGCCCGAAAAAACCTACAACAACCCAGTGATTCCGGTCATGAATGCCTTCAACAATGCACAGAAATTATTTCAGGAATAGATTCAGTGCCTTGAAAGTTCAGGCCACTGTTTTGTACCTCCTGAGGTTTTGTTTCTTTTAGTTTACAAATGTAAATCTATATACACAATATGGGAAGTGAGGAGATGTTGAGAGGGTATTAAAAATGTTGGGCAAAGGTTATGTTACGTTAGCAGAGATAAAAAAAAAGACTGATAACAATGTCAAGAATTTTTATTCCTCATCATACAGTAAAAAAAAAAAAAACCACCAGTGAACTCCAGAGCTACCCTCCAATGTAGCACAGATGAAGTAAAATCATTCTAGAACATGAAAGTGTTTCACAGATGAAGTAAAATCATTCTAGAACATGAAAGTGTTTCACAGATGAAGTAAAATCATTCTAGAACATGAAAGAGGGGCTTTTCCTGGCAGGCGAAGTTGAAAGTGTTGTGGTAGAGTGGCACCACGAAATATAAAATTATTCAATGCAGGCAATCCCCAAGTTACAAGCAAAATAAGTTCACTAGGTTTGTTCCTCAGTTTGTATGTAAGTTGGAACACATACCTTTTAAGTGTAATGCCAGCCATCTATATCTGTATCTATACATCTACATACATATTTATCATCATCATCATTTAATTACTTATTAATCGCCCTCCATCCAAGATGCTCTAAGCGATTTACAAGCTAAAATTGTAAAGGATAAAAATACATACATACAGATATTGATAAAATTAACATAGATCAAAAGCTCTAGTAAAAAGCCAAGTCTTAAGTGCGAGAGTAAAAGGCCCTAAGTCACGCATGGCTCTCATATATGGCGGCAAGGAATTCCACAAGGCAGGGGCAGAAATAGAAAAAGCCCTGCGTCTGGTACTTTCCAAGTGCACTTCTCTAGGACCCGGTATATAAAGTAAGTCATGTTGGGATGGTCGTTGCGACCTCCAATGATGGGAGAATGAGAGACAGTCTCTAAGATACAATGGACCCTGGCCGTAAAGAATTTTAAAGGTCAGAACTAGCATCTTATATAGACCACGGTAATCAGTTGGAAGCCAATGCAAATGCCACAACACTGGTGTTATATGGCATTTCACGGGTGTTCTTGTGAGTAGCCTGGCTGCCGCATTCTGAACAATACGGCGCTTTCGGGTCGTAGACATCGGAAGGCCAACATACAGGGCGTTGCAATAGTCCAGCCTAGACGTGACTGTGGCATGGATGACTTTTGCCAGAGCCTTATCAGATAGGTAGGGTGCCAATTGCCTCGCTTGTTGTAGATGGAAAAAGCCTGTTTGCTGGCAGCCGTGACCTGAGCTTCCATTGTCAGCTGCGAATCCAAAACGACACCCAAGCTCTTAACGGTAGGCGAAGGAGATAGGGCAGCACCATCGAAGGTGGGTAGCAAATGGGTCAGACCAATCGAGCCGCCATGCCAGAGAATCTCAGTCTTCGCCAGGTTCACCTTCAGTCTGCTAGCATGTAGCCAGTTCGACAGAGCCTCCAGACATAAGGTGAAATTGTCTGGTATTGACGTTGCTCCAGGCTCCAAACGCAGAAGGAGTTGGGTGTCATCCGCATATTGATAGCAGTCTAGGCCGAAACTCCGAGCCAAAGTAGCAAAGGGTCTAACATAGATGTTGAAGAGAAGAGGGGAGAGAATTGCACCTTGGGAGACCCCACATAGGAAGGGAGATCTTTCAGAGACTTGATCCATATACTCCACGCATTGGCTCCGGTTTCGGAGAAATGAGTCAAACCAATTGAGGGCCTGACCGCGAACTCCAGACATGACAAGACGGTGAATCATTAGATCGTAGTCAATGGTGTCAAATGCTGCGGTAAGGTCGAGAAGTACCAGTAGCGCTGATCCGCCGCTATCAGACTGGCGACGAAGTTCATCTGTAATGGCAACCAGGACTGTCTATATTTATACACACACACTTTCAGTAGCATAGGGAAGGGTTAACACCTCTGTGGTATTTGTTTTGCTGTGTGTTCCCCTGTTCAGAAGACTCTCTGTCCCTGTGATAATTGGATTTTGAAAAAATTGGCTTGTTGTGGAAGCAAGAATTTGGTAATGAACCTTCAGTAGAGACAATGTTCCCCCATGATAACTCTTCCAGAAGTGAATTTCCCTTCCTAGGGGTAGATTTCTCTCACTTCCTGTCCCCCGTACCCATTCCCCCCGTTCTTAATTAGGAGTCATTTGTAAGGTTTTTGAAACTGCCTGTACAACTATCCAGAGAAAATAGAAAAAGCAGAATATAAAGCAAATTGTAATAATAGATGTAATCGAAACATGCAAGATTCTAAAACAATATTAAACTGAAATCCCCAAAACTTTGAAAAATAAGTTTTTCATTGAGATTTAAAAACAATGAGGAACGTGGCTTCCCAAGTTGCTGAAGTCTATGTCTCGGATACTCTGGACTGGATATATCCTTCCACTGACATGGAAGCCACCAGATACCATTCTTTGTGGTCTGATAATGTCATCAGAAAATATGACCTGCTTTTGAAATAAAATGTTAGTAAAATAAGCAGGTGGAATCAGCAAGGCAGTAATTAAGATCAAAATTATTGATCTCCAAGGATTGAAAATTATTTATGGAACTGTTATCAATAACTCATTTTGCATTTGGTACCTATTGGAAAGAAATGTATTTGTTTGTTTGTTTGTTTGTTTACAGCTTTTATATTCCGCCCTTCTCACCCCGCAGGGGACTCACGGTACACATATATGGCAAACATCCAATGCCAGTTTTAACATACAACATATACAGACATACATAGAGGCTATTTAACTTTTTCTGGCTGCCAGGGGAGCTGTCGCTTTCATCATCCATCTGCGACACTGATGAAGTACTTCCGCATTCCCCGCATGCTTTCTGCTGGAGTCTTTTTTATGGCCTCATAAATTAGTTAATTTAGGCTCCCCACACTTTAAGGTGGTACCTAATTTTCCTACTTGACAGATGCAACTGTCTTTCGGGTTGCAAAGGTCGACAACAGGCTACACAATTGGTTGGAGACCCACTCCAACCCAGGCTGGCTTCGAACTCATGACCTTTTGGTCAGAGTGATCTTAATGCAGCTGACACTCAGACAGCTGTGCCACAATTCCACATTTGCACATGTTATGATGGGCAGTAGACCACTTGAAAAAGGGATTTGTAAAATACAAATGCTCCTCTATTTGGTCTCCAGAGCTCCTTGCAGCCCTACACTCTTAACTCTTATCATATGCCATGTCATAAAGACTTTTTATGCCCTTTGCTTGAGGCATTGAACTATCATAGCATGTGACTCTTCAGAAGAACAAAAAGTGGGTGAGCATTACAAGCTCAGGACACTGTGGAAATTTGCCTTAGGAAACTCCTGAACTGAAAAACATCATGGACTAGATACTGAGCCATCTGTGGTTTGTTCTTCATGAAAGGACCTTCTTCAGCTTTTCCTCTTAAGAATACCATACAAGCCTCACCACCTCATGTTTTCTTTTCACAATACAACCCCCAGCCTTTCCTATCCCCTTTTGGTGCTAGGATATGGCATTTTCCATAAAACGTACCTTTCTCCTCTTTGCAGGAACTGCATTGGACAGACTTTTGCTATGGCGGAGCTGAAAGTGACCTTAGCTTTGACGCTGCTCCGGTTTGTGGTGCGTCTGGATGAGAAAAACCAGAGTGTACGGCGCAAGCCAGAATTAATCCTGAGAGCTGAGAATGGGCTGTGGCTTCAGGTGGAACCTCTGCCAGCCAAGCCTTGAACAGGAAGCCCTCGCTATCTCCAACCACAAATTGGAAGTTTTAGCACTGAATCTGCACAGAGGATTTGTGGTGGTTGGGAGCTTTCTGCCTAAACTAAAGCAGCACACTATTGTTTGTGCACCTCCATCACTGTGCCTACCTTACCGTTGCTCCTTAGCTCTGATATTATGATGGAGACAAAGAGACATTCTAACAGTTATGTCCTACTACATTAAAGTCTTACAGGTTGCAACAGTGAAAATGTAGTTTGCCATTGTTTTAAACTTATAGCAGTACTTCTTGCGCCATGGTGTCTGGAGAGCTCTAACCTAACCATAGTCTTGGTTACAAAGAATGATATCTTAAGGCTATTATTCCAAACAATTTTTGTTTTTGAGTTACTTTTGTTTGAGAAAGAGAGACCATAATAGTACACACTGACAGGCCATCAAATGCTAATCAAGGTGGTCAGTTGAAACATTCACACCTAGCTCCAACAGACAAGAGTTCTTTGTCCCACCCTGGTCATTCCACAGATATATAAACCCATTTTCCTAGTGCCAACAGACCTCACTACCACTGAGGATGCTTGCCATAGATGCAGGCAAAATGTCAGGAGAGAATGTCTCTAGAACATGGCCATATAGCCCGAAAAAACCTACCACAACCCACAAAGTTTCTTCTGCCTGAGTCTGCACCTTGTAATATATCTCACTAACATTCTGAACCAAGTAAAAGACCTCTTCATTCGTACATGCTACTCACAACTTTTGAGGATTTCCCAAGGTTTTACCCCCACATTGGTTTTCAGTTGCTGGGCTACACTGGACCTTGTAAGGTAAAGGTAAAGGTAGTCCCCTGACATTAAGTCCAGTCATGTCTGACTCTGGGGTGTGGTGCTCATCTCCATTTCTAAGCCGAAGAGCCAGCGTTGTCCGTAGACACCTCCAAGGTCATGTGGCCGGCATGACTGCAAGGAGCGCCGTTACCTTCCCACCGGAGCGGTACTCTAGATCTAGATCTAAGGAAGTAATGCTACCCCTCTATTCTGCTTTGGTTAGACCACATCTGGAATATTGTGTCCAATTCTGGACACCACAATTCAAGAGAGATATTGACAAGCTGGAATGTGTCCAGAGGAGGGCGACTAAAATGATCAAGGGTCTGGAGAACAAGCCCTATGAGGAGCGGCTTAGGGAACTGGGCATGTTTAGCCTGAAGAGAAGGCTGAGAGGAGATATGATAGCCATGTATAAATATGTGAGAGGAAGCCACAGGGAGGAGGGAGCAAGCTTGTTTTCTGCTTCCCTGGAGACTAGGACGCGGAACAATGGCTTCAAACTACAAGAAAGGAGATTCCATCCTAAACATTAGGAAGAACTTCTGACTGTGAAAGCTGTTTAGCTGTGGAACTCTCTGCCCTGGAGTGTGTGGAGGCTCCTTCTTTGGAGACTTTTAAGCAGAAGCTTGATGTCATCTGTCAGGGGTGCTTTGAATGCGATTTTCCTGCTTCTTGGCAGGGGGTTGGACTGGATGACCCAAGTGGTCTCTTCCAACTCTATGATTCTAAGGGTTCAAATTGCAATAGAGGTTGTTACCTTCCAGCCGGAGCGGTACCTATTGATCTACTCACATTTGCATGTTTTCGAACTGCTAGGTTGGCAGAAGCTAGGGCTGACAGCGGAAGCTCACGCCGCTCCCCGGAATCGAACCTGCGACCTTTCGATCAACAAGCACAGCAGCTCAGTGCTTTAACCCACTGCGCCACCAGGGGACCTTGTAAACCATTATACAAAAGGGAGACAAGTGAATGATGTGTGTGTTGTGGAGGCACATATACACATACACACTAAATACCTCATAGTGAGGGGCATGGTCTCAGTTGGACTGGTGGTCATTCCTTTGAGACCAA
The DNA here is from genome assembly GCF_025583915.1 of Anolis sagrei ordinatus. Taxonomy (NCBI): domain Eukaryota; kingdom Metazoa; phylum Chordata; class Lepidosauria; order Squamata; family Anolidae; genus Anolis; species Anolis sagrei. Next base: position 142,962,616 of record NW_026845477.1, on the reverse strand, counting down.
TTGTGCCTCACAACTCATCCCCTTGCTCCTATTGGTCAGTCTGAAAACAGTCACTGGTCTTGAAATGTAGCTAGGTGAAGCCACTGGACACTGAAAGGTTGGGTGGCTTCTGGTCATGACTATACCCAGGTAAGTGAAAATAACTCATAGCTTGGTCTTTCACATGTTTTGAACCAATCCTCCCTAAATCCCTGTGTTGGCTTAGCTTCTTGGAGTTGAAGTCCAAAGTATCTGGAGAACCCACTGGTCTAGAGATTATGATTTTGGTCACTGTGTAGCCTTGAAATTATCTTATTTGAAGGAAGAAGCTTCCAATGGAGCATGTCCACATCTTTCAATGTTTCCATAGAGTCCTACCTGCCTCAATAAGACCCTTGCCAGCTGGGACTATTCCTGTTCGGCCCTGGAAACCCACTGGCTAATCTTAGGCAAGTTACAATCTCTCAGCCTTAGAAGGAAGCCAAGGCGAACATTCCCTAAACAAATATGGCCAAGAAAACCTTGAGCTAGGGTCACTTTAGGGTTGTCATAAGTTGGAACCTATTTGAAGACATATATATATATATATACTAGTTGTCNCGGCTGCACTAGCCTGAGAAACTTCCAATAGCCAAACCCAGCTTTTCAAAGCCTCAAAGTTTTGCTTCACAATCAGAATCTGGGTTGTTGAAGGCTTTCATGGCTGGAATCACTGGGTTGCTGGGAGTTTTCTGGGCTGTATGGCCACGTTCCAGAAGCATTATCTCCTGACGTCTCACCCACATCTATGGCAGGTATCTTCAGAGGTTGTGAAGTTGTCACATAGATGTGGGCGAAATGTCAGGAGAGAATGCTTCTGGAACATGGCCATACAGCCCAGAAAGCTCCCAACAACCCAGAAATCAGAATAGTTTTTCAGTATTGACTCAATCTGTGGGTTGACCTAACATTATCTGATAAGGTTGTTTTTTTGTTAAATTTCCAAAACACCCCATGTGCAAAAGGGTAATGTAACATTTGGCCTCTTGAGCAAGTGGCCCTGTACACAAGATGCTGTTTACCCAAGACGTTTCCATCAGACACAATCAAGATTACCTAACGGGGGTTTGCAACTAACTGTTGCGAATGCCCCACCTTGCGACAGGTATTGCTTTCCAAAGAAACAAACCTAAGGCAAGAGAGGTGAAATGTCAACTGTGGAAATGGAGGGGAGGGGCGAAAAAAAGAGTTGTAACTGACACATATGTGTGGAACCTGTAATACTCGGGGGGAAACAGCACACTGTTTTCTTTCCTTTCCTTCTCTCCCACCTTTCCTTTCCTTCTCTCCCAACTCCTAACTCCTCACTCCTCTAAACCTAACTCCTGACTGCTCACTCCCCTAAACCTAAACCCTAACTGATTTTTAACTGTCGTTTGTTCAAACTCTCCCCGCTAAGCTCCTCCCACTTCCCTCTCTCCAGCATCGGTCTCCATGGCAACGCCCATGGAGGACTCCTCTGACTTAGGCCGCTCCAGCATTACTGCAGCCAATCTAAACACAAATACAGTTAAAATCATACAATTTATAATCAACTCCTGTACACCTTCCCCCACAGAAAAATTATTTTTGGGCCATTCTCACTCCCGGAATGGGCAAAAATAATTCCACAAATTATCCAACAATATCTAAATACACAATATTTCTGAAAGGCAATCACAATATGGTTAAATATATTATAATGCATATATACAAACCTTTTACCATACGAAATTCTAGATAAGGCGTCTGCGACTATGTTTCGTTTACCTGAAGCATGTTTAATTTCAAATGTAAAATCCTGTAAACATAAACTCCATCTCAATAATTTGTTATTCGTACCTTTTACATTATCTAGCCATCTTAATGGAGCATGGTCCGTTTGTAAGGTAAACTTTCTCCCCCACAAATATGGCTTTAATTTTTTTACTGACCATATGATGGCATAGCATTCTTTTTCAATCATTGACATGTTATATTCATTGGAATGCCATTTTTTACTCAAAAACAAAATAGGTCTGTCCTCACCCTCTACATCTAACTGGCTTAGGACAGCTCCTAGCCCAGTATCCGATGCATCACATGTTAGAATAAAAGGTTTATCAAAATCTGGCGCAATTAGGACCGAATCCGAAGTAATGGCTTTCTTCAATTGATCCATGGCAGTTTGACAATTTGGAGTCCAAATTACCTGATTCGGGTTCTTCTTTTTGGTAAGATCCGAAAGAGGGGCTGCCAAATCACTAAAAGATGGAATGAATTTACGATAGTATCCAGCCAATCCAAGGAGTGCCCTAACCTGTTTTTTTGTTTTGGGCACAGGCCACTGGTGAATAACTGCCACTTTAGTAGGGTCAGGTCAAATACAACCTCCTCCCACTAAATGTCCTAAATACTTGGTAGTATTGTATCCTAACTTGCACTTGGAAGCTTTAATAGTTAACCCTGCTTCCCTCAACCTACTTAATACCAGATCCAAATGTTCAAGGTGAGCTTCCCATGAATCACTGAAAATCCCTATATCATCGATATAGGCCACGCAGAAAGACCCCAGCCCACTTAAAACTCTGTCCACTAATCTCTGAAATGTGGCTGGGCTGTTCTTTAACCCAAATGGAAGTACGGAAAATTCAAATAGCCGATTTTGGGTCCGGAAGGCGGTTTTATGTTGATCCTGTGGTGCCATGGGCACTTGCCAAAATCCTTTGGTTAGATCTATACTACTAATAAAATTGGCCTTCCCCATCCTTTCCAGCAAATCATTCAAACATGGCATAGGATAAGTATCTGTTTGGGTTACCTTGTTTAATTGCCTATAATCTACACAAAATCTAATTGTCTTGTCTGGCTTCTGTACTAATACTATGGGTGAAGCCCAAGAGCTAATCGATGGAACAATGATACCTAGGTCCAACATTTCTTTAATCTCCCTTTCAATACATTCATTGGGTCTCCCTGTGACCCTGTAGGGTGGACATACTATAGGAGCTACATCACCGGTGTTTATTTGATGCTGGACTCCCTGGACCTTTCCTGGTAAATCTGAAAATATATCTTTATATTTACTCAAAATTTCCACAACCTCTCTTCGCTGTGGTTGGGACAATTCACTGTTTATTTCTACCCGATCCAAATTTTTGTATTGTTCACGATCACCCTCCCAAAAAGAAAAGGGACCGGATTCTTCTTCCGAAACAACAAAATAAACATTAGCAGACCTTCTAACATAAGGCTTTAACATGTTTACATGAACTCTTCTTTCCACATTTGAATGTTCATCATAAATATCATAGTTTATTTGATTGTGTTTCCTGGTGATCTTCCAGGGTCCCGACCAATCTAATTGCAGTTTGTTGGTTTTGTTGGGAGATAAAAACAAAACTTCATCTCCGATGTTGAAGATCTTTGGCTTAGCAGTAGAATCATAATAGTCTTTTTGTCTTTGCTGAGCTGCAAGCAAATGTTCTTGTGCAATGTCCCTAGCCAGTTGCATTGTTGATTGAAGATCCTTTAGGTACTCCGACACTGGAACTGGATCTGTTGCTGGATTTTCCTCCTAGTATTCCTTTATCAGGTCTAATGGACCATGAGCTTTCCTTCCATATAGCAATTCAAGCGGACTGTAGCCAGTACTGTCATGAGGGACGGTCCTGTAGGTGAATAACAGTTGTTGTACTTTGACGTCCCAGTCGTATGGCTTCTTTTGACTGTAAGACTTTATCATTTTGACTAAAGTCTTGTTCAGATTTTCAACTAGTCCATTTGTCTGTGGGTGATAAGCTGTTGAAGTCAGGTGTCTGATTCCACATAACTCAAGCAATTTTGACATAAGTCTGGAAGTAAATTGAGTTCCCAAATCAGAAACCAATTCTCTAGGATAACCAGTTCTTCCCCAAATGGATAACAGTGCATTTGCAATCGTTGTTGTCTCAATGTTAGTTAGAGCTACAGCCTCTGGATATCTTGTGGCGTAGTCAATCATGGTTAGAATGTATCTGTAACCACGTCTGCTTGGCTTACAAAGAGGACCAACTATGTCAATGCCCACTCTGTAAAATGGTTCTGCAATTACCGGCATAGGGATCATAGGAGCTTTAATTTTATCCCTTCCAGTACTCAATCTTTGGCAGATATCACAAGACTGGCAAAACTCTTTGATCTTCTGGAACATGCCAGGCCAATAAAAGTTTTTAGTGATCCTCTTTGTGGTTTTCCTCACGCCCAGATGACCACCGTGAGGGTTCTCGTGTGTCGCCCTCATCAGCTGTTCTCTAAAACTTTGAGGCACTACAATCTGATTACATGTCATTGATCCTTCTGTTGACTTCATGTTTCTGGTTTCTCTATACAAGACACCATTCTTTAACACAAACTTGGAGGGCTGCCCTTTTGCTGATACTGTGAGGTTTTGAGCCAAAGCGAACAAAGGTTTTAGAAATTCATCTGCTCTTTGTTCCTGTTGAATTTCTCTGACTCCTCCTGTCTTCTTAATAAGCTCAGCAACCATAGTGCTGGATTCTGGATTCTCATCCCCCTCCTGTTGTATGGCGAAACACATGGCTTTTTGATCAGGGCTTTTGCTGTTATATTCTTCCTCCTCACACATCATTCTCCACTTTCCAATCTTTTTAGCCAGATCATTTCCAATTAAACACCTGTATGGTATGTCTGGACTGACTGCAAAATCCCACATACCCTTCCAACCTCCATATTCTATTGGCAAAGACACTACTGCTGTTGGTATTGCAGGTCCCAAGCCTTTTAATCTTATTTCAGAGGTAGGATGCTGAAATTTCTGAGGTATTATATCTGGATGTATAATACACACATCAGATCCTGTGTCCCGCCACCCTCTCATGTCTTTGTTGTCAATGGAAATGGATTCTAAGTAATCCTCAGTTGCGGTGTTTGACAAAATGAACAAACATTGTTTCTCTTGAGGCACCGTTTCCGAACTCTCCTTTGACACAGTATTTGGTTCTGTTTTCTTTGTTTCTTTTACTTTATTAACGAAGAGGGTTGTCTTTTCTTTTCTTAAAAGGGGACATTGATACCTTATATGATCCCACTTTCCACACTGAAAACACCTAATTTTTCCCTCAGGAGCAGTTTGACTTGTTACACTCTGCCTCCTCCAGGAGGGGTTTTCTATTGCAGGACCTTTTCCTTGTTGTGGGCGCGTTTGATGTTGGTAAAATGGCTGCCTGTTTGTCCTTTTATCATTTGGCAGATCTTCCCTTTTGAATCCTTCTTTTAGGGTAATTAATTGATCTACCATAACCGCTGCCTCTACTACAGTGGATGGCTTTCGATCCTGTACCAGCCACCGAAAATCGGAAGGTATCAATTGGAAAAATTGTTCCAATTTTAAAAGTTCTCTCAGTTGTTGGTAATTTTCCACCTCAGACGTCCTTAGCCAACTATCGAACAGTTGAGACAATCTAGAGGCCACCTGAGCGAAACTTTGGTTCTTATCTCTTTTCAGAGTCCTGAACTTGAATCTGTAAAATTCAGGTGTTAATTGAAATTTCTGTTGAACCTGTCTCTTAAATAAATCATAATCCCCATAGGACTCCTCAGGCATTTCTCCATATATTTCTAAGAGCTTTCCACTTATTTGAGGCCTTAAGTACGTCATCCATTTTTCCTCAGCAACTCCAAAATCTTTACAACATCGCTCAAACAAGGTTAGAAACTTCTCTATATCGTCATCCTTAGTAAATTTAGGAAATACTAGGTTCTTGTAGGTTTTTTCGAGCTATAGGGCCATGTTCTAGAGGCATTTCTCCTGACGTTTCGCCTGCATCTATGGCAAGCATCCTCAGAGGAAGTGAGGGGGGGTGGTGGGCTAATTTTTTGCTTTTGCAGTTCAATTTCCATTCTCCTCAATTCTATCTCCTGTTCTCTCTCTTTTTGTCTTTCCTCAAACTCTCTTTCCCTTTGTTTTGCCTCTATTTCCAATCGTTTCATCTCTAGTCTGTGCCATTTCTGACACAGACACTGGCTCTGTTTCTGCTTCAGAGCCCAAACTTCCTTCTTGGTCTCCCATTGTTTCCTCAACAAGTTTTTTCTGTCATCTGGTAGCCATATTTCAATAACTTTTACCTCACAAATTATTCTCAAAGTAGTCTTAAGGCACTCAATCAGTTGTTAATCGTATCCCGTCGTCTGCCACCAATTTGAAAAGAAGCAGGGGAGCTGGGGGATGATTTATTGTTGCCACCAATTTGAAAGGAACCAGTATTCAGGAGATTTTTCCCCAGTTCCCAATTTTAAAAAGACTTAGCCGACTTGCAATGGAGGTTGCCGATTAGGAACCAAATTTACCATCAAGTTAGAAGGGAGGCTGTTCAATTGCACCTCCTCCTTTATTAAGAAAGTAATAACTTAGTAATAATTACACTGTATATACTGTAGCGTGACTGGAGAGAAGAATGTAGATTTATTTGGTTACTTTTCCCTACGTTTCTGCCACCACGTGAGGTAAGTTGTAATATTGTGAGAAATTGCACTTTGGACTCAGAATAGACGGAGCTGAGGCAATCTTTAAATAAAAGTTAACAATTTTATTAAGTACACAGCGTGTGGTTGCAAGATGTAACTTTTCCTTGTTGCACTTG
>NW_026845477.1:142924743-142955721 GCF_025583915.1 Anolis sagrei ordinatus | reverse complement strand
GCCTAAGGGCAACCAATACAAACATAAATACAGTTATAAGCATATTATTATAAACACTTCTGTACAATTGGTTTCTAATATATGTAATTTTTTATGCTTGTGGATAAACAGTATTTCTTGCTGTTTCTTTGTCAGTGTTGCTGTTTCTTTGTCAGTGTTGATGTGGAGAATGTCTGGTTTGCCCACCTGGAACATGCAACATGTCATTCTCCTTCTTTAAGGGTCCCTTTCAAATCTATGATACTATATCTCTGTGTGTGTGAATCATATCTGTCTGTCGATCTATCTATCTATCTATCTATATCTATGGCTGGATGGCTCTTTGTCAGGAGGTCTTTGATTACGTTTTCTTGCCCTGATGAAGGGAGTTGGATTGGGTGGCCTTAAGTATTCTCTGTTGGTCATGGGGGTTCTGTGTGAGAAGTTTGCCCCAATACTGTCATTTGTGGGGTTCAGAATGCTCTTTGATTGTAGGTGAACTGTGAATCCCAGTGACTACAACACCCAAATGTCAAGATCTATTTCCCCAAAACTCCACCTGTGTTCATATTTAGGCGTATTGAGTGCTTGTGCCAAGTTTGGTCCAGATCCATCATTGTTTGAGTGCTCTCTGGATGTAGGTGACCTACAACTCTCAAACTCAAGGTCAATGCCTACGAAACCCTTCCAATATTTTCTGTTGGTCATGGGAGGTCTGTGTGTCAAGTTTGGTTCAATTCCATCGTTGATGGAGTTCAGAATGCTCTTTGATTGTTAGCGAACTATAAATCCCAGCAACTATAACTCCGAAATGACAAAATCATAATTTTTGAGTGATGGTCACTCCTTGTGTTGTGAGACATTTTGTTGCCAAATTTGGTGTGATTTCGTTCATTGGTTCTTTTGTTTGTAAGGTACTCATTATGCACAGAGCATTTATATATATATAGATATGTGAGGTGGGCTCTGAAAATTGTAAGGCATTAAATTCGAGCTTCTCTTCTTACATTCAATAGTTTTGATTTATGGTGCATCTCAGACCATTCAAAGATTAACAGAGATATTGTACTATTCTAGGGAAAGTGGATGAAGACTGCAAAATAGTTGTGAAAGTCCTCCTTGGTAGCCTGTGCTCAGGTTTTCTTGGGGGTTGGGAAAGGCAACCATTACAAAGAATCTGGGAATGTTATAGAGCAAGAATTTAGGGGTCTTTACCAGGAGGCAGAGACCAATTGACTCATCAAAGAGTTCTTTTTTCCTGGCGAGACAGAGAGGCACCCAATCCCTGATTTTTCCCAATAAAAGGTCTCACCAAGTTGTAGGAAGTGCCACCGAGGTTTATTAGCGATTCAGCTGAAAAGGATGCAGAGCGGCAATCATTCGCCAAGCAGAGCATAAGGAAATACATCAATACAGCCATATTTATAGGCGAAACTCCCACCCCTGCCTCCCTGCCGGTCTTCGTCGTGATTGGCTGATGAGCTAACAGCTGGGAGGTGGCCCTCCCGCCTCCTGCGCATCAGGGCCAATCAGAAAGCTTCTGCGGTGCACTGGAACCAATCGGGAAGCTTCTGCCGCCTTGCGGCGGTGGCGAATCAGGAGAGAGGGAGGCGGGACGAGAAGGCACAATGGGACTTATGAATGGATTGTGTAATCAGGAAGTGCCGTGTGCCTCACGAGTCTCTATAGAGCCTGCCAGTCAGGCAATTCTATTGTTCACACGTACTGCTCTGGCTCGAGAGCAGTACGTGTGAAAAAGATCTTGGAGTCCTCGTGGACAACAAGTTAAACATGAGCCAACAATGTGATGTGGCGGCAAAAAAAGCCAATGGGATTTTGGCCTGCATCAATAGGATCATAGTGTCTAGATCTAGGGAAGTAATGCTACCCCTCTATTCTGTTTTGGTTAGACCACATCTGGAATATTGTGTCCAATTCTGGGCACCACAATTCAAGAGAGATATTGACAAGCTGGAATGTGTCCAGAGGAGAGCGACTAAAATGATAAAAGGTCTGGAGAACAAGCCCTATGAGGAGCGGCTTAAGGAGCTGGGCATGTTTAGCCTGAAGAAGAGAATGCTGAGAGGGGATATGATAGCCATGTATAAATATGTGAGAGGAAGCCACAGGGAGGAGGGAGCAAGCTTGTTTTCTGCTTCCCTGGAGACTAGGACGCGCAACAATGGCTTCAAACTACAAGAGAGGAGATCCCATCTGAACATTAGGAAGAACTTCCTGATCATATGAGCTGTTCAACAGTGGAACTCTCTGCCTTGGAATGTGGTGGAAGCTCCTTCCTTGGAAGCTTTTAAACAGAGGCTGGATGGCCATCTGTCAGGGGTGATTTGAATGCAATATTCCTGCTTCTTGGCAGGGGGTTGGACTGGATGGCCCATGAGGTCTCTTCCAACTCTTTGATTCTATGATTCTAGGATTCTATGGTGTGAGTAAACATAAACAAGAAAGAACCGGATCTTTTCAGGCAGCAAAACAGAAGGACAAAAGGGGTGATACTGAAGGGATGATTTTTTTTTGTGGATGATTGAATGAAGCAACAGGGTGGAGGGGGGGTGCTTTAAGGCACCCCTGTCTCCCAAGAAGTTAAGTGATTAAAAGTCTGCCATGGGGCGACCTCCTGCTGGGCGGACTCCGAGGGCGAGGATTGTCACCTTTGTTCTTGTCCATGCAAGAGATTTATGGATTAGGTTCTTTGTGAATGCTTTGGGCTCTGCCATTTCCTGGTGGGATTTCATCATAAGGAAAGGGAAGGGGAAAAAAGGTCAAGGGGAAAACCTCAGCCACAAGGAAAATCATGAAAATATATATCACAAGTCCATAGTCCATAATGGGAAGAGTTCATATATGTGTGTGTCCTTGGAAGGGAATGAAAAAGGTCAAGGGAAGGCCACTAGCACAAAGGAAAATATATATAGGGTTGATGTTGCAGGAACCATATGCTTATAATTCATAACAGGAAAGGTCCATATGGAACAGTGGTTCTCAACCTTCCTAATGCCGTGACCCCTTAGTACAGTTCCTCATGTTGTGGTGACTCCCAACCATAACATTATTTCCGTTGCTACTTCATAACTGTCATTTTGCTAATGTTATGAATCATAATGTAAATATCTGATATGCAGGATGGATTTTCATTCACTGGACCAAATTTGGCCCAAATACCCAATACGCCCAAATGTGAATACTGGTGGTTTTGGGGGGATTGATTTTCTCATTTGGGAGTTGTAGTTACTGGGATTTATAGTTCACCTACAATCAAAGAGTATTCTGAAGTTCACCAACAATGGAATTGAACCAAACTTGGCACACAGAACTTCCATGACCAAAAGAAAATACTGGGAGGGTCTGGTGGACATTGACCTTGAATTTTTGGAGTTGTAGTTCACCTACATCCAGAGAGCACTGTGGATTCAAACAATGATGGATCTAGACTAAACTTGGCACAAATACTCAATATCCCCAAATGTGAACACTGGTGGAGTTTGGGGGAAATAGACCTCAGCATTTAGGAGTTGTAGTTGCTGGGATTTATAGTTCACCCACAATGAAATAGCATTCTGAACCTCACCAAGGATAGAATTGGACCAAACTTCCCACACAGAACCCCCATGACCAACAGAAAATACTATGTTTTCTGATGGTCTTTGGTGACCCCTTTGACGCCCCCTCGTGACCCCCACAGGGGTCCCGACCCCCAGGTTGAGAAACACTGATATAGAAGTATGTTTTTGAAAGGGAAACAAAAGGGTTCATGGGGAATGATTAAAAGCATGAAATTCATGAGGAAAGGTCCAAAAGATTTCACTAAGCCAGTCAAGGGAGTCCTGCAATGTTGAGCTTGAGACTTGTCCTTGGTCCTTGGAAAACTGTAACTCTTTCCAAGGGCTGGAGCCCAGGGACCAATCTGCTCCCTGGAAGCCTCCTGGTGTCCTTGCTGTTGTTAGTGTCTTGGCAAATTGACCAAGACTTAACCCCTATGGTGCAGTCTGGTGCCCTTGCCCTTTGCAGAACTATAAGTTACCACCTCTTATGGGGGGGGGGGGCATACTAAGCTTCAGGAATGCATGCAAATACTTTTTGTATCACCTCAGGAAGAAGAAGAAATGGTTGCTCCATACCCAGACCTCAGCTTGACCATCGGAGTCCCAGCCTCAGAAAAGGGACATGGGATTCTCCCACCTTCAGCACAAGCATCGGACACCAACCTTTTCAGTGCCACTCTAGTTCTTCCCACTTCCAGCTCAGAAAAGGACCCTTCTTCTTCTTCAAATTCCCCCACAATTCAGAGTCTAAAGAACATGAATTCAGCTCCTTCACAGAATGATACCTCTACGCCAAGCTTCCTCAATGATGATGCTATTGACTTAAAGGAAGCAAGTTTTGTGGGACCACAACATCAAGATCAGGACAGCCAAATACCAGAGTCCTGCTCTTGCCTTCTTTCATCCAAACAGGGGAGCAGGGATAGTACCTGTATTACCTTTCCTGAAGATTCCCTTCCACTAGCCAAACCATGTTTTTGCTTCAGTATGGCACTAAAACAGGCAGAAGGGAGGAGGAAAGACATGGAACGGCAGCTGTCCAGCATGGCAGCCAAGTTGAAAGCCTTGCAGGAACAGCAATGTCTGTGGTTACGGGAGCTGGTGCCAGCCATATCTCAGGTCCATTTGGAGCTTGTGGATATTAGACAGAGCTTGGGCCGGCTAGTGCAGCCATTGGGGTCACAGTCCCGGTCTCCCTTCCCCCCTGTTCTGGAGAAGACGGGCAACTAAGCAGAGGGGAGTAATGCTGGGGGCAGACTACCATTCCAGTCCGAGGCATCTTCACATCCTTGCCAAGGATTGCCAGAGGAAATCTAAACCTATACAGCTCAGAGCTGTGCTATATATTAAAGACATTACAGGCAGAATAATGGATGCATGTTTCACTGACATCTCATTCCCACCAGGCACTTTTTAAACTACTGCTTCCAGTGTCTCTCAGCCACGCTGGCCACTGCCCATTACATCACTTCCTCGGGATCTGATTACATATTTAGTTTTGTGTGTTTTCAAGTAATTCTAACTTATGGTCGCCCTATCACAGGGTTTTCTTGCCCAAGGTCACCCAGTGGCGGAAAGGAGAATCAAGCCCTGATCTCCAGAGTTGCAGTCTAATGCTCTCCATCATGCTGGCTGTCCTGGTTACATATACAAAAATGCAGCGCTAGCAGGGTGCAGGCATGTAGCCGGGATGGGGGGGGGGCGCAGGGGGCTTCAGCCCCCCCCCCCGAAATTCTCATGGTGGTTTGCGAAAAGGCCTTACTGGTGCATTATTTAAACTGTTATGTTTATTCATATCATGATCTGATCACCATACTCAATATATCCCATATGCATGGGGGTATTGGGGTAATGATACAAAAGGTTTGCTAGGCTAGACCCTCTTTCACTCAGACTCACCCCCCCCCGAAACTCACCCCCCCAAACTCCCCCCCCAAAAAAATCAGCCCCCCCTCGAAACGAAATCCTGGCTACGGGCCTGGCAGGGTGCTTTCTTTGCCAATGCTATCTCTCCTAGTTGGCACTGGTTCATTGAAAAGCCAGGTCATTTGGCTGGTGTGGTTTCCAATATCTATCTATATATAAATAAAAATGTAATGTTCGTTTGTGCTATTCACAGAACTCAAAAACCACTGGGGCAATTGACACCAAATTTGGACACTATGTCCCTAACAACCCAAGGTATGTTCTCCACTCAAAAAACCAACGAAAACCAAAAGCAGAAAGGACTTCTAAACTGCATGTCCACAAAGGAGAAACTGCATGTCTACCGAGACCCATGGCCACACCCCCTCCTCCTGCTCGTGGGGAAACAGCCACCGTTAAAGCCAGGCGCACGTGCAAGACCACACACACACACACACACAAGCGAGTGGAGTGGAGGTGGAGGCTTGCCGCATGCAGCCCCTTCTCTTCCCCTCCTATGTCAGGAGAGCAGTCTCCTCCTCTTTTCCCTGTTGGAAAGTGCCAGCAGGAGCAACGGAGTGCTCCACGCAAGGAAGAAGGGGAGGAGGAGGAGGCGAGGAAGGTCCACAGTGCTTGAATGAAGGACCGTCCTTCTCTCCCTTCCCTTCTTTCCTCCCTTTCCTTTCTTCCCTTTTCTTCTTTCCTCCTCCTTCCTTTCCTTTCTTTCCCTCCTTCCCTTCCTTCCTGTCCCCCCTTCCTTTTTCCTTTCCTTCTTTTCCTTCCTCCCTCCCTCCCTTTCCTCCTTCTTTCCCTTTCTTCATTTCCTTCCCCTTCATTTCCTTCCCTCCCTCCTTTCTTCATCCCCCTCCTTTCTTTCCCTCCTTCCTTCCTCCTTCCTTCCTTCTCCTCTCCTTCCTTCCTCCCTTCCTGTCCCTCCTTCTTTCTTTTCCTTCCTTCCTTTCTTTCCCTCCCTCCCTTCCTTTTTCCTTCCTTCCTTCCTGTCCCTCCATCCTTCCTTCTTCTTTTCCTTCTTTCTATGTAAGATATAAATACAATATTAAATGGAAGGGACAGTCAAGAAGTAATGAGAGAAGGAGGGAAAGAGGGAAGAAGGAAAGGAGGGAAAGAGAAGAAAGAAGAGAGAAGGAAGGAAGGAAAAAAAAGAAAGAAGGAAGAAGGAAAGAGAGGAGAGAAGGAATGAAAGACAGGAAAGGAAGGAAGGAAGTAACCAAAGAGCAAAGAAAGGGAGGAAAGAAACAGAGATGGAAGAAAGATAAGAGATAGGGAAAGAAAAAGAGGAAAGGAAGGAAAGAGGGAAGGGAGGAGAGAAAGAGGGAGGGAAGGTTGGCCACAGCAACGCGTGGCGGGTACAGCTAGTAATATAAATAAAACATGACATCCATTGCCATACCAGCAGGATAACAAGAGTTTTGTTGATAGTTGGATGAGACAACTGAGGCCATATTCAGTTGCCACTGGCTTTATGGTGGCTTGGCCACATTGCTTGCCAGACACTCCCCTGTACAGGGTCTTAAAGGTATATGTTACACACACACACAGGCCTACCCAGTACACTTTAAATTATGAATTTAAATGTTACATTTAATAGTAGGCCAGTGTCTTTTCATATATGGGTTTTAATGGTCTTATGTTTTTGCTCTGTATTTTAACTATGCTCTATCCTACCTTGAGCCATGAGGAGGCAAATTAGATTATCTATATAAATAAAAATGTAATGTTCGTTTGTGGGATTAACAGAACTCAAAAACCACTGGACAAATTGACACCAAATTAGAACACACGACACCTAACAACCCATTGTATGTCCTTCACTCAAAAAATGATTTTGTCATTTGGGAGTTGTTGCTGGGATTTATAGTTTACCCTACAATCAAAGAGCATTCTGAACTCCACCAATGATGGAATTGAACCAAACTTGGCACACAGGACTCCCATGACCAACAGAAAACACTAGAAGGGTTTGGTGGGCATTGACTTTGAGTTTGGGAGTTGTAGTTCACCTACATCCAGAGAGCACTGTGGACTCAAACAATGATGGATCCGGACCAAACTTGTCACTGATACTCAAAATGCCGAAATATGAACACAGATGGAGTTTGGGGGAAATAGACCTTGATATTTGGGAGTTGTAGTTACTTAGATTTATAGTTCACCAACAATCAAAGAGCATTCTGAAGCCCACGAACTACAGAATTGGGGCAAATTTCCCACACAGAACCCCCATGACCAACAGAAAATACTTAAGGCTATTCAGTCCAACTCCCTTCACCGGGGCAAGAAAACATAATCAAAGCCCTCCTGACAAAGAGCCATCCAGCTATAGATAGAGAGATATGAATCACACACAGAGAGATATAGTATCATAGATTTGAAAGGGACTCCTAAAGAAGGATAATTATATGTTGAATGTTCCAGAGTAGGCAAACCAGACCATCTCTAAATCAACACTGACAAAGAAACAGCAAGAAATACTGTTTTACCCACAAGCATAAAGAAATTACATATATTAGAAACCAATACTTTCTCATTACTTTATTTTTCCAGATCACCAGACTGGGCCACAGCAACATGTGGCAGGGGACGGCTAGTATATTTATATCTATCTATTTATCTATCTACCTACCTACCTATCTAATAAAAGTGAAAATATGTATGTATGTATGTATCTTGTATGTATTTTCCAAAATGACTCCCACAGCCAGAGAGCACTGTGACTCCCACCAATGATGGATCTGGACCAAACTGGGCACACATACCCATCATAACCAACTTTAAATACTGGAGGGACTTTTGGGGTGGGGTGGGGTGGGGTGGACCCAGGGTAATGGGAGCTGCAGTTCTCTCATATCTACAGAACAATGTGAACTTTACCTACAATGGATCTGGACCAAACTTGGCACACATACAGCTACAAATATGCAAATACAACTGCAAATACTGGCGGAGTTTGGAGGCAATATCCAATGATGATGGGAGTTGTAGATTATGTACAATCTTATGCATTTTCCAATGGGACCATTCAAAAAATCCAAAAACAAGCAATGACTATTTCTTATAAATAGTAGTATTACAAATGGTCCTTTCACTATTGGCTGCTACTTCCCAGCGGATATAAGGTGGTGCAATATCGGCTAAGCAGTGTAATTTCTCCAGTGGTGTAGGGCGCAGACACCCTGTGATAATGCGACATGTCTCATTAAGAGCCACATCTACTATTTTAGTGTGGTGAGATGTGTTCCATACCGGGCATGCGTACTCAGCAGCAGAGTAGCATAGCGCAAGGGCAGATGTCTTCACTGTGTCTGGTTGTGATCCCCAGGTTGCGCCAGTCAGCTTTCGTATGATATTGTTTCTAGCGCCCACTTTTTGCTTGATGTTCAAGCAGTGCTTCTTGTAGGTAAGAGCACGGTCTAGAGTGACTCCCAGGTATTTGGGTGCACTGCAATGCTCCAGTGGGATTCCTTCCCAGGTGATCCTCATGTGTTGGTGATAAGGTTCTGTTCCGCACATTTGGTGAGAAGTAGGATGCCATTCGAGCTGGTGGAGTTGTTGTGTCAGCTCAGATCCTCAGATCCTCCCTCTTAAAGATTATTTATTTATTTATTTATTTACTCCATTTGTATACCGCATTTATCAGCCTGAGGCGGCGACTCAATGCGGTTTCAGTAGGGATCCTATCAGGTCCGCTGGCTTTGTTATTTTTTTGTTGGCTGATGGCAACAGCTGATGGAAACAGCGGGGCAGCGTTGAGGGCAGGGCCGTAGCCAGAAAAAAATTTTGGGAGGGGTTGAAATTTTCAGGGGGGGGGTTTGAAAATTTCGCGGGGGGGGGTTGAAACCTGCCTCCTAGCTCACGCTGAAGCAAAGAGCACAGCAGGGGGCAGAGCAGCCTTCAATAGTCTGCAGCTCTGCCCCTGTCAACCACCTCCACCAAGTCTGGCCTCCTTAATGAGAACATTCAACACACACACACCACATGACAGTAATAATAATAATAATAATAATAATAATAATAATAATAAACCTTTATTTGTACCCCGCTACCATCTCCCGGAGGACTCGGTGCGGCTTACAAGAGGCCAAACCCAAATACAACAGTAAAAACAACAGCAACAATACAGCGAAATAACTCAAAAAACAAGGCAATAACATTAATAACACACCATGACTGTCAGGAGCCGGTTTCCAGGCCTTGGGTTTTGGCGCTAAAAACCAGGATCCTGACATGCAATGCTGATAAGAACTGTGTAGCTGGTGACCTCGGGGGAGCAGTTGGCATTTGGCGGGAATGTTGCGCGGGACTCTTGGCTGGCGGGAAAGGGGATTTCAAATGTGGGGGAGGGTATATAAGGGTTGACCGGCGGCTGCCAGTCAATCCTGGTTTTCTTTGTGTCTGAATGTCCAGCAGTAAAAGTTTCTGATTGATTACGGAGTGGAGTCCTGTGTCATTATTGGGAACGGCTGTTGTGAGCTAACAATGACGCAATTAAAATCTGTGGCAGGGCCAAATGTAATAATTAAAATTAAAAAGTGCTGGGCATGACCAGGTGAAAAGGATAGGTGTTTGGAGGGGCATGGGCATGTAGTTATCCTGGTTGGGGCTTGCCTGATGTCCTTAGGGAGAGAGTTCCAGAGTCGAGGGGCCACCACCGAGAAAGCCCTATCCCTCGTCCCCGCCAATTGTGCATGTGATGCAGATGGGATCGTGAATAGGGCCTCTCCAGATGAATGAAGAGATCGTGTGAGTTCGTACACAGAGATGCGGTCACGCAGGTAGGCGGGACCCAAACAGTGTGAATAAATTGTCAATATTTGCCTGAGATAGTGCTTGCAGTTCTGGAGGGACTCTTAATTTTTTGCATCTCATAGACTTAGCATGGGGATTTGGTTAACCAGTTAAAATTCATGAGTAAACCAGGTATTTGTAAAAAATCCGAAACATTTCGGGGGGGCGTTTGAACCCCTAACCCCCCCCCCCCCCCCCCCCCCCCCCCCCCTCGCTACAGGCCTGGTTGAGGGCAAAGGGCAAGATCTCCTGGCCAAGGGAACTTGGCAAAGGCTGGCAAGATGCAGCTGAGGCGTTTGGCCACCACGGGGCAGCAGCGCTTCACCGACATCCTTGCAACTGTGGGGCACTTTGAAGGGGAGGCGGTGTTGTCAGGCAGGGAACTCAGACTTTGCTCTTTACCTGTGCCAAGGAAGACAACAAGAAGAGACGGGGGATTTCTGCGCCCAGGTAAAGGAGTGCCAGCCTCTCACCTTAAGGATGAATAGGGTCCTGGGGGAAGGGGAGAAGACACTGACATTTCCGGTGCCTCCCAGCACTGTATCAGAGAAAGGCGTCTCATGCCAACCCTTGTCAGGACCGCCTTCTATCTGGAAATCTGTCTTCTCATTGGGAAAGACCATAAGGATCCTGGACTCTACAGTAACTCTACAGTAACAGGTCTCTACAGTAACTCTACAGGACTCTACCCTGATGAGGCCTCACCAGATTCCAGCTCCCAGGGCCCCATAACCATTGCATTACTGGAAAATAATTTTACAGTGCATATGTACCCAGGAATGACCAGAAGGGTTCAAATGTGGCTAACGGAATGGGAACTGCATGGCTGCTTGTAGCCGGAAAGTCTAATTTCCAGTGCTGCAGATCAGAAGAGGGGGAAAGATTTCTTTCTAGACCAAGGCAGCTCCCTCTTCTTCCAGTGATTGTTCAAATTATGACAAGCTGTGAAGTTTCAGAAGTAGATGAGTTGTTGCTTCTGGCATTTTCCCAAGCCCTTCCTTCTGCATGTATTTGGCATAATCTTGCCATAATACAGACAGTCCCAAGCAGAGGCGGCCCTGGGTAATTTTCAACGGTAAGCAAACAGTATTTTGGTGCCCCCCAACCAATCACTGATATATATTTTCTGTTCATCGTGGGAGTTCTGTGTGCCATATTTGGTTCAATTCCATCATTGGTGGAGTTCAGAATGCTCTTTGATTGTAGGTGAACTATACATCCCAGTAACTACAATTCGCATATGTCAAGGTCTATTTTCCCCCAAGAGCGCCTCAAGAGCGCCCCTGGGCAAAATCAACTATACTGCAAATGCTTACTTTGCGTAATCGGTTGAGACGCCCCTGTCCCCAAGTTACGAATAGGATACCTTCTTCTGTAGTTTTCTCCTAAAGTTGAATTTGTAAGGAAGTCATAACAGGTACATTTTAAGTGAAACTCCAGCCAGTACTGTTTCATTGTCTGTGTGGAGGTTACCAGGGGATGCTGGAAAGAGAAGGATAGTCCATTTTGTGGGGGGTAGAGGGTGGGTTGAAGGTGTTAAACCAGGCCCGGGGACCAGCTATGGCCCTCTGAGGTCATTTACCCATCCCTCACTCAGGGTCGGCCTAAGTCTGAAACAACTTAAAAACACACAACAATCCTATCTCATCAGCAAGCCTTCACTTCCCATTGAAATATAAATTTGTATTTGTTAAAAATGTTCTTCATTTTAATTATTGTATCTGGCCAAGGTGGTCCACACCTTAATCACCTCTAGACTGGATTACTGCAATGCACTTTACGTGGGGCTGCACTTGAAAACGGCCCGGAAATTTCAGATGATCCAACGGGCGGCAGCCAGGTTGTTAACTGGGGCTCCTTACAGGGAGTGGTCATCCCTCCTGTTCAAGGAGCTCCACTGGCTGCCATTCATCTACCGGACCCAATTCAAGGTGCAGGTTCTTACCTACAAAGCCCTGAACGGTTTGGGACCCGCCTACCTGCGTGACCGCATCCTCACGATCCCTTCGATCATCCGGAGAGGCCCTGCTCTCGATCCCACCAGGATTGCAGGCGCGATTGGTGGGGACAAGAGAGAGGGCCTTTTCAGTGGTGGCCCCTCAACTCTGGAACTCACTCCCTAAAGACATCAGGCAGGCCCCAACTCTGGCAGTCTTTAGGAGGAGCTTGAAGACGTGGCTGTTCAAGTGTGCCTTCCCAGAATAATGATCCCATAGCTCTTTGTCCTCCAAAGCACTTTACATTTCTTTAGGTCTGCTCGTATGCCCTTACACAAACACCATTATCACCTTTTTGTCCATGTCCCAGCATTACTTCCAATTTTAACCTTATATTTGGCCTTCCCACTGTTTTTAACCGTGTGTTGTCTTATTGATAATGTGGTATATTTTATTGTCTGTTTTCTTATTGCTTGTATTGTTGTTTTATTGCTTGTATTGTTGTATTTGGGCTCAGCCTCATGTAAGCCACACCGAGTCCCTTGGGGAGATGGTAGCGGGGTACAAATAAAGTGTTATTATTATTATTATTATTATTATTATTATTATTATTATTATTATTATGACAAGCTATGAAGTTTCAGAAGTAGATGAGTTGGATTGTTGTAGGTTTTTGTTGCTTCTGGCATTTTCCAAGCCCTTCATTCTGCATGTATTTGGCATAATCTTGCTATATACAGTCAGTCCCCAAGTTACGAATAGGATACCTTCTTCTGTAGTTTTTGCCTAAAGTTGAATTTGTAAGAAAGTCGTAACAGGCACATTTTAAGTGAAACTCCAGCCAGTACCACTTCATTATCTGTGTGGAGGTCACCAGGGGATGCTGGAGAGAGAAGGATAGTCCATTTTGTGGGGGGTAGAGGATGGGTTGAACGTGTTAAACCAGGCCCGGGGGGCAGATATGGCCCTCCAAGGTCATTTGAGAGGGCAGCAGCGGAGCAGTTGCAGCAATTCTTAGACGACACAGCCGGACTAGATCCCTTCCAGTCCGGCTTCCGTGCGGGGCATGGGACAGAGACTGTGCTGGTCTCCATCACGGATCACTGTGCTGGTCTCCATCACGGAGCTTCATACAGGGAGCATACCACCCCCCTGCTGTGCCAGCTCCACTGGCTGCCGATTCAGTTCCGAGCACAATTCAAGGTGCTGGTTTTGACCAACAAAACCCTATACAGTTCCGGTCCAGTGTATCTGTCCGAACGTATCTCCCTCTACGTCCCACCCCGGAGTCTGAGATCGTCTGGGGAGGCCCTGCTCTCGACCCCACCACTGTCACAAGTGAGGCTGGTGGGGACGAGGAGCAGGGCTTTCTCAGTGGTGGCCCCCCACTGTGGAACTCACTCCCGGGGGAAATCAGGGCATCATCATCCCTCCTTGCCTTCAGGAGGAGGGTGAAGACTTGGTTATGGGACCAGGCCTTTGGGCACTCTGGCAATTAAATCAGACAATCAGGCGAGTAAGACCAGCAGGATTGATGAAGTGGAACGTAAAACTAGATCTATGAGTTAACGAACGCTGACCATGTAAGAGGAGAAATTGGGTTTGCATTTGGTTTTTATTGATTTTATTGATTTTATGGTTATAATGTATGAATTGTTGTCAACTGTGAATTGATGTAATTTTGTGTATGATTGTTTTATGATGCAGGCATCAAATTGTGCCTTTGCTTTATAAGCCGTCCTGAGTCCCCTTCGGGGTGAGAAGGGCGGGGTAAAAGAACCCCAAATAAATAAATAAATAATAAAATCACCTTCGATGC
The DNA here is from genome assembly GCF_025583915.1 of Anolis sagrei ordinatus. NCBI lineage: Eukaryota > Metazoa > Chordata > Lepidosauria > Squamata > Anolidae > Anolis > Anolis sagrei. The sequence continues at coordinate 142,941,715 of NW_026845477.1, read as the reverse complement.
CAGCTTGACCAGGGCGGGTCGGCGCTGCTTTGTTATTGGATCTCACTACAGCATTTGACACAGTCGACCACAATCTTTTGACCCACCGCCTTGCTGCTGTTGGAGTCAGGGGGACAGCTTTAAATTGTCTCTGAGAGGTCCCCTCTATCTTGTGGGGTCCTATAAGATCAGAAAAGGCAGCAAATGATATTAAGAAGGTCATGAATTAAGAAGATTTTTTTTATAAAAAGGTTTGCCATGCAGTTCGTGCTTGAAAGAGATTTTCCCAAGAGCAGTGGTGATTAATTGAGCCAGTTGCTCTAAAACCAAATACATTGCTGTAGGGACATGTGGGATGCTCATGGTTAAAGGGCTTCCAAAATGTTCAAAATGGGTCACTATCAGGGCATGGCAAGAAACTGAGATGGAGACAGGCTGTTCTTAAGCATACAAATAAAGCCACTTCTGTTCTGAAGTCAAAAACTGAAGATTGCTTTGTAAACTGTTCTGAAGGAAGGCTGCCTCAGGCATTCTGCACCAAGTAGAACAGTTATTGATGTGCCCCTTTTATTGGGTGAATGGCAGGGTGTACTTGTTGGATTCCAGAGCGAAAGGGGAGCGAGAGGTCAGTTCAGATTGGCTCAGACATAATTCTACATTTTCTTACACATAGCCCAGAACTTCCAATTATACATGTCTAAGGTTTAGCCAGTTATTTTTCCCTGAAAATGTGAACTGTGCCACCTGCATCCTCTTAGATCGGGGATCCCCAAATTTTTAAGCCGAGTGCTGGTTCATGGTCCCTCAGACTGATGGGAGGCTGAACTATAGTTTGAAAAAAACATGAACAGATTCCTATGCACACTGCACAGATTTGATTTGCAGTGCCAAAAGAACATTCACACCTAGCTGCAGCAGACAAGAGTTCTTTGTCCCACCCTGGTCATCCCACAGATATATAAACCCTTTTTCCTACTTCCAACAGACCTCACTACCTCTGAGGATGCTTGCCATAGATGCAGGTGAAATGTCAGGAGACAATGCCTCTAGAACATGGCCATATAGCCCAGAAAAACCTACAACAACCCCATTATTATTATTATTATTATTATTATTATTATTATTATTATTATTATTTATAGTAGGGTAGGTGGGCATCGTGTGGCTCTTTAAATGTTGCTGGAGTGAGCAATACAATATTTAGAATGAGGAACAATTTTTTTACTAACATAAACTTACCATATTTCAGTGGGAAGTGTGGGCCTGCTTTTGGCTGAAAATAATAATAATAATAATAATAATAATAATAATAATAATAATAATAATAATAATACTTTATTTATACCCCGCTACCATCTCCCCAAGGGACTCGGTGCGGCTTACATGAGGCCGAGCCCAAATACAACAATACAGCAATAATAACAACAATGCAAGCAATTAAAATAAAACATGGACAATACAATAATGCAACATTAACAATAAGACCACACGATTAAAAACGATGGGAAGGCCAAATGTAAAATTGAAATTGAAAATAATGCTGGAACATGGGCGAAAACATACAAGCAGACCTAAAAAATGTAAAGTGCTTTGGAGGACAAAGTGCTATGGGATCATTATTCTGGGAAGGCACACTGGAACAGCCACGTCTTCAAGCTCCTCCTAAAGACTTCCAGGGTTGGGGCCTGCCTGATGTCCTTAGGGAGTGAGTTCCAGAGTCGAGGGGCCACCACCGAAAAGGCCCTGTCTCTCGTCCCCACCAATCGTGCCTGCGATATAGGTGAGATCGCGAGCAGGGCCTCTCCAGATGAACGGAGATAAGATAAGATAAGATAAGATAAGATAAGATAAGATAAGATAAGATAGTCAAGTTGTTTAGATTGTTGTTGTCATGTGTCTTCAAATCGTTTCAGACTTAGGGTAACCCTGATTCTGAGGTTTAAAGGGGGGAGGCAGGTAAATAACCTTAAAGGGCCGCATCTGGCCAATGAGCCTTAGTTTGGGGACCCCATTGTTTGTCCAGATTCCAAATTCTACTCTTATTTTAAGAAAGTCCTAAGTCTGTAGACATGGGGCAAATCTGGAGGCCCTCTGCAGTCAAATGGTTCTTGTTTAGGTTGCTCGAAGTCCACCTGCAAATTGTAGGGATGAAGAAAGAGAGAGTGATTGATGCAATTGGCAGGCAAGAATATAGGAATGACTGGATGGTATGGATACGAAGGAGATGAGGCAAGGAGAGTGAAAGGTATGTGGAGCAGAGGGCAAGAAACAAGGGAGAGGCACCCAGCAAGGTTGTGAGAGAGTAGCAGAGATAGCAGTGAGAGTGGCAGAGCATAAAAAGCAAAGGAGTGGCACAACAGCGGAATTGAAGACACAAGAGTGGAGCACATGGAGAGCACCAGGTGAACCTGGCGGGAGTAGCAGGGAAAGGAGAGGTAGAACATGAGTATTCAAAAAAGAAGGGAGTATGGTGTGCGATGAGGGGAGGGGAGATACTAAGTAGAAGGAAAGGGGAAGGAGGGTGAGGGAGTAGTGGCAGAGTCTGAAGAACAAGAGAGGTAAGCATCAGACAGTGGTCACCTTCAAGGGCATTTTGTGCAAATTCCATGGATCTATTGTCGAAGGCTTTCATGGCCAGAATCACTGTGTTGTTGTATATGTATATGGCCATGTTCTAGAGGCATTTCTCCTGACGTTTCGCCTGCATCTATGGCAAGCATCCTCAGAAGTAGTGAGGTCTGTTGGAACTAGGAAAAAGGGTTTATATATCTGTGGAATGACCAGGGTAGGACAAAGGACTCTTGTCTGCTGGAGCTAGGTGTGAATATTTCAACTGACCACCTTGATTAGCATTTGATTGCCTGGCAGTGCCTGGAGCAATCTTTTGTTGAGAGGTGATTAGATGTCCTTGTTTGTTTCCTTTCTGTTGTTGGGCTGTTCCATGGATCTATATTTTTGCCATTAATGAAAAAGTGATGGCAAAAAAACAGTGATCAGACAGTAATACCAGTGTCATTTTTGAGCATGACAATATGTTTTGATTGATATTTTTGTATGAAAGTATATGCCTACTTTGTGCATTCTTCCTCTCTCTTTTGATCTTCAACCTTGTAAGGTAGGTTTACTGGGAGATAGTCATACTCACATAGTAAATTCTATGATCAAGAAGATATTTGAACTTGGGTCTTCCTCTTCCACAGTCAGCATTTGAAACTTCATACTGATTCTCTTTGATGAATTGTGGTGGAGGCTCCTTCTTTGGAAGCTTTTAAACAGGGCATTGATCTTGAGTTTTGGAGTTGTAGTTTACCTACATCCAGAGAGCACTCTGGACTCAAGCAATGATGGATCTGGACCAAACTTGGCACGAATACTCAGTATGCCCAAATGTGAAAACTGGTGGAGTTTGGGGGAAACAGACCTTGATATTTGGGAGTTGTAGTTGCTGGGATGTATAGGTCACCTACAGTCAAAGAGCATTCTGAACTCCAATCTTAGCACACAGAACTCCCATGACCAACAGAAAATCCTGGAAGTGTTTGGTGGGCATTGATCTTGAGTTTTGGAGTTGTAGTTTACCTACATCCAGAGTGGACTCAAACAATGATGGATCTGAACTAAACTTGGCATGAATACTCATATGTGAACAGTGGTGTAGGGGGAAATAGACCTTGTCAAACTACAAGAAAGGAGATTCCATCTGAACATTAGGAAGAACTTCCTGACTGTTAGAGACATTCAGCAGTGGAGCTCTCTGCCCCAGAGTGTGGTGGAGGCGTTTTCTTTGGAAGCTTTTAAACAGAGGCTGGATGGCCATCTGTCAGGAGTGATTTGAATGCAATATTCCTGCATCTTGGCAGGGGGTTGGACTGGATGGCCCATGAGGTCTCTTCCAACTCTTTGATTCTATGATTCTATAACAGCAAAAAAATGCTTATGAAGGGTAAAAGAAAGCAGAGGAAAAGGCAATAATTAAATTATCTAATTTGTATAATTGGAATAAATTTGCACATTTGATGTTTAAGTAACATTTGAGGTTTAAGTAACTGGAATATAGCAACCCCATATAAGGCCCCTTCTGAAGCTCTTTGTTTATGCTACAGAATAGAGTAGAAATCTGGAAGAACTTTAAAACAATATTTGCTTTCCAATTTTTGTTTACAAAAAGTCTATTTTGTAATTGCAGCTTGTACTTAGAATATTCCTTATGGCTTTCTCTCTTCTCTGGAAGTGAAGAGAGGACACTCGACAACTTCGTCCCTCCTGGCTATATTCTGCAGAAGTTAATTCCCCAGCTGTCTTGGCAAGTTGTCAAGCTGCCTGAAGAATTCTTGAAGTTGTCATCCAAAACAGTACTTTCTACAAGCTTTAGGGCTAACATTATAGTCTTTCTGACAGATTAATTTCCAGTATAGTACATTATCAGTTTCAGTATTGTACATTATCATTATAGTACATTATCAGTTTCAGTATAGTACAGTTTCAGAAAAACATCTATTTCTGTTATATTTACTATTCTAAAGCCTTTGACTGTGTGAATCATAATAAATTGTGGCAAGTTCTTGGTGGTCTGGGCATACCAAATCACCTTGTCTCTCTCCTGAGGAATCTGTATAAGGGCCAAGTAGCAACAGTCAGAACTGACCATGGAACAGCAGACTGGTTCAAGGTTGGGAAAGGCGTACGGCAGGGTTGTATACTCTCACCCAACCAGCAGAAGACTGGAAATTAGTTTGAAGTTGACACAGTTCTGTTGTCAGCAGCAGGAGGATGGTTTCTAGCAGTGTAATGGAATAAACATGGAGCCTCCAGTGGCGCAGTGGGTTAAAGTGCTGAGCTGCTGAGCTTGTTGACTGAAAGGTGTTCATTCGTTCAGTCGTCTCCGACTCTTCGTGACCTCATGGACCAGCCCACGCCAGAGCTCCTGTCAGCCGTCACCACCCCCAGCTCCTTCAAGGTCAGTCCAGTCACTTCAAGGATGCCATCCATCCATCTTGCCCTTGGTCGGCCCCTCTTCCTTTTGCCTTCCACTTTCCCCAGCATAATTGTCTTCTCTAGGCTTTGCTGTCTCCTCATGATGTGGCCAAAGTACTTCAAGACTGAAAGGTAGCAGGTTCGAATCCAGGGAGTGGCATGAGCTTCCACTGTTTGGCCCAGCTTCTGCCAACCTAGCAGTTCGAAAACATGCAAATGTGAGTAGATGAATAGGTACTGCTCCGGTGGGAAGGTAACAGCGCTCCATGCAGTCACATAACCTTGTAGGTGTCTATGGACAACACTGGCTTTTTGGCTTAGAAATGGAGATGAGCACCACACCCCAGAGTCGGACACGACTGGACTTAATGTCAGGGGAAAACCTTATTATTATTATTATTATTATTAACTTTATTTGTACCCCGCTAGCATCTCCCGAAGGACTCGATGCGGCTTACACAGGCCGAAGCCTCAAAACACAATACAATAGAAAACAAAACCTTTACCTTTACTTAACGGAATAAACTAGAAATTGAGCTGCAGAAGGTGGAACTTTGCTTCCCCAGCTGCCTTTTCAGTCTACATTGGTTGCTACTCTTAAGCAATGTCTGTCCCATGCTCACAGTGCAACAAATGATGTCTCAGAAAGGGAAATTAATAACTGTGAAATTTGAGCTTTCAACTCAATGAGTGGGTGATTTCTTTAGTTCCTGCCCCCAGGTTCCTCTTTTCTCTGTCAGTCTCTCTTCACAGATTCTGTTTCCTTTTCTTTCCCCAGAATGTTGCCCCTCATGGACTGGATACTGGAAGACCTGGCCCTGGGGAAGGTTTCCTTCCGTATAGTGGCTGTCTCTGGCCTGTTGCTTTTTCTGCTGGCTGCCCTCCTCCATCTGCTTTTGAAGGGCTTTATCTTCTGCTACCACTATTACGTCACCTGCCAGAAACTGCGCTGCTTCCCAGAGCCCCCACGCATCAACTGGTTCTTGGGGCACCTGGGTTTGGTAAGTATGGCTACTGGGAACAACTTAGATGATGATGATGATGATGATTATTATTATTATTAATTATTTTGGTTGCTTCTACCCCGCCCTTCTCACCCCAGGGGGGACTCAGGGCGGCTTACAAAAGCGAGGCATCACATAACAGCAAAGGACAAAAACATCAATTAACAAGACAGCAATTCTAGCAATAACAACAATTAACAGACGACAATAATTATTATAGGCAAAAACAACCATAAAACCAATAAAAGCAATAAAACCAATACAAACCTCATTGACGGTCAGCGTTTCACAATCTCATAGTTAAATTCCAATTCCACAATTGTCAGTCCTTTCAGTCCTATCCATCTGGTTTCCATATCTAATTGTCAGATTGCCCAAAGGCCTGGTCCCACAACCACGTCTTTACCTTTCTCCTGAAGGCGAGGAGGGATGTTGATGCCCTGATTTCCCCCGGGAGTGAGTTCCACAGGTGAGGGGCCACCACTGAGAAGGCCCTGCTCCTCGTCCCCACCAGCCTCACTTGTGATAGCGGTGGGGTCGAGAGCAGGGCCTCCCCAGATGATCTCAAATTCCAGGGTGGGACGTAGAGGGAGATACGTTCGGACAGATTTGGACCATGCCACAAGCAGCTGGCTGCAGGGCCATGATCATGGGAAGAGATTGCTTTCAATCAGGATTTGCACTACCCCATGGTCTGCAGTCACAGCTATGAAACAGAAAACAGCAACTGGAGATATCCATGTCAGTCTGGGTTTAATGGTGCATCCATACTGTAGATATAATACAATGTGATGCCACTTCAGCTGCCATGCTCAATGCCATGAGATCATTTGTACTTTTACAAAGTGCTTAGCCTTCTTTGACAAATGGTGCCCGTGCCTCACTAAACTACAACATCCATGATTCCATAGCATTGGACCATAGCAGTTGAAGCAATGTCAAACTGAATTAATGTAGATGCACCCTGAGTCCGTACTAGGTTCAACACCTTGGATAACTCTTTTAGTGTTTAGTCCTAAACCTGGAGCAGGCTCATTGCTCCACTGGCATGCCATATTCTGCCAATTCCTGTTTCAATCCAAAGATGCAAGCTTGGCAAGTTCTAACTTTTAGACTGTTTGCACACAAAATATTAAGAGCATCTTATCCATTTGGGACATATCATATATATACTGCCCGTGATAACACAACCACCATAGATATAGATATATAGATATAGATATATGGAGTTAGGTTGTGGAGTATAACTAATTCCCAAAGAGCTCTGCTTTAAAACCTTACATACAATCAGATGAAAAGCCTCCTTTGGATAGAAAACTAACTTGAACATCATTTTGAGGAAATTGGTATTATGAAGATTTTGGAGTTAGTCTTCCACAAAGAGACACACAAAATGTTATGGGGTTTGAATAGAGCCTAACAGATTTTATTGGCAAAACTTCAGTCCCCTGCTTACCCCAAATATTGTCTGACCCTTCCCCTACCTGCAACAGTAATGTGTTATTATCTTAAGGTGTTTTTTGTTTTGTTTTTACCTTCCATGAGAAGTCGGAAGTGAAAGAGAAAAGCATGCTTTTCTGAATGCAGCCACATAATAATTTAGTCTTGTTTGTTGATCTGTGAGACTGGATCTGCTTCATTGTGGCTTCCGTCAGCTGTATTCTTTCAGGCACAGAAAATGGGAGAGGCAAGTGACCTAGTTTGGACTTAAAGTCTGTCAAGAGCAAAATGCTGGTCGTGTCTAACCACCTTCATTTTGGGAACCAGGCTCCGAAAATGCTCACACCAACTCTTTTCAGAACAGGCACCCTGCCATTCCTGTTTGGTTTGGAGAGGGAGAATTATGCAACACACCACATCTTCCCTTCACCAATTCCTGCTCCACTGTGTCTTGGTCCAAGATTCATGGTGTTGGGGATGTCTAATGATGGGGTCTTGTACAGGCTGGTTTCTTGGCAGAAATCTCTGAGGAGATTCCCTGGGATATAGCTGCCAAGATGGAAGTGGGCATTAATTCACTTCACTTCACTTCACTTCACTTCACTTCACTTTATTTCTTAATTAGTCGCTCTCCACAAAGGTGCTCCGAGCAACTTACAATCTAAAATAGCATTTACACAATATAAAAACATTCAACATAAAAACATTCAACAGTGACTATTTGGCAAATTAGATCTGATTACTTAAATGCACAACCAAACAGCCAAGTCTTGAGTGCCTTTACAAAAGGTCGCAACTCCGACATTGCTCTAATGCAGTGGTTCTCAACCTGGGGTCCCCAGATGTTTTTGGCCTACAACTCCCAGAAATCCCAGCCAGTTTACCAGCTGTTAGGATTTCTGGGAGTTGAAGGCCAAAAACATCTGGGGACCCCAGGTTGAGAACAACTGCTCTAATGTATGGAGGCAATGAGTTCCACAGAATTGGAGCATAAGTCAAAAAAGCTCTACGCCTTGTAGCTTACAGGTGTACCTCCCTAGGGCCCAGTATGTATAGGAGATTTTCCTGGGTGGATCGAGGTGACCACTGATGGAGAAAAGGAATGAGGTGGTCCCAAAGATATAAAGATACTTGGCCATTTTGAGCTCTAAATGTCAGGATCAGTATCTTGTAAGAGATCCAATGTTCTATTGGTAGCCAATGCAGTTGTTGCAGAATCGGTGTAATATGGGATCTTATAGATGATCCCGCTAGCAGCCTGGCCGCTGCATTTTGGACCATCCGAATCTTCTGGGTTGTTGACTTCGGAAGGCCGGCATATAAGGCGTTGCAATAGTCCAGCCTCGTGGTGATTGTTGCGTGGATTACTGTTGCCAATGCTTCTACCAAAAGGTAGGATACCAATTTCTTTGCCTGGCGAAGATGGAAAAAGGCCTGCTTACTTATGGCAGTGATCTGGGCCTCCATCGTCAGCAATGAGTCCAACACAACCCCAAGGCTTTTAACAGTGGAAGACAGAACCAGAACTTCCCCATCGAAATCAGGCAGAGACTGGATTAATTCTGGCGGCTGGTCAGGCCAGAGTATCTCAGTTTTAGCAGGATTTACTTTTAATCTGCTCGCTCACAGCCAACTCATCACTGCTTCCAAACACAGCCTAAGGTGGCAAAGTGGAGTACTGCCAGTAGCGAACAAGCACTGAAGAAAGTTGGCATATAACCAGATGAACTGTGATGTTTATCACGTATTTTTTAAACTAAATTGTGGACTGGGATTAGTAAATGTGTTCAAGACTTCAGAGTTAAGTTTGTCCTTTGTCCAGCCAGAGTCTTTAATCGCAATCCCTTCTCCCCAGTGTCATACAAGCCATGAATTCCTCTGCTTGGAAATGATCAGGACAGAGATTCTACTTGGCACCTTATGATGGAGACACAGAGCTAAAACCTGTGTGCATCTGTACTACAGAACTTTTGCAGCTTGACTGCCACGATTCAATGCTATGTATGTGATCCTGGGAGTTGTGATGTTATAAACTTTTAGCCTTCTCTGCTACAGAGTGCTGGTGCCTCACCAAATCACAACTTTCAGGATTCCATTGAGCCATTGCAGTTAAAATGGTGCCAAACTGCATTCATTTCACAGTGTAGATGTAGCCATGGGTCCCTGTCTGTCTGCTCCTGATCCTCGCTGGCTACTCTTTTGCAAAAGTCAAATATGCAAGAGATAAACTGTAAGAGAAACATCGTATCTGCTTTGTCACTCAGTTACTTCCATTTGGTCCTGAAATCTGGTATGAAGCTGTTTCCGGAGTCATCCTCCTGGGTTTCTTTTAAGTTCAAGGACTGTTTATTCATGATGAGTCACTGCAATTGTTTACTCTCTGTCCTTGCAGGGACTTCAGTTTCTCTTCCCAACACAGTGTAATATGAGGTAGAAGTGATCAGGCCCATAGCCAGAAAAAACATTCAGAAGGGCGGGAGGGGGGGGGGAGACTTTTTAAAAACTGAATCATGAAGAGCAGGTCCATAACTCAAAATAATTGAAATTCTATTATTCATTCTATATTTTATATTGACCTAATTAAATCGAATTTCTATTTTATCTACAAAGTTTCAAGTCTTTAAAAAAAACTGAAAACAGCTTTTAATTGGTAATGTATTGGTTACAAAATAATACACAGTGCCTGGGCCTGATAATGCCTTCCCCCATGTCTTTGCCACCTTTGATTATGACCACATCACTCAAACCAAATTGTGTCTTAAGGTGACATCCATGGGTCTACCTTTCTGCCCCAAAAATCAAACTGTATCAACAGATGAGGGCTTGACATCAACCAATGTAGGATCTGTAATTTAAATGAACAAATGCAATAATATTGCCAACCAGGCATTTATACCTCCAACACAACATAGAAGCACTCCCCACATTCTCTCTGGGTTTGGTGAAAGCTCACAACAATTGCTTTTGGCAGATGGCAAAACACTTCCCATGCTCTATCCCTCTTGGACTTCCCAATATTACACCACTGTAAATGGGGTAATATTGCCAACCAGGCACTTAACAACTCCAGCCCAATGCAGAAGCACTCCCCATATTTTCTCTGGGATTGATGGAGGCTCACAATGATTACTTATGGCAGATGGCAAAGCATCCCCTATACTCTAGTCCAGGGGTCCCCAAACTACGGCCCACGGTCCACTTCCAGCCCACCAAGGGCACTTATCTGGCCCGCTGAGGAGGAGTCCCCCCCACAGTGCCCCTCCCTTGGCTGGTTCACGCTATCCGTCAGGCCCGATGGCAGCGTGAGCCAGCCAAGGTCAGGTGCTCCACGTGGCCTACTCACGCGTAAAGCACCTTGCGAGGTGCTTTATGCGCGAGTAGGCCGCACGGGGCTGCTCCTCCCTTGGCAGGCTCACGCTGCCCATCGGGCCCGATGGGCAATGTGAGCCAGCCAAGGGAGGCTGCCCCGGCGCTCCATGCAGTCATGCCGGCCACATGACCTTGGAGGTGTCTACGGACAATGCCGGCTCTTCAACTTAGAAATGCAGATGAGCACCACACCCCAGAGTCAGACACAACTGGACTTCATGTCAGAGGAAAACTTTAACTAGGAAAATTATGGAAGATCAGGGTGGGAGAAAGAACTCTTGTCTTTTGGAGGTAGGTATGAATGTTTCAATTGGTCACCTTGATTGCCATTTCATAGCCTGACAGTTTTTAGGGAGAATCCTTTGTTGAGAGGTGATTAGCTGGCACTGATTGTTTCTTGTCTGGAGTTCCCCTGTGTTTGAGTGTTGTTCTTTATTTACAGTTATAATTTTAGAGTTGTTTGTTCAGACTAGAAATAGGAAGATTTCCCCATTCTCTGCTCCTGGAATTACTGCCTAAAGAGGGCTAGAAAGAACCCCCTCCCTCGAAGGGCCCTTCCACACCGCAAAATAAGATATCTGCAATGTGCAGAGGGATTTTAATTGATTTTTTTAATAAAAAAAACTATAGTCCGGCCCTCCAATGGTCTGAGGGACAGTGAACTGATCCCCGGTCTAAAAAGGTTTCAGGAGGAGGGTGAAAACTTGGTTATGGGACCAGGCCTTTGGGCACTCTGGCAATTAAATCAGACAATCAGGCAAGTAAGACCAGCAGGATGGATGAATGGAACGAAAAACTAGATCTAGGTGTTAACAAACGCTGACCATGTAAGAGGAGAAACTGGGTTTGTATTTGGTTCTAATGATTTTATTGATTTTATGGTTATAATGCATGCATGTCAACTGTGAATTGTTGTAATTTTGTGTATGATTGTTTATGATGCAGGCATCAAATTGTGCCTTGTTCTGTAAGCCGCCCTGAGTCCCCTTCGGGGTGAGAAGGGCGGGGTAAAAGAACCCCAAATAAGGTTGAGGACTCCTGCTCTAGTCTATTCTCTTAGGATTGTCACCACTGCATTACTATAAATAGGATAATATTGCCAACCAGGCACTTACAACTCCAACCCAATGCTGGAAGCACTTGCCATATTCTCTCTGGGTTTGGCAAAGGTTCACAACAATTGCTTATGGCAATACAACTCCCCATGTTGTATCATCTTGGGATTGCCATCACTGCAAATGGGATAATATTGCCAACCAGACAATTATAACTCCAGACCAATGCAGAAATTTTCTCTGGGTTTGGCAGAGGCTCACAATGGGTGCATGTGGCAGGTGGCAAAGCACTCCACACATTCTCTCCAGAATTTGGCATTGGCTCCAGAGTCCTTGGAAAAGTTGTTAAACACCATTATCAAAGCCTATGGTCCTACATGTTTTAACAGTGTAGTCCACTAGTCTTTGACGTGTTAATTACCATATATTCTAGCATATAAGACTACTTTTTAACCCAAAAAAATCTTCTCAAAAGTCAGGGGTCGTCTTTGCACCAAAATTAGCATTATTACTTATACATGATAATATAATTCCCTTACAAGAGGAGAAAGAATTGGTTTCTAATTTCATAACAGCAGCTAAATTGTTAATACGAAAAAACTGGAAAGAAAAAAAAAGAAATTCAATTAGAAGAATGGAAATTTGGAATATAGCGATTAATGATAAGCTAACTTGCATTATTAAAATTAAAGGGGGAATATGTAAACAAACAGACTTTTGGAAAATATGGGGGAAATGTATTGAGTATGTGTTTAATGAGGGAAAGGGGTATAAGCCAGCAACAGAAACGATATTTTGGAATGGTCAAACAACATGAGTTGGTTGGTCCTGGTGAAAGGGGCATAAACTAAGGGTAAGGGGAAGAGGGGGGAAACAAAATAATAATGATTATAAAGAAATACAATATGTATAAGTGGATAAAAGGTGTGTGATAGAGTTATATACAGTATAAGTTGTAATGGAAATTTAAAAATAATGATAAGAAATATGATTGAAGATGTTTTTGATGATTTTTTACTGTTAGATTGTATATAATATGACATATTCTTTTGTCTAAGATACTGTAAAAAGAGAGAAGAATGTATGCTTATAATTTTGTTGGACAAATTTATAAATAATTTTTTTAAGTATGCTGGTTAAGGCCTAAAGCCTGAACCGAGAGCTGAAACTAAATGAGATCTCCAAATATTCTGTCAAGACTTAGCATGAGCCCTGAAACAAAATAGTAGTCATAGTTGCTGTCATCGCCCCCCAATATATTGGCAAGAGCTTAAAGCCTAACATGAGGTATGCAATAAAATGTAGGCTAGGTGAGGAAACAAGCTCTGCTTAGTGCAGCCATGCAAACCTTATGTGTTGCTGGGACATAAGAAACCATAAAAATGGCTTTCAAGGTTCTTTCCATAAACTGTACACTCTTCAACCTAGTGCTCTCTAGGATGGTATCATAGCAGCCACATGTTATGACTGATGCCCAATAGCTGTAATCCAAGCCCAATGCTTTCCTATCAAAAGGCATGTCTTTGCCCTGCTTCCCACTTGTAGAAGCCCACCAGCAGCTGTGCCCCTTCCTCTCCTGATAGCACCAGACTCACTGCTTCTCTCCCTTGCAGGTTTATCCTAATGAGGAGGGCATGGTGACAGTGGCCAAGTTGGTGGCCACATTTTCCCCAGCCTTTCTGACGTGGATGGGGCCCTTTTTGCCAATCGTGAGCTTGGTCCATCCTGACTATATCAAGCCAGTTGTGACTGCCCCAGGTACTGTGATGGTGGGTTGTGGCAAAATGTGGGAGTGGAAGGGGAGTCCCACAAGAGCGGAGTAGCCTTCTCTCTACATCACCTCCACAGAGATTATAAAAATTGTCCCTTGGTTGATAGAGAGCAATGTTGGCTAAATACAGGCACTAATGTGGAGCTTTTCCAGATTAAGGTTATATCAACATTATAGAAGGAATGCAGTTTTACACCATTCAACTGATATGGCTCAGGGCTATGGAATCATGATTCGAGTTGGTGAGGCAGCAACAGTCTTTAAAGAGGTATTGTAAAACTACAACTCCAATAATCCCACAGCATTTAATCATATCAGTTAAAGTGGTGTAACATCGCATTAAATGTATTAAGTGTAAATGTATTCCAGGGATCCAGATGCAAAACTAACTGTAATAACTGGATTTATTTATTTATTAAAATCTAACACAATTTAAAAACAATTTAAAACAATTTAAAACAATTTAAAAACAACAATGTCAGAGATCAAAGGCCTGTCGAAACAGATATGTCTTACATGCCCTGCGGAAAGCTGATAAGTCCCGCAAGGCACAGACTTCAGGTGGCAGAGTATTCCAGAGTGATGGTGCCACTGCTGTAAAGGCTCTGTGTCTAGTTGCTGTTAGACACAAGGTCTTGACACTTGGAATTTCCAATAGATCTTGGTCCTCAGAACGGAGGGATCTCTGGGGTTGGTAGGGGGTGAGGCGGTCCCTCAGGTACATCGGCCCCAGACCATGCAAGGCCTTAAAGGTGAGTACCATCACTTTGAAAGTGATCCGGTGCTCAATTGGTAACCAATGCAGCTGTAGTAAGATTGGTGTTATGTGGCATCTCATTGGAATTATTTATTATTATTATTATTATTATTATTATTATTATTATTATTATTATTATTTCAAAGTTTTCTATACCGAGCTTCTCACCTCTTAGAGGGACTCAGCCCGGTTTACAACCATAAAAACATACAATCAGTAAAATATCATTGTTCATAATTACAATAGCTCATTTAAAATAACAACTATATTTAAAACTACGGTGGTCAGTCGTCATATTAAAAACAAGTATACCTCATCTTCCATCCACAATCCTAGGGTTCTATCTCATTCATCAAAAGCCTGTCTCCACAACCACGTCTTCACCCATTTCCTGAATGTCAGGATAGACGGGGCGGTTCTGACCTCCGGTGGGAGAGAGTTCCAGAGTCGCGGGGCCACCACCGAGAAGGCCCTGTCCCTCGTCCCCACCAGGCGCGCTTGTGAGGCCGGTGGGACCGAGAGCAGGGCCTCTCCAGACGATCTTAGTAATCTTGATGGTACGTTGGAATTCCCGCAAGAAGCCGAGCAGCTGCATTTTGTACCAACTTGAGCTTCCTGATTACCGACAGAAGAAGGCCAATGTAGAGGACGTTACAGTCGTCCAGTCTTGAGATGACCGTAGCCTAGATCACCGTAGCCAGGTCGTCCCTGGACAAGTAGGGGGCCAGCCGTCTAGCATGCCGCAGATGAAAAAAAGCGGTTCTGCTAACGGCGGAGACCTGGGCCTCCATCGTCAGCAGAGCGTCCAAAAGGACTCCCAGACTCTTTACCAATGATGACGGGTGTAGTGCCTTGCCATCCAGGGTAGGCAGCTGGATATCCCCACTGCCTGGTTGACCCAGCCATAGGATCTCCGTCTTTGCTGGATTCACCCTCAATCTGGTGGCATGCAGCCATCCAGTAACGGCCTCAAGGCACTGATGGAAACAATCGGGTACAGAGTCTGGTCTGCTCTCCATCCTCAGCACTAGCTGAGTGTCATCAGCGTACTGGTAACACTCCAGCCCAGGGGATCTTCAAGGATAATACCATATTTCTTTGATTCTAAGTCCAGAAAAAAAATCAATCAACTCTTGCAGAGGCTGAGAGAAACTACAGGGGCAAATGGGGCTCAGTATGCCTCTCCACTCCCACTCCATGTTCTTCCTTGCCACATCCACAGTCCTTTGAGGGAGTTCAAGCTGAGAGAGTGAGCAACTGCCCCATGGTTACCTAATAACCTTCATGTTCAGATGGGGATTTGAACTTAGATCTCTCAAGTTCCAATCAAACCTTCTCCTAAGCCTGACTCCAGTACTATAACCACTACACTCCAGTGGCTGTCGTTTTAAGAAAAGCTTTGTAGGTCAGTTGACCTACATATCTAAACTGCAGATATGTGACTCAGAGTAAATGCAAAGTACAAAGTCTTGAAGGAAATGTAAACCATGTGGTCCTCCTGATGTTGTTGAACTGAACATCCCAACAGCACCAGTTTGCATGGTGAGGACACCTGGGAGTCACATTCCAACAACATCTGGAAGGGCATAACTACAAGCTACACCAAGGACTTCATTATTCTCACTTAGGGGCCTTCCACACAGTCATATAACCCAAAATATCAGGGCTGATAATCCACAATATCTGCTTTGAACAGGGTTGTCTGAGTCCACACTTCCATATATTCCAGTCCAATGTGGATTTTATATAGTTGTGTGGACGGGACCTAATCTGCAATACAGCAACTTGCCTGAATCAATGCATCACAACTATTGTGATAGCAAAAATAGTGGAGTTTTACCTAGCAGCTGAGCTGGATCTAGCAGGCTTGCTCTGGGATATTTCTGTGTCTTTCTTTTCCCTTTGGCTTATCCTGTTGCTCCTTTCCTGTCTCCCAATTATCACTGTGTTGGGTATGTGTATGAGTGGTCTGTATTAGTTTTCTTTGGGCTACCGTTAGCCCAAAAATGCATTTGGCAATCCACTTATGCTTGTGTGGTATGTAATCCAGCTGTGGAGACTGACAGAGTGAAATACATTATCATGTAAGAAGTAGAGCATTTTCAGAGAGGAAGCCTTCAGTCACCTTCAGCAAGAGTTATTCACTTAATACTTGATTGTCATTAATGAACTACATAGGTATTTCTATTGACAGTGAGCATTTTGTATCATTTTAAGCTTCAGATTCACAATACATTGGACACTAGAGCCACTTTAAGTCTCATGTATATAAAATGTGTCAGAGTCATACAGCAATATGACACTTTCCAGAAACTCTGTTCCAGAATTTGTTCCCACCATTGATGATATTCAAATCATGTTGAATTATGGCCATGTGTGGATTCTTCATCCAGCCTCTCCTGATGATTGTTGGTTTCCACTAGGAGGAAAACCCAAAGCATAACATGGCTGAAACCTTACTCCATCCTGCTTTCCCCAGTTTGGTGAAAGTACTGAAGGACTGGGTCTTCTCTCCCTACTGGTGAGCTAATCAGTCCCCCCCCCCCCCCCACACACACACACACTTTAAGTACATGGACAGAGGAAATATGATTTCCACTCCACTTGAAGGAGACTTGGAACA
>NW_026845477.1:142917243-142919743 GCF_025583915.1 Anolis sagrei ordinatus | reverse complement strand
TCAGGAAGGGAGACTGCAAGGAGCAGTTATCTTGAAGGAATGTATAATCCCTTGCCATCATTGCTCTGCTTTCCTGCTCAAAGCTTCTAATATATGACTTTTCTATGTGTTGTCACTGCATGTACCATCCTGCTCCTTGTGCATCTCCCAGCAGATTCTTGCTGCTTTTAACTTTCTGTAGCTTCCCCCAGGTCCCACTTATGGCATCATCTCTTTTTCTTTTCATGGAGGTCACTCCTATTGCCAATGCAAGTTGTTTAAGACCCTTCTACACTGCCATATAATCCAGATTATCAAAGCAGATAATCCATCTGCTTTGAACTGGATTATATGAGTCTACACTGCCATATAATCTAATTCAAAGCAGATCACAGAATCATCTAATCATAGAGTTGGAAGAGACCTCATGGGCCATCCAGTCCAACCCCCTGCCAAGAAGCAGGAATATTGCATTCAAATCACCCCTGACAGATGGCCATCCAGCCTCTGCTTAAAAGCTTCCAAAGAAGGAGCCTCCACCACACTCTGGGGCAGAGAGTTCCACTGCTGAACAGTCAGGAAGTTCTTCCTCATGTTCAGGTGGAATCTCCTAATCAGGATTTAATTTGGCAGTGTAGATAGGGTTTTAATGTGGCAGGATTTAATGTGGCAGTGTAGACATGTGCGAGGAAGGATAGTGGGAGAAGCTCATGGGAGGTTTTGGTATAGACTCTTTCCACAAGCTTCAGATTATCTGCTTTGAACTGGATTATATGGCCATGTGGATCCAGCTATAGTCATTATATGGGGGGGGGGGTCAAGGAAAGAGCTGTATACGGCAGCGTAAACTCATATAATCCAGTTCCAAGCAGATAATCTGGGATTGGATACTGAATTATATGGCAGCATTGATCCAGCCTCAGTGTCTCGCTTCCCAATTGGTTGAGAGGACAATGAGGGAGAACATATAATTCCTCTTTTTCCATTCTCCTCCATGGGCATTCTTTCCATACTAAGATAGGAAAGCAAGGGAAAGGCTAATGTAATCAGAGGTCGCAGGTTCGAATCAGGGGAGAGCGTGGATGAGCTCCCTCTATCAGCTCCAGCTCCCCATTGTGGGGACATGAGGGAAGCCTCCCACAAGGATGGTAAAACATCAGAACATCCAGGCGTCTCCTGGGCAACGTCCTTGCAGACGGCCAATTCTCTCACACCATAAGTGACTTGCAGTTTCTCAAGTCGCTCCTGACATGACCAAAAAAAAATCAGAGAAATAGAAAGCATTTGCTTTTTCACAGAAATATAATCTCCATAGCAGTCATAAGGTTCTGGCTGATGTTCTGTTGTCTAGGAAAGACCTACTGAACTGATGTTTGAAATGTGACATTACAGTAAGACCCGATACCCACAGTTTCACTTACCCATGTCTTGGGGAAAATCTTCTCTCTAGAAATTTGCTAGGTCCTCCAGGAATTCTATGGTATGTTTGTCCTAGAAGTACATTGGAGGACCCACCAAATTTCTTAAGATGAGTGATACCAGACGCTGGGTAATTTATTGACATTCGATTATAATCATGGTTTCTAGTATCCATTATATCCTTTGCCTATACAGGGATATTACTGTACTACTTTGATTGCTTTGCCTTTCTCACCAGTTTTAAGTATGCTTGAATGTGCTAAGATAAAAGATTATATGATGACTAGAAATATGAACAGTAAAATAATAAAACAATAAAAATGGAAAAAAACTAGTGAACACTGGTCTTATTTTCCTCTTCCCTGCAGCTGCTGTTGCTCCCAAGGACAAACTCCTTTATGGTTTCCTGAAGCCCTGGCTTGGTAAGGTCCTCCTATTTATTTATTATCTATGTAAATAAAAATGTAATGTTCGTTTGTGGGATTAACATAACTCAAAAACCACTGGACTAATTTGTTTGTTTGTTTGTTTGTTCAACTTGTATACTACTACTCCCAATTTGGCTCGGAGCGGTTTACAGAAACAGATCAAAACAATACAATTAGCTTTAAAATGACCATAACAATAACAATAGGCAGCAAGAACAGGCATAGCCCAGATTGTTCACCCATCAAAAGCTTGTCGGAAGAGAGAAGTTTTACAGGTTTCCGAAAAGCAGGTAGGTTTCGGATGGTTCGAGTTTCAACTGGCAAGGCATTCCATAAATAAGGGGCCACGATCAAGAAGGCTCTATGCCTAGTAGATGACAAATGATAGGTCCGGATATTAGGAACTGCAAGCAGATTTTGGTCTTCAGACCGGAGTAATCTCTGGGATTGGTAGGGGTATAAGCGGGCCCTCAGGTACGCTGGCCCCAGACCATAAGGCCTTAAAGGTTAATACCAGCACCTTGAAAGTGATCCGGTACTCAATCGGTAGCCAGTGCAGCTGTTGGAGAATTGGGGTAATATGACACCTCGCTGGCACCCCAGCGAGAAGACAAGCCGCTGCATTTTGCACCAGCTTCAGTTTCCGGATCACTGACAAAGGAAGGCCAATGTAG
>NW_026845477.1:142809140-142916697 GCF_025583915.1 Anolis sagrei ordinatus | reverse complement strand
CGAGACGGGAGGAGAAGAGAACAAACGAGAGGGGGATCTATCCTCGCGAGAAGAAGTGGCGCAACGTGAAGGCACGCCATGACGCAAAGACACAGCAATGTGACGACGCAAAAACACGCAAACCCGGAAGCGAGAAGGACTTAAAGGAATAAAAGCTGGAAATAGAGAAATAAGAGGACAAATAAATAAACAAAGCAACAAACAAGGAAAGGACTCCAAAGAATAGGAAGGAAGTAGAAGGTAAGACTTAATAGAACAACGAAGGGAGAAAAATTAAATAGATAAAATTAAATAAAGAAATAAATTGGGGGGGAAAAATTTCTAAAGACAAGACATTAAGAAAATATCCACAATAAAACATAGAAGAAACACACAATCTTATTTTTAAAAGAGAGAAAAATAAGGGCAAAGCCAGGAATAGTAAAAAGAGTGAAACACAACAATAGGACCAGTTGAAGTAAGAATTACAATTACAGTTCAGGTACACACATACACACACACACAATACCTATAGACAGGTAAAACCAAGCAACAGAATGGCAATGCAAAGCACAAAAGGGAAAAGCACACCTTTAGCAAAGGTACAAAACCAAACAAAGAAAGACTCCCTGACAGAAGAGAATACCCTCAATCAGATACTGGCTGAGATTATTAAGATTTCAACAAAACAAGACACACAACACAAAGAACTGCAGCAAGAAATTAAGAATATGAAAGTAGACCTCAAAAAAGATATAAATAAGCTACAAGAAGACCTAGACAAAATGAAAAAAGAGAATCAAAAAATCACGAGTGACCAAGGAAAGATGGAAAATAAAATACTGAAATTGGAAAATATAACACAAAAAATAGAGCAACAGACGGAATTGATTGAGAATAGAGAACTGGAATACCAGCTGAGGATCAGAAATCTAGAAGAGGCCAAGGATGAAAATGTAAAACAAATTATGATTGAACTGCTAGCAGATTTGATGGACGTTAGCACTGAAATCATAGGAAATGACGTCGACAGGGTATACCGTGTGCCCACTGGGTATGCAAAAAAACACAAAACAGCAAGGGACGTTGTAATCTCTTTTTGCCGAAAGAGCACCAGAGATGAGATACTGAAAGAAAATGCCAAAAAAAACCCGTATTTTATAAAGAGAAAAAAAATTACAATAATGAAGGAGGTTACGCAACAGACCCTTGCAAAGCGAAGAAGATATGCCTTCTTAACTGAAGAACTAAGGAAAATGAAAATAAAATTCAAATGGGAAAGAACTGAAGGGGTCACAGTCACACTAAATGATAAAAGGTATTGGCTAAATACAGAAGAGAAAGCAAGAACCTTTTACAAGGAACATATTAAAGCCAAGCCACATGAAACTCCGCAAAGGAAATTTCATACCAAAATGACAATGAAAGACCCAAAAAGACAAGAAAGCTCAGAGGCTAACCAAGAAAGCAAAGAAGACAGAGAGGAGAATATGGAGGACGAAGAAGAAGAAGCAGAATGTAAAGAGGGGATCCCATGGAAAAGACAGGATGAAAGAGAAAACAAAAGATTAAGGGAGTTTTCACCAGAAAACTATCAATTAATTCCACAAGAAATCCTGCAATGGGAAATGACGGAAAATACTCATGAGTAAGGACATCAAAATATACTCCAATAACATCAATGGACTCAATTCACCCAACAAATGCAAAAAGGTCTTCAACTTTCTGAAACAAAAAAATCTGGACTTAATCGCTTTGCAAGAAACGCACATCTCAAGTAGGCACACAAAACATCTCATAAATAAAAAGCTAGGAAATGAATTCTGCGCATCCAACAGTGGGAAGAAGAAGGGGGTGGTGATTTATGCAAAAGACTGGCTAAATGCAAAACAAGCCTTTAAAGACATGGAGGGGAGGTATGTGGGAATCCTTACTGAAATAAATACTCAAAAATGGCTGATCTGTAATATTTATTCTCCAAATGGAGCAAAAGGCAAATTCATAAGAGAACTAAAAAAAGAGATAGACAAGCAAAGCTGGGATGAATTAATAATATTAGGTGATTTCAACGGGGTGATAGACATTTATTTAGATAAAACCAATAAGAAAACAAAAGACAGGAATAATATAAGCAAAACAAGTCAATTACCCAAGATATTCATACAACAATTAGAAAACCTAAATTTAAGAGACACATGGAGACAGCACAAAGGGCATATGAGAGATTATACATATTATTCCGGAAGGCACCTTACGTGGTCAAGAATCGACATGGTCTGGGCGACAAACTCTCTAAATTTAAAAGTCAAAAAAATAGACATATTAGCCAGGACCTTCTCAGATCATTGCGCAATAGAGCTGGTAATCAAAGGGAGAAGTACAACGTATAGATGGAGATTAAAAGACTACTTGCTAAATAAAGAGAAGGATATTGAAAGGAACAGGACTCTATTACAGGAATATTTAGATTTAAATAAAGGGGAGGAGACATCGAAATACACACAATGGGAGGCAATGAAAGCGGTCATGAGGGGATACCTCATGCAGCAAGATGCAATACATAAAAAAAATAGAAACAAAGAAGTTAAAGAAATTCTAGAAAAACTAACTGAAAATGAAAAATTACTAAAACAAAATCCCAGAGATAAAAAAAAAGAATCCTCATCATAACTGCCCTTAACAAACAACTACAATTATTACAAAATGAAAATATAGAAAAACAAATGAAATTTACAAGGGTAAACTATTTTCAAAATGCAAATAAAATTGGCAAGTGGTTGGCAAATAAAATCAAGAAGCAAAAACAAAGACAATTGATAACAAAAATACAAATCAAAGGAAAAATTTACACAGAAGATACCAGCATCACCAATGAATTTCTTAAGTTTTACAAAGATCTATATAAAGGCACAGAAGTAAGCAAAGAAAAAATAACAAAATACCTATGTGAGTTAAATATGGCAAAACTTACAGACAAACAGAGAGAGGTCCTGAATGGAACAGTCTCAATGGCCGAGATTGATACAGCCATTAGAAAATTAAAAAATAATAAGGCGCCAGGGCCAGACGGCTTTACAGCCATTTTCTATAAAACCTTTCAAAACGAAATAAGTCCCCTATTCCAGGAGATCGCAAATAATATATTAGGAAAAGGAACCATCCCAAAATCCTGGGAAAAAGCAAATATAGTCTTAATCCACAAAGAAAACACTGAAACAACCGAAATTAAAAATTACCGCCTGAATTCACTTATAAATAATGACTATAAAATCTTTTCAATAATCATGGCGGAGAGACTAAAAGAATTTTTAAAAGAATGGACGTCCAAAGAACAGTCAGGATTTTTACCCAACCGGCAAATAAAAGATAACACCAGAGTATTAATCAATATAATCGAATATTATGAAAAACATATTGAAAAGGAATTGGCCTTACTCTTTGTTGATGCGGAGAAGGCATTCGACAAGGTAAATTGGAGTTACTTGAAATTATTAGCTAAAGAGTTAGATATGGGTTTCCATTTTAGAAACGTCATTAATGCAATTTACGAAAATCAAGAGGCTACACTAATAATCAATGGACAGGAAACAAAAAAGTCGATCCAAATCTCCCAGGGAACAAGGCAAGGATGTCCATTATCACCCTTGTTATTTATATTAGTTATGGAAACTCTGATTAGGAATATAAATGGTGATACAAAACTAAAAGGGCTGAAAATCCTAAAGCAACAGTACAAACTAAAAACTTACGCGGACGATGTGGTTTGTTTCATTGAAGATCCCATAAATAACATTAAAGATTGGCTAAAGAAAATTGAGGAATTCGGGACTCTAGCAGGATTCAAATTAAACAAACAAAAAACCAAATTGCTAGTCAAGAATATGGATGGAAAGGCAAAAGATCAGCTACAAAAAATAACAGGGATCCAAATAGCAACCAAAATAAGATATTTGGGAATTAATGTCACCAAAAGTAATGCAGCATTGGTAAAGAATAACTACGAAACTTTATGGAAAAAAATCCAAAAAGATCTGGCAAAATGGGGAAATCAAAATCACTCTTTCTTGGGAAGAATAGCTTTGGTCAAAATGATAGTGTTACCGCAATTATTATTCCTTTTCCAAACTATCCCAGTGATCAGAAATAATTTCCTGTTCAAAAAGTGGAATTCCGACATAACAAAATTTATATGGGCAAGTAAAAAACCGAGAATTAGCTTGAAAATACTGACGGACGACAAAAAAAGAGGTGGCCTAGGTCTGCCAGATTTAAGAACATATTATGAGGCCTGTAACCTAGTAGCAATTAAAGATTGGGCAAATTTAAAAAACAATCATATACTAACTTTAGAAGGTCACGATTTAAGAGCGGGGTGGCACAGCTATTTATGGTATGGCCGAAGAAAAGTAGAAAAAAATTTCACAAATCATATGATAAGGGCCGCCCTAATTAAAATGTGGGAGAAACACAAAAACAGATTTTTTTAGGCGCACCCCGCTCTGGATCTCGGTATTTGAGGCAAAACACAAAAAAGAGTTAGGGATAGAAAATTGGCCAACCTATCACCAGTTACTTAGGAGAAACGAAAAAGGAGACATGGTAATAAAAACTTATGAGGAGTATCAAAGAGCATTCTGAACTCCACAAATGACAGAATTGGGGCAGATTTCCCACACAGAACCCCCATGACAAACAGAAAATACATAAGGCCTGGTGAACTCTCTTCACCAGGGCAAGGAAACGTAATCAAAGCCCTCCTGACAAAGAGCCATCCAGTCATAAATATAGATGATTTACACACATATGGACAGACAGACAAAATATATATTTTCTCTAGATCTTCCTGGAAGACCTTATGGGGGGCTTGTTTGGGATTTAGGGCAGTGGGCTAGTTGCAGGCTATTCTCTGACCAGGACAAACTCATATTTTCTTCTCTCCCAGGGGATGGACTGCTGCTGAGTGGTGGGAAAAAGTGGGCACGGCATCGGCGCATGCTCACTCCTGCCTTTCATTTTGATATCCTGAAGCCTTACATGAAAATCTTCAACCAGAGCACAGATATCATGCATGTGAGCTCCTCCAAAACTCCAGTGCACTCTTTGGCTCTATGTCACCTCTTTGTTGTGCCTTCCGGAAGACATGGATCTTCACTTGCATTTTAAATTCCAGCACCTCATTTAGCTGTCGGAACACTTCCAGCAGGTCATCCCAAAGTCTTGGTGCAACTCATGAAAAAAGAGGTCCTCTGGGTGATGGTGACCAGTTGGGTTCTAGCTGGTTGGAGTACCCCCCCCCCCCAGAGGACCTCAATGTGCGGGGCAACTGCCTTCTCAATCACCTTGCCCAAAAAAGGAAGGTTAGACACTGGTCTGTAATTATTAAGATCCAGGGAGGACTTTTTCAGCAGTGATCTAGCTACTGCTTTTTTAAACACGGTAGAAAATTCCCTTCCCTAAGTGATGTGTTTTATTTGAGGGATCAAGAAAGCAGGTTGTCCTCCTTATTTGCCCCAATAGATTGTTCACAGCAACAGTACTCACTAATTAAAAATGATCCAGTGTAATCCCACTCAAGAGTTGCTGGACACCTTGTTGTTGACTTCTGCCCCAATAACATGATCTAAGCCAGTTCTTATGCAAGAGATTTTATCTGCGAAATGGTGGTTAAAGTCATCCCACTGAGCTACTGAAGGTTATAGCAATGGGTTCGGAGAGGAAGTCAAACTTAAATAAATAAATATACACACCCAGTATTGCAAGCCTTCTGTATTTCAGACACTTAAGAGAGTTTTTTCCAACTTTTACTTGCCTAGACATTGGTTGCATGTTGCTAACTCTTTGTGCATATGCTTCCCTTGCCCTGTGGACAAGTGAAAATCATTCTTATTGCTGTCTCTCCTTCCTTTGCTCACAGAAAGACCAACTATTTGAAGGATTGTCTTCCTCAGCTTCTCCCTTTTAACCCCTGTCCTTCTACAAGAGCCCTTCTACTTTAGTAACCACTTCACTCTAAATTTTGCTTTCTTTTAGCGAGGTTGACTCAGGTTGTCTGTTCACATTCTGTTCTTTTTTTTTCCAAGGCCAAATGGCGCAGGCTCACAGCCGCAGGCCCAACTTCTATTGACATGTTTGAGCATATCAGCCTCATGACTCTGGACAGTTTACAAAAATGTGTCTTCAGCTACAACAGCAACTGTCAGGAGTGAGTAAACCAGCAAATATAATCCTGGGTTATCTGGTTGCTTTTGGAATCCTATAGGTAGCCCCAGGGATATCTTTATTTCAGAGTGGGCAACTGTGAAAAGATTGGAGACCATGTCAATCCCCTAATGGACATTGGAGAGCTGAACCAACCTCAACTTCATCTGGGCTTCCACAAAAACCACAGTTCTTTGCCTCTAAATGTCCTTTAGAGCACTTCTTCTTAAGTTTGGGCCCCAACTCCAGATGGGTCGGGGCCCACAGTGTTGGGGTCCCCCCAAATTTGGTAACGGTAAATATTTTCTGAACTTCATGGGTCTGTTTTATACATTTACACAGATCTGTTTTGATATGTATTATTTTATACATGTAAGCAGGGCCGTAGCCAGAAAAAAATTTCAGGAAGGGTTGAAAATTTCAGGGGGGAGGGTTGAAAATTAGGGGAGGGGGGTTGAAACTTGCCTCCTAGCTCACACTGAAGCAAAGAGCACAGCAGGGGGCAGAGCAGCCTTCAATAGGCTGCAGCTCCGCCCCTGTCAACCACCTCCACCAAGTCTGGCCTCCTTAATGAGAGCATTCAACACCCCCCCCCCCCAACTTGGTTGCTTCGCTATATCAGCTATCGCTGCAAGTAATGACAGTGTGAATAAATTGTCAATATTTGCTTGAGATAGTGCTTGCAGTTCCGGAGGGACTCTTAATTTTTTGGGTCTCATAGACTTGACATGGGGATTTGGTTAACTGGTTAAAATTCATGAGTAAACCAGGGTTTTTTTTTTAGCCTAAAAATTGGGGGGGGGGTTGAACCCCTAACCCCCCTCCCCACCCGGCTACAGGCCTGCATGTAAGGCATTGAATTTTGCCATTGATTATGCTGGGAACTGAGTTCAAAGCCAGCCCAGGTCGGAGTGAGCTTCCGACCATTTATCTAGCTTGCTGTTGACTTTTGCAGCTCGAAAGACAATTTCATCTGTCAAGTAGGAAATTTAGGTACTGCTTATGCCTGTAGGTTAATTTAACTAATTTGCAATGCCATAAAAACTCTAAAGCGTGCAAAAGAATGAGGAAGTATTCCATCAGTGTCACAAGTGGATGATGAAGCAACAGCTCCCCCGGTGGCCGGAATTCAAAAAGCATACCCTCATGAAGCTGGAAAGTTAAATAGCCTCTGTCTCTGTTTATATATGTTGTGTATCTATGGCAGGGGTGCTCAAACATTTTAAACAGAGGGCCAGGTCACAGTCCCTCAAACTGTTGGAGGGCCGAATTATAATTTGAAAAAAAACATGAATGAATTCCTAAGCACACTGCACATACTTTATTTGCAGTACAAAACAAACTTAAAAACAATACAATAATTAAAATGAAGAACAATTTTAACAAATATAAACTTATGAGTATTTCAATGGGAAGTGTGGGCCTGCTTTTGACTGATGAGATAGGAATGTTGTTGTTGTTGTGTGGTTTCAAGTCATTTCAGACTTAGGTTGACCCTGAGCGAGGACTGTGTAAATGACCTTAGAGGGCCGTATCCGGCCCCCGGGCCTTAGTTTGAGGACCCCTGATCTATGGCATTGAATGTTTGCCATGTGATCCGCCCTGAGTCCCCTGCAGGGTGAGAAGGGCGGAATATAAATGCTTTAAATAAATAGATAAATAAACTGCTTGGGGTGAGAAAAGCGGTATATAAGTGCAATAAATAAATAAATATGCTGATAACCGGCAAGGCCTAGCCAGTATTCTGTTCCCTCTGGTCCAGTTTTTTAGATGCTTGAGAAACAACTTCTGTTGAAACTTTGTCTCTCGTTATCTCCTGACAAATTGGTTTCTTTGATTCCAGGAAACCGAGCAATTACATTGCATCCATCCTGCTGCTCAGTTCTCTTGTAACGCGGCGGCCACACAAACTGTACAACCATATTGACTGGATCTATTATCTGACAGCAGATGGCCGCCGCTTCCGCCACGCCTGTGAAGTTGTACACCGTTTCACTGCTGATGTGATCCAGAAGCGAAGAATGGCCCTTAGAGATTTGGGACAGGATGCCTCGCTCAAACCCAAGCAGGACAAAACTAAGGATTTCATTGATGTCCTGTTGATGGCCAAGGTACTAGGAGAAAGAGTGGCAAGAGAAGGGATGGCCTGACTGCTATGTGTGGGGCAGGTACCTTCATGGGAATAGAATTTTGCCAACTGGCTGGTGGCTGTAGAGATGCAGATCCATGAAAAAGTTATTCCTATGAGGACTGGCTTATAGCATCCGCAAAGGGAAGCAGAGTCTCAGCATAATACACTACTCCCATGATGGCGAACCTATGACATGCGTGTCAGCATTGACACGTGTAGCCATTTTCTATGACACGCGGCCACATGCGGCTGCATACAGAGAAGTATGGAGCTGCATCAGGGGCGGCTGAAGCAACTTACACATTTGCCAAATCCCTGACTGAGGGTTGCTTGCTTGCTCGCTTGTCCAAGTGGGCGAAAGAGAGGGAAAGGAGAAAGGAAAACAGTGTATTGTCTCATTAAGGCAGGGGCACGTGTCTCGGGAGAAAGAATCTTCCAGCCCCGCCCCTCAGCTGCCAATCATCCGGCGGCGCCTTTGATCTGGCCCCCTTTGGTGGAGGGAGGGAGGCGTGCGCTTGGTTGCTGGAGTCTTTTTTTTCCCCTCAGCTAAATCCCTCTGTTCCAGGAGCATTCTCTCCTGACTTTTCTCTCATATCCTCAGAGGTTTGTTTGAAACTAGGCAAGTGGGGTTTATATCCCTGTGAAATAACATCCAGGGTGGGAGAAAGAACTCTTGTCTGTTGGAGGCAAGTGTGAATGTTGCAATTGGCCATTTTGATTAGCCTTGAATGGCCTTGCAGCTTCAATGTCTGGCTCCTTCCTGCTTAGGGGAATCCTTTGTTAGGAGGTGTTAGCTGGGCTTGACTGATTCTTGTCTGGAATTTCCCTGTTTTTTTAGGGTTTATATATCTGTGGAATAACATCCAGGGTGGGAGAAAGAACTCTTGTCTGTTGGAGGCAAGTGTGAATGTTGCAACTGGCCATTTTGATTAGCCTTGAATGGCCTGGCAGCTTCATAGTCTGGCTCCTTCCTGCTCAGGGGAATCCTTTGTTGGGAGGTGTTAGCTGGGTCTGACTGATTCTTGTCCTCTGTTTCCTAAGTGTTTCCTGAGTGTTGCTCTTTCTTTACTGTCCTGATTTTAGAGTTATTTTTTAATACTGGTAGCCAGATTTTGTTCATTTTCATGGTTTCCTCCTTTCTGTTGAAATTGTCCACATGCTTGTGGATTTCAATGGCTTCTCTGTGTACTCTGACATGGCTTTACTCACAATTTTTCCCTCTACGTACTTTTGTGAGACCTTATTCTCAGTGTTAACTAATATCAAAACCATCAAAAGAAACAGATTGACAGATTATGTTAGTAGCACTTGCTTGGGCTTGAAGTGTACAAAATACCAACCTTCAATTGAACATTTAGTCAATGAAATTCATCAACAAAAAAGTCACTAATAGGCAGCTTAGTTAAAGAATTTCTCCTCCCATTATGCATTTTTGTTATTTAAACTATAAATATATCAAAATTATGGGTTTTTTTTCTCAAAGTAGCACCCCACCTGAATTACGCTCGGTTTTTTGGTGAATTTTCACACACATAGAATCATAGAATCATAGAATCAAAGAGTTGGAAGAGACCTCATGGGCCATCCAGTCCAACCCCCTGCCAAGAAGCAGGAATATTGCATTCAAATCACCCCTGACAGATGGCCATCCAGCCTCTGTTTAAAAGCTTCCAAAGAAGGAGCCTCCACCACACTCAGGGGCAGAGAGTTCCACTGCTGAACGGCTCTCACAGTCAGGAAGTTCTTCCTCATGTTCAGATGGAATCTCCTCTCTTGTAGTTTGAAGCCATTGTTCCGCGTCCTAGTCTCCAGGGAAGCAGAAAACAAGCTTGCTCCCTCCTCCCTGTGCTTCCTCTCACATATTTATACATGGCTATCATATCTCCTCTCAGCCTTCTCTTCTTCAGGCTAAACATGCCCAGCTCCTTAAGCCGCTCCTCATAGGGCTTGTTCTCCAGACCTTTTATCATTTTAGTCGCTCTCCTCTGGACACATTTCAGCTTGTCAATATCTCTCTTGAATTGTGGTGCCCAGAATTGGACACAATATTCCAGATGTGGTCTAACCAAAATAGAATAGAGGGGTAGCATTACTTCACCAAGCTGAAAAGGTTGCCCATCACTGCTCTAGTCCATGGAAAGGGACTGCCTCCTGCTACTAATAGTGAGTTCTGGTGAGATTCTCCAATGGTCAGCAGGACTTACATCTCACCAAACACTTGGCTTTGTGTTTGCAGGATGAAGATGGGTGCCACTTGTCTGATGAAGACATCGCAGCTGAAGCTGATACCTTCATGTTTGAGGGTGAGATGCCAGGCTTATACTTCATCTGCCACTGTCAGCAGTGACCCAGAGGGAAGGAGGAAGGGATAAAGGGATATTTGGGGGTTGGGATCCATCACAATGAGGGAAAGAGGGGAGGATATAAAAAAAGTAAATATAAAACAAAATAAATAAAATAGTCTGATATGTGTCGTTGGGAAGAAGCATTACAGTTTTTATGGAATGTTTTGCCTGGACTCCCTCTTTGAACTTGAAAATATCTCTCTTCTTTGATGAAACATGATGAAATCCTTAATTCTTTAAACTAGTGTTTCTCAACCTGGGGGTCGAGACCCCTGGGGGGGTTGCGATGGGGTGTCGGAGGGGTCACCAAAGACAATCAGGAAACACAGTATTTTCTGCTGGTCATGGGAGTTCTGTGTGGGAAGTTTGGCCCAATTCTATCATTGGTGGGGTTCAGAATGCTCTCTGATTGTAGGTAAACTATACATCCCAGCAACTACAACTCCCAAATGTCAAGGTCTATTTTCCCCAAACTCCAACAGTGTTCACATTTGGGCATATTGAGTATTTGTGCCAAGTTTAGTCCAAATCTATCATTGTTTGAGTCCACAGTGCTTTCTGGAGATAGGTGAACTACAACTCCCTAACTCAAGGCCAATGTCCACCTAAACCTTTCATTATTTTTTGCTGATCATGGGCATTCTGTGTGCCAAGTTTGGGTCAATTCCATCTCTGGTGGAGTTCAGAATGCTCTTTGATTGTAGGTGAACTATAAATCCCAGCAATTACAATTCCCAAGATCCAGAGAATGAAAATACATCCTATCAGATATTTACATGACGATTTGTAACAGTAGCAAAATTCCAGTTATGAAGTAGCAACATAAATAATTTTAGGGTTGGGGGTCACCACAACATGAGGTACTGTATTAAGAAGGTTGAGAACCACTGCTTTAAACCATTTGATCCTTGTAAACATTAAGGAGGTTCTTCTATTTCATTTCCAGTGAGACAGAGTATATCACAGGCACTTTACAGAGAAAGAAAGTAGACACACAGACTATATAACTACACTGGTTACACCAACAAAAAAGGGGAAAACATTCCCATATATTCTAACACTCATTCATCATTCATTCATTCATTCTCCATTCATGCATTCCCATCCCTCCTTACATCTAGACCAGTGTTTCTCAACCTGGGGGTTGGGACCCCTGTGGGGGTCGCGAGGGGGTGTCAGAGGGGTCACCAAAGACCATCAGAAAACATAGTATTTTCTGTTGGTCATGGGTTCTGTGTGGGAAGTTTGGTCCAATTCTATCATTGGTGGGTTCAGAATGTTATTTCATTGTAGGTGAACTATAAATCCCAGCAACTACAACTCCCAAATGTTAAGGTCTATTTTTCTCAAACTCCTCCAGTGTTCACATGTCAGCATTTTGAGTATTCGTGCCAAGTTTGGTCCAGATCCTCAATGTTTGAGTCCACAGTGCTCTCTGGATGTAGGCGAACTACAACTCCAAAAGTTCAAGGTCAATGTCCACCAGATCCTCCCAGTATTTTCTCTTGGCCATGGGAGTTCTGTGTGCCAGGTTTGGTTCAATTTCATCATTGCTGGTGTTCAGAATGCTCTTTAATTATAGGTGAACTATATATCCAAGCCACTACAGCTCCGAAATGACAAAATCAAACCAGTATTCAAATTTGGGCATATTGGGTATTTGGGATTTAAAAATACACCTGCATATCAGATATTTCCATTACAATTCATAACAGTAGCAAAATTACAGATACGAAGTAGCAATGAAAATGTTATGGTTGGGGGTCACCACAACGTGAAGAACTGTACTAAGGGGTCGCGGCATTAGGAAGGTTGAGAACCACTGATCTAGACAGTAGAAGCAAACATGGGCCAGATTGCGGTCCCTGCAAATCGGCCATTTTGCAAATACACCATCTTTCTCCATTCCTTGGAGAAAACCATGGGCATCCAGACTCTGCTGTCTGCTACACTTTTGGATAGTAAGTTTTCTTCTTAAGTAGGGTGTATTGTGTTTGCTTCAACTTAAAGAATTTTTGTCTTTGACTATGTAAACATGTTGTTTTCAACCACAGTTAATTACTGTCTCTGTCCATGTCAGCAGTTCAGCAGTTCATGAATTCTTCACCTCCTTTTGTAGTTTTTCCATACTTTATTCTCAGAAATGCATCTTCAAACTTATTTAGGCCTCAGTCATACACCTTTCATACAATTTCATTCAATCTGCACATTATATTTATCACAACTACCCAGGCACATACATTGTCTCAGCTTGTATTTATTCCAGTTGTAAGTGTTCTCTGTGCCTGCATTTACTATCCCTTTCTGTCTGTATGTGTTTCACTCTCATATTTTAGGCCATGATACTACAGCAAGTGGCTTGTCTTGGGTACTGTACAATCTGGCCCAACACCCACACTACCAAGACCAGTGCCGGGAGGAAATCCAGGAACTGTTGCGTGATCGGGACATAGAAGAAATCGAATGGTAATGGACTGCAGGGCATAATTTGTAATGGGTAGCTTATGGTGGACTTGAGGCCAGATGTTCATTTTTTTAACTAGAAGAGGAATAAACTCTTCCTCCATGTATGCACACACACATACTAAACAAAGTGAACAAAAATGGTGTGATAAAAGTTACTTTTTTGGATGATTACCATATATTCCGCGGTACTAGACGACTTTTTAGGCATGTAAACCTTATAACATTTTGGGGGTCATCTAGTACGCTGGGTATAAAATAAAAATAATAATTAAATTACTTAATATGGCTGCCTTGGCCTCAGGCTCACCTCCTCCTGCTGCTGCTCCTCTGTCTTGGTTCATGGCGGCCTCCCGGGCAGGCTCCCCGTCCTTCCTGGCTGCCTTCCTTGCAGAGGTCCAGGCCTCTCCTTTGTTGGTGGCCGGGCCCCTGGGGTGCTTCCCGCGCTGCTCAGGCCGCTCTCCTTCTTCCTGTCCATGCCTCGCAAGAAGTGCCTCTTCTCCCGCGAGACAACATTGTCTCGTGGGAGAAGAGGCACTTCGCGCTAGGCCTGGACAGGAAGAAGGAGAGCGGCCTGAGGTGCGCTGGGGGCCCTTCTGATCAAGCCGCTCTCCTCCTTCCTGTCCAGGTCTCGCGTGGTGCCTGGACAGGAAGAAATAGAGCGGCCTGAGGAGCGTCGGAGACCCTTCTGATCAGGCCACTCTCCTTTCTGTCCAGGTCTCGCGAAGTGACTGGACAGGAAGAAGAAGAGCGCCTGATTTGGGGAGCCGTCTTAAACGGCGAGTATATCCCCAACTCTCAATTTGGTTGCTAAAATTGGGGGATCGTCTTATAGCCCCAGTCGTTTTATACCCCGGAATATACGGTACTTCCAGATCTACCAGTATGGCTGCTGCCAAAGATCAGAGAAAAGGATTAACTACTGGCATTATGAGAGAAATGTAACTGGCTATTTTTTGCCTGGCTAAACCACAAAGGAAAGTGTTGTTAGGAACAAGAAGACACTTACAATCCCTTTCTAGATAAGCTGCAATCTGTTTTTGTTGTTCACTAGTACAAGCAAACAAAGACATTTTTGTTTAGGTTAGTCTTTGGCAGGGGTCCTCAAACTAAGGCCCGGGGGCCAGATGCGGCCCTCCAGGGTCATTTACCCAGCCCTCGCTCAGGGTCAACCTAAGTATGAAACTACTTGAAAGCACACAATAACAACAACAATCCTATCTCATCAGCCAAAAGCAGGCCCACACTATCCATTAAAATGCTAATAAGTTTATATTTGTTAAAACTGTTCTTAATTTTAATTTTTGTATTGTTTTAAAATGTTTTTTGCACTATAAATAAGATATGTGCAGTGTACATAGGAATTCATTCATGTTTTTTCAAATTATAATCCGGCCCACCAACAGTTTGAGGGATTGTGACCTGGCCCTCTGTTTAAAAAGTTTGTGGACCCCTGGTCTTTGGCATGCAACCTGTTCTGTTCTCAAATGGTTTTGTTCTAACTTATTGAGTGCTGGTCATATCTATTTATTGATGTATTGCTAATTCCATTTTATTTTGTTTTTGTGTTTCACTTCTAAACAATTGTTTTAATAATTACAATCTGCTCTCCACATTTGCAGGTCTTGCTTTTGCAGAGGTGATTATTATATTCTCTCTCAGAATCTCTAGGTTCTCCAGAGTGATTCTAAGATCAAAGGGCATTTCCTTTTTACTCATAGCTTTTCCATTTTTGTAGGGGTCCTGCATCTTTAATCCCCATGAAAGTGTATTGGCTACTATAGTGCAGTAGTTTGTTTTTAATCCTTAAGAGTCCAGTGTTATTAAATGTCTGTTTTATGTTCTGTTTTCGATCCATTCTTGCTCTTAATTGATTATAGGTTTTTAAAGTAATCATTTCTGGCAAAAAGTCAGAGTATAAATCAAATTACTAAGCAACCCCTTCTCCAAATCCTATTAGAGCAGGGGTCTTCAAACTTTTTAAACAGAGGGCCAGCTTCACAGGCACTCAAACTGTTGGAGGCCAGATTATAATTTGAACACCCCCCCCCCCATGAATGAATTCCTATGCACACTGCACATATCTTATTTGTAGTGCAAAAACACTTTAAAACAATAAAACAATTAAAATGAAGAACAATTAAAATGAAGAACAAGTATTTCAATGGGAAGTGTGGTCCTGCTTTTGGCTGATGATATAGGATTGTTGTTGTTCTGTGCTTTCAAGTCATTTCAGACTTAGGTTGACCCTGAGCGAGGGCCGAGTAAATGACCTTGGAGGGCCGTATCTTGCCCTTGGGCCTTAATTTGAGGACCCCTGTATTAGAGTCATAGAACAAATGGAGATATAGCCACTAACATAAAACTAATGTATCAATAAGGATCTATTCTCGGCAGTATTCAATCCATTTATGTCATCTATATCATTCCTCAGGATCCTATGGGGTGTTTTGTCCCTTGAACTCGGACCATAACAAATGGAGCCCTTTTTGAAGTAAAGGCTTTTCATGAAGCGTCAACAAATCATCGTGAACAGTAGGTCTAATGCTTGGTCCCTTTCTCTTCTCAGGGATGACCTCTCCCAGATGCCCTTCACCACCATGTGCATTAAGGAGAGCTTGCGCCTCCACCCCGCAGTCACAGTCATTTCTCGAAGCTGCAATGAGGATGTGAAAATGCCTAGTGGACAGGTTATCCCCAAAGGTATCTATCCAGGGAGGGATCTACTACTTGATGGACTCTCTATTCTCCTTTATCTCAAAGGAGTAGCAGTCAGTATACGTGTGAAGGAACTGCTGGCTACCATGTTTTTGCACTGTTAGCATGACATTGTGGAGCCCCCAATGGCGCAGTGGGTTAAACCCCTGTGCCGGCAGGACTGAAGACCGACAGGTCGCAGGTTCGAATCCGGGGAGAGGCGGATGAGCTCCCTCTATCAGCTCCAGCTCCTCATGCGGGGACATGAGAGAAGCCTCCCACAAGGATGATAAAAACATCAAATCATCCAGGCGTCCCCTGGGCAACGTCCTTGCAGACGGCCAATTCTCTCGCACCAGGAGTCACTCCTGACACGACAAAAAAAAAAAGCAGGTGAAACCAAGTGAATGTTAGAATTTCAAAACTTTCTGTATTTTAGAAGGTAGATTGACTCTGTGGTTTGTTCACATTGCTCACTACATTAGTTCATTTGAAGTGAGTGCTTGTTTTCCTTTTTCATAGAATTTCACTGCAACTGACTTTGTTTGATTATTCTTAACAATATCCCAACTTTCCTCCAAGGAGCTCTAATTGGAGATACATGTCTTTCTTCCCCCACCTCACTTTCCCCTCGCAATTGTGTAAGGTAGCTCAGGCTGAGAGAAAGGGAGAGTGCGACTTGCCGGGCAGGCACAATGTGACCCAGTAGGTGTAATGGATCACTGGTGATTATCCTCAAGTGTCTGCAAGATATGAGCAAAAAGCATGTCACTTCCAAACCATAAGTGGGGAAAAAACAGTATGCTTTTCACAATCATAATTGTGAATGAGGAATTACGGAGAAACCTATGTATATTGAGGACTCAAGCTACAC
This sequence comes from Anolis sagrei ordinatus, assembly GCF_025583915.1. NCBI lineage: Eukaryota > Metazoa > Chordata > Lepidosauria > Squamata > Anolidae > Anolis > Anolis sagrei. Next base: position 142,900,010 of record NW_026845477.1, on the reverse strand, counting down.
ATTAGATGTTTTACTACTCTCGTGAAAAACTGAAAATTGGAAGATGTGCTGTCATTTTTTCAATGTTTATTCCCCTTCCCAATGATTATGTTCCACTGTTTGCCTCTTGAAGGAGCAACAAAATACAAGCTTTATTTACAATATTTATATGCCGCCCTTCTCACCCCCAAAGGGACTCAGATCGGCTTACAAGATATATATACATACAATATATTATATTATTAGCATAGTAGGTAAAGGTAGTCCCCTGACATTAAGTCCAGTCATGTCTGACTCAGGGGTGTGGTGCTCATCTCCATTTCAAAGCCGAAGAGCCAGCGTTGTCCGTAGACACCTCCAAGGTCATGTGGCCGGCATGACTGCATGGAGCGCCGTTACCTTCCCGCTGGAGCGGTACCTATTGATCTACTCACATTTGCATGTTTTCGAACTGCTAGGTTGGCAGAAGCTAGGGCTGACAGCGGAAGCTCAGCAGCTCAGTGCTTTAACCCACTGCGCCACCGGGGGCTCCTTATTAGCATAGTACAATATCAGTATTAAATATTACTATACTGTATTATACCATTACATGTAATATAAATATATAATTATAATATCATATTATTGGTATTAGTATTACATTGCATTACATTATAATATTATAAATATTATATTATATACAATATATTAGATTGCATTATATTATATTATTAACATAGCACAGGAAACAATTTATTATTTATTTATTTAGAACTTTTATATACCGGTCTTCTCAACCTCCGGAGAGGGACTCAGGCCAGTTTACAAGATTCATAAACAGTAGTTTAAAAACATCACACCCCATAACACACCAATACATAAAATACACTAAAAAGCCTTTCCAGAATAGGAAACTCCAGCAATATGTCCCAGAAGCACTTTATCAGAGTTTTAAGATGGTCTGCACATTGCACTTACCCTAAAATCCTACATCCACTTGTCACACCCAGCACTTTTTAATCTGTACCCATTACATTTGGCCCGGACCTAGTTTTATTGTGTTATGGTGTGTTGTTTTTATTGTTTACTGCTATTGTTTTAATGTTTGATTTGCTTTAAGTTATGTGTTTTGTTATGCTGTTGTTTTATTGAGGCCTTGGCCTGTGTAAGCTGCATCGAGTCCTTCGGTAGATGCTAGCGGGATACAAAGAAAGTTAATAAATAAATGAATAAATAAATAATAAAAAGCAATCATATACTTACATAAGGCCAAGTCGTCAAAGAGAAATGACAGTTCATTACCATCCGTCCGTGTGGTCAAAAGTTATTGACTTACTCATCAAATGCTAAATTCCAGAGCCAGGTTTTCACCAATTTTCTAAAAGTCAGGAGAGAAGGGGCAGAGATCTAATCTCCAGTGGGAGAGAGTTCCAGAGCCGAGGGGCCACCACCGAGAAGGCACTGTCCCTCGTCCCCACCAGACGCACTTGCGAGGGTGGTGTGACCAAGAGCAGGGCCCCTCCAGAAGATCTTAACAACCTTGATGGTTCATAAGGGAGAATCCGTTCGGACAGGTAAACTGGGCCGGAGTCGTTTAGGGATTTATAGGTCAACAGCAGCACTTTGAATTGTGCTCGGAAGCTGATTGGCAGCCAGTGGAGCTGGTGCAACAGAGGAGTAGTATGCTCCCTGTACCCCGCTCCTGTTAGTAATCTGGCTGCCGCTCGTTGGACTAGTTGAAGCTTCCGGACAGTCTTCAGAGGCAACCCCACGTAGAGAGCGTTGCAGTAATCTATACGGGATGTAACCAGAGCGTGGACCACTGTGGCCAAGTCAGACTTCCCAAGGTGGAACTGTCTTCTGAATCCATCTCTCTTCACTCTGGCCCAGAGCGGCAGTTGGTGCTGGGGAGAGGGGACCCAACTGATGACATATCAAGCTTTCATTACTCTTCCCTCCCCAGGAGTCATTTGCCTCATCAGTATATATGGGACCCATCACAATCCTGCTGTGTGGCCGGAGCCCGAGGTACTGTTTCCCAGTCTTTGATATTCCCAGTTTCTTCTGTCCAGTAGACAGTTTTCTTGTATTGACCCAGGGAGGTGAGACTTTTTTGTTTTCAAATTCACTTTTTGCTTTTTTAATCAGTTGCTAACCATTCCTTTCTCTTTAGACAGGCAGTTTACAATTCTTACTGCCTTAAAATTGTGAATTCTTAATTTCTTAAAAGAAGATACTGCAATTTACATTTAAAAGGTCTTTTTCTCTCTTTTTTTCTCTCTGCTTTTTCCTTTTTCTAACAGTAGAATATGTCCATTTTGAGGGTAAAAGGGTAAAAGTCATTTGCTCATTTGCTTGGTACTTGCCATTAATTATGTAGTTGAAAATTCATTAATTTCTTCTCTTCTTTTTTTCTCCTCTTATTATTTATTTATTTTATTTACAGTATTTATATCCCGCCCTTCTCACCCCGCAGGGGACTCAGGGCGGATTACAGCGTACACATATATGGCAAACATTCAATGCCAATTTTGACATACAACATATACAGACATAGACAGAGGCTATTTAACTTTTTCTGGCCACCAGGGGAGCCGTCGCTTTCATCGTCCATCTGCGACACTGATGAAGTACTTCCGCATTCCCTGCATGCTTTTTGCTGAAGTCTTTATGGCCTCATAAATCAGTTAATTTAGTCTCCCCACACTTTAAGGTGGTACCTTATTTTCCTACTTGACAGATGCAACTGTCTTTCAGGTTGCAAAGGTCGACAATGGGCTACACAATTGGTTGGAAACCCACTTCAACCCGGGCTGACTTCGAACTCATGGCCTTTTGGACAGAGTGATCTTAATGCAGCTGACACTCAGCCAGTTGCGCCACAATATCGGTCTTCAATCCCGGCCACAATCTTCCTCCTTGGACATAGATTTATTGACTTTCTGTGCTCTTAATTGGACTTTAATTTTAACTCTGAAGGGTATAAAGGGTTAAAAAAGGTGAACAAAAAGCAAAATAAATAAAAGTTATTGAATTGGTTGGCAATTTTTACTGGAAAAAAAGCAGCCACAAGAAATATGTGTGTCATTCTTTCTCCACCTCAGGACATTGCTTTTTTGGAAAGGCCGTGTCCTTCCCATGGGGAATTCTGCATTTCTTCAGCTCATCCTGTAAAGCTATCCCTGATAAAAGAGTTCACACATCACCCTAAACCATTTATTTAGTCTAGGTGACCTTCCTGACCCTTAAAGGGTATTTGGAAGATACTTTAAATCATTGCTGTCAGGAGCAGATAGATCTGGTCTCGCTGCAATGCTCAAGTTTTTGTAATCAGTTGCTGACAAGATGTCTAGCTTCATAAATTACTGCAGTTTCAGCATAATTCCCAAAAAAGCACAAATCATATATCATGAAGCAGCAGCATCAAAAGTACAGAAACTGAATATTAAAAGTGTTAAATTAAACAACATAGTCTGAATATGTATTGTCGAAAGCTTTCATGGCCGGAATCACTGGGTTGTTGTAGGTTTTTTTGGGCTATGTGACCATGGTCTAGAGGCATTTTCTCCTGACATTTCGCCTGCATCTATGGCAAGCATCCTCAGAGGTAGTGAGGTCTGTTGGAACTAGGAAAATGGGTTTATCTATCTGTGGAATGTCCAGGGTGGGACAAAGAACTCTTGTCTGTTGGAGCTAGGTGTGAATGTTTCAACTGACCACCTTGATTAGCATTTAATGGCTTGGAAGTGCCTGGGGGAATCTTTTGTTGAGAGGTGATTTGATGTGCCTGATTGTTTACTCTCTGATATATAAACCCATTTTCCTACTTCCAACAGACCTCACTACCTCTGAGGATGCTTGCCATAGATGCAGGCGAAACGTCAGGAGAAAATGCCTCTAGACCATGGCCATATAGCCCGGAAAAACCTACAACAACCCGTAGTCTGAATAGTTTTTATAATGGATTGCTGTGGGCTTTTATAATTCTTCTGAAAAGTATTTGCACTTGCAACTAGAACAAAAGAAGAACCAGATTATGGCTTAATGAGAGCTATTGTTTTCTTTCTTTCAGACACTGTTATGAGGCCCCTTTCTATATTATAGATTAGTTTTTTCCAGCATCCACTCCCTAGTCAGTGCTTCTTCTTGTGGGAATACTAGTATGTCTATTTTATGCTTGCATTTGACACAAGGTTAATTCAGTGTCATGGTAATTTCCTTACATACACATGCTCTGTAATTTCTAGCCACATAGTTTCCTCACTGTCGGCATTGGGCTATTTGAGATTTTTGGGACGCTGTAAATTGGGAAAGCCTATGAAAATGCTCAGCCACAGAAAGACTTAATGTCCCATTCTGGGAACTCACCTAACTTCCTGCTTCTTCTCACACTCATGGAACCTGTTTTTGAAATCTGTTGTCATTCTCACAGGTTTATAACCCACACCGCTTTGACCCAGCAACCTCAAAGCAACAGTCCCCCCTGGCCTTCGTCCCCTTCTCTGCAGGACCAAGGTGAGCAGGAATTCACAGGTTCCCAAAAATGTAGTCTTTGGAGTGAGTCTTTCAGTCAATGGTGGTGTCTCTGTCAGTGAGGCAATGAATGCCAACCCTGACTTAAAGGAAGTAAGGCACAGAAATTATTTTAGGAATAGGTTCAGTGCCTTGAATGTTCAGACTGAAATCCAGAATAGATTAAGATTCCTTCTCCATATATACACATTAATACGTAAGTTCAGAATCACCAGTGTTGTGTGCCTCCTGTCATTTGGCAAGATTTTGTTTGATGAAGTTTACAAGTATAAAACTATTAACTGTCCCCTGCCACACGTTGCTGTGGCCCAGTATGTTGATCTGGAAAATAAAGTAATGAGAAAGTGTTGGTTTCTAATATATGTAATGTCTTGATACTTGTGGGTAAACAGTATTTCTTGCTGTTTCTTTGTCAGTGTTGATGTGGAGAGTGTCTGGTTTGCCCACCCTGGAACATGCAACGTATCATTGTCCTTCTTTAAGGGTCCCTTTAAAATCTATGATACTATATCTCTCTGTGTGTGAATCATATCTGTCTATTTATCTATCTAATCTATGGCTGGATAGCTCTTTGTCAGGAGGACTTTGATTACGTTTTCTTGCCCTGATGACAGAAGTTGAACTGGATGGCCTTGAGTATTTTCTGTTGGTCATGGGGGTTCTGTGTGGAAAGTTTGGCCCAATTCTGTCATTGGTGGGGTTCAGAACACACTTTGATTGTAGGTGAACTATAAATCCCAGTAACTACAACTCCCAAATGTCAAGGTCTATTTCCCCCAAACTCCACCAGTGTTCATATTTGGGCATATGGAATATTCGTGCCAAGTTTGGTCCAGATCCATCATTGTTTGAGTCCACAGTGCTCTCTGGATGTAGGTGAACTACAACTCCCAAACTCAAGGTCAATGCCCACCAAACCCTGTGTGGGAAGTTTTCCTCAATTCTGTCCGTGGGGTTCAGAATGCTCTTTGATTGTAGGTGAACTGTGAATTCCAGTATCTACAACTCCCAAATGTCAAGGTCTATTTCCCCCAAACTCCATCTGTGTTCATATTTGGGCTTATTGAGTGCTTGTGCCAAGTTTGGTCCAGATCCATCATTGTTTGAGCCCACAGTGTTCTCTGGATGTAGGTGAACTACAACTCCCAAACTCAAGGTCAATGTCCACCAAACCCTTCCAGTATTTTCTGTTGGTCATGGGAGTTCTTTGTGCCAAGTTTGGTTCAATTCCATCGTTGATGGAGTTAAGAATGCTCTTTGATTGTAGGTGAACTATAAATCCCAGCAACTACAACTCCCAAATGACAAAATCATAATTTTTGAGTGATGGTCACTCTTTGTGTTGTGAGACGTTTTGTTGCCAAATTTGTTGTGATTTCGTTCATTGGTTCTTTTGTTTTTAAGGTATTCATTATGCACAGAGCATTTATATATATATAGATTATCCAGAGAAAATAGCAAAAGTACAATATAAACAAGCTATCCAATACATGTAATCAAAATATACAAGATTCTCAAACAATATTAAACTAAAAATCCCTAAACTTTGGAAAACAAGGTTTTTCATTGAGATTTAAAAACAATGAGGAACATAGCTTCCCAAGGTGCTGAAGCCTATGTCTCAGAGACTCTCAATGAAAATCTGGACTGCATTTATCCTCCCACTGACATGGAAGCCATCAGATATCATTCTTTGAGGTCTGATAATGGCACCAACCAATATGGATCCTTTTTTAATGCTAGTAAAATTAACAGGTGGATTCAACAAGGCATCGGTCAAGACCAAAATTATTGATCTTCAAGGAATGAAAATGATTTGCGGAGCTCGTTTACAAAAGGTACTAAATCCTGGGTTGTTGTAGGTTTTTTCGGGCTATGTGGCCATGTTCTAGAGGCATTCTCTTCTGACGTTTCGCCTGCAACTATGGCCAGCATCCTCAGAGGTAGGCAAGCTACCTCTGAGGATGCTTGCCATAGATGTAGGTGAAATGTCAAGAGAGAATGCCTCTAGAACATGGCCATATAGCCCAAAAAAACCTACAACAACCCAGTGATTCCAGCCATGAAAGCCTTTGACGGTATTAAATCCATTTGAAGCAATTTTGCAGGAATAAAACAACGTGCTAAGGACATGCATTTTTTTGTGGTACATTACATACATTTGACAGTTTTGATCTGTGCATAATATTCTATTTATTTATTTATTTATTTCGCGTATTTCTACCCCGCCCTTCTCAACCCCCGAGGGGGGACTCAGGATGGCTTACAAAAGGCACAATTCGATGCCAACACAAACAATAAGATAAAACATATATCAACAGCAATTATAAAACAATTAAAACAATCAATTATACATCACAATGAATAAAACCAGTCTAATACTCAACGTTCACCAGCTCAGAATCCGTAAATTCATTCCACATTGTCAAATCCTATCAATTCTAGTCGCCATTCTCCTTTGTCTATCTGCCAGATTACCCAAAGGCCTGGTCCCATATCCATATTTTTAGTTTCCTTCTAAAAGAGAGGAGGGATGTCAATGACCTAATTTCCCCGGGAAGTGAATTCCACAGGCGAGGGGCCACCACCGAGAAGGCCCTGCTCCTTGTCCCCACCAATCTGACTTGTGATAGAGGTGGGGCCGAGAGCAGGGCCTCCCCAGAAGATCTTAAACTTCGAGGCGGGACGTAGAAGGAGATGCGTACGGACAGATATGCTGGGCCGGAACCATATAGGGTTTTGTAGGTCAAAACCAGCACTTTGAATTGTGCTCGGAACTGGATCGGCAGCCAGTGGAGGGGTGGTATGTTCCCTATATGATGCTCCGGTGAGTAATCTGGCTGCCGCCCGTTGGACTAATTGAAGTTTCCGAACAGTCTTCAAAGGCAACCCCACATAGAGTGTGTTGCAGTAATCTATTCGGGATGTAACAAGAGCGTGGACCACTCTTGCTACTCCTAGCCAACAATGTGCTGCCACCAATAACTCATTTTTCCATTTTGGGAGGATTTGGTACCTATTGGAAACAAACTCCATGTTTGGATTTGTTATAGTGATGTGCAGAAGACCACTTGTTGACTTGAAAAAGGCATTTGTAAGATACAAATCATCCATTATTTGGTCTCCAGAACTCCTTGCAGCCCTGCACTCTTAATAAGTGTATCAGATACCATGTCACGAGGATTTTTTTCTCCCCTTCCCTTAACTCATTGAACTGTCATGGCATGTGACTCTTCAGAACAAACAAACAAAAAACTCAGGACACTGCAAATTTGCCCCAGGAAACTCCTGAACTGAAAAACATGATGAACTCGATAGCCATCTTTGGTTTGTCCCTCATGAAAAGACCTTCTTCAGCTTTCCCCCTTAGGAATAACATACAAGCCTCACCACCTCATGGTTTCTTTTCACAGTAGAACACCAGCCTGTTTCATCCCCTTTTGGTGCTAGGATATGGCATTTTCCATAAAACGTACTTTTCTCCTCTTTGCAGGAACTGCATTGGACAGAATTTTGCCATGGCGGAGCTGAAAGTGACCTTAGCTCTGACGTTGCTCCGGTTTGTGGTGCGTCTGGATGAGAAAAGTCAGACTGTACGGCGCAAGCCAGAATTAATCCTGAGAGCTGAGAATGGGCTGTGGCTTCAGGTGGAACCTCTGCCAGCCAAGCCTTGAACAGGAAGCCCTCGCTGTCTCCAACCACAAACTGGAAGTTTTAGTACTGGATCTGCACAGAGGATTTGTGGTGGTTGGGAGCTTTCTGCCTAAACTAAAGCAGCACACTGTTGTTTGTGCACCTCCATCACTGTGCCTTCCTTACCATTGCTCCTTAGCTTTGATATTATGACGGAGAGAAAGAGACATTCTAACAGTTATGTCCTACTACATTAAAGTCTTACAGGTTGCAACAGTGAAAATGTAGTTTGCTATTGTTTTAAACTTACAGCAGTACTTCTTGCGCCATGCTGTCTGGAGAGCTCTAACCTAACCATAGTCTTGGTTGCAAAGAATGATATCTTAAGGCTAATATTCCAAACACTCTTTGTTTTTAAGTCATGTTTGTTTGAGAAAGAGAGAACATGATAATACAGCAATACTAAAACAAGCAAAATGTTGTGTTGCCATTACGGATGAACTCCGTCGCCAGTCTGACAACGGTGGATCCGCGCTACTGGTACTTCTCAACCTTACTGCAGCATTTGACACCATCAACTACGATCTAATGATTCACCGTCTTGCCACGTCTGGAGTTCGTGGTCAGGCCCTTAATTGGTTCAACTCATTTCTCCGGAAACGGAGTCAACGAGTGGAGTACATGGATCAAGTCTCCGATAGATCCCCCCTCCTATGTGGGGTCCCCCAAGGTGCAATTCTCTCTCCTCTTCAGCATCTACGTTAGACCCCTTGCTAGTTTGGCTCGGAGTTTCGGCCTGGACTGCTACCAATATGCGGATGATACCAAACTCCATCTGCGCCTGGAGCCTAGAGCAACGTCAATTCCAGACAATTTCACCCGATGTCTGGAGGCTCTGTCGAACTGGCTACGTGCTAGCAGACTTTAGATGAACCCAGCGAAGACTGAGATTTTCTGGCATGGCCGCCCGGCAGGTCTGACTCTTCCGTTACCCACTTTTGATGGTGCCACCCTATCTCCATCTACCACTGTTAAGAGCTTAGGTGTCGTCCTGGATTCGCAGCTGACAATGTCGCTGCTGCCAGCAAACAGGCCTTTTTCCATCTACGACAAGCGAGGCAACTTGCCCCCTACCTATCTGACAAGGCTCTGGCAACTGTCATCCATGCCACGGTCATGTCTTGGCTGGACTATTGCAACGCCCTGTATGTTGGCCTTCCGATGTCTACGACCCGAAAGCTCCGTATTGTTCAGAATGCGGCAGCCAGGTTACTCACAAGAACGCCCATGAAATGCCGTATAACACCAGTGCTGCAACATTTACATTGGCTTCCAACTGAGTACCGTGGCCTGTATAAGATGTTAGTTCTGACCTTTAAAATTCTTTACGGTCAGGGTCCATCGTACCTTAGGGACCGCCTCTCCTTCTCCCATCATCGGAGGTCGCAATGACCAGCCCAACGCGACTTACTCTATATACCGGGTCCTAGAGAAGTGCACTTGGAAAGTACCAGACGCAGGGCTTTTTCTATTTCTGCCCCTGCCTTATGGAATTCCTTGCCGCCCTATATGAGAGCCATGCGTGACTTAGGGCCTTTTACTCTAGCACTTAAGACCTGGTTTTTTACTAGAGAATTCGATCTCTGTTAATTTTTAATTTCTGTATGTTTGTATTTTATCTTTTACAATTTTGCTGTAAATCACCTAGAGCATTCTCGGATGGAGGGCGATTAATAAGTAATTAAATATGATATGATATATAACAACAAAACTACACAACTACATTGTACCTACAACTACAAAACTACAACTTGTACAAAGCACAAAAACAACACACATATGTTGTTGTTGTTCATTCGTTCCGTCATTTCCGACTCTTCGTGACCCCACACCAGAGCTCCCTGTCAGCCGTCACCACCCCCACCTCCTTCAAGGTCAATCCAGTCACTTCAAGGATGCCATCCATCCATATGTTATGAACCCCAAAAGGTTCCTGTTCTTTTGTGCAGAGTGTTCAAGGAATAGTAAGGCAGTTTAGACCAATGAGACACTTTAGAGACCAAATTTGGTTTTAACACTATTCATGTAACATTTATTGAAATACAATCACCATAGAATCACATCAGAATCATATCAAGAGAGAGCTCTCGTGCACACGTACATTCACACATACTCACACACACACAGGCCTTCTCCAGACGAAGATGATCAGCTTTCCTCTGAGAAGGTGTGGATGTTCCTGGTTGCCGCGGATCAGGAAGCGTGCATGTTCTTGGGGTTCCCTGCATTTATAGGCCAAAATCAATTTTTCTTCTTTTTAATAAACATGTTCTGTTCTTTCAAGTCCTTTCCAGTTCAGGACATCCTCATTCCAGGCCATATGACTTATGGGGTACCTCCTGCACACTCCTTACATGCTCGGTCACACACCTTATTGTTCATTGGTGTTCAGCTATGCCTTGCTGCCTCCTCGCTTCGACTGCCAAGTCCGACTCATATCATGCTTTGCACGAACTCCATGCTGTATTTTCCTCAGGCCTGTTTCTTCTGCATGCACTCAAACATTCACCCATTACACATACACACAAGAACTAAAGTAGCAAACAAAAAGTAAACAAACACTTGCTATCTGGTGGTTTTGTCCCTTATTATTCTACAAATAATATTATATAACATTTGGTAACATTCTACAAATTCATAAATTCTATCATTGACAAATCCCTCCATTGTTAATGTGAAAAGATAATAAGCCAAATGTAACCCACTTTCCTCCAAGGTGCTTCCCTTGCTTTGCTGATACCCTATTATTTTTCCAAAGCAAAGACTCAAATTCCTTGCACCAAATTCAATTTGCCATTCTGAAAAGGGAGCACAATCTCTCCCACTCCAGAGTTGGCTTTCACAAAGACTGAGACCATTTCTCCCCTTCCCCACCATAAATATTGGCCCTTGGTAAACCATGGTCTTATTGGCTATTATTCATGGATGTTTTCTTAACATGTTGCCAGTATGAGCCAGTAAATATGCATGCACAGGATCAAACCACATTTGGAAACAAACCACATTTGGAAACAGATGTCAAAATGAAGGTGTCATGAATGACTTTTCAATAACTTTGAAGCATAGGTTCTTTTTATTGCAATTTCCAGTGTGAGAAGGTATATCAGATTTCAGAAAACGTTTAGACAAAGAGTGACATTGGATATACAGACATACAGATTCTATGCAACTAAATTGGATTTACAATTACATTGGTTAACAAACAAAGGGGAATTACATTTTCACTCAACATTCACACCACATGTACAAGCATTCATCCTCAGGCATTCAAGTATTACCATATCATTTTCTCCCTCCTTGGAGAAGCACCTGTTAAGCCAGACCCTAATTTCTTGCAGCCTGCCAATGCATAGTTCCAAAACTTGCATAACACCAAAACTTCAAAACGCCAAAATGCCAAAACTTCTTTCCCTAAGAACAATGCCAAGGACCAGATCTCTGTTTTCCATACAGCAGAACCTGACTCCCTGCACAAAATCCAAGACTCCGAAAGCGCACTTCTTCCTCTTCCCTTGAGAAAGAAGCCCCAAAGTGACTAGAATCATGCTTTCCCATAGCATATCTGTCACTCTCCTTAGCTACACCATATCTCTCCTTCCCATGGAGCAGAGCATAGTAGGTGGAACAGACTCCTCAGGTCGGTCACACTTTGAGCATTATTAGACTGAGTCTTTTATAGGAATATTCTGCTCATGTAGTCCCAAAGTTGTAAATTAATAATAGACATCTTCCATCCTAGCTCCCTCTCAGTTTCCTGGCCAGATGTTGATCTTCATGATTGGTGTTGATCTTATGTTGACTTCCTTCTTAACATAAGGAATGGTGCAAACATTTCCTTAACTTGAAAGAACCATTGTCACAGTTCTTATCAATTCTCATTAGCAGGTTTTGATCACAGTTTCAGCAAGCAGGTAGTTAGTCATTGCAGGCTTTAATATTATACTGGTGTTTCCAAAATTATTAACTCCAACCATACAACTTCCATTTTTACATTCATTCCCACACATCATATTAAATTCATATTTGTCAAATCTGCACATTAAATTTCTTGTGACAAAGGTGTGTTCTTCCAGTTTTCATCTGTAAAGTACTAGAATGCTTGCTTTTAATTCAGTTATAAAGTCATTCTTTCTCGAAGTGTCACAGTCCCACACCAGGTAAGAGTCTTGAAGGGGGAACAACTGCATCTATAGGCAGTTAAGCCCTGCCTTTTACAATGTTACCCTTCTGATTGCAGCATGAGAGGTGTCTTATGTTGCATTACTTTTGTTTCACTCAGTTTTCAACAGGACAGTGAAATTTCACAGACAATTTTTTAAACAATAGGTTAGTAAGATGGGGTTTTTAAATTTCAAATGAAAAAGGCAAACAAGTAAAAAGAAGCATTCTAAAGCTCCACAATTTTTTCAACCAACCACAGATTCAAGACAGAGCTTCAGCTATCAGCCTGGGCAGAGGGCAGTGCTGAGCTTACAGAAGATCATTTTGGAAGTAGTTTATAGATAATAATTATAATCTCAACTTCTAATTAGCAGGCATGGGTCAAGATTCTTCATTGGCATTGTGCAGCACAACTCTTCACATGCAGAATTGCATATTAACAGTGTAAGACAACCTTTGTGTTGAACATATACAAGATCCTAAACAGCAGGTATTGGCGGGATCTAATGCTAGATTATCTGCTTTAAAATGGATTATATGAGTCGCCACTGCCAGATAATCTGTAATAAGAATCATAGAGTTGGAAGAGACTTGTGGGCCATCCAGTTCAACCCCTTGCCAAGAAGCAGGAATATTGTAATCAAAGCACCCCTGACAGATGGCCATCCAGCCTCTGTTTAATCAAGAAAACTATTTCTTGATTTAAGTCGTTGACGTGCTGGCTGATAGCCAAACAGGGGATGAGCTGGAGATGTCACTGCCTTGGTCCTTTCACTATTGGCTGCTACTTCCCGGCGGATGTCAGGTGGTGCAATACCGGCTAAACGGTGTAATTTCTCCAGTGGTGTAGGGCACAGACACCCTGTGATAATGCGGCATATCTCATTAAGAGCCACATCTACTGTTTTAGTGTGGTGAGATGTGTTCCACACTGGGCATGCATACTCAGCAGCAGAGTAGCATAGCGCAAGGGCAGATGTCTTCACAGTGTCTGGTTGTGATCCCCAGGTTGTGCCAGTCACCTTTTGTATGATATTGTTTCTAGCACCCACCTTTTGCTTGATATTCAGGCAGTGCTTCTTGTAGGTCAGGGCACGGTCCAGAGTGACTGCCAGGTATTTGGGTGTGCTGCAATGCTCCAGTGGGATCCCTTCCCAGGTAATCCTCAGAGCTAGGGATGCTTGTCTGTTCTTAAGGTGAAAGGCACACGTCTGTGTTTTAGATGGATTAGGGATCAGCTGGTTTTCCCTGTAATAGGCAATATTTTCGAACGATGCGCACAGACCCAAGTAAGGTGGCCTTTTGCAGTTGACAGATCGTGATTTTGTCAATGTTTATTGCTTCCAAATGCCGGCTGAGATCTTTTGGCATGGCACCCAGTGCGCCAATGACCACTGGGACCACCTGTACTGATTTATGCCAGAGCCTTTGAAGTTCGATTTTGAGGTCTTGATAGCGGCTGAGTTTTTACTGTTGTTTTTCCTCAATGTGGCTGTCACCTGGTATGGCAACATCAATAATTCAGACTTTTTTCTTTTCCACAATCATGATGTCTGGTGTATTGTGTTCCAAAACTTTGTCAGTCTGGATTTGATAGTCCCACAGTATTTTTGCATGTTCATTTTCCATGACCTTTACGGGTTTATGATCCCACCAATTCTTTGCTGCTGGCAGGTGGTACTTATTATTATTATTATTATTATTATTATTATTATTATAACTTTATTTGTACCCCGCTAGCATCTCCCAGAGGATTCGATGCGGCTTACAGTAGGCCGAAGCCCAAAACAATACAACAATACAACAGTACAATACCTAGCAAATAAAAACAGTTAAGCAGAAAGCAAACATACTTGTGACATATGTTGTTGTTATGCTGACAGGGGATAGGGAAAAGGCAGAACTACTTAATGCCTTCTTTGCCTCAGTCTTCTCACAAAAAGAAAGTCATCTTCAACCTCAGCAAGATGGAGTGGATGAGGGATTAGAGGACATCCAACCCTAAATTGGGAAACAATTCATCCAGGAATACCTGGCCGCTCTAAATGAGTTCAAGTCCCCAGGGCCAGATCAACTACACCCAAGAGTATTGAAGGAACTAGCGGAAGTCATTTCGGAACCATTGGCAACCATCTTTGAGAGTTCTTGGAGAACAGGAGAAGTTCCAGCAGATTGGAGGAGGGACAACGTGGTCCCAATCTTCAAGAAGGGAAAAAAGGATGACCCAAACAACTACCGTCTGGTCAGCCTCACATCGATACCAGGCAAGATTCTGGAAAAGATTGTTAAGGAAGTTGTCTGCAAACACTTAGAAACAAATGCAGTCATCGCTAATAGTCAACATGGATTTATCAAAAACAGGTCATGCCAGACTAATCTGATCTCTTTTTTCGATAGAGTTACAAGATGGATAAATGCGGGGAATACCATGGATGTAGCGTACCTGGCTTTCAGTAAGGCCTTTGACAAGGTCCCCCACGACCTTCTGGCAAGGAAACTAGTCCAATGTGGGCTAGGCAAAACTACGGTGAGGTGGATCTGGAATTGGTTAAGTGGACGAACACAGAGGATGATTCTCCCCAATGCTTCCTCTTCATCCTGGAAAGAAGTGACGAGCGGAGTGCCACAAGCGGGGTTCCATCCTGGGCCCGGTCCTGTTCAACATCTTTATTAATGACTTAGATGAAGGGCCTCAAACTACAAGAAAGGAGATTCCATCTGAACATGAGGAAGAACTTCCTGACTGTGAGAGCCGTTCAGCAGTGGAACTCTCTGCCCCAGAGTGTGGTGGAGGCTCCTTCATTGGAAGCTTTTAAGCAGAGGCTGGATGGCCATCTGTCAGGGGTGATTTGAATGCAATATTCCTGCTTCTTGACAGGGGGTTGGACTGGATGGCCCATGAGGTTTCCAACTCTTATGATTCTATTACTACTACTACTACTACTACTACTACTACTACTGTTATTATGCCTGTAAGACATAACTGGCGAATATGAAGATTGCAAGGTGCTGTCCCTTTGGCAACCTCTACACTGGAGAAAGAATGCAATTTGACAGCCCTGGGGCTGCCCTGGCTCAGTGCAATGGGATCCTGGGAGCTGTAGTTTGGTGAGGCCCCAGAGAAGGCTACAGACCTTGCAGAGCTACAACTCCCCCCAGGGTTGCCTCGCATTGAGCTAGAGCAGATCAAACAGTGTCAAGCTGCATTCACTCTCCAGTGGAGGTCTGACACAAGCTCCCTTTCTCCCCGGATCTCTCTCTCTTGATGTAATCCCGCCCTTCACACGTGACGCGAGGACAAAGCCACCCTTCCTGGTCTCATGACCGGATGCGTGGAGAGGCTCTGTTTACGATCCGGAGCCGGCCAGAGAGAGAGAGAGAGAGAGAGAGAGAGAGAGAGACGAAGAGAACAAGGAGCCCCATGGTGGCGTCGCCTGGACCCCCAAGGTGAGCCCAGTGGGAAGTGGCCTGTCAATCATCAGGGCTGCTTTTAGTTTGGGAGGGGGCTCCAATGTGGATGGCCCAGGAAACAAAAAGCTCTCCTAAGCCTTTCCTGACACTGTGTAACACGCTTTCTGTTCCTGGCTTATAAATGTCATCTCCTCCTAATTGGTTCTATCATAAAAACGTGGGGAAAGTTTCTTAAACTGCAAAAACTTTGTCTTTTTGCGGGACATCCTGCAGCACATGTTGCTTTTATAGTTTTCAATGAATCTCTCTTGGGGCCCTTCCACACAGCCCTATAACCCAGAATATCAAGACAGGAAATCCCACAATATCTGCTTTGAAGATCTACAGAGACACTCGCTGGAACACCTCAGCAAGCGAGAGTCCAAAAGTGGCAGGCTCAAACCCAGCACCTCAACCAATGGCTGATACCAAATGAGAGACTCCCTCCTGGGCACACAGAAGACTGGGCGACTTGGAAGGCACTGAACAGACTGCGCTCTGGCACCACGAGATGCAGAGCCAACCTTCAGAAATGGGGCTACAAAGTGGAATCCAAGATACGCGAGTGTGGAGAGGAGCAAAGCACAGACCACGTGCTGCAATGCAACCTGAGCCCTGCCACATGCACCATGGAGGACCTTCTCAAATTCCTAGGGCCCTTCCACACAGCTCTATAACCCAGAATATCAAGACAGACAATCCCACAATATCTGCCTTGAACTGGGTTATCTGAGTTCACACTGCCAAAGCAGAAAATGTGGGATTTTATTCAGTTGTATGCAAAATGAGAGACTCCCCCCTGGGCACACAGAAGACGGGGCGACTTGGAAGGCATGAACAGACTGCGCTCTGGCACCACGAGATGCAGAGCCAACCTTCAGAAATGGGGCTACAAAGTGGAATCCGACATGCAAGTGTGGAGAAGAGCAAACCACTGACCACCTGCTGCAATGCAACCTGAGCCCTGCCACATGCACAATGGAGGACCTTCTTGCAGCAACACCAGAGCACTCCAAGTGGCCAGATACTGGTCAAAGGACATTTAACCAGCTACCAAACTCACAAGTTGTGTATTTTTCTGTTTGTTTGCTTTGTTCTGTTAGAAATGTAATATAATGGACTAGCTGCTCTGACATGACAAATAAATACTGGGTTATCTGAGTCCACACTGCCATGTATCCCAGTACAAAGCAGTTGAAACATTCACAGCTAGCTCCAGCAGACAAGAGTTCTTTGTCTCACCCTGGTCATTCCACAAATATATAAACCCTTTTTCCTAGTTCCAACAGACCTCACTACCTCTGAGGATGCTTGCCATAGAGGCAGGCGAAACGTCAGGAGAGAATGCCTCTAGACCATGGCCATACAGCCCGAAAAAACCTACAACAACCCAACAAAGCAGATATTTTGGGATTTTCTGTCTTGATATTCTGGGGCATAGACACTGAGAACTGGGAAGCCCTGACCCTTGAGCACTCCAGCTGGAGGTCAGCTGTGACCAGCAGTGCTGTAGAATTTGAAGAGGCACGAATGGAGGGCGAAAGAAAGAAACGTGCATCAAGCCAACCCCAACCGGGACCGCCTTCCACCTCGAAACCAACGCCCTCACTGCGGGAGAAGATGCAGATCAAGAATAGGGCTCCACAGTCACCTACAAACCCATCGCCAGGACACTGATCTTGGATGACAATCCTACTCGAACTATGAGGGATCGCCTAAGTAAGTAAGTAAGTAGTATTCTGGGGTATAGGGCTGTGTAGAAGGGCCCATGGAGCCTCATCCAATTCAAGATAGTTGGTGGCAGCCACAAAAACGACGTTTCTGGAGTATAACAACTACTTTCAAAGTAAGTACCGCACAGGAAATGACACTTTCGGACCAGGAACAGTTTTTTTTTTTCAAATTTTGTTACATAGTGTTGTCTGCTTTAACATCTGCATCTACACTGAGATATAATCCAGTTTAAAGCAGATAATCAGCATTCAGAAACTGGATTGTATGGCAATGTAAATGATGTCTCAGCTTTTCTGTTTCTCTCAAGGCAGACCTGGGGACAATGGGGATTTATCCACCTCCATATATATATATATAGAGAGAGAGAGAGAGAGAAAGAGAGAGAGAGAGAGGAGGTGGATAAATCCCTATACACACACACACACACAAGCCGTCCCATGCCACGTGTTGCTGTGGCCCAGTCTGTGTATATGTGTTTTGTGTGTATATATTTGTGTATATGTGTATATATGGTTTTGCGCATGCATTGTAATGTATATTTATTTTTTGGCTTTTTAAGTCTCTTCCACTGTGCTTTTCAGTGTTTTTAGGAGTGATGGTCATTTGTTGCCCTGATAGATATATTGTGTCCAAATTTGGTGTCAATTCAGCCAGTGGGTTGTTGTAGGTTTTTTAGGCTGTATGGCTATGGTCTAGAGGCATTTTCTCCTGACGTTTCGCCTGCATCTATGACAAGCATCCTCAGAGGTAGTGAGGTCTGTTGGAAGTAGGAAAATGGGTTTATATATCTGTGGAAAGACCAGGGTGGGACAAAGAACTCTTGTCTGCTGGAGCTAGGTGTGAATGTTTCAACTGACCACCTTGATTAGCATTTAATGGCTTGGAAGTGCCTGAAGGAATCTTTCTCTGAGAGGTGATTTAATGTGCCTGATTGTTTACTCTCTGTTGTTTTGCTGTTGTAATTTTTGAGTTTTTTTAATACTGGTAGCCAGATTTTGTTCATTTTCATGGTTTCTTCCTTTCTGTTGAAATTGTCCACATGCTTGTGTATTTCAATGGCTTCTCTGTGTAGTCTGACATGGTGGTTGTGAGAGTGGTCCAGCATTTCTGTGTTCTCAAATAAAATGCTGTGTCCAGGTTGGTTCATCAGGTGCTCTGCTATGGCTGATTTCTCTGGTTGAAGAAGTCTGCAGTGCCTTTCACGTCCCTTGATTCGTGTTTGGACAATGCTGCATTTGGTGGTCCCTATGTAGACTTGTCCACAGCTGCATGGAGTACGGTAGACTCCTGCAGAAGCGAGAGGATCCCTCTTGTCCTTTGCTGAACGTAGCATTTGCTGGATTTTCTTGGTGGGTCTGTAGGTGGTTTGTATGTTGTGTTTCCTCATCAGCTTCCCTATGCGGTCAGTGGTTCCCTTGATGTATGGCAAGAACACTTTTCCTCTGGGTGGATCTTCATCTTTACTCTCGTGGCTTGTTCTCGGTCTTGCAGCTCTTCTGATGTCTGAGGTGGAGTATCCATTGGCCTGGAGAGCCCAGTTGAGGTGGTTCAGTTCATCTTGGAGGAGGTGGGTGCAGTGGTTTTTGAGTTATGTTAATCCCACAAGCGGACATTACATACACACACATACACACACACACAGACACACACACACACACACACACTAGCTGTACCTGCCACAAGTTGCTATGGCCAACCTTCCCTCCCTCTTTCTCTCATTCTTTCTTTCTCTCCTTCCTTCCCAACCCTCCCTCTTCCCTTCCTCCCTTCCTCCCTCCCTCCCTTCCTTCCTTTCTTTCTCTCCTTCCTTCCTTCTCTACGTCTTTCCTTCCTTCTCCTCCATTTTTCTTTTTCTCCTTTTTTCCTTCTCTACCTATTCATGGACTGTAACTCCCAGCAGTCCTCCTGGCTGATCTATCTACTTACTATCTATCTCTATGTAATCTATCTCTCTTATCTATCTGGAGGATTGCTAGGAGTTGTAGTCCAGGAATAAGAAATAAGAAATATGTACAGATTGGGATGCTCTCAAAGAAATCCAAGGAGAAGTAAGCTTGCAGCTTGGAAGCAGAACATTTGGAGCATCCTCCTCTCATAAGGGGTCTGGTCTAGCGGGTGCTGGGAGCTGTTGTTTTTGCACATGCGCTCTATCGTCATTTAGCTTTTTTGGGTTTCTGCTAATTTTGGGAGGGGTTTATGAATGATGGTCACTCGTTGGTCTATTAGGGGTGTAGTGTCCAAATTTCATGTCAATTTGTCCAGTGGTTTTTAAGTTATGTTAATCCCACAAATAAACATTACATTTTTATTTATATAGGAATATATACACTAGCTGTACCCACCACCTGTTGCTGTGGCCAACCTTCCTCTTTCTCTCCTTCTTTCTTTCTCTCCTTCCTTCCTTCCCTTTTTTTCTTTCATTCTCTCCTTTCTTCCTTCTCTACCTATTCTTGGACTTCAATTCCCAGCAGTCCTCCTGATCGATCTATCTAACTACCTATCTATATCTAATCTATCTATCTGGAGGATTGCTGGGAGCTGCAGTCCAGGAATAGGAAATTGGAAATATGCAGGGACTGGGATGCTCTCAAAGAAATCCAAGGAGAAGAAAGCATGCATCTTGGAAGCAGTACATTTGGATCATCCTCCTCTCCTAAAGGGCCTGGTCTTTGGGATGCTGGGAGCTGTGGTCTGAAGGAGAGTGTGGATATGCTATTGCGTGTTTTGTTTGCCAGGGGAGTCGTTTTTGCGCATGCACTGTAATGTCTTTTTGCTTTTTTGGCTTTTGAAGTCTCTTCCGCAGTGTTTTTCTGTGTTTTTATGGGTGACTAGCTGTGCCCTGCCACGCGTTGCTGTGGCCTATAGTAAAACTTATCAAAGTTGAGGTAGATATCTGGACTATTATGAAAGAGAGGTACCTACCTATTCCTTCCCCCTTTTCCTCCCCCTTTCTCTCCTTTCTTCCTTCTCTACCTCTTTCTTTCTTTCCTTCTTTCACTATTTGGTTTCATCCTTCTCTCTTTCCTTCATTCCCTCCCCCTTTCTTCCTTTGCCTTTCTTCCCTCCCTGTTTGCTTCCTTCTTTCTCTTTTTATTTCCTTTTATTTCACCACCATCATAACAATAACAATAATGCAATGCATTGCCTCTGGGACCTGACACCTCTCCCATTCCCCCTAAAAGGGTCTCATAGGAATAATAGCATAATAATAATAGAAATAACAACCTTTACCCGCCACGCGTTGCTGTGGCCAACCTTCCCTCTTTCTCTCCTTCTTTCCTTCCTTCCTTCCTTCCCTCCCATTTCTCTCCTTCCTTCCTTCCCCTTTTTCTTTCTCTTCTGGTCTCTTTTCTTCCTTCTCTCTTTCCTTCTTTCCTTCCCTCCCTCTTCTCTACATCTTCCCCCTTCCTTCACTCCCTCTTTCCTTCCTTCATTCCCTTTTTTCTTTCCTTCTCTCCTTCATTCCTTCCCCCTTTTTCTTTCTCTTCTGGTCTCTTTTCTTCCTTCTCTCTTTCCTTCCTTCCTTCACTCCCTCCTTCCTTCCTTCTCTATCTCTTTCCTTCCTTCCTCCTTT
The DNA here is from genome assembly GCF_025583915.1 of Anolis sagrei ordinatus. Taxonomy (NCBI): domain Eukaryota; kingdom Metazoa; phylum Chordata; class Lepidosauria; order Squamata; family Anolidae; genus Anolis; species Anolis sagrei. The sequence continues at coordinate 142,878,907 of NW_026845477.1, read as the reverse complement.
TTCTTTTCTTCCTTCTTTCTCTAACTTTCCTTCCTTCCCCTTTCTTTTCTCTCTCTTTTCCTTCCTTCCTGTCTTTCCTAGATTTTGACAGAGCGGGAAGGGGCGGGGTGGGGTTTGGAGGGGGCGTGAAGTAAAAGGAGGTAAGATTGGGGGGGGGGAGTGATGGAGCGTGGGGTTGTGTGTGTGTGCAGGGCGGGGGGAGTGATGGAGCGTGGGGTTGTGTGTGTGTGCGGCGGCGGGGGGAGTGATGGAGCGTGGGGTTGTGTGTGTGTGTGCGGCGGGGTGTGTGTGCGTGAAGCGGCGCGGCAGGGCTTGGAGTGGGCATGGCTTCCGCAGAGGGAACTGTGCGCGCGCCAGGGAACTTGCGGCTGGGCACCAATGTGCATGCTCAGTTGTTTTGCCGTTTTGTGAGTGTGTTGTTGTGTTGTTTTTCATTTTGAGTAGATATGTTTGTACCTTATGGGTTGTGTTATGGGCATGGGAATTTTGGTTAAGTTTCGTTGGGGGGTTTGTGAGTTTTGTTGTTTTGCCGTTTTGTGAGTGTGTTGTTGTGTTGTTTTTCATTTTGAGTAGATATGTTTGTACCTTGTGGGTTGTGTTATGGGCATGGGAATTTTGGTTAAGTTTTGTTGGGTTTTTTTGAGTTTTGTTGTTTTGCCGTTTTGTGAGTGTGTGTTGTGTTGTTTTTCATTTTGAGTAGATATGTTTGTACCTTGTGGGTTGTGTTATGGGCATGGGAATTTTGGTTAAGTTTCGTTGGGGTTTTTTTGAGTTTTGTTGTTTTGCCGTTTTGTGAGTGTGTTGTTGTGTTGTTTTTCATTTTGAGGAGATATGTTTGTACCTTGTGGGTTGTGTTATGGGCATGGGAATTTTGGTTAAGTTTCGTTGGGGGGTTGTGGAGTTTTGCTGTCCGGTTGAACCAACCTAACAGATTTATATATATAGATGGTCACTTGTTGGCCTGATAGGTGTCTTATGTCCAAATTTGGTATCAATTCGTCCAGTGGTTTTTGAGTTATGATAATCCCACAAACTAACATTACATTTTTATTTATATAGACTAGCTGTCCCCTGCCACGCGTTGCTGTGGCCCAGTCTGGTGATCTGAAAAATAAAGTAATGAGAAAGTGTTGGTTTCTAATATATGTAATTTCTTTCTGCTTGTGGGTAAACAGTATTTCTTGCTGTTTCTTTGTCAGGGTTGATGTGGAGATTGTCTGGTTTTCCCACTCTGGAACATGCAACAGATCATGATTTTGTCATTTGAGAGTTGTCGTTGCAGGGATTTATAGTTCACCTACAAACAAAGCATTCTGAACCCCACCAACGATGGAAATGAACCAAACTTGGCACACAGCTCTCCCATGACCAACAGAAAATACTGGGAGGGTTTGGTGGGCATTGACCTTGAGTTTGGGAGTTGTAGTTCACCTACATCCAGAGATCACTGTGGACTCAAACAATGATGGATCTGGACCAAACGAATACTCAATATGCCCAAATGTGAATACTGGTGGAGTTTGGGGAAAATAGAATCTTGACATTTGGGATTTGTAGTTGCTGGGATTTATAGTTCACCTACAATCACAGAGCATTCTGAACCCCACCAACAATAGAATTGGGCCAAATCTCCCACACAGAACCCCCATGTGGGCCACAGCAATGCGTATCGGGACAGCTAGTAGTGTTATAATTGTTCAGTGCAGAAGGGCATTGGAAGAGAGGAGAGGGCTGTTTTGATGTAGAATCATAGAGTTGGAAGAGACCACATGGGCCATCCAGTCCAACCCCTTGCCATGCAGAAAAGCACAATCAAAGCACCCCTGACAGATGGCCATCCAGCTTCTGTTTTAAAGCTTCCACCATACTCTGAAGCATAGAATTCCACTGCTGAGCAGCTCTCAGAGTCAGGAAGTTCTTCCTAATGTTCAGGTGGAATCTCAGGTGTAATTCAATCTTCAAGGGGTAAAAATCAGTCTACAAAAGTTGAAACGGAAGGGGGATATAGGCATTGCTTTTTAATCTTAGGGATGGAAAGTGTATGGCCTGTTTACAGGTACGTGACATTATTTTGCTTCCCAGCCCGACCTTCCCCAGCTCCAAAGTGGGAAATTGGCATCCTCCAGTCCCAACTGTCTTGCAGAAAAGGAAATAAATATACTCTGGAAAACTGAGAAGTCAGTACTGGATGGGACTTTTATAGGGTGGGCCAAAAGTCACAAAGGCATTATGTAGTTTTGATTTACAGTCGAATTTAGCAAGGTGTAACCTGCTGAAGGCTTAAAATTAGTGCCCACACACATGTTAATTGCTACTTCCTGCCCTAGATTTAGATCTTATTAACTAAATAGATGGCAGTGTACTGTTCTGACACTTACAAAATCATGGGTTCCATCAGTTCTTTGTTGTTCCAACCTCTTTTCAAGGCAGAATGTTATGGTTGTCTTCAGAATGACATATACCACGTAGTGGGGCAGTATAATGGTTTGAAAGGGGTGTGTGTGTGTTGAGAAACCAGGATAACCTTAATGTATTTCCTCCAAATGACAGTCCGCCATCCACACTCACCAATCAGCTTACAATTAAAACTCTATTAAGATGTATAGAATGCCCTAGTTGTTTCAAATAGTAATATTGGCCTGGTGGTAGTTATGGCTCTCAGTAAAGAACGTTATTAAAATTTGTCATTTTAATATACATGATTGTTTATGTGTTACATTGGAACTGCAAGACTTAATAATAATAATAAACTTTTATTTATACCCTGCTACCATCTCCCGCAGGACTCGGTGCGGCTTACAAAAGGCCGAGCCCAAATACATCATAAAAACATAACAGCAATACAACAATAAATAACTTATAACAAAGCAAAAAACAGTACAATAATGACACGACGCATTTAAAAACCTGTGGCAGGGCCAAGTGCAAAGGTTAAAAGTAAAAATGCTGGGCATGTCCAAGGGAAATAGGATGGATACTTTAGGATAGGTGGGTGTGCAGACCATTCTCTCATAATGTGCATTTGGGACATATTGCTTAGGATTCCTTATTCTGGGAAGGCACACTGGAACATCCACGTTTTCAAGCTCCTTCTAAAGACTGCCAATGTTGGGGCTTGCCTGATGTCCTTGGGGAGGGAATTCCAGAGTCATGGGGCCACCACCGAAAAGGCCCTGTCCCTCGTCCCCACCAATCGCGCTTGCGATGCAGGTGGGATCGTGAGCAGGGCCTCTCCAGATGAACGAAGAGATCGTGTGGGTTCGTATACAGAGATGCGGTCACGCAAGTAGATGGGTCCCAAACTCATCTACTTGGGTGTTGTTGCCTTGCTGTCTAAGCCTTTTAACACCGATGGTGTGAAAAAGCCACAAAGGAAAAATGGGAATAGCAGGCTTACAAAATCCACCCTAGGGGACATCTACCCCTTTTACGCTGCCATATAAAATCCACATTATTTGCTTTGAACTGGATTATTTGGCAGTGTAGACTCATACTTACTTTACTTACTTACTTACTTACTTACTTACTTAAGAGATCCATCGCTGGCCGAGTAGGATAGTCTTCCAGGATCAGTGTTCTGGTGGGTCCATAGGTGACTGTGGAGCCCTATTCTTGATCTGCGTCTTCTCCCGCAGTGAGGGCATTGGTTTCCAGGTGGAAGGCGGTCTCAATCGAGATTGGCTTGACACACCTTCCTCTGGGCACGTTTCTTTCTCTTTCGCCCTCCATTTGTGCCTCTTCAAATTCTGCAGCACTGCTGGTCACAGCTGACCTCCAGCTGGAGTGCTCCCAGTTCTCAGTGTCTATGCCAGAGTTTTTAAGGTTAGGTTCGCTTCAAGGCCATCTTTAAATCTCTTTTCCTGTCCTCCAATATTCCATTTTCCGTTCTTGAGTTTGGAGTAGAGGAACTACTTTGGGAGATGGTGGTCGGGCATCCGGACAATGTGGCCGGTCCAGCGGAGCTGATGGCGGAGGACCATCGCTTCAATGCTGGTGGTCTTTGCTTCTTTCAGCACGCTGACGTTTGTCCGCCTGTCTTCCCAAGAGATTTGCAGGATTTTTCGAAGGCAATGCTGATGGAATCGTTCCAGGAGTTGCATGTGACATCTGTTTTCTGCTTCCCTGGAGACTAGGATGCGAAACAATGGCTTCAAACTACAAGGAGATTCCATCTGAACATTAGGAAGGACTTCCTGTGAGAGCCGTTCAGCAGTGGAACTCTCTGCCCTGGAGTGTGGTGGAGGCTCCTTCTTTGGAAGCTTTTAAACAGAGGCTGGATGGCCATCTGTCAGGGGTGATTTGAATGCAATATTCCTGCTTCTTGGCAGGGGGTTGGACTGGATGGCCCATGAGGTCTCTTCCAGCTCTTTGATTCTATGATTCTAAGAAAAATTCAAACTCTCTTTGTAATGATGGAATATAATATAGTACTGTCTTGTTCGCTGTATAAATTATTGTAGCCTTCCACATTTGCTGGGATTATGGGAAGAGACCACAAAAAAACCCACTTTTATCTGGGAAAATACTTCTTTAGGAATCTCAAGGTCCTTCATTGTTACCCTATGGTCAACTTCTGCAGGAAACTGACCACAGAATCACTCTGGAGGAACTACAAATACCCTAGATCAGTGGTTCTCAACCTGTGGTCCACAGGTGTTTTGGCCTACAACTCCCAGTTTACCAGCTGTTAGGATTTCTGGGAGGTGAAGGCCAAAACATCTAGGGACACACAGGTTGAGGACCACTGCCATAGTGGTTCTGTCTAGGAATCTCTTGGTCCTCCAACACAACTCTCTGGCAGAGATTGACGCTAGAGGACCGAGATGTTCCCAGGAAGATTAATCGTATCTACAAATGATCAAAAGTGAAATCCACACATATGGAAGGCTGGCTGTAATTTTCCAACCAGCCGTTATTACATCCTTTGTGTGTGTGTCTACAAAAAGTTTACAAAAACTTTCCAGTCTTTTCCAGTGTTCTGATTTGTCGTTCTTTAGGTGCCTCCTGACCCACTGTGTGCCTCAAAGGGGACCTCGGAGTATTAGCAAGTCACAAAGCTGGTCTTGTGAAAGAGATCTGAAAAGTGCTGAGTTTGGAACTCCAGGATGGGTAAGGAGGGGGGTGAAACTGTTGTGAGCACCGGGAAGCCACAAAAGTATCTTTAAGCCTTGTTTTTCTGCTTCTCTAGCAGGGGTTGGATAATTAAGATGGGATTACTTACCTAGCAGAACTGAGGGTAGTTGGTTTAGCATGCTTATCTCTCTTAACTTGGATAAATCACAGGAATGTCTGTATCACATGAGAGGGTGTCACTCCCCATGACCTGAAGCTGGGACTGCTGCTGTTTTCTCTCCTTTTAGAGACGCAGAAGCTGCTAACCTCAATGAATAGTTATGGGTCCCAGGATAGCGATACGAGGCCCATCTTAGGGCCTCCGTCTTTTCATCCCGAGGAAGAGGAACTCCGCAGGCGCCTCAAGTACTTCTTCATGAGCCCCTGTGACAAGTTTCGTGCCAAGGGCCGGAAACCATTTAAGTTAGTCCTGCAACTGATCAAGATCATTATCGTCACAGTCCAGGTATGTGAGAAAGAGGGAACCTTATAAAATATCAAACAACTTTCTGTATTGTCGAAGGCTTTCATGGCTGGGATCACTGGGTTGTTGTAGGTTTTTCCGGGCTATATGGCCATGTTCTGGAAGCAATTTTTCTCCTGACGTTTCGCCTGCATCTATGGCAAGCATCCTCAGAGGTAGTGAGGTCTGTTGGAAGTAGGAAAATGGGTTTATATATCTAGAATCATAGAATCAAAGAGTTGGAAGAGACCTCATGGGCCATCCAGTCCAACCCCCTGCCAAGAAGCAGGAATATTGCATTCAAATCACCCTGACAGATGGCCATCCAGCCTCTGTTTAAAAGCTTCCAAAGAAGGAACCTCCACCACACTCCGGGGCAGAGAGTTCCACTGCTGAACGGCTCTCACAGTCAGGAAGTTCTTCCTCATGTTCAGATGGAATCTCCTTTCTTGTAGTTTGAAGTCATTGTTTCGCGTCCTAGTCTCCAGGGAAGCAGAAAACAAGCTTGCTCCCTCCTCCCTGTGGCTTCCTCTCACATATTTATACATGGCTATCATATCTCCTCTCAGCCTTCTCTTCTTCAGGCTAAACATGCCAAGCTCCTTAAGCCGCTCCTCATAGGGCTTGTTCTCCAGACCCTTGATCATTTGAGTCGCCCTCCTCTGGACACATTCCAGCTTGTCAATATCTCTCTTCAATTGTGGTGCCCAGAATTGGACACAATATTCCAGGTGTGGTCTCTTGAAAAACTGTAACAAAATATGCTGCAGGATGTTCTTCAAAAACAAAGTTTTTGCAGTTCAATAAAAATTTTCTATGTTTTTATGAAAGAATCAATTAGGAAATGACATGTACAACCCAGGGACAAACCTTGTGTTACATAGTACGCATAATTATCAGGCTAGGCTCTGGTTAAACTTTAGCCAAGCAACTAACTGCCTAGTTTTTTGTGATCACATTTACTCCAATAGCAATGAGCTGTAAAAATATTTACCTTAAATAACACTGATGTTATTTTTAAAAGTTTAATAAATAAAGCACCCATGTTATTGGAGGAAGAAAATCTTTAGTATTTTTAGCATTTTTTACATGAAAAATGACAGAAAAATCAGATCTTCCATTTAAACTAACACGAACAATAATTGGTAATGTCAAGGGATGTGCTTGATGTTTCACAGTATTTATATTAATGAATAACTTTTCCCAAAGCATCGGTGTGTTCAGCAATACGCAGAGTTTGTTTTAGACCAGATCAGCACAATCTGTGGCCCTCCAGGTGTTTGGATTTCAGCTCCCAAAATTCCTGACCATTGGGCAAGCTGGCAAGGGCTTCTGGGAGTTGGAGGCCCAAACACCTGGAGGGTCACAAGTTGTGCCAGCCTGTTTTAGACTGTTTAGCCTGTAACAAAGTCATCTACCTGCTGACTACTGGTGAAGAGTTTTGCCTGCCTAGAAAGCAGAGTTTCTGGGAGCCACATGATACCATCATATGCATTTTGCAGCATGAACCTGTGCAGAGTTCGGCACGTATAGGCTCACTGATTACAATAGGCGCTCTATAGTTTGAGTTCCTATCAAAGCCCAGACTTGGAGAAACAGAATCTCCTTGTAATGGAAAGTATGTCATGCACTTAACAAAGCAGCAGCAGACAGAGTTCCTCAGGCACTTTGCTGAATTTGGAATCGAATTGAGAAGGAGCTCACAAAGAAGGAAGAATATGATTACATGCACAGTATGAAGCTAATCCTGAACTGAACTAGGCCATTGATATGTCTGCCTCTGCGTTTTGAATGGCTTCACTCTCCAACTGGGGAAAACATGTGCAAACCCAGAGTTGGCATCTGGTATCGAGCGTCTCTGCGGAAGAAACCAGGCAAACTTCCTGAAAAAGTAGCAGGGCTCAGGTTGCATTGCAGCAGGTGGTCAGTGGTTTGCTCTTCTCCACACTCGCATGTTGTGGACTCCATTCTGTGGCCCCATTTCTTAAGTTTGGCTTTGCATCTTGTCGTGCCAGAGCGCAGTCTGTTCAGCGCCTTCCAAGTCGCCCAGTCTTCCGTGTGCCCAAGGGGGAGTCTCTCATTTGGTATCAGCCATTGGTTGAGGTTCTGGGTTTGAGCCTGCCACTTTTGGACTCTCACTTGCTGACGTGTTCCAGCGAGTGTCTCTGTAGATCTTAGAAAACTATTTCTTGATTAAAGTCGTTGACGTGCTGGCTGATGCCCAAACAAGGGATGAGCTGGAGATGTCACTGCCTTGGTCCTTTCACTATTGGCTGCTACTTCCCAGCAGATGTCAGATGGTGCAATATCAGCTAAACAGTGTAATTTCTCCAGTGGTGTAGGGTGCAGACACCCCATGATAATGCGGCATGTCTCATTAAGAGCCACATCTACAGTTTTAGTGTAGTGAGATGAGTTCCACACTGGGCATGCGTATTCAGCAGCAGAGTAGCATAGCGCAAGAGCAGATGTCTTCACTGTGTCTTGTTGTGATCCCCAGGTTGTGCCAGTCACCATCTGTAAAATTCTGTGAATATGGAAGGATGAAATGCTGTGTTGGAAAGCACCCTGAGGCCCCTTCCACACAACTGTATAAAATCCCTCATTATATGCTTTGAACTGGTTTATATGACAGTGTTGACTCAAATAACTCAGTTCTAAGCAGATATTGTGGATTATCTGCGTTGATATTCTGGGTTGTATGGTTGTGTGGCAGGGCCCCGAGTCTCTCATACCACAAAAGTGGTATTTAAGCTTGCTTGTTGTAATTAACCCCAAGACATTATGCTTCACTGAGTTTTGTCCTTGACTCAGAGACTAGGGAATAAACAGAAGAGGGCAGTGGCCCTGAGTTGAGTGCCTGGAGCAGTGTTTCTCAACCTGGGGGTCGGGACCCCTGGGGGGGGGTCGTGAGGGGGTTTCAGAGGGGTCGCCACAGACCATCAGAAAACACATATTTCTGATGGTCTTAAGAACCCTTTTGGCAGAGAAGGCTGAAGATCTCTCTGCCTGTCCTCATCCTTGTTGGTGTTGGTGAATGACAACTCCCAGAATTCAAAAACAGCCCCCCACCCCACCCCACCAGTAGTTAATGTTGGCCATGTCGTTAGTGTGCCAGGTTTGGTGCAGATCCATTTTGGGCTGGGTTCAGAGTGCTATTTGATTATAGGTGAACTATAAATCCCAGCAATTACAACTCCCAAATGTCAAGGTCTATTTCCCCCAAACTCCACCAGTGTCCACATTTGGGCATATTGAGTATTCATGCCAAGTTTGGTCCAGATCCATCACTATTTGAGTCCACAGTGCTCTCCGGATGTAGGTGAACTACAACTTCCAAACTCAAGATCAATGCCCAACAAACCCTTCCAGTACTTTCTCTTGGTCTTGGGAGTTCTGTGTGCCAAATTTGGCTTGATTCTTTTGTTGGTGGAGTTCAGAATGCTCTTTGATTATAGGTTAACTATAAATCCCAGCAACTACAACTCCCAAATGACAAAATGAATCCCTCCCAACTCCCCCACTTTTCAAATTTGGGCATATTGGCTATTTGTGTCAAATTTGGTCCAGTGAATGAGAATACATCCTGCATATCAGATATTTACATTACGATTCATAACAGTACCAATGGAAATAATGTTATGGTTGGGGGTCACCAACACATGAGGAACTGCATTAAGGAGTCACGGCATTAGGGAGGCTGAGAACCACTGTCCTAGAGGAACCAGCTCTACTCACATCTCAAAGATATGCTTCCAGGGTGAGGGATGTTAGGGTAGCCGGACACCCATTGAGGCCCCATCTACACTGCCATATAATCCAATTTATGACTTCAGATTATCTACTTTGAACTGGATTATATGGTAGTATAGACTCATCTAATCCAGTCCAAAGCAGATAATCTGGATTATATGACAGTGTAGATCCAGCCTGAGAGCTAGGCATTGGAAATAAACTCCTGTTCTCACAAGTGGCTCAGGAAACCATCCCAGAGCCTTGGATGGTTTGCTAAATCAGGCATCTCATCTTTGAGATTATTACATTCTACTCAGCTAGGTCTGTGTTCTTTTCTTTCCATTTCTACAGCTCATTCTCTTTGGCCTCAGTAACCAAATGGTGGTGACCTTCAAAGAGGAGAACACTATTACATTCAAGCACCTCTTCCTGAAGGACTATGCAGACGGGGCAGAGGATACCTATGCCGTGTATACACAGGCAGATGTCTATGACCACATGTTTTATGCTGTAGATAAGGTAAGAAGGGGCACAGTGGTGCTGGTGCATGGGTTATGGGCCATGGTAGGATGCAGAGGGAATTAATTGGGACTGCTGTGGTGGCGTCAACTTTTCCTTGCAGTATTTGTCCGTTCAGAATGAGACAATCGGTCGCTATGCCTATGTGCGTACACACGGTGTTAACCAGTCAGCCCTCATGCTCTGCCAGCAATATTATCGCAAAGGAAGCATTGATCCTGCCAATGACACCTTCAACATCGATCCAAAAGTTATCACAGGCAAGTACTTGTGTTCCCCTGAGCCTCATGTATCCTACGAGCTCTGCTTCATCTGAAATGGGAGTGGTGCTTTCCCTGTTTTGCAACCCATTCCTCCATTTGCTTCTCATAAGGCTTCAAGGTAAGGCAGATGTTTTTCTCTGTAGCATTACCCAGTTCTCTCTAGAGTCTTGGGCCCCTCCTATATCCATGAAATAATCCACATTTTCTGCTTTGAACTGGATTATATGAGTATACACTGCCTTATAATCCAGTCCAAAAAAGGTAATCTGGATTTTATATGGCAATGCAGAAGGTCCCTCGGATTTGGGTTGTTGTAGGTTTTTCCGGGCTATATGGCCATGTTCTAGAGGCATTTTCTCCTGACGTTTCGCCTGCATCTATGGCAAGCATCCTCAGAGGTAGTGAGGTTTGTTGGAAGTAGGAAAATGGGTTTATATATCTGTGGAATGACCAGGGTAGGACAAAGAACTCTTGTCTGCTGGAGCGAGGTGTGAATGTTTCAACTGACCACCTTGATTAGCATTTAATGGCTTGGAAGTGCCTGGGGGGAATCTTTTGTTGAGAGTGATTTGATGTGCCTGATTGTTTACTCTCTGTTGTTTTGCTGTTGTCATTTTTGAGTTTTTTTAAATACTGGTAGCCAGATTTTGTTCATTTTCATGGTTTCTTCCTTTCTATTGAAATTATCCACATGCTTGTGGATTTCAGTGGCTTCTCTGTGTAGTCTGACATGGTGGTTGTGAGAGTCAAGGTGGTCAGTTCACACCTAGCTCCAGCAGACAAAAGTCCTTTGTCCACCCTGGTCATTCCACAGATATATAAACCCATTTTCCTACTTCCAACAGACCTCACTACCTCTTATGATGCTTGCCATATATTAAAGATTTAAAGATGGTCTCAAAGCCAACCTTAAAAACTCTGGCATAGACACTGAGAACTGGGAAGCCCTGGCCCTTGAGCGCTCCAGCTTGAGGTCAGCTGTGACCAGCAGTGCTGCAGAATTCGAGGAGGCATGAGTGGAGGGTGAAAGAGAGAAACATGCCAGGAGGAAGGTGCATCAAGCCAACCCTGACCGGGACCGCCTTCCACCTGGAAACCAATGCCCACACTGCGGAAGAAGATGCAGAGCAAGAATAGGGCTCCACAGTCACCTACGGATCCACAAGGAAACCCATAATGGAAGACCATCTTACTCGTCCAACGAGTAAGTAAGGCGAAACGTCAGGAGAAAATGCCTCTAGAACATGGCCATATAGCCCGGACAAACCTACAACTACCCAGTGATTCCGGCCATGAAAACCTTTGACAATCCCTCGGATTTGCTTTGTTCATTTTTATTTTTTATTTATTTTTATTTATTTACTATATTTCTATACTGCCATTTTCAGCCCAAGGGCGACTCATGGCAGTTTACAAAACGGCACAATTCGATGCCCACAACAATACAAAGATAATTAAACATTAAAAACATTTAACATAGATAAAAAAAAATCATTACAAACGACATCAATAAAACATAATAAAAAACAATAATTCCTCCGCATTTTATTTTTCCCTATCCTATATTGACATGTTTTTACTTATGCTGACCAGCACAAGTTAAGGATGGGTGTCTCATAGAAGGTGGGCATCTGGGGATGTATTTGTTTTCACAGAGTTGGAGACATTACTTTTCACTACAATCTGAATTATTCCCCAGCAAACTTGGCATGGCCACTGACCTCAGTAGTTCTGGGAGTTTTAACTGCAAATGTAACTTCACTAAGCTTTGTATTGAATAATAAAGAGCAAGTGACAGGTGCAACTTTATGCGGCAAGGTAGGACACAATTGCTTTTGACCAACCGAGGTCAGTACCCACAAGCATGTACACTCCCATGCTTTCATGTGCAATCTCTCCATGGATAATGTCTCCTTTCTTTGCAGAGTGCCTGGGTGTGGATCCACCAGGGAAAATACCTTCTTCGCTGGACCTTGAGGAGTCACCTCCAAACTCTGAGGAGCCAGATCGCAGCTACAGAAATTTTACTCTCAAGTTCTACAAGTAAACATTTTCTTCATATTTACAGCAGTCCTCAAGAGTTTACGGGCCAATCTATATATATAAAAATGCTCTGTGCATAATGAGTGGCTTAAAAACAAAAAAACTGCGGGGCCAAATGACCCCAAATTTGGCAATAAAACTCCTCACAATCCAAGGAGTGACCATCACTGAAAAAAACCCCACAAAACACCTTTAAATTCAAAAAAGGGAGAGGACAACACACCTCCCCTGCCCCCCCCCCATGCTGAGGACACAGAATGAGGGTTCTGAAGCAGCTGCTGCGGCAATGGTTGCTACTTCCTGATTAAAGGGCAGAGGCTGAGGAGAAGGAGAAGGGGAGGAGGGAAGTGAAGAGAGAGGGGGGAAGGAAAAAAGAGGGAGGCGGGCCACACTCTGTGCACACACACTGATTCCCCCCCACACACACACACACGCTCCCACAGCACAAGGGAAGGAGGAAGGTGCCATGATGGGGTAATAGGGACACACAAAACTGACATTGCTTGGAAAGGAGCTCCAAAGACCATCCAGCCCAACCTCATTTGGCAGTAAATGAAGACACCATCAAAGCCCTCACAACAGATGGCCAACCAGTTGGAAGGGAGCCCTAAAGGCCATCCAGTCCAACCCCCTCCTTCCCTCCCTCCCTCCCTCCCTCTCTTTCCACTCCTCCCTCACTTTCTTTCCTTCCCTCCCTTTCTTTCCTTCCTTTTTCTCCTCCCCTCACCAGCTTCATCCTCCTTTATTAAATCTACAGTGTAGATGCACCCAAAGTCACCCCTTCCACACTGCCATGCAAAATCCAGATTATCTACTTAGGACTGGATTATATGGCAGTGTAGACACATGCACACACGTACATGCACACACACACACACACGTACATGGATGGATGGATGGATGTTGGATCACTGGTTGGTGTGTGTGTGTATATATGTGTATATATATATAATTACAATACTTTATATATTACTATATATATATATATTGCTATATAATACATATATATTATATTATGTATATTATTGTTATATATACTACTATATAATATAATGTTACTACTATATATTACTATATTAAATAGACTCATAGAATAGAGTTAGAAGGGACTCTACCATGGTATTGTGGGAGAACAGACAGGAAGGAAGGAGAGAAGATAGGAGGGAGGGAAAAGTGGAAGGAATGAAGGTGGGAAAGGGGGAAGGAAGGAAAGAGAGAAGGAGGGAGGGAAAGAAAGAAGCAGGGAAGGAGAGAAGTAAGGAAAGCAAGAGGTACTGAAGGAAGGAAGAAGAGAAAGAAGAAAGAAAAATGGAGGCAAATGCAGGAAAGAAGTAAAGAAAGAAGGAAGGAGAAAATAAAATAAAAAAGTGAAAGAAGGAAGGTATTGGGGGAGAACAGACAGGAAGGAAGGAGAGAAGAAAGGAGGGAGGGGAAAAGAGAAGGAATGAAGGAGGGAAGGGGGGAAGGAAGAAAAGAGAGAAGGAGGGAGGGAAAGAAGGAAAGAGGGAAGGAAGGAGAGAAGTAAGGAAAGCAAGAGGTACTGAAGGAAGGAAGAAGAGAAAGAAGAAAGAAAAATGGAGGCAAATGCAGGAAAGAAGTAAAGAAAGAAGGAAGGAGAAAATAAAATAAAAAAGTGAAAGAAGGAAGGAAACAGGGAGGGGAAAAAAGGAGACAAAGGAAGAAGTAGAGAAAGGGGGAGGGAAGGAAGGAAAGACAGAAGGAAGGATGAAACCAAAGAGCGAAAGAAGGAATGAAAGAACGAGGTAGAGAAGGAAGAAAGGAGAGAAAGGGGAAGGGGAAGAAAAAGGGGGGAAGGAATAGGTAGGTACCTCTCTTTCATAATAGTCCAGATATCTACCTCTACTTCGAAAATTCTTACTATAGGCCACAGCAATGCGTGGCAGGGCACAGCTAGTGTTTATCTAAAAACCAATGTGAGAACTCTGTTATTTTTAAATAATTGAGACTACTTGTCTATTACTGTTTTTTTAAAAATCTTTAGAGATTTGAAACATTGCCGACTGTTCTTATCAGCTAGCATCCTTCAGCTGTTTATTGCCTTAAACTTAAATAGTTTGGTGCCAGTTGACTGCTCCATTTCTAGTGCCTTTGAAGAGTACAATTTCTAGTCCCAACTAGGCCACGCTCAGACAACAATTGTTTGGTTATATAAACTCCAATGATGGTACAAAAGTAGACCTATGCAACTAAATTAGGCCATTGTCTCATTTCTCCCCCACGACTCATTGCTTAAACAGCTACACTAAATGGGTTGCTGTAGGTTTTTCAGGCTATATGGCCATGTTCTAGAGGCATTCTCTCCTGACGTTTCGCCTGCATCTATGGCAAGCATCCTCAGAGGTAGTGAGGTCTGTTGGAACTAGGAAAGTGGGTTTATATATCTGTGGAATGACCAGGGTGGGACAAAGGACTCTTGTCTGTTGGAGCTAGGTGTGAATGTTTCAACTGACCACCTTGATTAGCATTTGATGGCCTGGCAGTGCCTGGGGCAATCTTTGGTTGAGAGGTGATTAGATGTCCCAGATTGTTTCCTCTCTGTTGTTTTGTTGTTTTAATATTAGAGTTTTTAATACTGGTAGCCGGATTTGAAATCCACAAGCATGTGGACAATTTCAACAGAAAGGAGGAAACCATGAAAATGAACAAAATCTGGCTACCAGTATTAAAAATAAATAAATAAATAAAATTAATTAAAAAAAATAGGCCAAAACGTTTCAAGGAGACCTACATTTTCAGTCCAGTCTCAAGACAGAGATTAAAACTGGTTCTAAAATGCAAATCTCTTGTCCATGGAGATGTTTGGGAAGTCAGAGTAGAATGACGGTGGGCCTTCAACTCAATGTGTGGCTCTGGACAAACTCTTTTCTCTCTGGATTGTTGTAGGTTTTTTCAGGCTATTTGGCCATGTTCTAGAGGCATTCTCTCCTGACGTTTCGCCTGCATCTATGGCAAGCATCCTCAGAGGTAGTGAGGTCTATTGGAACTAGGAAAATGGGTTTATTTATCTGTGGAATGACCAGGGTGGGACAAAGGACTCTTGTCTGTTGGAGCTAGGTGTGAATGTTTCAATTGACCACCTTGATTAGCATTTGATGGCCTGGCAGTGCCTGGGGCAATCTTTTGTTGAGAGGTGATTAGATGTCCCAGGTTGTTTCCTCTCTGATGTTTTGCTGAGTTTTTTAATACTGGTAGCCAGATTCTGGCCATGAAAGCCTTCAACAATACAAGCTACAATAAGATTTCTTAAGTTTTTCTGATAAAGGAAGAATTCTGTTATGTCTGCAGACACACTCTTGTGAAATGTAGTGGGAGGGTGAGAAGGAGCTGACTCTCCCATCTTGCCTCTTGCAGGCTCATTAATGTCACCATCCAGTTCAAGCTGAAAGCCATCAACATACAAACAATAATCAACAATGAGATCCCAGACTGCTACACCTTTTCCATTACAGTGAGTAACTATGTTTGGGAAGATGATGTCTTTGCCTCTTTGTCTGAGTCGGAAGGTTGTCACTAACTTCCTGAAGCAAAAAGCAGAAAGATTCAGGTCTAGGACTTTTGTTGTTTGGGCTATCAACACTTCCCCTTCTTTTTCTTCTGGGAGGTACAACGGGCATGACATATCTTAGGGGACTCAGTTCTGGGACCCAAAGCAGATACCATGAGCAATTGCACCCCATATTATTAAATGGCGCTCTTCAGTCTATCTGTTCATGTCACCTCCATTTACTAATGTGAGGCATGGTGACTTGTGGTCACTAGCATTCATGGATACAGATCCTGTAGATCAGGGGTCCACAAACTAAGGCCTGGGGCCCGGATACGGCCCTCCAAGGTCATTTACCCGGCCCTTGCTACGTCTGAAATGACTTGAAAGCACACAACAACATCGTATCTCATCAGCCAAAAGCAGGCCCACACTTCCCACTGAAATACTAATAAGTTTATATTTGTTAAAATTGTTCTTCGATTTAATTATTATATTGTTTTTAAGTGTTTTTTTTGCACTACAAATACGATATGTGCAGTGTGCATAGGAATTCATTCATGTTTTTTTCAAATTATAATCCGGCCCTCCAACAGTTTGAGGGACTGTGACCAGGCCCTCTGTTTAAGAAGTTTGAGGACCCTTGCTATAGACCATGGGTCCTCAAACTAAGGCCCAGGGGCCGGATACGGCCCTCCAAGGTCATTTACCCGACAGGAGCAGGATTCAAAACGATCTTGACAGATTAGAGAGATGGGCCAAAACTAACAAAATGAAGTTCGATAGTGACAAATGCAAGATACTCCATTTTGGCAGGAAAAACGAAATGCAAAGATACAGAATGGGGGACGATGCCTGGCTCGAGAGCAGTACGTGTGAAAAAGATCTTGGAGTCCTCGTGGACAACAAGTTAAACATGAGCCAACAATGTGATGTGGCGGCAAAAAAAGCCAATGAGATCTTGGCCTGCATCAATAGGAGCATAGTGTCTAGATCCAGGGAAGTAATGCTACCCCTCTATTCTGCTTTGGTTAGACCACACCTGGAATATTGTGTCCAATTCTGGGCACCACAATTCAAGAGAGATATTGACAATCTGGAATGTGTCCAGAGGAGGGAGACTAAAATGATCAAGGGTCTGGAGAACAAGCCCTATAAGGAGCGGCTTAGGGAGCTGGGCATGTTTAGCCTGAAGTAGAGAAGGCTGAGAGGAGATATGATAGCCATGTATAAATATGTGAGAGGAAGCCACAGGGAGGAGGGAGCAAGCTTGTTTTCTGCTTCCTTGGAGACTAGGACGCGGAACAATGGCTTCAAACTACAAGAAAGGAGATTCCATCTGAACATTAGGAAGAACTTCCTGACTGTGAGAGCCGTTCAGCAGTGGAACTCTCTGCCCCGGAGTGTGGTGGAGGCTCCTTCTTTGGAAGCTTTTAAGCAGAGGCTGGATGGCCATCTGTCAGGGGTGATTTGAATGCAATATTCCTGCTTCTTGGCAGGGGGTTGGACTGGATGGCCCATGAGGTCTCTTCCAACTCTTTGATTCTATGATTCTCTCAGGGTCAGCCTAAGTCTGAAATGACTTGAAAGCACATAACAACAATAACAATCTTGTCTCATCAGCCAAAGCAGATCCACACTTCCCATTGAAATACTCATAAGTTTATATTTGTTAAAATTGTTCTTCATTTTAATTTTTGTATTGTTTTTAAGTGTTTTTTGCACTACAATTAAGATATGTGCAGCGTGTATAGGAATTAAGTCGTGTTTTTTTTTTTTTTCAAATTATAATCCGGCTCTCCAACAGTTTGAGGAACTGTGACTTGGTCATTCTTCCCTTATTTTGCTCTATTTCATCTAGATCACATTAGACAACAAAGCACACAGTGGTCGAGTGAAGATCCACTTGGACAACAAAGTGGACATCCAGGAGTGCAAAGACCCAAGTGTCTATGGCAAAGGTACTCATGAGGAATTGGGGCAACAAGCATAAACTCCCTTTGGAAAGTATCTGCCTTGAGTGACTGTTTAGAAGAGAAAGGCCATCAGTTCAGAATATACCTCAACCTCCCCATCTTATACATAACAGGCAGTGGCCAATGCCACACCTCATTTATGAACCCATTGAGTATGTCTTTTATTATGGCTGTCTGTTATTGGGCCAATTCGTTATTAAAGCCACTCAGTTTAGTTGATTAAAATCAGTCTTAAGGTGATGAATCTGTAATACTTAAATGATTGGTTTGCTTTGGTGGTCAGTCCCATGGGCTGATCTCACTTTCAGCAACAACATGTTGTTCACTTTCAAGCATATTGAGATAATATTTTTGTCTCATGTTGATCAGTTTAAAACGTTTAATTACACATTACATTTGTATGCTGCCTTTTTCCCAGAGTCAATCCAAAGCAGCTCATCATTGCCTATACACTGGTTATCTTTTTCCTCTTTCAGTCTGAATGCCTCAATCTCTCATATATGTTTACATCACAAATCCATTCCATTGTTCTTTTTGTGGATGGTCTTGAATTGACTAACTGCATACTGTATTCCAAGAACAGCATAGATTTATATAATAGCATGTTTATACAGCTGCTCTTCCACATTGGCTGGCTTAACGTTTGTGGATTTGATTATTTGTGGATGTAATCAATATGGTTTTTCTAGGAATCTGTAGGCACTATGCTTAACTTCCTATTGCAGTTGACCATCAAGTCAAATTGGAGAACCTAGATATTCTTTTAAAAGTGTGCCTTGGGTGAAAAATACCGTATACCAGGGTACTAGATGCGAGAAGATCCAACCAGTCCATCCTCCAGGAAATAAAGCCCGGCTGCTCACTGGAGGGAAGGATACTAGAGACAAAGTTGAAGTACTTTGGCCACATCATGAGGAGACAGCAAAGCCTAGAGAAGACAATTATGTTGGGGAAGGTGGAAGGTGGAAGGCAAAAGGAAGAGGGGCCAACCAAGGGCAAGATGGATGGATGGCATCCTTGAAGTGACTGGACTGACCTTGAAGGAGCTGGGGGTGGTGACGGCCGACAGGGAGCTCTGGCGTGGGCTGGTCCATGAGGTCACGAAGAGTCGGAGACGACTGAATGAATGAACAACAACAACAGATGACTTTTTAGACATGTAAAACCTTATAAAAAGTCGGTGGTCGTCTAGTACGGCGGGTATAAAATTAAAATAATAAGAAAATTAAAAATGATGGCTCCCAGAATGCCTCAGCGAGCCCATCTCAGGCACGCCGCAGCCCTTGGGGGTCTCTCCCTCCTCCTCCTCACCGGTGGAGCCTCTTGGTGTGGAGGGTCTTGGCCTCGGGCTCCCCTCTCCTGCCTGCTCCTCCTCCACTGCCTTGGCTCATGGCGGCCTCCCAGGCGGGCTCCCCGTCCTTCCTCCCTTCCTGGCTGCCTTCCTTGTCTCGAGGGAGAAGAGGCAATGGTGATTTCTTTTCCTGACCAGGTCTCGCGAGAAGGGCCTCTGCTCAGGCCATTCTCCTTCTTCCCGGCCAGGCCTCGCGAGAAGCGCCTCTTCTCCCGCGAGACAACATTGCGCCTCTGCTTCTGGGAGGCAGAGGCGTGATGGCAGCGGAGTGGGTCCAGGAGGAAGGAGAGCAGCCTGAGCAGGGTGGGAGGCCCTTCCGGAGGCAGCATGAAGCAGCCCAGAGGCCCAGGGGCAACCGCACACCAGGCTTAGAGGACAGGAAAAAGAAACCACCTGGCTGGAATGCGGAGTCGTCTTAAACGACGAGTATATCCCTAGAGACAAAGTTGAAGTACTTTGGCCACATCATGAGGAGACAGCAAAGCCTGGAGAAGACAATTATGCTGGGGAAAGTGGAAGGCAAAAGGAAGAGGGGCCAACCAAGGGCAAGATGGATGGACGGCATCCTTGAAGTGACTGGACTGACCTTGAAGGAGCTGGGGGTGGTGACGGCCGACAGGGAGCTCTGGCGTGGGCTGGTCCATGAGGTCACGAGTCGGAAACAACTGAACGAATGAACAACAACATATCCCTAACTCTCTGTTTTGTGTGTAAAAGTTGGGGGGGGGGTCGTCTTTTAGTCCCAGTACTAGTACCCCGGAATATACGGTAAGTATTTTTTTAATTCACTGCTTTTTCACTTCCACTGGAGTCTTTTAATCCTAATCCCAGCTAGTATGGAAAGCACAAGCCACTGTATTATTTTCATCTTCATTTCTTATTCTAGGCTGGCCCCTTTTTTATTGTTCCAGTTCAGTGGCTTGTGTTTTCTGCATCATAGATATTTGGGGCAGTGAGAGGGCTGTATCAATTCACTCAGTTCTCTCTTCTGTGTCCCTTTTCCCTTCTCACTCCTTTGTGGTGGGTCATTGCACTCTCCCTCTCTTGTGCTTCAATTAATATTCTAGTTTCTCAGCCAAACGGCTGCTTCAGATTCCATGTGCCACCTTGGCATCACTTTTCTTGCCTTCTCACTCTTCTCTACATGCCCCTATCTCCTCTTGCATCAAGCTTGCTCAGATTGTAACATCTATGCATGGTGAACATCATTTTGTAGCTCTCTTCTTCCTTGCTTGGCACATTCCAAAAGCTTACCCCTCTCGTCCTCCCTTCTTACAGGAGGCAACGGTTTCCGGATGTTCTTTGACGTGATTGTGCTCCTGATCTGTGTGCTGTCCTTCATCTTGTGTTCCCGCTCAATCTTCAGGGGGCTTCTGCTGCAGCATGTGAGCACTGCCGGGATGGGGCACCACAACCTCACAGAATGAGTTTAGGCATAAATCACAGGCATATGTGACTAAGGTTAAGTCCAAACCACCTGTACAAAACAACAGCTCAAAATGTTTGTTAAATGTTAAAATCCAAGGCTGCAGTAGATCTGAGAGGGCAGCTGCATTTCTTCTATTTGAAACTTTCACTACCACATTCTCCTTTGTCATTCCCCCAATCCCGTGATAGATGCATCAGTCATTGCTATATATGAGTTGTGGTGTTTGTGGTCAACATGCTTGTGCACTTGTAAAGTGTGGTGCTGCTAGTTGAGCTAGGTGAGATCAGTTCAGCTAGAGACTTGGTCTTAGTGATTCTGGGTTGTTGTAGGTTTTTTTGGGCGATATGGCCATGTTCTAAAGGCATTTTCTCCTGACGTTTCACCTGCATCTATGGCAAGCATCCTCAGAGGTAGTGAGGATGTTCCAACAGACCTCACTACCTCTGAGGATGCTTGCCATAGATGCAGGCGAAACATCAGGAGAAAATGCCTTTAGAACATGGCCATATAGCCCGAAAAAACCTACAACCACCCAGTGATTCCGGCCATGAAAGCCTTCGACAATACTTAGTGATTCTGTTTGTGGTTAGAAAATCCATTCCAGTAAGAAAGGGCTGAGCCCTTTGTACCTCCTCACGTACCTTCTTAGCCTAGTAAGAGATAGATTTTCCAGCCAAGAGAGTAATAATAGTAATAATAATAATAATCATCATCATCTTTATTTATACCCCGCCACCATCTCCCCAAGGGGACTCAGGGCGGCTTACATGAGGCCAAGCCCAACAACACATCAGTAAAACAACAAAGCAGTAAGCAAATAAAAAATATAATTAATATAACTCTCATATAAACAGTAACATAAAAAATTAAAAACCTTAAGGCTGGGCCATATGTAATAGATTAAAATTTTAAAATAAACACTGGGCGTGAACAGAGGTAGAATGTATCTAAGCAGGAGGGTTTTAAAGGAAATGTAGGGAGAGCAACCCAGCGGGTAGTTAAAGTGCTTCTGAGGACATTTTGCAGGGAATTGTTTCCTTTATTCAGGGAAGGCACACTGGAACAGCCATGTTTTCAGGCTCCTCCTAAAGACTGCCAATGTGGGGGCTTACCTGATATCCTTGGGGAGTGAGTTCCAGAGTCGGGGGGCCACCATAGAGAAGGCCCTCTCCCTCGTCCCCACCAATCGCACCTGTGAAGGAGATGAGAACAAGAGCAGGGCCTCTCCGGATGATTGAAGTGATCGTGTGGGTTCGTACACAGAAATGCAGTCACGCAGGTAGGCGGGTCGCAAACCATTTAGGGCTTTGTAGGTAAGAACCTGCACCTTGAATTGGGACCGGAAAATGAACGGCAACCAGTGGAGCTCCTTAAACAGGGGGGTTGAGTGCTCCCTGTAAGTCGCTCCAGTTAGTAACCTGGCTGCCACCCGTTGTACCAATTGAAATTTCCAAACCGTCTTCAAGGACAGCCCCACGTAGAATGCATTACACTAATCCAATCAGACCATTGGTCTGGTTGCCCCTGACACGATAAATAAAATAAATAAATAAATAAATAAAGTAATCCAATCTGGAGGTGACTAGGGCATGAACCACCCTGGCCAGTTCCGACTTCACAAGGTACAGTCGCAGTTGGCGCACAAGTCTTAATTGTGGGAAGGCCCTCCCAGCCACCGCCGATGCCTGGGCTTCAAGTACATGAACTACCCCACGTGTACTGCAATATTCTCTTCAAAATATGCTATTGATCTTCGAAACTTAGCAGCATTGTAAAAAAAGCTAGGTGCTACATTACACGTGGGGTAGGTACAGCTTTGTGTTTGGGGGAAAGTGGGCAGCTCATTGGAAGCACTTTTTCCTCATACAGGAATTCACTCAGTTCTTCCAGCACCGCTACAACCAAGACATCTGCCTGTCTGACCGCATGGAGTTTGTGAATGGCTGGTACATCCTGCTTGTGGTGAGCGACATCATGACTGTATCTGGGACCATAATGAAGATTGGGATTGAGTCCAAGGTAAGGAAATGGCCTGTAGAGTAGGATCTTTCTTTTCTTTCCTTTCTTTTAATTGTTTTTAAAAATGCAAAATACTTAATACAATGTACTGTTACAATTGTATTGTTGCATCATCTCTTCCCAGATCTGTACTCTCCACCCCTGCCTCCATTGTTCACATAGCTTTTATAAATACAACTCTGTCAGTTCTGTCAGTTGAATTATGCATAAGGAGATTCTTGGCAGGGGGTTGGACCGGATGGCCCATGAAGTCTCTTCCAACTATAGGATTCTATGATTCTGGGCTGCAGGGTGAACTACACGTAACTTCCTGCCGGTGCCTACACAATAGCCCTGTGTAAAACGTTGCATGTTGTTTGTTTGCAGAACTTTGCCAACTATGATGTGTGTGGCATCCTTTTGGGCACCTCTACACTCTTGGTCTGGGTTGGTGTCATGCGCTACCTGAGCTTCTTCCAGAAGTACAATGTGAGTTGAGCATCACTCCTCTCCCTCCTCCCCTGATCTTATATCTGAAATGGTTTCTTGGATTTCCTTTAAAAAAATTGAGATTCTTGGGGTGATGTATTCTGAGCACCACTGAAAATATTCTGTTGTTTTGTGGTGCTCTGTATTTATTTATTTATTATTCGAACTTATATGCCGCCACTCCCCTGGAGCTCGGAGCAGCTTACAAGAACAGGCTAAAATCGAACAAGTAAAAACAATTTAAAAACAGCAATATCAAAAATCAAAGGCCTGTCGAAACAGGTATGTCTTACAAGCCCTGCGGAAAGCTGATAAGTCCCGCAAGACACGGACTTCAGGTGGCATAGTATTCCAGAGTGATGGTGCCACTGCTGTAAAGGCTCTGCGTCTGGATGCTGTTAGACGCAAGGTCTTGACATTGGGAATTTCCAACAAATCTTGGTCCTCAGAATGGAGGGATCTCTGGGGTTGGTAGGGGGTGAGGCGGTCTTTCAGGTACATCGGCCCCAGACCATGCAAGGCCTTAAAGGTGAGTACCATCACTTTGAAAGGGATCTGGTGCTCAATTGGTAACCAATGCAGCTGTAGTAAGATTGGTGTTATGTGGCATCTCATCGGAATTCCAACAAGAAGCCGAGCAGCTGCATTTTGTACCAACTTGAGCTTTCGGATCACCGATAGAGGAAGGCCAATGTAGAGGGCGTTATAGTAGTCCAGTCTTGAGATAACCGTAGCCTGGATCACCGTAGCTAGGTCGTCCCTGGACAAGTAGGGGGCCAGCCGTCTAACCTGCCGCAGAAGAAAGAAGGCGGTTCTGCTAACGGCGGAGACCTGGGCCTCCATTGTCAGCAGAGGGTCCAAAAGGACTCCCAGACTCTTTACCAATGATGACGGGCGTAGCGCCTCGCCATCCAGGATAGGCAGCTGGATATCCCCCCTGCCCGGTCGACCCAGACATAGGATCTCCGTCTTTGCTGGATTAACCCTCAACCTGCTGGCACGCAGCCATCCAGTAACGGCCTCGGGGCACTGATGGAAACAATCGGGTACAGAGTTCGGTCGGCCTTCCATCTTCAGCACCAGCTGAGTGTCATCAGCGTACTGGTAACACTCAAGCCCAAAACCTCAAACCAGCTGAGCAAGTGGTCGCATATAGATGTTAAACAGCAGAGGGGAGAGAATGGCCCCCTGAGGAACCCCACAAGATAGAGGGGACCTCTCAGAGACCAGGCCTCCCCTCGCTGTCCATGGTGGAGAGGAGGACAACCAGTTTAAAGCTGTCCCCCTGACTGCAGCAACAGCAAGGTGGTGGGTCAAAAGATAGTGGTCGACTGTGTCAAATGCTGCTGTGAGATCCAATAACACAAGCAGCGCTGACCCGCCCTGGTCAAGCTGGCATCGAAGGTGATCCGTGATGGAGACCAGCACAGTCCCTGTATCTGATTGTATTTGCCCCAATGCTCCTTGCAACCTCAGTTTTCCTTAATCGAACCACAGGTGACTTTAGCAAGGCAATCTTGCATACATAGCGCTATTGTGGAACTTGGATTTGTGTTTACCAGGCTAGTCCAGGAATATATTTTCTTCTTGCTTCATGTCACCCTAGATCCTCATTGTCACCATGCGGGTTGCCTTCCCCAACGTCATCCGTTTCTGTTGCTGCGTGGCAGTTATCTACCTGGGCTACTGCTTCTGTGGTTGGATTGTCCTGGGACCCTACCATGTCAAGGTATATTGGAAAGAGGAATGTTATTCCTGTATGAGAGCGACCATTCCCGGAGTCTGCGCTTGGAGATTCTGGCTCAAATGGCACTGGCTTGCAAGACACAGCCTTTGATGGAGCTTTGGAACTAGAGTTGCATTTTTGAAGTATGCAGGAAGAACTACATTCAAGGCTCATCCCCTCTTCTGCAGGATTTCCTGTAGTCAATTTACCTGTCATATAGAAGAAGCAACAACAACAAAACTTTATTTATATACCTCTCTATCTCCTCAAGGGGACTCAGAGCAGTTTCCAAGTGACATAATCAATACATACAGAGAGAACAGCATGAACATAAAATCAACAAGACAAAATAAGCATTAAAAACCACAATAGCACATATATTTAAAATAATCCTGCCTGTTCAAGGCAGTTTAAAAGGCTGGGCCAGGCTAATACGATTTTAGAGAGCCCAGGAAATTAGGTAGAGTCTATGGCTGTACATTTCCAGGGCCTAATAGAAGAAAGTGATCTGGGTAATTGGTAGAAAAAGATATGGCCAATTTCTACAGTATCTGGGGCAGAGCTAGAACTAATCTTTCTCAAAGGTTTGTTTAAACCACCAGGTCTTCAGGCTCTTAAGAAAGGAGGGGAGGGATGGGGCCTGTTTTATTTCTCTAGGAAGGGCGTTCCACAGACGGGGGGACACCACCGAAAAGGCCTCTCTCTTATCCCCACCAACTGTGCTTGTGATGGTGGTGGGAGGGAAAGGAGGGCCTTCCCGGAAGATCTTAAAGTTCGCGCCGGTTCATAGAGCGAGATGCGATCGCGAAGATAGGCGGGGCCGAACCATAAGCACTCTTAATTTCTTGTCACTGTCCAGCTAAAAATGCCCCTGTTTTTTTTCCAGTTTGTGTTTTGTGTCCAGTTTCAGGATCTTACCCACTCCTCACTTCCATCTCTGCTCTTTTTTTAAAAAAAAAATCTAGTTCCGTACCCTTTCGATGGTGTCAGAGTGCCTTTTCTCTCTCATCAATGGAGACGACATGTTTGTGACCTTTGCATCCATGCAACAGAGCAGCTACTTGGTCTGGCTTTTCAGCCAGCTCTACCTATATACCTTCATCAGCCTTTTCATCTACATGGTGCTCAGCCTTTTCATTGCACTCATCACTGGCTCTTATGAGACCATCAAGGTAAGTCTTTCCAGGGAACTATCTTGCCGTAGAGCTGGAGCTGAGCAGCTTCATTCAGAAGTTTTAACAAAGTGCTGCCTCTAGGACCTGGATTTGTATGGCTTTCATCTTCCAGGATTATCTGAGCTGCAACACAGATAGGCATGGCAGGGAAGAGCTGTTTATTTCAGTCCCCTAGTACAGAGGTCCTCAAACTTTTTAAACAGAGGGCCAGGTCACAGGCCTTCAAACTGTTGGAGGGCCGGATTATAATTTGAAAAAAACATGAATGAATTCCTATGCACACTGGACATTCCATAGATATATAAACCCCATTTTCCTAGTTTCAAACAGACCTCACAACCTCTGAGGATACCTGCCATAGATGCAGGCAAAATGTCAGGAGAGAATGCTTCTAGAACATGGACACACAGCACGAAAAACCTACAACAACCCTGCACATATCTCATTTGTAGTGCAAAAAACACTTTAAAACAATACAATAATTAAAATGAAGAACAATTTTAACAAATATAAACTTATTAATATTTCAATGGCAAGTGTGGAACTGCTTTTGGCTGATGAGATAGGATTGTTGTTGTTGTTGTGTACTTTCAAATCGTTTCGGGCTTAGATTGACCCTGAGTGAGGGCCGAGTAAATGACCTTGGAGGGCCATATCCGGCCCCCGGGCCTTAGTTTGAGGTTCCCTGCCCTAGTATATACCTAGAAAAACTTTTCTGGATGTCTGGATTTGCCAGGGTCTCCAGTGTCCTGTCCTGTTGAATAATAATAATCAGAGTGGTCATCTCAGGATCTGGCACAAATGCCTCACACAACCTCTTCTGTTTTTTCAGCATCAGTCTGAGGGAGAAGCGACTGTTACACAGCTCCATGCCTATATAGCTGAGTGCAAGGACAGCCCCAAATCTGGCAAGTTCCGCAGGGAGAGTGCTTCCTCATGCTCCATCTTCTGCTGTTGTGAGCGGTAAGTTTGTACGGAGACAGAGACAGAGACAAAGCAAACAAGATATACAGGGTGATGCAGCATAACTTCCTTTTTTTCAAAACTTCATAAAAATCATTGTATGAATCAGAAATTTTTATTTTTTTATAATGTAGGCGCATACCTAAAGTTTTGTTTTACGTAGTTTTGAAGATAAAATTAAGTAAGTAACGTCCCCCATTCTCCATTCTCCATACACTGAGTAAACCGCTTTCTGACGTTTGTCATGACTCTTGGCAGCATAGCAGGCGTTATGTTGGCAATTTCTTCCTGGATGTTGGTCTTCAAATCTTGTAGGGTCTTTGGACGGTTCACACAAACACGGGATTTCAAAAAATTCCCATAGGGAAAAATCACAAGGGGCCAAATCTGGAGAGTGGGCCGGCCACTCCAAATCCGCTCAAAAAGTAGGCCTCAACGGCCAAAGCACACTCCTCACTGTTCCAACGCATGATGGCGACTGAACGGTGTCAGGATAAAACTTTATACTCCCGCCTCTCGAACGAGACCCCTAGCGCTCCGCTATGTCTTCAGCCGACTGAATGGCACGCATTTTAAAAAAGGAAGTTATGCTGCCTCACCCTGTATTATTATTATTATTATGACACAAAAACACAGTATGACAACGCAAACAAGATATTTATGCTGGATTTCATATCACAAAATCACATGGCAGAATGCGGTTGGACTGGATGACACCTCTTCCACTGAAATACTGTTATTTGATCAAAAAGTTTGTCCATGTCTGATACATATATATAATATATACTATCATATATAAACATTTCTTGGAGATCCACAATAAACTTTTGCTTCAATAAGGTCTCTGCTGCTGAAAAGATTTGAAAACCCCTGTTGTAGAGCATTGGCTGCCTCCCCTATGTCAGGAGGCTGATTGTTCCATGTAAACAGCTAGGGTCACAGCAACAGAATCAACAAAGACCCAATACTCTTGTATTCACTGTTACCTCTGCAGTAAGAGCAGAGGTGCTCTGAAGTATCTAGACCGAACTTTCAGAATTTATAGATCCACTAGCTGTCCCCTGCCACGCATTGCTGTGGCCCACTCTGTGGTCATGGGGGTTCTGTGTGGGAGGTTTGGCCCAATTCTATCATTGGTGGGGTTCAGAATGCTCTGTGATTGTAGGTGAACTACAAATCCCAGCAACTACAACTCCCAAATGTCAAGATTCTATTTTCCCCAAACTCCGCCAGTGTTCACATTTGGGCATATTGAGTATTCGTGTACAGTTTGGTCCAGATCCATCATTGCTTGAGTCCACAGTGCTCTCTGGATATAGGTGAACTACAACTCCAAAACTCAAGGTCAATGCTCACCAAACTTCCAGTATTCTCTGTTGGTCATGGGAGTTCTGTGCCAAGAAGCAGGAATATTGCCTTCAAAGCACCCCTGACAGACGGCCATCCAGCCTCTGTTTAAAAGCTTCCAAAGAAGGAGCCTCCACCACACTCTGGAGCAAAGAGTTCCACTGCTGAACGGCTCTCACAGTCAGGAAGTTCTTCCTCATGTTCAGATGGAATCTCCTTTCTTGTAATTTGAACTCGTCTCCTCTCTTTCCTCTCCTTTACAGAACCCCGTTGCAGGAGAATGTGCTGGTGGTGAACTGAAAGGGGGCTGCCTTGCCTCATTCCTTGTGAGATACAAATTGGCCTGATTATGGACTCCTGTGACTGATGAGAATGAGGCCTGCTGTCCTCTTTTTTGGCAAAAACCAAGCCGTTGCATACCATTGTCTCCTGTGAGCCAATGCCACTTCCACACAGAGTTGCTGAGATACTGGGACTGACTTTGGTATCTGAACAGAACTGGGCCTGGGCAGGGAGTGGAGTTTCAGGCCGTGTGGGACTGAGAGATTTACCAAACAGCAACAGTTTTTAAAGGTTTATTTTGGAAGAAAAATGTCAAGTAGCAAGGATGTGGTTTTCAAGGGCCGTCAAGCATTCTGCCCGTAGGTTTCCACTACAGATAATTTATTTCCCACAGAAAGATTGACACGGGGGTGTCTGCAAAGCAAGGCCCCCAGAACAGTTTCACATATGACTAGAACCTGAGAGGTTCAGGATGCAATGGAATAAAAATTAACCAAGCCCCGAATACATCGGAACAGGCGGGGAGGGATTTTTAAAAGACTGGACTGAAGGCAAAGGCTTTCCCTGTCTCAAGAGCACAACTACATTGTCTGTCCAATCTATTCTACTCATTCGTGAGGAGGCCTTGTTTAGATTACTTAGCTTGGCTGGAATCCTGTTCTAGATCAGACGGTGGTGCCGGCATAGAGAAAGTACCATTTTCAATGTATTGTCGAAGGCTTTCATGGCCGGAATCATTGGGTTGTTGTACATTTTTTCGGTCTATATTGCCATGGCCTAGAGGCATTTTCTCCTTGCCTGCATCTATGGCAAGCATCCTCGGAGGTTGTGAGGTCTGTTGGAAGTAGGAAAATGAGTTTATATATCTGTGGAATGACCAGGGTGAGACAAAGGACTTTTGTCTGCTGGAGCTAGGTGTGAATGTTTCAACTGACCACCTTGATTAGCATTTAATGGCTTGGAAGTGCCTGGGGGAATCTTTTTTTGTTGAGAGGTGATTTGATGTGCCTGATTGTTTACTCTCTGTTGTTTTGCTGTTGTAATTTTAGAGTTTTTTTTAATACTGGTAGCCAGATTTTGTTCATTTTCATGGTTTCCTCCTTTCTGTTGAAATTGTCCACATGCTTGTGGATTTCAATGGCTTCTCTGTGTAGTCTGACATGGTGGTTGTGAGAGTGGTCCAGCATTTCTGTGTTCTCAAATAATATGCTGTGTCCAGGCTGGTTCATCAGGTGCTCTGCTATGGCTGACTTCTCTGGTTGAAGTAGTCTGCAGTGCCTTTCATGTTCCTTGATTCGTGTGTTGGGCAATGCTGCGTTTGGTGGTCCCTATGTAGACTTGTCCACAGCTGCATGGTATACGGTAGACTCTGCAGAAGTGAGAGGATCCCTCTTGTCCTTTGCTGAACGTAGCATTTGTTGGATTTTCTTGGTGGGTCTGTAGATAGTTTGTATGTTGTGTTTCCTCATCAGCTTCCCTATGCGGTCAGTGGTTCCCTTGATGTATGGCAGGAACACTTTTCCTCTGGGTGGATCTTCATCTTTACTCTCGTGGCTTGTTCTTGGTCTTGCAGCTCTTCCGATGTCTGAGGTGGAGTCTCCATTGGCCTGGAGAGCCCAGTTGAGGTGGTTCAGTTCATCTTGGAGGAGGTGGGGTTCGCAGATTCTTTTTGCACGGTCTGCCAAGGCTTTAATGGTGCTTCTTTTTTGACTTGGGTGATGGTTGGAGTTTTTATGTAGATATCTATCTCCGTGTGTGGGTTTTCTGTAAACGGTGTGACCCAATTGTTGATCTGGTTTACAGAAAACCCACACACACAGATAGATTAAATGCTAATCAAGGTGGTCAGTTGAAACATTCACACCTAGCTCCAGCAGCCACCCTAGTCATTCCACAGATATATAAACCCATTTTCCTACTTCCAACAGACCTCACTACCTCTGAGGATGCTTGCCATAGATGCAGGTGAAACGTCAAGAGAAAATGCCTCTAGACCATGGCCATATAGCCCGAAAAAACCTACAACCCAGTACCATTTCCCCCACTCTACAGATGTCCTGGTAGCTGCCATGATCCTTGAGACAATCCTTGTAATCATGTATTGGCAGTCGAGTTCTCTCCCTGGCATTGCCTCCAAAATGTTGCAGATGAAGACCGAGGCATGCTCATTGTTAATGCCTTAAATTGCAAGGACGTCCCATTTAAGCTGTGTGTGTGGTTTGACCACCAGTGCTTTTTTAACATAGCATTTTGCAGGAAGGCATACAGGACTGCTAAGAACACTAAGTTTTTGTAGCTGTCAGCCGGGTACTGAGATACTTTTTGCGTGCACACAATTGCACTCAGGTAACAGAGATGCCAACACTATATGCCAATGTTTTGGATGAGAAGCTGCCCCAGCTCGCTGTGGTTGTTGAAATGTGGAAGATTGCCATCTATGATCCAGAGGGGTTTCACAGCCTCCACCAGATCTTCCAGAAACCATTGGCTCCTGAGCTGGGCTTCCCTTTAAGCAAATCATAAAACAGTTGGCTTTAAGCTGCACATCCCAAAGCATTACCATTTCCACAGCTGTTTCCGTATACCATTTTCAAAAACAAGCTCCATTGCAGAAGATGAGAAGCACCCGGAGACTTTTTTTTAAGTGCAGGGGTGTCTACGGCTGTGTTTACTTTGTTGACGCTGGAGCGATTCCTTTCTGCTTGCGATTCATGAATTGTGAGAAAAGTATTTGTTGACCACTCTAGCACTGTGGCCAATTTTTATAGCATTTGTTTTGTAGATGTGGAACCAACATGGAGACCGTACTAATTTAGGATTTCGTTGTTAGTGTAATTTATGAAACAAAGTGCAATTCTAATTATTTATAGCTAACAGTGTTATTCAAATATAAAAGTATGAGAAAAACACAGAAGAGTTCGGCAGTTCTTTTTGTATCTTGGAACCCTCAAGATTTCCTCAAATAATCCTAAGGATAAGTTTTATTTCATACATGCATAACAACTATAAATGACTACTTGGTTTTAAAATGTGGTCCTCTATGATGCTATTTATTTATCGTGTCAGGAGCAAGCCAAACAGTTGTATTGTATTTTTTAACAAACAAACAAACAAACAACAAAGTTTGCAAGCTTGGTAGTTGATTAAATGTCCTTTGACCACTTGGAGTGCCTCTGGTGTTACTATAAAAAGGTCCTCCATTGTGCATGTGGCAGGGCTCAGGTTGCATTGCAGCAGATGGGCTGTGGTTTGCTCTTCTCCACACTCGCATGTCGAGGATTCCACTTTGTGGCCCCATTTCTTAAGGTTGGTTCTGCATCTCGTGGTGCCAGAGCGCAGTCTGTTCAGCGCTTTCCAAGTCGCCCAGTCCCGGCGGAGGAGATCCCTGAGGACCGCTCAAAAGGGCCCTGGAACCTTGGTGAGGCCAGCGAAAGCCAATCCAAAGAGTAAAAATGTTACAAATAATAATGCCTCATCAAGGTGGAAGAAGTTTCCAGCAACCGAGGTTTATTCGTGATTCAGCTGAGATCAGATGCATTGCAGGAATCATTCCGCTGCAAGCATACCAGTACAAAGAATACAGGCATATTTATAGCATGCAGACAAAGGGAAACAGTTTCAAAATTCCCGCCCGCCCTCTGCCGGCCGGCTTCGTGCTGATTGGCTGGCCGCAGAACAGCTGGGAGGAGGCTTGGCGGCACGCCTCGCCCCCGGACCAATCAGCGGGCTCCGCCGCCTCTGGGGGGCCAATCAGTGCCTTCCTAGCGCTTCTGAAGATGGGCCAATCAGCAGCTAGGAGGCGGGACGAAGCTTGACAATGGCTGAGGAAATGATGAGCTTAGGGGCATCCGCCAGCTGGAATGTGAGGCTTTTGTCCTCACTGGCAGGGTGTGAGATAAGGGAATAATGGGTTTCCTGGTCTGTGATGGGATTTGAAGGAAATATGAAAAGGCTTTTTCGATATCGGACCTCAGGGGGGATCAACGATATCTTGATGATTTAATCAATCTTTTCTTTCCGAGTTTCTGTTGACCCCCTCCCCTTGCTGGTCTTGCTCCGAGGGCCAGGGTTGGGGATCAACAGTATTGTCCATGCTGGTGAATTAATCAAGGGTGATTGAGGGAGAGGCTGGAGCCCTCCCTCAGGCAGTTCCTGGTCACAGCAGTTTTTGTGGGTCAAGGGGACAAGGGTACAGAGGAAATTCATAAGGTTACATACATATATCAAAATCATAGGCAATAGGCACCACTGATACAGAGTTAGTTCATAAGAGGAACCCCCATCCCACCCCATAAAGTTTATTTCAATATCTGATCTTTATTAAGGTCCAAACTGGAAATCCCATGCTCTTAGGAAGGGCGTGTGGAAACAGAGGTTGCTAGCAGTTCAAATCAAGCATTGATAGAAAGTTCATGGCCAGGGTTGTGGCAAACAGTCCAGTCCACTCAGCAGAGAGTCATGGATTCAGGCTGGAATCAGCAGATGGGCGCTGAGTTGATCAATAACAGAATCCATCGCTCAGCCCTTGGGGAACTACAACTCTCACAAAAGGGCAGAAGTCCCAAGATCCAGCCATTTCCCAAAAAGCCTCGTGGGGTCCTTGTTGTTGTCAGTGCCTTGGCAATGTGGCCAAGACTTAACCCTTGTTGTGTAGTCTGGTGACCTTGCCCTTTGCAGAACTATAAGTCCTTATCCCTTAATTCTGAGGGGGGGGGGGTGCCTGACATCATCTGTAGATCTTCGAAAACTATTTCTTGATTTAAGTCATTGATGTGCTGGCTGATACCCAAACAGGGGATGAGCTGGAGATGTCTCTGCCTTGGTCCTTTCACTATTGGCTGCTACTTCCCGACGGATGTCAGGTGGTGCAATACCAGCTAAACAGTGTAATTTCTCCAGTGGTGTAGGGCGCAGACACCCCGTGATAATGCAGCATGTCTCATTAAGAGCCACATCCACTGTTTTAGTGTGGTGAGATGTGTTCCACACTGGGCATGCGTACTCAGCAGCAGAGTAGCACAGCGCAAGGGCAGATGTCTTCACTGTATCTGGTTGTGATCCCCAGGTTGTGCCAGTCAGCTTTCGTATGATATTGTTTCTAGCACCCACTTTTTGCTTGATGTTCAGGCAGTGCTTCTTGTAGGTCAGAGCACGGTCCAGAGTGACTCCCAGGTATTTGGGTGTGCTGCAATGCTCCAGAGGGATTCCTTCCCAGGTGATCCTCAGAGCTCGGGATGCTTGTCTGTTCTTAAGGTGAAAGGCACATGTCTGTGTTTTAGATGGATTAGGAATCAGCTGGTTTTCCCTGTAATAGGCAGTAAGAGCACCTAGAGCTTCGGAGAGCTTTTGTTCAACCATCTCAAAGCTCCCTGCTTGAGCAGTTATGACACGATCTATGCTATGATCTATGTTGCTAAAGCTGGGGAGCAGAATCCTCAGTCTTATCTTCGTCTAGGAATTGTAGCTTTTGCACTAAAAAGAGAAGACAACTTCTGGCATTCCCAGCATCATGGTATTGTTTGTCAAATACAAATTAGTTGATCACCACCCTCATCATGTGAACTTGAGGTGACCAGCTTTCTCTTGACTTTGCCTTTCCTTGAGACAAGGTGGAGTTGGCTATCATAAAATATATATTCTATTGCTGGTGTGTTAAGCCAGGGGCTGATGTGTTATATCAGGTGTGTGAGAGACAAAAAGAAAGGGGTTTATTTATTTATTTTTTTAGAATTAGGTACTGTTCCATTATCCGAGCAGAGGCCACTGGGGACACTAGAGAGAGAAGAATAGTCCATTTTGTGGGGGTGGAAGTGAGTTGAAGGAGTAAACCATTTCCCTCTATCTTTCCCCATCCATGTCCCCGTCCTGGAAACAACCCTAGTTTATGATATGGGGAGGGAGGAGGGGGAATAACCGAAATCTCCTTTCTTGTAGTTTGAAGCCATGGCTCCGCGTCCTAGTCTCCAGAGCAGCAGAAAACAAGCTTGCTCCCTCCTCCCTATGATTTCCTCTCACATATTTATACATGGCTATCATATCTCCTCTCAGCCTTCTCTTCTTTAGGCTAAACATGCCCAGCTCTTTATGCTGCTCCTCATAGGGCTTGTTCTCCAGATCCTTGATCATTTTAATTGCCCTCCTCTGGACACATTCCAGCTTGTCAATATCTCTCTTCGATTGTGGTGCCCAGAATTGGACACAATATTCCAGGTGTGGTCTAACCAAGGCAGAATAGAGGGGTAGCATGACTTCCCTAGATCTAGACACTATGCTCCTATTGAGGCAGGCCAAAATCCCATTGGCTTTTTTTGCCGCCACATCACATTGTTGGCTCATGTTTAACTTGTTGTCCACGAGGACTCCAAGATCTTTTTCACACGTACTGCTCTCGAGCCAGGCGTCCCCCATTCTGTATCTGCATTTTGTTTTTTTCTGACTAAGTGGAGTATCTTGCATTTTGAGTTATGGTGTAGCTTAGGGTGAGCACCGAGGGTAGAAGCATGTGGCCTCAGATCTACCAGAATTACTCCTGAAATATGGCACGCATCTCACTTATTGTTGAAGGTACAAAGTGCTTAGGAGGAAAAAGTTACTTGTATAAAGCATGTATGTATGGGAGAAGAAGCACTACCTACTTACTACTCAACAGAAACACATGAGTAATTTTGATGTAAGGAACTGGCTTATATAATTGCACATGATCACAAGCAATAGGCACTGGTATAGCATTTATGTACAGTGATTACACTATATAAATAGTAATTATACGAGTATGCCCAGCAATGCCAATCAGTATATGTCCAAACTTCCTGTTGTGTTTACTTAACAGTCAAAGTGCCAAAATCTACTGGTGGGCCGTAGGTTGGTCACAAAATCAAGAAGTGATAATCACGTTGTGACGGCGCGTGTGGCGCCACATATATTTAGAACTGTTAGTTGCAGGATTTTAAACTGCCATTTTATTTCTGTCTACCTTGTACATGTATAGTTAAATTTCATTGGTTACTATAGCTGTCAATTTATTGTTGTTGTACGCCAATTGGCTTGTTTCCCCAGTTCAGTTGTTTAGGCTCCGCCCCTTCCAAGGGAGAAAGGGAAGGTTTCTCCCTCACCTTTTTTACCTCAGAAAGACTCATTGGATGGACGTGTCCAAAAGCTTGGCCCAAAAGCCCCTGGTCAAGGCATTTTTTACTACCAGTTCTTAGGTTTTGACCCCTGAGTCTTATTCTTTATGTTCAAACCTCCTGAACGAAATTGTGAAGACCTCAGGCGCCTTCATTCCAGTTCTTTGGCACCATAGGAAGGTCTTGTCCTTCAATTTAGGCCACTGAACTGGGGTTGTGGTTTGCTCCGGCATCCATAGCCATTGAGAGAGAGGGAACAGGAAAAGCTTCTCAGCTTATTACTCCTAGGACCCTGGGCTTTAGAGTTTAGAAAGTGTTTTTCCCTGTTGAAGCATAAAGTGTGTGCCTAAGAAAGAAAAGAAATTATCATCAATAAACACCACTTCGAGTCAATTGTTGTGTTCTGGTCCTTGGGAGTTCCAGTTTCCCTAAAGGAGGGCAAGAAGCAATCCCCTGGGGAAAGCAGTCACGTCCATGCCTCTTTCTCGATAGCCCCAGGCGCGACGGCATACACGTTTCTCAGAAACTTTTCACGGGATGTGTTGAAAAGGAAAGAAGTTGGGAATTTGTATTTAGCCACTCTTTGAATGAAGCAAACAGAGGGCTATTAGGGACATGAAACAACATCTGGAGGTGTTTCTTCAAAATTTCTATGGTCCCCAGCTCCTTTTATCCTGGACCTTTCTCCACGCAGGCTCATATGACACAGCTCTAACATCTGGAAGGTTACAGCTTCCCCATCCCTGCTTCACACATTCAAATTGAACCCGGCATCTGTCTCATTCCTCCAGGACACATATTTGGGAATATGTTGCTTTCACATGAATACAAATCACTGTTCTAAAGAAGAAGAGGTTCTGAAACTCTTGTTGCTTGTACCTTATGTGTATTTTTTCTGGAGTGGGATGTTTAGACACTCAGCATTATTCAGATTAACTGTATTTGTATAAATATTCAGCAAATTTTGGGAATGCAATCCATTCCTATTCATTTTTGCAGTGCTTGGTAAGTCATCTTGGCAGCCACCTCTCCACCAAAGTCAACATTGACACTAAAATACAACACCGCCTGAGCTCTGCGAGCGCAGCATTTTGCCGAATGAAGCAGAGAGTGTTTGAGGACCGGGACATCCGTAGGGATACCAAGGTGCTTGTTTATAGAGCTATTGTCCTCCCAACCCTGCTATATGCCTGTGAGACGTGGACTGTCTACAGACGTCACATGCAACTCCTGGAACGATTCCATCAGTGCTGCCTGCGGAAAATCCTGCAAATCTCTTTCGAAGACAGGCGGACAAACGTCAGCATGCTGGAAGAAGCAAAGACCACTAGCATTAAAGCGATGATCCTCTGCCATCAACTCCGCTGGACCGGCCACGTTGTCCGGATGCCCGACCACCGTCTCCCAAAGCAGTTGCTCTACTCCGAACTCAAGAACGGAAAAGGGAATGTTGGTGGGCAGGAAAAGAGATTTAAAGATGGGCTCAAAGCCAACCTTAAAAACTCTGGCATAGACACTGAGAACTGGGAAGCCCTGGCCCTTGAGCGCTCCAGCTGGAGGTCAGCTGTGACCAGCAGTGCTGCAGAATTTGAAGAGGCACGAATGGAGGGAGAAAGGGAGAAGCATGCCAAGAGGAAGGCGCGTCAAGCCAATCCCGACCGAGACCGCCTTCCACCTGGAAACCAATGCCCTCACTGCGGGAGAAGATGCAGAGCAAGAATAGGGCTCCACAGCCACATACGGACCCACAAGATTATTGGAAGACGATCATCCTCGTCCAACAAGGGATCGCCTAAGTAAAGTAAGTCATCTGGCATGGTATTGAAAAAAGTAACTTGCTTTGCTTGTTCTTTTAACAGAGAGAAAAAACAATAAGAGAATGCATGGAAAATTGAAAAAAAAACTGTTAAAATGCCTTTAAATACTGTTGAGATATAAATAGAAAATAGTACTTGTTAAACTAAAAAGTACTTTTCCTTTTAAAGTTTTCTGCTATTTCCAAAATGTGACTTTGAAGCATTTCAATTATTTTTTCTGAATTTTAGACTTTTTTCTAATACTATATTTTTCAACAGAAAATTTTCCATAACATATATACAGAGAGAGAGAAAGTGTGCACGATTTATCCATAGTTGTCTGGGCTGTTGTGCCACAATCAATAAATATAAATATAAATTAGAGTCAGCTAGTTCTTCTAAGGAAAAAAGCTTTGACAGACCTTGGAGCTCAGAGGAATGAATGAATTAATGGACACACCACAAAGTGTGTTTTTATTTTGCAAAATCTCTTAGTCACAAGTACATCAAGATGTTTACTGCAGACTTACATCATCCTTTATTGAGACTGAATATTTAACTAGTACAGAAATAGTTTCTCCCAACTTGAAACGGAAATGATAAGTAGAGCAGAACAAGTGAATACAGGTCATACAGTTTTATTTCAATACAAGAATGTTGAACTATTGATATAAGGTAAGCACTGAGTATTAAATGGTACACATTTTCAGTGAAAATGCAAATAATAAACAATAATAAGGCAATTACATAAAACAAAGACAACATAGCAATATAAAACTGCAATAATCACAATCACAATAACATGGGCGAGCTACATGTAATGGATAAAAGAAAGCTGGGTAGAAACCCAGGCGAGATAAACACGAGATAAACAAGGACAGATGATTTGCGGAGGAGAGCTCGTTTTAATGGCGGTCGTGAAGCAAAGCTTTCCTATAGGGGGGAATGCACTCCAATAACAGAAACCGTTAAAACTAAGCACTAGTATGAGGATGTACATCTATTCATCAAATGCGCAGCGGAAGAGCCAGGTTTTGAGGTTCTTTTTAAAGGTTTCTAGGGTAGGGGCTTTCCTAATCTCTCCAGGAAGTGAGTTCCAGAGTCGGAAGCCACAGAGGAAAAGGCTCTCTCCCTTGTACTCACCAGACGAGTCTGGGAGACTGGCAGGGGTGAGAGAAGGGCCTCCCCAGAAGAACGGAGGGCCCGAGATGGTTCATGGAGAGAGATATGGTCATGAAGGTAGGCGGGTCCCAAACCGTTTAGGGCTTTATAGGCTTTATAACCTGCACCTTGAATTGGGACCGGAAAATAAATGGCAGCCAGTGGAGTTCCTTAAACAGGGGGGTTGACCGCTCCCTGTAGGTTGCCCCAGTTATTAGTCTGGCTGCTGAACATTGGACAAATTGTAATTTCCGGGCTGTCTTCAAGGGTAGCCCCATGTAGAGAACATTAGAGTAGTCCAATCTAGAGGTAACTAAGGCATGGACCACCATGGTCAAGTCAGACTTCATGAGGTACGGTTGTAGTTGGCGCACAAGTTTTAATTGCGTGAAGGCCCTCCCGGCCACCGCCGACACCTGCGCATCAAGCGTCAGCGCTGAGTCTAGCAGGGCCCCCAAACTGCGTACCTGTGATTTCAGGGGGAGTGTAACCCCATCCAGCACAGTTTGCCACCCAATACCCCGGTCAGCCAAACGACTGACCTGGAGGACCTCTTGTCTTGTCAGGATTGATCCTCAGCTTGTTCTTCCTCATCCAGGTCACCACAGCAGTCAGGCACTGATCCAGTATCCTCGGGGCTTCCTTGGAGTCAGATGGAAAAGAGTAGTGGAGCTGGGTGTCATCTGCATAGAGATGGCACTGTACTCCAAAACTCCGGATGACCTCTCCCAGCAGTTTCATGTAGATGTTAAATAGCATGGGGGACAGAATAGAACCTTGCAGGAACCCACAAGTCAATGGCCAGGGGTCTGAGCAGGAGTCCCCCAGCTTCACCCTCTGGGAACAGCCCTCCAGGAAGGACCAGAGCCACAGTAAAACCATGCCCCCGAATCCCATCCCAGAAAGCCTCCCCAGAAGGATACCATGGTCGATGGTATCGAAAGCCGCTGAGATATCCAAGAGAACCAGCAGGGTCACACTCCCCCTGTCAAGCTCTCTTCGGAGGTCATCCACCAAGGCGACCAAAGCCGTCTCGGTACTGTGCCCAGGCCTAAAGCCAGACTGCGAGCGATCCAGAAAATTGGTGTCATCGAGGAATCCCTGAAGCTGCGAGGCAACCACCCGCTCCAGAACCTTGCCCAGAAATGGGAGGTTGGAGATTGGTCTGTAGTTGTTGCATACAGTTGGGTCAAGGGAGGTCTTCTTTATCAAAGGTTTTACCACCGCTTGCAGGTCGGGAATTTACCCTGGCCCAGTGAGGCATTTATTATTGCCACAAACCATTCCAACAACCCATCTCTGGCCAGCTTCACTAGCCAGGAAGGACAAGGATCCGGAGTGCAAGTGGTCGCCCTCACAGTCCCAAGAAATTGTTTATATCACACTTGGATCCCAAAAGGTGTGCTTATGTAGAGCTTTCTACAAGATACTTGAGGCTTTGTGGGAATTGGAAGGTCTACCTATGTGGGCCATGAGCGAAGTGTGCGCAGCAGCCAATAGATGGTACAAAAGGAGCAGTCAGGTGGTGTTCCCTTGGGATAAACATCTATTTGCCAATTACACTGATGAACTGAATTAGTCGGAAGGGAATGTCTGAACTAGGTAGGACTATACACATTCTAATTCTCAAAGTGAGGTCGAATTTAGGACTGTGGATACAGAGGGTCTGTGCCTGGCGAGTCTTTATACTAAAGCCAAAAGTTCCCCAGTTGAAGAACACAACAGGTGAAGACAGCCACAGAGGCATATTCGCAATCTGGCCAGAAACGATGCCAAGTATGGCTAATGCCAAAAATGTACAAGCATGCATGAAATACAGAGGCATGAGGTTTTATACAGCTGCCAGCTATTCAAACTTCCCGCTCTGCCTGATTGGAGACCGCATTTCCGTCTACAAACATACATGATCTCTTCGATCTTCTGGAGAGGCCCTTCTCTCGCTCCCGTCCCCATCGCAAGCGCGACTTGTGGGGACGAGGGAGAGGGCCTTCTCTGTAGTGCCCCCCCTCGGCTCTGTGTTTACTCCCCAATGCAGTCACCTCCTGAAACACACTTTCCAAAGGAAGCATCCTATTCCTCTGTTGAGCGGCTCTTACTGCCAATCATTTTCTCTGATTCTTCAGGTGGAATCTCTTTTCCTGCCATTTAAATGCCTTGCTCTGTTGTGTCCCAGTCTCCTCAGTGGGGCCTCCCTTAGTATGTTGAAACATGGCTCCAATGACCCTTCTCTCGGCCTCCTCTTCTTCATTGGCTCCTCAGAGGGATTCATGACTTCTGGACCTTTGACCCTTTTGGTGGCCCTTCCTTCTCTGGACCCTTCTGCCTGTCCCTCTCCTTCTTGGATTGTGGTCTCCGGAAATGGACACAGGATGATCCCAGGTGAGTTTCGGGCCAAAGCAGAACAGAATGGGGCTGTGACTCCCCTCCATCGAGACACCAGACTGACTGATGCAGCCTAGAATCACATTGGCCTCTTTTGC
The DNA here is from genome assembly GCF_025583915.1 of Anolis sagrei ordinatus. Taxonomy (NCBI): domain Eukaryota; kingdom Metazoa; phylum Chordata; class Lepidosauria; order Squamata; family Anolidae; genus Anolis; species Anolis sagrei. The sequence continues at coordinate 142,837,970 of NW_026845477.1, read as the reverse complement.
TGCAGCTTCACACTCTTGACACATTTTCCGCTTGCAGACTACTAAGAACAGGGTTCGCTAGTATCCACACTTTTGGATTTCCACAAGGAGCAGATCCCCCAGGAAAGCATTTGAAAACACACAAACACACACTCACACAAATAGTTGTTCTTAAAGAAACATAACAAATTTTATTGTCATAGCCATGCCATCATAATCATGCCATCATATGATCTTAACTAGACACACACATTTGCACCAACTATGGTCCCTTCCACACTGCCCCTTATCCTAGGATATGATCCCAGATTATCTTCTTATCCTGGATTATCTGGCAGTGTAGACTCATATAATCCAGTTTTTAAAGCAGAAAATCTGGGACCAGATCCTGGGATAGAGGGCAGTGTAGATCCAGTCTACATGGCAGCATTGTCACCTTCTCTCACTTCTTCCTCTTAGGCCCCGTCTACACTGCCACAGAATCCATTTTGAAGTGCAGTTAATCAGAATTCTGGAACTGGATTATATGGCAGTGCAAATGAGGTTTATGGCTCCATCTCACACTGCCCATTTCATGCCGTTTGAACTGGATTATATGGTCAGTGCAGAGAAATGTGGATGAGCCTGCACTCACCATACAATGTAGTTCTACCTGCACGAAAGGGTCAGTGTGGATGATGCCTGAGTTGCGGGTCCCGGGCGGTTTGGGTCTCCCTCTCCAAAGGAATGCAAAGAAAGCGCCAAATTAAAACGAAAGCGGGACATTTCTTCTAAACACAGATGTTTAAACCTGTAGAGCAGATATTATACACTTGGTTACAAAACAGACTATAGAAGAATACAATATTAAATCACAATTTACATCGGTGTTGCCCAACATACAACCCTGGTTAAAAAGCCTATACAACAGAGACGAACTATGGCTCCATCTACACTGCCATAGAATCTAGTTTGAAACACATTAAAATGCATTCTGAAACTGGATTATATGGCAGTGTAATACATACTTCATCACACTAGAGAATGAATCCACTTTAAATCTGGTTGCCGCCTCCTGCAGAATTCTGGGCTTTGTAGTTTAGGGAGGAGACTTTAACAGCCTCACAAAACTATAAACCCCAGAATTCTGTAGGAGGCAAAAAACTGGATTGTAAGTGGATTCATTCTCTAGTGTGATGAGGATAGCCTGATCTACACTGTGCATTCCATGCAGGTTGAACTGTATTACGTGATCAATGCAGACCTGTGTTGGATCTACATTGCCAGATTATCTGGCTGTGTAGACTCATACAATCAATTTTGAGGAAGATAATCCGGGATCAGATCCTGGAATAGAGGCCAGTGTAGACCCAGCCTCCATGGCAGCATTATCATCTTCTCCCACTTCTTCCTCTTAGGCCTCGTCTACACTGTCATATAATCCAGTATGAATCACAGTTAATGTGGGATAGAGGGCAGGATAGACCCAGCCTCATCTGCAGTTCAACCTGCACGAAAGGGTCAGTGTGGATGAGGCCTGAGTGGCAAGCCCTGGGTGGCTTGGGTCTCCCTCCCCAAAGGAATCCAAGGAAAGCGGCCAATTAAAAATAAAGAGGTACATTTATTCTAATCTGATATTATTAAACAATACAATTTTGGACTAGACTATTATATCATATTAAATTACAATACACCGAGAGTGGGGGGCTTCTCCAGTCGCACTGTTCAAGGGCAGTTCTTCCCCTCCAGCACTAGGCTGTGGGTCCTGGGGTTTGCAGAGGAGGGAGGGGGCCCTTGGAAACCCCCCATCCGCCAGAGTGGCCTGGGCCTCCCTCCACGGCCAGCCCCGGATCCACAGGAGGCAGCCAGAGCGGCCAAAGGGGAAGAGCAGCGCTTTCACAGTGGAGTGGGATCCTCTCCTGCACAACAACACAATTACAATATACTAAATCACAACAAAGCAAAAAAACCAAATCTATGGAAGTCCTGTCTTCTCTCTCCTTATTCTTGCAGGTGCCAGTCAGGGTCTCTCGAGGTTAATGTCCCTCGGTGGTCAGGTTCCTTCACTCTTAAGCGTCCCTCGCCGGTCAGGGTCCCTCGGTGGTCAAGCTCCCTTGAGGTTAATGTCCCTCGATGGTCAGGGTCCTTCACTCTTAAGCGTCCCTCGCCGGTCAGGGTCCCTCGGTGGTCAAGCTCCCTTGAAGTTAATGTCCCTCGATGGTCAGGGTCCTTCGTCCTTAAGGATCCCTCGGCAGTCAGGGTCCCTCGGTGGTCAAGCTCCCTTGAGGTTAATGTCCCTCGATGGTCAGGGTCCTTCGTCCTTAAGGGTCCCTCGGCGGTCAGGGTCCCTCGGTGGTCACTGTCCCTCGGATCCTCCGTCCAGAGCGGCCCTGCAAGAATGGCAGAGCAGCGTCAGTGGGGAGCGCTGCCCCTCCTCCTCCCCTTCCCCCTCCGTGGCCCCAGGAGCCAGGCCCCGTCCAGATGAGTCCAGGTGAGGGAGGGGGCAGGTGGGGGGCCAAGGGTCCCCAAGGAGGCCCTTGGCCCATTGCCAGGGGAGGAGGAATGGCCACCTGCTTCATAGGTTTGTAAAGGCCACTGACAGCCGCAAATGGGTTGGCCTTCCTCGGGCGTTCCACTGGAAAATACAAATGCAATCTTCTCCATGAAGTCTGTAAAATGCACACATGTGGATTTTCATGGCAACTGTGCAACTGTTCAGAACATTCTAGAGCTTTAGCATTGAAACATTTTGGCGAAGGCCCCGTCCACACTCCCTGATGAGTATATAAGCCCGTGGGTGGGGCTGAGCCTTAGTTCCTTTTTCCCGCTGCGATCGGCAGCTGTAGGAACCTCTTCTAGTCGCTGGAGCCTTGGCAGACAGCAGAGAGCAAAAGCTCCTGAATAGCCCCAATCAGGGACGAAGTCTAAAGACGCTCAAAAGAAGATCAAAAAAAAGAAGGCAACTCACTGGCATGTGGCCTTTGAGCCCTCCTCGTCTGAATTGGGAGCTTCCCCAAATCGGGAGCCTTTGCTTCCCTCCTCCTCATTGGAGGGGCCATCCCACCTGACTCCTGCAGAGTTCTGGATGGAGCTGGATAAGCACAAGCAGCAGCACCATCAGGAAAACTCAGGCGTCGGCCTTGAAACCCTGCCTTCTCCCCAGTCGCCTGGAACTGCGACACTCAGGGAAACAGACCAGGGGATGAGCCTCCCCCTTGGGACCGAGGCCCCGGGACCACAGGGAATGCCACCTACCCCTCTCGGTCCCAAAAGTGAGAGACAGGCATCAGTGGATGCCGCCACCAGGAGGGAAACCGATCCCCACGGTACCAACAGTGTTTGCTGTCTGTGGATTCTTGATACTCGTGCCCCTGCAGCCCATCCAAAGCATTCCATTTCTATTCATGGTCACGGTCACCTGCCCCAAGGGCCTACGACCCATACTCAGATTATGGCTATTTTCCATACCCCCCCCCCCAATATGGGAAATATCACCATGCAAACTGCTATTGGGACAGGACACCGTACCGAGTCTGGGGCGAGGTGTCCATCGGCCCCGTCGGCTACAGTCCCTTCCCCCCCCCCCCCCCCCCCCCCGCAAAGAGGACACCCCACACCGACCTGCAGCGGGCCCCACTCTGATGGCTCCAGCGACAGTCAATCTTTGTTCTCCCCAATGGGAAGAGGAGGATGACCACAAACAATCTGACTCTCATGCAGGGGAAGCCGCGACCCCAGCAAATGAGCCGCATGGGAACCCAGAACCTGATCCTCTCCCCTCAGAGGAATTTAAGAACTTCTCAGCCCTCCTTATTAGGTTGGCACGTGCTCTCAATCTACGTACCACGTAGCCCACAGCAGTAGTGGAAGACCCTTGCTTCCTGTCTTCAGAACAGCAGACTTCCACTTCTACCGTTTTGCCTCCACTACCCTATTTACTCCAAATCATCAAGACACCTGGAGTGTCTCCATCGCTGGTCCCAGACACTCCCAAAAGCGCAGGAGGGCTTTATCAAATGGATCTCTCTTCAGCTTCTTGGCTGGCTAAACAACCCAAACCTAACTCAATAGTCACTGATGCTCAATTGCACCCGGCCCAAAGAAATCAAACCTCAGTTTCTGATAGAGAAGGGAAGAAGCTTGACGCCATGGCCAAAAAGTTTTACTCTTCAGCTTGCCTCTTTGCATGCATGGCACGCTATGCCGTCTATACGAGTGTATACCAAAACTTTTTGTGGCGCAAGATTGCCCTCTACTTGGACATGCTCTCTATGGGTGAACAAGCACTAGCCAAAGCATTACAGCAGGAAGCATGCTCACTAGCGAGTCTACAAAAGGAGCTTGCCAAAAATACAGCAGAAAATGACAAAGCCCTCCAACAACAAAAGCGTTGTTTTTATCCCCAGCCGTTCAGTCTCCCCAATTCAGCACCCAACTTCCCCAGTTCAAACTCCTCCGCGTTGTGCTCCTTCACCCTCCTTGTCATCAGCCAAAATGTTTCAATGCTAAAGATGTTCCAAACAGTTACACCGGTGCAATGAAAACCCATATGTTTGCATTTCACAGACTACCACTTGAAGAAATATGGTTACAGGTATGCAACCTATACTTCCATTTAATATATGAACAAGGACAAGCCTGAAGTGGTCACAGAAAAATCTGGGATGGTATAAGATACTCTTGACAAGAATGGACCATTCAGCCAAGAGAACCAGAGACCTTGTCCTCAGAGATGTATACCCCAAGTCAAGGCTCAGGAGAGGAAGAGAGGAGCCAAGGCTTCTTCTGAAGACCTGACTCGGTCATCCCAAATGTTTCCTATGGCTGGATCTACACTGTCAAACAATGCAGTTTGGACTAATACACACACACACACTCACACATAGAGTCAGTGTAGACCCATATTATGAAGTTCGGTGCAGTTCAGAGGGCATTATATTGGTTTACACTGACTATTTAACACAATACAGACTGCATTGTATGGCACTGTAGATCCAGCCTCAGTTTACTGCCATATCTCCACAAGAGTCTTCATATTAGGGATTGTTCCTTCAAATATTCATTTCAACTGGCAGCACCTTCAAATCTGGCCAATAAAAGGATGAGAGATACACAACATCCCAGGCCAGAGATGGGTTTCTCGGTCCCGGAGGAGAGCCACAAGCCCAAAAGAAATCTCTGGGGCCTGCAGAGCTCAATGAAGATTTGACTATACAATGCCTGACATGAAGCTTATGGTGAAGATACAACAGGTGACACCTAGGAGGATTGTGTCAGGTAAGTGAATCAGAGAAACCCTGGGTCTTCCTTCCTCCTTCCTGACTCCATGAATCCCAATATGAATCTTCAGGCAGGAGAGTCCGCAGGTCTCTTTCCTTCATGGCCCATGTCTTTGGGGAGTGCATTATGCAATTCCAGAAATTCCTGGGCAAAGATCTGTCTATGGACCATGTTCTGTGGAATAAGGTTGCCATTGTTCATGGAATTGCCTTTGACTGTCCAGTGCATCCCCTGAAGAAGGCCAACTCCATGAGTGGTGAAACACTTTGGGCTTCTTTGAGCCAACAAAGCAGGTGGCCACCTTTCTCCAAGTGGAGCTGAGTCTCCCGAATGGCCTGGACAGATGGGGGCTGCGACCCTGCGACCCTCCCGTGACCCCTGCCCTCCTGACCCCTCTGACTGGGTGGGGACAGAGGGAGGGATGATGGAGGTGTTGGGGGGGCAGGAGGAGGGAGGCGTGGCAGTGCCTGGAGGGGAGGGGGAGGGGAGGAGGGGCAGGACCCCTGGGTGGGCAAGAGGGAGGGAGGCGCCCTTGTGGGGATGCCACCTTGGGGACGAGGAGGCGGTGGTGGCATCCCAGGCCGAGAGGGAGGGGTCGGGGGAGGGGGGAGAAGTCAAAGGAGGCAGAGCCCACCCAAGTGGAGGAAGGAAGGCCCAGGGAGCAGGTGGTGGTCCCTCCTCTCCAGGTCCCCAAATCCCCCACAGAACAGAACAGAGCACAACGTTGAGCGATATTCAAGAAGACGAAAACCCAAAAGGAACAAAAATTAAAAAGAACATTTTAAAACAGGAGCTCTTGCTGATGATCTTATTTGCCCAATTGAAGACTTTGTGGAAAATATCCGAAAAAGGATCTAACAATGTTTATTTGGCAAGGAAAGAGAGCGAGGATTAAATGTATGAACTTAACGGATGAAAAGAACAGAGGAGGCTTAGGACTCCCTGGTGTAAAATTATATTACGAAGCATGTGTATTAGTTTGGAGAAAGGATAGGACGACTCTCCAAAAAGCAAGAATCCTGACACGAGAGGGATTCGACCTCAGGCAAGGCTGGCACGCATGGAATGGATGAATGGGAAGATTATAAACTGAAATACACTTATTCATACGAATTAAAAGAATATCGGTAAAAAATGATGTACCAGCGATACATCACCCCCGACAAACTAGCAAAATGTTATAAAAATTTAGACACAAAGTGCTGGAAATGGGAATCAGAACAAGGCACCTTCTTCCACATGTGGTGGAATTGCAAAAAAACAAAAAAAATTCTGGAAAGCAATTCACGCCACCGTTCAGAAGATATTACAGGAACAAATTAAACTTAGGTTGTTGTAGGTTTTTTTGGGCCATATGTCCATGTTCTAGAGGCATTCTCTCCTGACGTTTCACCTGCATCTATGGCAAGCATCCTCAGAGGTGATAGATGCAGGCGAAACGTCAGGAGAGAATGCCTCTAGAACATGGACATATGGCCCAAAAAAACCTACAACAACCCAGTGATTCCGGCCATGAAAGCCTTCGACAAGAAATTAAACTTAAATCGGAACACTTTTTATTGGGAATTACAGATGAAAAATTAGAGAAGAATAAAGATGTCTTCTTTAACTATCTAATTTTCCCCAGCCCTTGCCTTCCCTCACTCCTTCTCCTTCTCCCCACTTCCCCACACCTCACGCAGTTCCCCCACCACATCCCTAACTTCCCCCCCCCCCTTTCTTCCCTGTTTTACCTAACTGGTAAATTTCCATAAAAATTAATGTTAACAATGAAACCAGAGAGGGGCCAGAGGGGCCCAGGCAGTCTTCCTGCTCTGCTCTGCTCTGCTCTGTTCCCAGGGCCCCTGGTGGCAATGGGGCCCAGAGCGGGGGCGGGGCTTCTGCAGGGGGCAGGGCTTCCCTGGGCCAGGGCTGGGCAGACTCCCGCCTCCTGGGCGCTACTTCCCTTTGGGGCTGCGGCACAGCTGGAGCGCAGGTCTTCCTGTTGGGCGCGCACGCGGGGGATCGTGGTGTTCCTGCAAAGGGCAGAGAAAGCAGGGCTTGGGTCTCCTTCCATGGGAGCCTCTCTTAGGGCCTGCGCTGAAGGGGACCCCAAGGCGGACCCTCCTCGGCTGACGTGTGTGAAGATCCCTTACCTTGCCAGCCAGGGTGGCAGGGCCCAGGAAGAGACAGGCTAGGTAGTTTCAGCTTAGAAGGCCTGGCAGAGAGCTGCTGGAGCCATCTTAGTTTAGGGAAAAACTCCAGTTCAGAGAGGGGGAGTGGCCGAGGCCTGAGCCAGCCCAGCAACAGCCAGGATTGGTTTGGAAAAGAGGGGCGGAGTTAGTCAGTTGGAGGGAAAGAGAGCAGATTATTTTGACAGTTCAGTTCAGTTCTGAGTGAGGTTAGAGTAGGATTTGGAGTTTTTAGGAGTCTCTGTTAGGAATAGGCAGCTTGCCTGTAGTTTGCATAGCAAAGTAGGCTGTGGCAGACTGGGTTACAGCTATTTTTAGAAAAGAAACCTCCCTCCTTCTTGCCTTCTCTCTCTTTTCCACCCCTTCTTCTCTCCCTCCTTCTCATCTTCCTTCCTTCCACCTCCCTCGCTTCCCCTCTCAGCCCTCCCTCCCTTCCCTCCCTTCTTCTTTTCGCTCCTCCCTCCCTCCTTCCCTCTATCCTCCCTTGCTTTCTTTTCCCCCTCCCTTCTTCCTTTCTTCCTCCTCCCTCTTTTCTCCCTCCCTCCCTCCTTCCCTCCCTCCCACCTCCCTCACTTCCTGCTTTCCCTTTCTACATTCCTCTCTGTCTTTCCCCTTCCTCCTTCCCTCCCTCCCTTTGTCCCTCCCTCCCTCCCTTTCCTCCCTCGCTTCTTCATTTCCCTTCCTCCTTTCCTCTCTCAGTTCTCCCTTCCTTCCCATCTTCCATCCCTTCCTCCTTTCCCCCCTTTGTCCCTCCCTCGCTCTTTCACTTCCTTTCTCTTTTCCTTCCCTCTTCCCTTTCCTCCTCCCTCCCTCCATTTCTTCCTCCTTACTTTCCTCCCTCTATCCTTTCTTTCCTCCTCCTCCTTTTCCTCCCTCTTTTCTCCCTCCCTCCCTCTCATCTTCCTCCCTCCCACCTCCCTCACTTCCTCCTTTCCCTTTCTCCCTTCCTTTCTCAGTCCTCCTTCCCCCCTCCCATCTTCCTCTCAGTTCTCCCTTCCCTCCCATCTTCCATCCCTTCCTCCTTTCCCTCCTTCGTCCCTCCTTCACTCTCTCTTCACTTTCTTCCTCTCTCCCCCATTTCTTCCTCCCCCCTTTCCTCCCTATATCCTTTCTTTCTCTTTTTCTCCTTCCCCCTCTGTCCCTCTTTCTTTCCTCCTCCCTCCCTTCCTTACCGGTCCATCAGGTGGGTGGGTCCTTGGCGTACTCTGGGGGGTACCTCTGTCGCCTGCTGGCCGCCACCAAGCGCCGAAGAGCAGCTTGCAGTCCGTGCCGGGAGTGGAGGGCGGAGGTCCTGGCGAGGATGGCCTTGGTCTCCCAGCCAACTCGCCTGACTTCAGGGTCATGGTCGGCAAGGAGGAAGATCAGCCCTGGAAGGGAGAGAGGGAGGGAGGAGAAAAGGTGAGGGAGGGCACACGGACTCCCCAGGGAGCCTCTCCCCCCAGGCCCAGGCCCTCTCAGGCCCCACTTACAGGCCTCGAAGGTGCAGACGTTACTCTGGGTCGCGATGCTGCCGATCTTGTGAAGCAGGTGACCTGGAGGGAAGGCAGGCAACAAAGAAGAGAGGGATGACCTCCATGAGCAAAGAGTGCCCTAGAGTTCCCCAGGAGGGGCTCCAAGGACTGTTCTGCAATGGGGGTGGGGGGGTCCCTCTGGGGAAAAGGCCCCTCCTGCTGCCCCAAAGGCTGACCTGGAAGCCAGGGGTGGGCACGAACGGGGCCAAGACCCTCCCGGTCCCTTACCGAGCAACATGGCTGCCGCCTTCTTTGCTGATGGATGTTGGCTCTTAAAGAAAAGCAGGAAGCCATACACCTTCTCCTCCAACTCCCACCTGGAGCTGCAGTGCTGGATCTGGAGGAGAGAGCGGGGTCAAGAGAAGCCAGGCAGAAGGGCCCTTGACTGCCAGGCCTTAGGGCGACCACTAACCAGGCGCTTGGACATCTTGTGCAGCAGCTCCTGCAGGCTGAAGGTGTCCCGCGCCAGAACGCTCTCCTCCAGGTGCCATCCGAGGACCTGCGCCACCTCCCGGAGGGTCTCCCTCGCAGCCTTCCAAGAGGAGAAGGAAGAGGGAAGCTGAGCCAGGCTCCCGTGGAGGGCAAGGGCCCCCTCCCTCCTCCCTGAGCCGCAAGGCCTTGTGGGGCCAGAGCTGGGCTTCCCTCCTACCTTGGCAACCTCCTCATCCTCATCTTCCACGTGCACCAGCACCGCCAGGAGGCCATGGATGGTCTGGCGCTCCTGATTGGGATCTTCTGGGCGCCAGAGAATATGTTGGAAGCATTCCAGGGCTGCCTTCCGGATCTTGGCCGCCTCCTAAAAGGGGGAGTGAAAAGAAAGCCATCTTTCCCCCGTTTCCTTCCCTGAAGGCCCTTCTCAGGGCATGGGGAGAGGGAAAAGCCAGCTCCCTCCCTCCCTCCCCAAGGAGGAGGCCCAGGGGCCAAGACTCACGTGGTGGAAGAGAAGGCGGTAGACGGCAGCCAGGTGAACCTTCGCGGGGCCCCGGTCTTCTTCCTCAAGCAAGGGCTCCAGCCGGCCAGCCAGGTCCAGGAACTCCAAGGTGATGTTGTTGTGGGGGGATTGCAACCCCGCAGTGACCCCGACCAGGAGCTCCTTAAGGCCCATGGTCTGCAAAGAGAGAGGAAGGAGGGCGAAATCNCCTTCCTATCCTGCTATTTCCCCCCCCCCCCTATTTCTCTCTACCACCCCTATACCTTACCCACCCCGTTATTGTATGTTTTTAATGAAAATTAATAATAAAGATTATTTTACAGTGAAAGCGCAGCCCTGTGTAAGATGTACCCCGCCTCCCCCCTTCTTTGAGGAAGGAACCTTCCAGGATCTTCTTGCTACGACTTCAAGAGCAAGGCCTGTTGGGCCTCTCTGTGCTGCACGGAGCCTGGGCTGCGCTTGACTTACCTCCCTGTAGGTCTTGCAGAGGAGGAGGAGACCCTGCCTGCTCTGATGTTGGACGGCCAGGCTGCGATGTTGGAGCCAGGCCGTGAGCAGCGTCCAGGTCTTCTCCGGGGAGTGAGGGCGCTGGCCGATGTGCAGTAGCTGAAAGAGAAGAGGAGAAGCGTGAGGGGCTAGAGCCAGGAAGGGAAGCACTGTCTCTTCTCACCTCACCAGCCCTGCCCTAAGGCCCTTTCCAACCCCAAAACCCAGGCCGACCAACCCTCCTCACCTGAATATAGAAGACCACCATGCCGGCTGAATGCTCCAGCGGCACTTCTGCCTCCCAGGTGGAACTCAGGTGCCGGAGAAGGGAAGAAGAGGACTTGAGGAGGCTCCTGCAAGACAAAAGAGACCCCCTGAGGGAACCCAGCCAGAGAGAACAAGCCGGGCCTCCTCCCTGAACCTCCTCCGGCCCTTGCTCCTTACTGTAACTGGAGGGCCATCCCCTCGGGGCAGATGCTGGGATCTTGAAGCATCTTTTCGGAGGTCTCGTTGAGGGACACCCAGGCCACCCTCTTCACTAGCACTGAGATGATCTTTGCCAATTCTCTGCAGAAGAAAAAGGAAAGAAAAAGGCTTACTTCCCAGTGGAGGGTCTGAGTTCCCCATCAGCCTCCCCAAAAGGGCTGGGAGTCCTGCTGACCCTTCCTCCCCACCCACTCCTTTTTTTTTAGATATTTTTATTAGCTTTTCTTAAGTACAAAAATATAAAAGTATGGGGGGTGCATATTGGGGGTAGGGAAACAGTGAAGGTAAAAGGGGAATGGGGAGGGAGGGGGGGAAACCCACCCACTCCTTACACTGGAGGAACGTAGCTGCTGCTCCGGTTCCTGCTGGGCACCTCCAACCCAGGCCTTGTGACCTCGATGAAGTTGGTCACCAAGGCGAGCAGAAGCTCCACGAACCACTCCTCCAGGCGAGTGCTGTCCCTGATGTGCTTTATGATCCCGCCGATGGCCCGTGTCGCTCTTGCCTGCGGAGAGAAAGGAGGAGGTTTGGACCTCAACAGAAGGAGGGCTCCTTGTCAAGGCTGGGAAAGAGGGGGTCTCATTCTCCTTCCCCTTACCGTGGCCGCATCCCAAGTAGGGCCGCCCTGTTCCTCGCCCTCCTGGGCTAGCCAAGGGCCCTCCTTCACCTTGGCCAGGAACAGGTCCAGCGCCGCCTCCAGGCAACAATACTGAGAATTTAGTACGGCGCATACTAATTCACCACAAGGCCTGTGAATGAAGAGAGGGAAGGGGGAGCCATGGTCAGGGCCAGCCTTGTCTCCGATCCCATGGGGAGACCGCTAGGGCCCCATGGGACAGGGGAGGGGCACCCCCAGGCCCAGCTGTCCTACCTCCCATTGGACTCCAGAAAGTGGTCCGTGGCCATCTTGAGTTGTTTGCGGGCCACGTAGTCCACTGCCTGCATGGCCTCTGCAGAGGAGGGACTGCAGACCAGCTGGCAAAGACGATGCAGGTGTTCTTTCGCCTGAAAGCAAAGAAAGGAGGGAAGAAACAATGGCACCCGGCAGCCATGGAAAGGCTCTTGGGGCCAAAAGTGGAGGGAGAGAGTTGACAGGTGAAGTGTGTTGAATGCCTGCTGAGGGTAACTGGGCATTGGGCTCCCAACATACCTTTCCAGTGGCCAGAGAGACCACCAGGTGACGAACGAGATCCGAGAAGAGCAGCCTACCTGAAGGCCGGATTTCTCTGGGACGAACCTGCCACCCGGAAGGTCTCTGCAGGAGGCCCCTCTTCATCTCCTGAGGAAGGCATTGGGCAATGCCTCCTGGATGGTGGTCCCAGGCCCCAAGGAGAGAGAGACAAGAAGGCAAGGTCAGAAGAAGTCTTCCCCTCTCTTCTCTCTGGTGGAGCCCCCCAAGCCCCCATGGAATAAGAGTGCAGGCTGAGGCCCCCTTGGGCCTCAATTGGGAGAGGGAGGGAGGAGACCTCTGCCTGCCATGTTCCCCTGAAACTGGGAAGGAGGTACCTCTCTGTATTGAGGTCCAGGGCCACCCACTCCGGCAGGAACAACTCAGAAGGGATCCCAACTTCCTTTGAGCCCTGTTGAGGGGGAAGAAGGGGGAAGAAGAGGGAAGTTTGTGCTGTGCCTTTTGCCACACCCTCCCTCACTCTTTCCCAGGTGAATTCGTACTGCTAATCCTGGAGAGGGTTGGACTGCAACCCCCAGACCTCCTCCCCAATGACCACGCTGCCTGGGGCTGATGGGACTTAGAGTTGCCAGATTCCCACCGCAAGGGAGGCCTCTTCAGCCAAGGGCCACCTTGAACTCAAGGGGTCTTGGGGTGGCCCTGATCCAGCTCCCCCTTTCCAGCCCCCCTCTTTCACTCACCAAGTCTTTGGGTAGTTTGTTCTGCAGCGGAGTTGGGCTCTTCTCCGAGAGGAAGCTGCTAGAAGGGCAAGGGACAGAAGAAGAGCTCAGCTTGGGATCCCCTCCATTCTCCCAAGGTCCCCAAGGCCAGCCCCACCCCAAGGACCTTCCAGCCCCTGGGAGGAAGGCAACATTCTGGGAGGCCCCAAACCCCCAGACCGCAGCCTGCCCTACACTCCCCCCCCCAAAAAAAAAATCATGGGCAGGAGGTACCTCTCTGCTCTCTCGGAGGACGTCAGGCTCCCCCTCTGCACTTCCAGGCTGCTGTCCGCCCAGGGGAGCTCCTCTCTCCCCAGAAACTGTAGGGAAAGGAAGGGAAACTCAAGGCTCCAACAAAGAAGGGCTTCTCCTTCTGCTACAACCTCTCTCCCTCCAGTCATGTTTGGACTACCACCCTCAGCATTCTTCTCAGTTGACCACACTGTCAGAGGCTGCTGGGATTTGCAGTCCAACGACACATGAGGGCTGCAGGATCTCCTCCGCTCTTTAGCAGAGGCCCACCTGGGAACCAAAGTGGAATCGGCCTCCTTTCTTGGATGCTGACCGTTGCCTTGGCCCAGCTTCTGTGAGGGACAGGGAGTGAACGGGATGGAGGAACCCAAGGGGAAAGGATGGCTATCCTTCTCCAGGGGTCACCATGGGACACTCAACCCACTACTCATCTCCTGTCCCTGAAGCTCTGTCTCCCTCTGAAGGCGGGCACCTCTTCTGCTTTGGTCAGACCCTGCCTGGAATAGGACTGTGTCCAGTTCTGGGCACCAATGGTCAGAACAGACAGGGACAAACTAGATTGTGTTTAGAGAAGAGTGACCAAAAGGGTGAAAGGTCTGAGAACTATGACTCCCTTTGAGGACTGGTTGAGTGAAAAGAGAAGGCGGAGAGGGGGTATGAGGGCCATGTTTAAATATTTGGAAAGGTGTCCCATTGGGAATGGGGAGCTTGATTCCTGTGTCTACAGCTGCTGATGGAGAGTAGATTCACACATTCATAGAATCAGAGTTGGCAGATATCCCCAAAGGCCATCTAGTCCAGCCCAGTTCTGCCATTCAGTAGAAGGAAGCCCTACTGGACTCCCAGGCAGGAAAAGCCCTCTATCAAACAGCATTTTCTGTCAGGAATTTATTCCTGATGTTTAGGGAGAATCTCTTTTCCTGCAGTTGGAAACCATTGCTCCTTGAGGCCCTTGTCTCTGGAGCAGCGGAAAACAAGCTTCCCTCTCCTCAATGGGACATCTCTTCTGATATTCAAACCTGGCTCTCATGTCCCTTTCAGCCTTCTTTTCTCCAAGCTAAACACACTCTGCTCCCTGAGCTGGTCCTCATAGGAATGCATGTCATTCAGTTCCTTAGCAAGCTTCTTAAGTGACCAATGTCCAATGTGGCAAATTGCAAGTCCAGAGTTTTCAGGCCCATGGAAATGATCTGCCAGGAATGGGAAACCTAGAGTTTTTGTTTTATTGTTCTACCCCACCAACTGGCCAGACCACCAAGTTTGGAGGATTGATCCCAACATTCACCTGAGGGTCAATCCAAGCTAATTCTCTATGATTTGAGAAGCTGATGGATTTCACCATGGTGCCTGCATGATGTCACCACTCGGTTCCACAACCGAGTGGCCATCACTGAGAAGGAAGACCCTGTCTCATGTCCCCACCAATCACGCTTGCGAAGAGAGAGGGACCGAGAGCAAGGCCTCCCCAGCAGATCTTAAAACTCTAGTTGGTTCATAAAGGGAGATATGTTTGGTCAGGAAAAGCCCTCTATCAAACAGCATTTTCTGTCAGGAATTTATTCCTGATGGTTAGGCAGAATCTCTTTTCCTGCAGTTGGAAACCATTGCTCATTGAAGCCCTTGTCTCTGGAGCAGCCGAAAACAAGCTTCCCTCTCCTCAATGGGACATCTCTTCTGATATTTAAACATGCAGGCAGGATGTTTAATAAGAGCCGGGGGGGGGGGGGCTTGGGGGGCTTTAGCCCCACCTGAAATTCTCATGGTGGTTTGCGAAAAGGCCTTACTGGTGCATGTTTATTCATATCATGATCTGATCACTATACTCAATATATCCCATATGCATGGGGGTATTGGGGTAACGATACAAAAGGTTTGCTAGGGTAGACCCTCTTTCACTCGGACTCAGCCCCCCCCCAAAACAAAGTCAGCCCCCCCCCCCGAAACGAAATCCTGGCTACGGGCCTGTAAACATGGCTCTTATATCCCTCTCGGCCTTCTTTTCTCCAAGCTAAACACACCCTGCACCCTAAGGAATGCATGTCATTCAGTCCCTTAGCAAGCTTGCTTAAGCGACCAATGTCCAATGTGGCAAATTGCAAGTCCAGAATTTTCAGGCCCATGGAAATGATCTGCCAGGAATGGGAAACCTAGAGTTTTTGTTTTATTGCTCCACCCTACCAACTGGCCAGACCACCAAGTTTGAAGGATTGATCCCAACATTCACTTGAGGGTCAATCCAAGCTAATTCTCCATGATTTGAGAAGCTGGTGGATTTCACCCCACAGGGGACACATGGCAGCTTACAAAATCCGGCAAGACTTTAATGCCATAACATACACTTTACAATAAAAGAAATATAACTAACATAACCAAGGCTGGAGTTAAACATGAACAACCTTAGATATGCAGATGATACCACTTTGAGGGCTGAAAGGGAGGAGGAGCTAAGGAGCCTTCTAACCAAGTTGAAAGAAGAAAGGGCAAAAGCTGAGTTGCAGTTAAACATAAAAAAACAAGATTATGGCAACCAGACTGATTAATAACTGGCTAATAGAAGGAGAAAACATGGAGGCCGTGACAGTCTTTGTGTTTCTAGGTGTGAAGATGACTGTAGACACATACTGCAGCCAGGAAGTCAGAAGGCATTTCCTTCTCGGGAAGAGAGCAAGGACCAATCTCGATAAAATAGTGAAGAGTAGCGACATCACACTGGCAATGAATGTTCACATAGTTAAAGCAATGGTATTCCCCGTGGTAACTTATGGATGCAAGAGCTGGACCATAAGGAAGGCTGAGTGGAGGAAGATAGACGCTTTTGAACTGTGGAGTTGGAGGAAGTGTCTTGGACCACAAGAAGATCCAACCAGTCCATACTCCAGGTATTAATAACCGGCTGCTCACTGGAAGGAAAGATATTAGAGGCAAAGATGAAGTCCTTTGGCCACATCATGAGAAGACAGGAAAGCTTGGAGAAGAGAATGATGCTGGGGAAAATGGAAGGAAAAAGGAAGAGGGGCTGACCAAGGGGAAGGTAGATAGATGGTATCCTTTAAGTGACTGGCATGACCTTGAAGGAGCTCAGGGTGGCTATGGCCAACAGGGAGCTCTGGCCTGGGCTGGTCCATGAGGGCACCAAGAGTTGGAAGCAACTGAACAAATAAACAACAACAAAAACCATAATACATAGCCTATCAACTATAAAACAATGAAAACATATAATCCACTAAAAATAAACAAGACAATGAAACAGATTAAAACATATAACATATTAAAAGCATAAAGTGCTGAGTCGTGAGTTTATACTGAGTAATTTGTTTATAGTCGTGGTCAAAACTGTTGAACTCGAATTCTGTATTGGCCTATTCTCTGAAAGCCTGCATACAAAGCCAGGTCTTTAGTTTTACCTGAAGATCAGGAAGGATGGGGCCTACCTGATGTCACTAGGGAGGGAGTTTCACAACCTAGGGGCCATCACTGAGAAGGAAGGCCCTGTCTCATGTCCCCACCAATCATGCTTGCGAAGGTTGTGGGACCGAGAGCAGGACATCCCCAGCAGATCTTAAAACTCTAGTTGGCTCATAAAGGGAGATAGGTTCGAACAGGAAGTTGTACCAGAACCGTTTCTAGTAAATTACTAGAAACCTTGGACATCTGCGCCCAATCCCACAGTTTATCCCTCCAATTTTTGATGCTTAATGGTTTTTTTTTCACTTTTCCAATCTTTGACCATTGTTATACACGCAGCAATGAAGCTGTAATGACAAATTTCTCTTTCTAGGCACATCCCTGGATTTTTTAAAACTTGGTTGTGGAACATTATTTTTGTTACCTTGATCATTTTTTCCAATAAGCCTGCACCAATTCACAAGACCATCACACATGGAAGAAGGTCCCTTTCTCTATTTTATACTTCCAACAGAATCCTGATTGCAAATTATCTATTTTGGTGAGGAGAGCTGTGGTTGCATAACACCTCTTCCTCTATCACAGGCACGACTTGTGGGAACGAGGGAGAGAGCCTTCTCCGTTGTGGCCCCCCGGCTATGGAACTCGCTACCTGCTGAGATTAGGCAAGCCCCCACCCTAGCAGCCTTTAAGAAAGATCTAAAGACTTGGCTTTTTCTGATGTGCCTTTGGAGAGTGACCATATATTCCAGTCCTGTTGCTTCACCTACACTGCTTCCCTCATATTGCACTTTCCCCCACCTTATTGAAAATCTAATTCCACTGTTCGGTCCCCTATGAGCTCCTCCCCCACAAATGTACCTTTTCATTGCTATCTCATCCAGTGTTTTATCATTTTATGTCGTGCATTTGGCCCACCCACTGTGTTTTCTTTTCCACTATGTTATTTTGTACTGTTTGTATTTTTCTTGATTGGTTTATTGATTTTATTGTGATGTTATTTTGTTGTTTATATTTTATGTTGCTATAATGTATCGCTGGGATTGGCCTCATGTAAGCTGCTCTGAGTCCCCTTTGGGGAGACGGTGGCGCGGTAGAAATAAAGTTGTTTATTATTATTATTATTATTATTATTATTATTATTACTACTGCATAACACCTATAGAACACTTTATATCAATTGTCTGTAACTGAAGCTGCCACTCTGAATTTGAAACCTTTATTCCATAGGTATTCCCAATGATCAAGATCTGTATTTCTCCCCAGATGTTTTGCCCATGAAATCATGGAGGATTTTACTTGGTTGTCTTCCAGGTTATAACATAGGATGTATAACATAGGACAAATCTCCCCTTATGAACCGGCTAGGACCTTAAGATCATTTGGGGAGGCCCTGTTCTCGATCCTGCCTGCGTCACAAATACGTTTGGCGGGGACGAGAGACAGGGCCTTCTCAGTGGTGGCCCCTTGCCTATGGAATGCCCTTCCTAGGGGCATTACATCAGCACCCTCCCTTTTAACATTCCGGAAAAAAGGTTAAGACTTGGCTGTTTGAGCAAGTGTTTGAAAATGCAGTGTGACAGACATATGGAGATTGGACAACGTTTTTAACTAAGAGACGTAAATATAGTACTAGCCATCCCCTGCCACGCACTGCTGTGGCCCAGTCTGGTGATCTGGAAAATAAAGTAATGAGAAAGTGTTGGTTTCTAATATATGTAATTTCTTTCTGCTTGTGGGTAAACAGTATTTCTTGCTGTTTCTTTGTGAGTGTTGATGTGGAAAGTGTTTAGTTTGCGCACCCTGGAACATGCAACATATCATTGTTCTTCTTTAAGGGTCCCTTTCAAATCTATGATACTATATCTGTGTGTGTGTGAATCATATCTATCTATCTATCTATCTATCTATCTATCTATCTATCTATCTATCTATCTCTATGGCTGGATGGCTCTTTGTCAGAAGGACTTTGATTATGTTTTCTTGCCCTGGTGAAGGGAGTAAGACTAGATGGCCTTAAGTATTTTCTGCTTGTCATGGGGGTTCAGTGTGGGAAGTCTGCCCCAATTCTGTCATTCATGGGGTTCAGAATGCTCTTTGATTGTAGGTGAACTGTGAATCCCAGTGACTACAACTCCCAAATGTCAAGGTCTATTTCCCCCAAACTCCATCTGTGTTCATATTTGGGCGTATTGAGTGCTTGTGCCAAGTTTGGTCCAGATCCATCATTGTTTGAGTCCACAGTGCTCTCTGGATGTAGGTGAACTACAACTCCCAAACTCAAGGTCAATGCCCACCAAACCCTTCCAGTATTTTCTGTTGGTCATGGGAGTTCTGTGTGCCAAGTTTGGTTCAATTCCATTGTTTATGGAGTTCAGAATGCTCTTTGATTGTAGGTGAACTATAAATCCCAGCAACTACAACTCCCAAATGACAAATCATAAATTTTTGAGTGATGGTCACACCTTGTGTTGTGAGACGTTTTGTTGCCAAATTTGGTGTGATTTCGTTCATTGGTTCTTTTGTTTTTAAGGTATTCATTATGCACAGAGCATTTATATAGATTGATCTTGTAATGGTTTTATATTATATGTTAATGTTTTTAAATGTTTTGTGGTGTTGTTGGGCATTGAATTGTTGCCTCTGTAAACCTCCCTGAGTCGCCTGTGGGCTGAGAAGGGCGGTATACAAATAGAATAAACAAACAAACAAACAAACAAACAAATGAATTTGTACAATTTTGGCTATTAAACCAAGTAAAAAAGGAAGCACAATTGGAGCCCTGGCAGACCGTGCAAAAAAGAGTCTCCGAAGCCCACCTCCTCCAAGGTGAACTGAACCACCTCAACTGGGCTTTTCMGACCAATGGAGACTCCACCACAGACATCAGAAGAGCTGCTAGACCGAGAACAAGGCATGAGAGTCAAGACAGAGATCCACTCAGAAGAAGAAAAGTGTTCTKGCCATACATCAAGGGAACTACCGACTGCATAGGGAAGCTGATGAAAAAGCACAACCTTCAAACTATCGACAGACCCACTAAGAGAATCCAACAAATGCTCCGTTCGGTGGTGGAAAGAAAAAATGTATTGAAACCAAAGCAATGTAAAGTAAAGATAAATGTATTACAAATAGTTGTTAACAATACAATAAAGATTTTTTTTTTTTTAAAAAAAAACGACTCACTGTGACTCTTATACCTATTCTACCTGACTTTCTTCATGTGGACCCTTCATTGCTTCCTCCCCAAATACCATTGGATCGCTAGGCCATTTGAACAGAGTCTAATAGTTTTTCTTTCCAGTCCTTTGTTAGTAATTCCTTCTCCCCCTTCCAAGATTTTGCTATTGTTAATCTAGCACAGCGTTTCTCAACATGGAGGTCGGGACCCCTGGGAGGGGTCGCGAGGGGGTGTCAGAGGGGTCACTAAAGACCATCGGAAAACACGGTATTTTCTGTTGGTCATGGGAGTTCTGTGTGGGAAATTTGTCCAATTCTGTCATTGGCAGGGTTCAGAATGCTCTTTGTTTGTAGGTAAACTATAAATCCCAACAACCACAACTCCCAAATGTCAAGGTCTATTTTCCTCAAACTCCACCAGCATTCACATTTGGGCATATTGAGTATTTGTGCCACGTTTGGTCCAGATCCATCTACAGTGTTCTCTGGATGTAGGTGAACTACAACTCCAAAACTCAAGGTCAATACCCACCAAAGCCTTCCAGTATTTTTTGTTGGTCAAGGGTGTTATATGTGCCAAGTCTGGTTCAATTCCATCATTGCTGGAGTTCAAAATGCTCTTTGCTTGTAGATGAACTATAAATCCCAGCAACTACAACTCCCAAATGACAAAATCAACCCCACCCCCACCCCAAACCCAGCAGTATTCAAATTTGGACATATCGGCGGTGTTTGTGTCAAGTTTGATCCAGTGAATGAAAATACATCCTGCATATCCGGTATTTACATTACTATTCATAACAGTAGCAAAATTACCGGGCGTCCCCTGGGCAACATCCTTGCAGACAGCCAATTCTCTCACACCAGAAGCAACTTGCAGTTTCTCAAGTTGCTTCTGACATGATTTTTTTTAAAAGTAGCAATGAAAATAATGTTATGGTTGAGGAACTGTATTAAAGGGTCACGGCATTCGGAAGGTTGAGTAACACTACTCATGTTGTTGTTCGTTCGTTCAGTTGCTTCCGACTCTTCATGATCTCCTGGACACTGTTCTAGCAGCAACAAATCTATATTGACATATTTCTTCATCTCCTTTGCTAATTCTCTCTAAATCGCCCTAAAAGACACTTTTCTGGGTTTTTCTTAACCTTATTAGTCGTAATTTTGCTGGTTTCTTTAATCACATTTTCCCAAAGATCTTGTACCATCTGACAAGTTCACCAAATATGGGAAGAGTGCCTTTCTGCATCTTGCACCTCCAGTATTCCCTTTGGTGAAATTTATCTATTTTGGCCCATTAATCTCTGGGGTTATAAAACAGGTGATGGAGGTGGAGGATGAGGAGAAAGAGTTGCCCTCCCTGTCCCTGGGGCAGAGGCCCAGAAGAAGGGGAGTGTGCTGGCCAGAAGCAGATGAGCCTCGTGGCAGTGGAGGACAAGGCGCAAACCAGTAAAAGGCTCTGCCCCGGACTGGTGTGAATGAGCACAACTTCCTGGGCATGGCCGTAGACCAGACAAGCTGCCGAGTGTGAAACACTCCCACCTCCCTGCACCAACCCCCCTGATTTTGTTGCTTGACAAAATTGAAGGAAAAGTTGATAAGGAGAAGGCCTGGTTATGGCTCACAAATGGAACCCTGAAGGAGATAGAAGACCTGATTTCTAAAAGGTTCCTGGGAGGGAGAGGCCTCCTTCCTTACCTTTGACGCTGGCCTCACTTCAATGATGTGCGAAGGTAGAGAGGGCTCCTCCGTGCAGGTTTCTTGTGGCTTGATGTGCGTTCGGAGAGAGGGCTCCTCTGCGCAGGTTCCTGGTGGCTTGATGTGCGTCTGTGATATCGAGCTCTTTTGGGGGGCTTCTCCCAGTGAAGGAGATCCCTGGAGACCGCTAAAGGGGTCCCTGACCTTGGTGAGCGGCCAGCAGGAGCCAATCCAAAGCGCGAAGTATTAGCAATCAATCTCACCAGAGGCTGAAGAGGTATCCAGTGACCGAAGCGTTTATTTCTGCGATTCAGCTGAAAAGGATGCGTTACAGGGATATTTCCACCATAAGCATACATTCATAGAAGTTACAGGCATTTTTATATTGTCAGAACAAAGGAAAAACAGTTTGAAAATCCCGCCCGCCCTCCGTCAGCTGGCTTCGTCCTGATTGGCTGTCCCTGGAACAGCTGGGAGGAGGCCGGGCCGTATGTCCCGCCTTCCCTCCAATCGCCGGGCGCTGTTGCCTCCAGGGGGCCAATCGGAGCCTTTCTAGCGCTTCTGAGGATGGTCCAATCAGCGACCAGGAGGTGGGACCTGGTTTGACAGCTCATAGGGGGCGGAGTGCCTGGGAGGTGTCCGCCAGCCGATTGAGAACTTTTGTTCTAAGCTGTGGGGTGGCAGACGGAAGAAACAAAGAGCTTCCTGATTCCTTGATTGGGGATGTGTAGAGACATGAAAAGGGGCTGTTGATGACATTTGGATCTCGGACTCTGTAAACAAGGAGACCCTTGAACACAAAGGAGCTGCACAAATGCCATGGGTTGGGTTAATCAATCCTTCTTTCCAGGTTTCGGTTGACTTATCTCTGGCCCATTGTCTGAACTCTGAAAATGTGCCCGGAGATAGGATCAACCCCGGCCCATGCAAAATGTTAATATGAATGGATTTACTTTTGAGGAAATGAGGTTTCCTCCTGACAATAACCTCAGGTCACATTCTTTTCTGGGGCAAGGTTCAGAGGGAGGAAAGGTGGGAGGGGGAGAGAGTCAGGGTGCATCTTATGTGATAGATATCAATTATAAACATTTTCTCATGCTTCATACATTTCATACATTTCATTTCTGCCAGAATTATGATCTCCTTGGCGAAGGTGCACACGCAGGCGGAGGCTGTTCCTGCCCAGGGGCCTGGTTCGGAGTCCGTGGAGAAGGTCCAAGACGATGGGGCATCAAGTCAATAAGTAAAGGCAAAAGAATCTGTAAGGGGACTTCCAGGCGGAGGGGTGTGGGGCAATGTCCTTCGGAAAACTACATTTCCCTGATCAAGGGCCAGGGTCCAGTGCACAAGCCAGAGAATTCACAAAGAAGAAACAGGAACCCAGTTATGTGTGCTGGGTCAGGAAGCAACAGAATCCATTGTCCGGCCCTTGGCGAACTACAAATACTCGAGGGGGGGGGGGAAAAAGATGCTCCGCATCATCTGGAGAGAGGGCTCCTCCGCGCAGGTTCCTGGTGGCTTGATGTGCGTCTGGAGAGAGGGCTCCTCCGTGCAGGTTCCTGGTGGCTTGATGTGCGTCTGGAGAGAGGGCTCCTCCGCGCAGGTTCCTGGTGGCTTGATGTGCGTCTGGAGAGAGGGCTCCTCTGCGCAGGTTCCTGGTGGCTTGATGTGCGTCTGGAGAGAGGGCTCCTCCGCGCAGGTTCCTGGTGGCTTGATGTGCGTCTGGAGAGAGGGCTCCTCCGCGCAGGTTCCTTGTGGCTCGGGAGGTCTGGAAAGGGGCAAGAGAAGGCCACAAAGCATGAGAGACTGGGGCATCCCACCCCCTGGATGGGGCCAAGGGTCCTGCAGCCCCCCTGGCTCCCTCCTTCCCTCCAATGGATGGTCCTGGAAGCCCATGGGGCCCCATGAGGGCATCCCTCTTCTCCACTCCAAGGGACTTAGCAAGAGATTGACCCTTGGAACTGGCTGCCACTGGGGGAGAGGGAGAGCTCTGGCAAGGCAACTAGGGGTCTGCCTGAGGAGTGAGTGGCAGGAGTTTGGGATTGAGAGGAGGAGAGGGATTTACATGTGGCTGGTGACTGGCTGGCCCTTTCCACGCTCACCAATCCGCATCCATATGCAAATTCCCTCTCTGCATAGAAACCTCTCCATCCTAAGGGCCTCTCTCGCTACTTCCTCCACCAGCCAATCAGAAACCATATGCAAATTCCCTCTCCCTCACCTCTCACCCCTGCATACACATGCCTGCCTCCCTGAGGCCCCTCCCTCCTGCCCTCCCACAGCTAAGCCCCGCCCACAAACTTTTTCCCCTACTGCCTAGACTAGCGCTAGCTCTCAATCTGTTGCTTGCATGGAACCCTATTGTTCCACAAAAGTACCCTTAGGGGTTCCATGGAAAATCTTAAAAATCAAATTTGAACAGGATTTCTGGGTCACCTGCCAGGGATGGGACTTGGGGGCACTGTTTTACAGTGACACCGGTCCTTCCTGGAAGGACGGACCCAGAAGGTGGCACTAGGGGATGCCTGATCAACCCTATGGCTATTGTCCTGTCGGGTCCTGCATCATCCAGAGTTTTGGAGTTCAGTGTGATCTGTACACAGATGACACCCAACGCTACTGCTCATTTCAACCGAAAGCGAAAGATGCCACTCAGACCCTGAACCAGTGCAGCTGTAATGGACTGGATGAGGACAAATTGAAAGAAATGCCACTACATTACAGGAAAGGTCAAACTTCCAGATGACTCCAAAAAATCAATTTCCTCACCAGACCTCAACAGACCTCACTACCTCTGAGGATGCTTGCCACAGATGCAGGCGAAACGTCAAGAGAAAATGCCTCTAGAACATGGCCATATAGCCCAAAAAAACCTACAACAACCTAATTTCCTCACCGCCTCCTGACATGTTGAAAAAGACTGCTGGCCCCCATGCTTAAAACTACACAAAGACTGCTCTCTCTCTATTACTTGGGGTGAAATGAATGTGGTGGGATCAGGGGCTTCCTGAATTTTAAGTGCAGCACTTAGTGGAATTTAGTCTATGAGATGAAGTGGTTAGATATTTTATGTGTATTTTTAACATGACTGAGCTTTGGAGAGCTTCTGTTCAACCATCTCAAAGCTCCTTGCTCGAGCGGTGATGGCATGATCATCAGCACAGTTGAAACTCTCTGTCCCTTCTTACACAAATGATCAGCAGTGGCTGATCATTTGTGTAAATGTTGAACATTGATGGAGCAAGCACGTTCCCTTGAGGCAGACTGTTCTTCTGTTTTCACCATCTACTTCTCTGGCCCTGGATTTCAACAAAAAAGCTCCTGTTTTGTAGCAGATTTCCTATGAAGCGGGTGAGGTGATAGTCCTTTGTGATATTATAATTTTTCCTCATGAGAAGGAGATTATTTACAGTGTCATAGGCTGCTGACAGGTCTATGAAGACAGCTCCTGTAATCTGCTTCTTTTCAAAGTTGTCTTCTATGTACTGAGTCAGGTTCAACACTTGTGATGTGTAGCTTTTGCCTTTCCTGAAGCCAGCTTGCTGTGGGATAAGAAATTGGTCTACTTTTTCCATGATTCTATGCAGAATAAGTCTCTACAGAACTTTGTAAAAATGGCACAGCAAAGCGATTGGTCTATAGGTTTTTGGATCATTGCGGTCTTTGCCTGGTTTCAAGATGGACATTCCTCCAGAATTTGGGGATCTGACAGGATGCAATGCAGTTGTTCATTGGCTTTAGCAGCCAGCACTTTGCTTTTCAGCCAAAGTTCTTAATTTTTTTCATCCATAGATCATCCAGGCCAGCTGCTTTGCCATTTTTTGCATTTATTGAAGGCCATGTCCAATTCAGTAGATGTAAAGGGTTCATGAAGGTTGTTGTTCTCAGTTTCGGGTTGTCTGACTTTTGGTTTCCTTCCTACTTTGGTGACAAAGTTGGGTTTCCCATTCTTCAGAAGTTGATGCGCTCTCTGATCTCCCTTTATGTTGGCATGAGTATCAATCAATCCATAATTTATTACAGTCTTTGACCAGCACAGTATAAAATGGGGCACAAGTGCCCAAGGAAGGGAATCGCAGTTCCCAAGTAGGTCAGATAAAAACCACCCTCCTCTTCCACCCTTGGCCAATCACCTCCCACATGCAAATTCCACTCCACCTTACAATTCCCCCTTGCCAAACTTTGCATATTTCCTCTCCCTCCCAGGGGCCCCTCCCTCCTCTCCCTCCCTTGGCCAATCACCTCCCACATGCAAATTCCCCTCTACCCCCTCTACCAACTATGAGGCCTGGTCTGAGGAGGAGGGGACTCTTTGGTGATCACTTGTGCATGTGAATTGGAGTCTGAATTGGAGACCACCACCCCTGTAGTGCCTTCAGGGAGAAAGTAGCTCTTCTCTGGATGATGGGAATTGCCTCACAGACAGATCTGCTTTGAGTGAGAATGTTTCCCATGAAACGTTGCCAGAGGCTCTTCCCTACCCTGAGAAAAAGGCGAGGGAGGTGGACGTGGCTGGGTTGTGGCCTATAACTCAGTGCTTCCAGTTACAGAGAGATAGTGCCAAGAAAAGGCAATTAAGGTTTTCCCAGCATTCGAAAGGTAAACAAAAGGTTGTCAGCTATTAGACTGATAGCGTCTCCATGAGAATGGATTCAGTTTCTTAAGTTAGCCTCTTGAGTTGTTCAGTGTGAGAGCAACTTTGAAGTTTCTTCTTTAAAAAATTATGTTGTTGTTCATTCGTTCAGTCGTCTCCGACTCTTCGTGACCTCACGGACCAGCCCACGCCAGAGCTCCCTGTCGGCCGTCACCACCCCCAGCTCCTTCAAGGCCAGTCCAGTCACTTCAAGGATGCCATCCATGCATCTTGCCCTTGGTCGGCCCCTCTTTCTTTTGCCTTCCACCTTCCCCAGCATAATTGTGTTCTCTAGGCTTTGCTGTCTCCTCATGATGTGGCCAAAGTACTTCAACTCTGTCTCTAGTATCCTTCCCTCCAGTGAGCAGTCGGGCTTTATTTCCTGGAGGATGGACTGGTTGGATCTTCTCGCAGTCCAAGGCACTCTCAGAACTTTCCTCCAACACCACAGTTCAAAAGCATCTATCTTCCTTCATTCAGCCTTCCCTAAGGTCCAGCTCTCACATCCGTAGGTTACTACAGGGAATACCATAGCTTTGACCAGGCGGATCTTTGTTGCCAGTCTGATGTCTCTACTCTTTACTATTTTATCAAGATTGGACATTGCTCTCCTCCCAAGAAGTAAGCGTCTTCTGATTTCCTGGCCACAGTCTGCATCTGCAGTAATCTTTGCACCTAGAAATACAAAGTCTGTCACGGCCTCCACATTTTCTCCCTCTATTTTCCAGTTGTCAATCATTCTTGTTGCCATAATCTTGGTTTTTTTGATGTTTAGCTGCAATAATCACCATACTTTTTTCCTTTTTCATTCCCTTCTCCCTCCCCACACCCACCCCTCTCCCTTCCATGTTGACAACTTAGGGCGGATCTAGACAGCCGCTTTATTGTGGAAACTTCTGCAATAAAAAGGGGGCTGTCCAGACAACATTTTGGGCAACCTGCAATTAATTCTCTACAAACCAGGAAAACCCTGGTTTGTACAAATTAGTTTGATAGTGGGTTTATTCTGTGCCTTCTTGGAATACTGCAGTCTAGACAGTATTTCCACAGTTTTCCGGGCTACATTAGCCCAAAAAACCTGTGGGAATACCAACCCCTTCCCCCCAAGCCAAACTGAGTAAAAAAGGAAAAGAACTCATCCGGCCTCCTTAGGAGGGCTGCTGGAGTTCTCCTGGTGCATACAAATGTAGCGTCAGACAGGCATGATGGTTCGCGAAAAGGGCTTACTGGTGCATTATTTAAACTGTTATGTTTATTCATATCATGATCTGATCACCATACTCAATATATCTCATATGCATGGGGGTATTGGGGTGACGATACAAAAGGTTTGCTAGGGTAGACCCTCTTTCACTCAGACTCAGCCCCCCCCCCCCGAAACAAACTCAGCCCCCCCCCCCGCATCAAAATCCTGGCTACGGGCCTGGCCAGGAGAAAGGGGGGGGGGGAGGAAAATGGCTCTTGCCTCCCCTTCTCCTGTCCCATCATTTGTACATGCCAGGAGATCTCCGGCAGCTGTCCCATGGAGGCCGAGTGAGTTCTTTTCTTTCTTTATTCAGTTTAGGGGGGCTTTATGGGAGGCGGTTAAGTGTCCCAGTGTTGTAGTAGGAAGTCCCAGTACAACATCAGTACACCCACCCCAGAAAGTGCATGCTTTTTGGGGTGAGTGTACATGGAACATCCGTGTTTCTTATATGCAGATGCACCTGGGATAACGGCCTATCTGGAAAGGCCCTTTATCCTTTTGTTTCCCATTACATGAGTCTTCATTCCATTCTATCCAATTTTTTCTTCCAGCTTTCATCATTTGGTTTAACAACCTGTAACCATTTGTTAAATGGAGTCCATGTTTCTTTAATTTTCTCCTGTTTGTCTGACCATGGTTTTTTTGCTGCTTCTAATATTCATAACATCCAGTTGTATTTGTACCCACACATCTTCATACCATTTTTCAAGTGTCCATTTATTTTTATCTTTCTACTTCAAACATATTACTATGTGTGTTGCTCTAAATATCATTATTAATTCTTGATCTTGGTSCTTAATTCTTCTATCAYCATATATCCTTTTAACAAAATTTGCATATTTATATCAAATTTTATTTCAATATGTAATTCAATCTGGTTTAGAATTTGATTCCAAAATTTTTATCTTTTCACACTCCCACCATAGATGTGAATACCATGCTTCCCAAGTCCCTCAATGCCAACATTTGGGATTTAATTCCAGAATCATTTATGTCTGCTGAATTGGTGTTTGTAATGATTCTTACCTCTTAGGCCGCAAGTGAAGCCTGCGAAGTCAGTAAGCTGGCCTCTATGTTAGTAAGGAAATACTGTGTGGCAGACATATTAGGAGAGGCAGATCAGCAGAGGGGAGGAGTCCAGCTATCTCCTGATTGGTTAAGACCCGGTGGGAGGAGCTATCATTATTCCATATATTTTATTGTCCTTTTTTGCCTCTAAAACTCTCTTCTAATATCTTGTCTATTATATTTTCTCCCTTATTACTTTCTTCCTTTTTAATTTGTTCCCTATTTCCTCTTGGTGTTAACCAATTTATCCCGTCCTCTAATGTTTCCGATTATTTCCATTCCATTAATTCCTTATTTTCACTATATAAATCTTTAATTTTACTATATTTGTTCAGTTTCAATTTTTTTAATGATGCTCTTATCCTCATTTCTTAAACTACCTATTGGGTCTTCCTTTGATAAATATGACATCCATTTCTCTTTCCATTTCACCCATATTTTTAATGCTGTTTTCTTTGGGCCTATTTTTTTCTATTCCCTCTTTTAAATTATTTGTAAATATTCCATAGTTTCCTTGATCTTTATTTGCTTCATTCTCTGTTCTTATCCACTTCTCTTGCTTCTTTTCTACCAATTCCAAAATTGCTTTCAATTGAAATGCTTCATAGTATTTGTGTAACTTTGGTATTCCCCTTCCT
>NW_026845477.1:142634446-142804290 GCF_025583915.1 Anolis sagrei ordinatus | reverse complement strand
AGGAGCTGGGGGTGGTGACGGCCAACAGGGAGCTCTGGCGTGGGCTGGTCCATGAGGTCACGAAGAGACGGAAACAACTGAACGAATGAACAACAACAACAACACAATAACTTAGGAAGTATGCACATTTTAATTGATCTAATTCTTATTGCAGTACTTAAACTCTTATCCTTCCAATTATTCATTTGTACCTGTATCTTTTCCCATGTTTTGTTATAGTTATAATCCCAGTACCTCATTGGCTTATTAGTTAAGTAAATTCCCAAATATTTAATTTTATTTTTTACTAGCTTGGGAACCCGGCAGTGCCCGGGTTATTTGAAAAAGGCATTGTTTGTCTGTGTTGCAGTTTTAGTCTAGATCCAATGTCATCTGGGTTCAGTGGATGCAGGTGAACTACAACTCCCATATGCAAGTCCCATCTTCCATTGTCCATCCGCCTCCAAACTGCACCAGGATGTGATGTGGGTCATGGGGGCTCTATGTGCCAAGTCTGGTTTTGATCAGTCATTGGATGTGGGTTGCAATGGTCTCAAGAAGTGAATGAAGGTACTGCAAGTCCCATCATCAATGGTCCACCCTCCTCCAAACTGCACCAGGATGTAGAGTGGGTCATGGGGCTCTGTGTATCAAGTTTGGTGTTTAGCAGTCATTGGATGAGGGTCACAGTGGTCTCAGGAAATGAGTGAAGGTTCTGCAAGTCCCATCATCCATGGTCCGCCCTCCTTCAAACTTCACCAGGATGTAGAGTGGGTCTTGGAGGCACTGTGTGCCAAAAGCTGACTTCTTTGGCTCAATGTTGAAAAGGGAAGATGGCATCCTCTTTTGGGGCCTAGCAGTGGCCTATGAATGTGGTAGCCAATCAGAAAGCTGTGGATGTATCAGCCAATCAGAACGCTGCCACATACATACATACACTGCCCTCCCTCCTGCCGCATACAAACACTAACTTTTATTGTATACATAAATTCAATATTTTATTTTTTTACAAGCTTCTCCAAATCCTTTACCCAGGTTAAACCCCATCAGCTCTGATTTCAAAGTCACCTTTTCATGTGCTTATGACCTTGTTTTCATGTCATTTTTTCTTGTTTGGAATTGGGGAATCACGTTTTGGATACAGTTCCTTGTCTGGGGATTTTTGGCTTTACTTTCAGTATTGGGCTCTGCTGTTTGCTGCATCAAGAAGGTTATTGCTGTAACCTATATTTTGGAATGATTTTTGAAGCCAGTATTTAGATGTACTTCTGCTTTTGCCTTTCATGTATATCTTGGAAATACTTTGCTATTCTGTACTCTGGAGTGTACCATTAACGTAGCTTTTCTATAGAACACCATTTTCTTTAATAAAGTTTCAATCAGTTGATCGACTCCTGTTGACTGTTGACTATATTTGAACTAATTAGTTCTTTATTTTGGGAGAAAAGGCCTCACATAGGTTGCTGGGATGCAAGACAACCCCCACTTATATCTGTGAATTTGCAACTGTGTTTGTAACTATAACTGTATTTGTAATTGAAACCAAAGAAGAAAGAAAAACTTTGAAGACATATCGCAGCTGGTTTTGTAACTATAATGATTTAGAAAATATGAATGTTGCAAACGTAAATACTGCAAAACAAAGTCTGTCTCATTTGATTGTAACTGTTAGTAAATGTGTTTGTAGTACGTATTTATTATAATAAAAATTACTTATATAAAAAAATACTTCTACCTACTTGCCAAACATTGCATATCTCCCCTCCCTCCCAGGGGCCCCTCCTTCCTCCCTCTCCTTTGGCCAATCACCTCCCATATGCAAATTTCCCCTCACCTCACAATCCCCCCTTGCCAAATTTTGCATATCTCCCTCCCTCCCAGGGGCCCCTCCCTCCTCTCCCTCCCTGGCCAATCACCTCCCATATGCAAATGTCCCCTCACCTCACAATCCCCCCTTGCCAAACTTTGCATATCCCCCTCCCTCCCAGGGGCCCCTCCTTCCTCCCTCTCCTTTGGCCAATCACCTCCCATATGCAAAGTTCCCCTCTACTTCACAATCCCCCCTGCCAAACTTTGCATATCCCCTCCTTCCCAGGGGCCCCTCCCTCTTCTGCCTCCCTTGGCCAATCACCTCCCATATGCAAATTTACACTCGCCTCACAATCCCCCCTTGCCAAACTTTGCATATCCCCCCTCCTTCCCAGGGGCCCCTTCCTCTTCTGCCTCCCTTGGCCAATCACCTCCCATATGCAAATTTCCCCTCACCTCACAATCCCCCCTGGCCAATCCCCACCACATACAAATTCTCTCTACCTGTAAAGGGACTCCCTGAGAGTGGACTTGGGACCCAAAGGGAGAAGGCAGGCTGCTCCTCTCCTGGGGACCCTTTCCCTCTTGGGCCAGGTCTTCTCTTGTGGGGAGAGAGGGGGACCCCTGGAGGGAATTGGGGGCCCGGGGCTTACCTTGGAGGAGCCACAGGAACATCCTCTGTGTTTTCGGGGCCCACGCGGCGATGTGGGTGCCTCATCCTGACCTTCTGCGAAAGCAAAGGGAGGCCATGAAGGGGGCCCTTGACACCAGAACAGGGCTGGCCCCAAAGGGGCCCCAAGGGGAGCGGAGGGGAGTGTGGCCCTCACCCTGAACCATGACGTGTGCGAGGCCGTCCTGAGGGGCGCGCGTGGAGGGTCCTGGGCTGGAGCGTCCTCTGTGGGGGGCGGCCCCTGCTGGAGCTGCCTGGAGAGCCCTCTGCCCATCTTGGCGTCCAGGAAGGCAATGGCAGGACCAACTGACGTGAGGTCCCTTCAAACCCCTGGTCTCCATGGCAACCAGGTAAACAATTCCGACCTGGAACCTGGAACCTTTTCAAATGAAAACAACCACCAGCCTGGAGCAGGAAGGAAGGAAGGAAGGAAGGAAGGAAGGAAGGAAGGAAGGAAGGAAGGAAGGAAGGAAGGAAGGAAGGAAGGAAGGAAGGAAGGAAGGAAGGGTGGCCCTGCACGTCTTCCCTTTTCCGCTCCTCCGCCTTGGAAGGCCGGACTCAGAGGCCACGGGGCCCTCTAACCTTCCTAATGCCGTGACCCCTTAATACAGTTCCTCATGTTGTGGCGACCCCCAAACATCACATTATTTGTGTTGCTACTTCATAACCATAATTTGGCTACTGTTATGAAACGTAATGAAAATATCTGCTATGCAGGATATCACTGGACCAAATTTGGCACAAATACCCGATACACCCAAAGTTGAACACTGGGGTTGATTTTGTCATTTGGGAGTTGCAGTTGCTGGGAATTATAGTATACCTACAATCAAAGAGCACCCTGAACTACAGTAACGATGGAATTGAACCAAACTTGGCACACAGAACTCCCACGACCAAAAGAAAATAGTGGACGGGTTTGGTGGGTTTTGACCCTGAGTTTTGGAGTTGTAGTTCACCTGCATCCAAAGAACACTGTGGACTCAAACAATGATAGATCTGGACCAAACTTGACATTTGGGAGTTGTAGTTACTGGGATTTATAGTTCACCTACAATCAAAGAGCATTCTGAACCCCACCAACGATAGGATTGGGACAAACTTCCCACACAGAACCCTCATGCCTTGAAGGGACTTGCTGATGCGAGCCTCCCTCCTGCCTCACACGCTCTCCCACACATGCACACCACGCTGCCATGTGCCAAGCATGCCTGTTCTCCCCTCCCCTGCTTGAAATCTTCTCAGCCTTCCCTTTGGCTGAGAAGCTGGACAATCACTGTGGAGGAGGGCTTTTGGTGGGAGGATTCGCCATCTATTTCCAAAAAGGAAAAAAGGACACGCTGAAAGGTCTTCAGTCTTCTCTGCCGAAGGGGTTCCTAAGGCCATCAGAAATATATGTTTCCTGGTGGTCTTGGGCAATCCTTCTAAAACCTCCCAACACCCAGGATGAGAAACGCTGCTCTCAAACCCCAGGCGGAGGCCCCCTTGGCTCCTCTTCTGGGAGGAAGGGGCCTCTCCCTCTGGCTCTGGAGGCTCCCTGGTACTTCCCAAGGCCAGAGGCTGCAAGGCGGCCTTGGACCCTCCCAGGAAAGGAGGGAGGGATGGAGGGAGGGAAGACAAAGCCCAGCCCTTGGGGACATCTTCCGGGGGCACTTTGGCCACTGTTCGGCTGCTTTGGGACCAAAGAATTATAGGTTGCTTACCTGTAACCGTAGTTCCTTGAGTGGTCACCTGTGAATTCGTACATGTGGTATTCCTGCGCCTGCGCAGAGCAATTTCGGAACCTTCTAGAGAGATAAAATGACAGATTAATTGAAGCCCTGCCTACTTCTCTCGGGCACCATAAATAGCCAGTGGGCGAGCCCCAGCCTCTCAGTTCTCTCACGCTGCAAAGCAGCCAGAACAAGGAGGCATGACAAGAGGGGAGGACGGGTGGGAATGTACGAATTCACAGGTGACCACTCAGGGAACTACGGTTACAGGTAAGCAACCTATAATTCTCTGTCGTGGTCCCTGTGAATCGTACATGTGGTAGATTAACAAGCTACTGACCTTGGACGGCGGGTGTCATGCCACCGCTGAGAAGAGGACTGCATCCTTCTTGGAAGTGACATCCATCTTATAATGCGACACAAAGGTAAGCGGGGTCGACCAGGTTGCAGCACGGCAGACAGCATCCAAGGAGACACTTTTCATGAACACCACCGACATGGACACTGATCTCGTGGAATGGCCCTTCAGCTGTGGAGGAGGATCCCTGCGGGCCAGCTGATAAGCCAAACAGATCGTCGAGACAATCCATGATGATAGACGTTGAGATGACACAGGAAGGCCACTGGCATCCTTCCAATATTTAATAAACAGCCTTGTAGACTTTCTGAAAGCAGAAGTCCTGTCAACATAAAAAATACCCCTATTATTATTATTATTATTATTATTATTATTATTATTAAACACAGATATTATGGATTATCTGCCTTGATATTCTGGGTTAAATAGGTGTGTGGAAGGGCCCTGAGTGAGCTATGTCTCAGCTACGTTCAAGCAAAGAATAATTGTCCCCATTAGAGCTTCATGAAACTATTGACTCTTTGGCCTCCATGTTGCAACAGAGGCACTTTGGTGGAAGGCATAGCAGCTGATTTGCTGGAGCTTTCTGGTTTGCTCATCTATTTTTTAAAAATCAAGGTATGCAAAAACCTGCCCTGGTCAGCATGGAGCTGAAAATGTATTTGAGCATTTTGGGTCTCCCAATGCAAACATGTCATCAAGTTGATTTTGCAAAGCTTTTTTTTTAAAAAAAAAAAACAAAAAAAAAACTTCAGGATGTATTTTTGTGAACTTCAAACTGGCCTTCATCTGTGTGAACTCTATTCCTGCAATATATTGTTGTTGGAGGAAAGTTCTGAGAGCGCCTTGGACCGCCAGAAGATCCAACCAGTCCATACTTCAGGAAATAAAGCCTGACTACTCATTGGAGGGAAGGATATTAGAAGCAAAGAAGAAATATTTTGGCCACATAATGAGAAGACAGGGAAGCTTAGAGAAGACGATGATGCTGGGGAAAATGGAAGGAAAAACGAAGAGGACAAGATGGATGGATGGCATCCTTGAAGTGACTGGCTTGAACTTGAAGGAGCTGGGGGTGGTGACGGCTGACAGGAAGCTCTGACATGGGCTGGTCCATGAGGTCACGAAGAGTCCTGAGCAAATAAACAACAATGAAGGTATCATCTGTCAAATTATGACAACTTCATAAGTGTTACAGGTTTCTTAGGCAAGTTATATTCAGAGGTGGTTTTGCCGGTTCCTTCCTCTGAAATATAGCCTGCAGTGTCTACTATTCATTGGCAGCCTCCCATTCAAGTATTAATCTGGTCTGACTGCTTTTGGGTAGAGATTGCCTACACTTGGGGCTACTACCATCTAGTGGTAACCAAAAAATCATTCCTGTATATCTGTATTAATATTCATAACAATCAACCAGCTCTCCACATTTGTGGGCTTTAGGGGCACAAGACCCCTGTGGAAGTGGAAAATTGCAAATAAAAATCACACTTTTAAAAAACGTTTCACTGACTAGGTGATTCTGAGGTCAGCTTCTGACAAACTAGAACTCCCAGAGACCTCTATCCAGTGTGCCTTGCTAAGAAGCAGTTCTGAAGGTTGAGCAAGAAGGAAATATTCATCAAATATTGCCCTGAGGGTGGCACATCAGTGACAGTTGCAAGAAAATAGCCCAGACTATTGTGACGTATATGGTACGTCACAACAGTCTAGCAGAAATGGTGCACTGGAACTTTTGCCAGAGGTATGACCTACCCTGCAGGAAAACCTGGTATGACCACAAGCCAGAAAAGACCACAGAAAACAAAGATGCAAAAATATTCGAGGAGTTTAGAATCCAAACAGATAAA
Organism: Anolis sagrei ordinatus; assembly: GCF_025583915.1. Classification (NCBI taxonomy): domain Eukaryota; kingdom Metazoa; phylum Chordata; class Lepidosauria; order Squamata; family Anolidae; genus Anolis; species Anolis sagrei. The sequence continues at coordinate 142,797,915 of NW_026845477.1, read as the reverse complement.
CACCTACCACATAAAAGACCAGATATAACAGTTGAGAAAAAGAAACATGTTTTTATTATAGACATTGAAGTACCTGGAGACAGTAGGACAAAGAGGATTTCAATGGCTTCTCTGTGTAGTCTGACATGGTGGTTGTGAGAGTGATCCAGCATTTCCGAGTTCTCAAATAATATGCTGTGTCCAGGTTGGTTCATCAGGTGCTCTGCTATGGCTGACTTCTTTGGTTGAAGTAGTCTGTAGTGCCTTTCATGTTCCTTGATTCGTGTTTGGGCAATGCTGCGTTTGGTGGTCCCTATGTAGACTTGTCCACAGCTGCATGATATACAGTAGACTCCTGCAGAAGCGAGAGGATCCCTCTTGTCCTTTGCTGAACGAAGAATTTGTTGGATTTTCTTGGTGGGTCTGTATAGATAGTTTGTATACAAACACGAAATCCACAAGCATGTGGACAATTTCAACAGAAAGAAGGAAACAATGAAAATAAACAAAATTTGGCTACCAGTATTTAAAAAACTCTGAAATTACAACAGCACAACAACAGAGAGGAAACAAACAAGGACATCTAATCACCTCTCAACAAAAGATTGCTCCAGGCACTGCCAGGCCATTGTATGCTAATCAAGGTGGTCAGTTGAAACATTCACACCTAGCTCCAGCAGACAAAAGTACTTTGTCCCACCCTGGTCATTCCACAGATATATAAACCCTTTTTCCTAGTTGCAACAGACCTCACTACCTCTGAGGATGCTTGCCATGGATGAAGGCGAAACGTCAGGAGAGAATGCCTCTAGAACATATTTACTTTTTACTTGTAAGCCGCGTCAGGGTGAGAAGGGCGGCATATAAATGTCATTAATAAATAAATAAATTGTGGCAAGTTCTTGGTGGGATGGGCATACCAAGCCACCTTGTCTCTCTCCTGAGGAATCTGTACAAGGACCAAGTAGCAACAGTAAGAACTGACCACGGAACAACAGACTGGTTCAAGATTGGGAAAGGCGTACGGCAAGGCTTCATACTCTCACCCAACCTTTTTAACTTGTATGCAGAACACATCATGCGATGTGCGGGACTTGATGAATGCAAAGCTGGGGTTAAGATTGCTGGAAGAAACATTAACAACCTCAGATATGCAGATGACACCACTTTGATGGCCGAAAGCGAGGAGGAGTTGAGGAGCCTTCTAATCAAGGTGAAAGAAGAAAGTGCAAAAGCTGGGCTGCAGCTAAAAATAAAAAAACCCAAGATTATGGCAACAAGAATGATTGACAACTGGGAAATAGAGGGAGAAAATGTGGAGGCCGTGACAGACTTTATATTTCTAGGTGCAAAGATGAGTGCAGATGCAGACTGTGGCCAGGAAATCAGAAGACGCTTACTTCTTGGGAGGAGAGCAATGTCCACTCTTGATAAAATAGTAAAGAGTAGAGACATCAGACTGGCAACGAAGATCTGCATAGTCAAAGCCATGATATTCCCTGTAGTAACCTACGGATGTGAGAGCTGGACCTTAGGGAAGGCTGAGCGAAGGAAGATAGATGCTTTTGAGCTGTGGTGTTGGAGGAAAGTTCTGAGAGTGCCTTGGACTACGAGAAGATCCAACCAGTCCATCCTCCAGGAAATAAAGCCCGGCTGCTCACTGGAGGGAAGGATACTAGAGACAAAGTTGAAGTACTTTGGCCACATCATGAGGAGACAGCAAAGCCTAGAGAAGACAATCATGCTGGGGAAAATGGAAGGTAAAAGGAAGAGGGGCCGACCAAGGGCAAGATGGATGGATGGCATCCTTGAAGTGACTGGACTGACCTTGAGGGAGCTGGGGGTGGTGACGGCCGACAGGGAGTTCTGGTGTGGGCTGGTCCATGAGGTAACGAAGAGTCGGAGACGACTGAACGAATGAACAACAAATAAATAAATAAATAAATATAGCCCTGTACTATTGTCCAAACGCTTGGTTCCATAGCCAGTCACTGTGTCTGCAGGCATGCAGCCGGGGGAGGGGGGGCTTTAGGGGCTTCAGCCCCCCCCCCCCAAAATTCTCATGGTGGTTCACGAAAAGGCCTTACTGGTGCTTTATTTAGACTGTTATGTTTATTCATATCATGATCTGATCACCATAATCAATATATCCCATATGCATGGGGGTATTGGGGTAACGATACAAAAGGTTTGCTAGGGTAGACCCTCTTTCACTCAGACTCAGCCCCCCCCCCCCAAAACAAACTCAGCCCCCCCCCCCAATCGAAATCCTGGCTACGGGCCTGCTGTGTCTGGTTGTGATCTCCAGGTTGTGCCAATCAGTTTTCCTACGATACTATTTCCAGCACCCACTTTTTGCTTGATAGATAAGCAGTGCTTCTTGACTTCTTGGTTGGGCATGACTGATCCACACTGCACAATGAATACAACATGACTTTGGCTGAACTGCCTTGGGCTCAATGTTATGGACTTCTGGGAGAGATCGTTTTGCAAGGTTTTCAAGCCAAGCGATCACTGCCACAGAGTTGATGGTGCCTCCCTGAAGTCCACACCGGCAAGATTGCTTCTTTCTTCTTCTTTCTTAGGCGATCCCTCGTTTTCCGAGGAGGATTGTCTTCCAGTGTTCTTGTGGGTCCGTATGTGGCTGCGGAGCCCTATTCTTGACCTGCATCTTCTTCCGCAGTGAGGGCATTGGTTTCCAGGTGGAAGGCGATCTCGGTCGGGGTTGGCTTGACGTGCCTTTCTCTTGACACGCTTCTCCCTTTCTCCCTCCATTTATGTGTCTTAAAACTCTGCAGCACTGCTGGTCACAGCTGACCTCCAGCTGGAGCACTCAAGGGTCAGGGCTTCCCAGTTCTCAGTGTCTATGCCAGAATTTTTAAGGTTGGCTTTGAGCCCATTTTTAAATCTCTTTTCCTACCCACCAACACTCCGTTTTCTATTCTTGAGTTCGGAGTAGAGCAACTGCTTTGGGAGACAGTGGTCGGGCATCCGGCGGAGGACCATCACTTCAATGCTGGTGTTCTTTGCTTCTTCCAGCACGCTGACGTTTGTCTGCCTGTCTTCCCAAGAGATTTGCAGGATTTTCTGGAGGCAGCGCTGATGGAATCGTTCCAGGAGTTGTATGTGACATCTGTAGACAGTCCACGTTTCGCAGGCATATAGCAGGGTTGGGAGGACAATAGCTCTATAAACAAGCACCTTGGTATCCCTATGGATGTCCCGGTCCTCAAACACTCTCTGCTTCATTCGGAAAATGCTGCACTCACAGAGCTCAGGCGGTGTTGTATTTCAGCGTCGATGTTGACTTTTGTGGAGAGGTGGCTGCCAAGGTAGCGGAAATGATCAACATTTTCTAATGTTACACCATTAAGCTGTATCACTGACATTGGAAAGGGGTTGGCTGGTGTCTGCTGGAACAGCACCTTGGTTTTTTCAATGTTAAATGACAGGCCGAGCTTCTCGTATGCTTCTGCAAAGGTGTTTAGAGTGGCTTGTAGATCTTCTTCTGAATGCGCACAGAAAACGTTGCCATTAGCATACTGGAGTCCTATAACAGATGTTGTTGTAACCTTGGTTTTGGCTTTCAGTCTGCTGAGGTTGAATAGCTTGCCATCTGTCTGATAGATGATTTCCACTCTGGTGGGAAGCTTCCCATCAACAAGGTGAAGTATCATAGCAATGAAGATGGAGAATAAAGTTTCTTTATTTATTTATTTACTTCATTTATATACTGCTTTTCTCAGCCGTTAGGCGACTCAAAGCAGTTAACAACAGCAAAATTCAATGCAAACCATCATAAAACGATTATGGGATAGTTAAAACAATAACATCATGACCAACAGAAAATACTTAAGGCCATCCAGTCCAACTCTCTTCACATCCCTGTTTGACACCGGATTCCACCTTAAATGGGCCACTTTGGGAGCCATTGATGTCCAAGACTGTTGCCATCATGTCATCATGGAGGAGCCGCAGGATGTTCACAAATTTGTCAGGACACCCGATTTTTTGGAGGATGGTCCAGAGAGCGCTGCGATTCACTGTGTCGAATGCCTTTGCAAGGAGTCTGACTTGGCCACGGTAGTCCATGCTCTGGTTACATCCCGTTTAGACTCCTGCAACGCTCTCTACGTGGGGTTGCCTTTGAAGACGGCTCGGAAGCTCCAACTAGTCCAGCGTTCGGCAGCCATGATACTAACAGGAGCGGAGCGCAGGGAGCATACAACTCCTTTGCTGCACCAGCTCCACTGGCTGCCGATTTGCTACCGGGCTCAATTCAAAGTGCTGGCGTTGGCCTATAAAGCCCTAAACGGTTCTGGCCCAAGTTACCTATCCGAACGTATCTCTGCCTATGAACCCACCAGGACTCTAAGATCTTCTGGGGAGGCCCTGCTCTCGATCCCGCCTGCATCACAGGCACGGCTGGCGGGGACGAGGGACAGGGCTTTCTCTGTGGTGGCCCCTCGGCTGTGGAATGCCCTTCCCATGGACATTAGATCAGCCCCTTTGCTAATGGTGTTTCGAAGAAAACTAAAAACCTGGCTGTTTGAACAGCCGTTCGGATAAATAGTGCAAATGATATCGAGCTGCTTTTAGTAGGGTCTCCCAGCGGAGGAGATCCCTGAGGACCGCTCAAAAGGGCCCTGGACCTTTGGTGAGGCCAGCGAGAGCCAATCCAAAGAGAAAAAAATATTACAAATAATAATGCCTCATTAAAGTGGAAGAAGTATTTCAGCAACCGAGGTTTATTTGTGATTCAGCTGAGATCAGATGCATTGCAGGAATCATTCCGCTGCAAGCATGGTTTTACAGATTTTTCCAAGCATTTTATAGGGTTCAGACAAAGGGAAACAGTTTCAAAAATCCCGCCCGCCCTCTGCCGGCCGGCTTCGTCCTGATTGGCTGGCCGCGGAACAGCTGGGAGGAGGCTTGGCGGCACGCCTCGCCTCCTGTCCAATCAGCGGGCTCTGCCGCCTCTAGGGGGCCAATCAGCGCCTTCCCAGCGCCTCGGAAGATGGACCAATCGGCAGCCAGGAGGCGGGACGAAGCCTGACAAAGACTGAGGAAATGACAGCCTTGAGGGCATCCGCCAGCTGGTATGTGAGGCTTTTGTCCTTACATGGCGGGGTGTCAGATATGGGAACAATGGGCTTCCTGGTCTGTGATGGGATTTGGGAGGAAGTATGAAAAGAAGCTTTCGGCAATATTGGACCTCAAAAAAGGGGGGGATCAACAATATCCAAAATGATTTAATCAGTCTTTTCTTCCTGAGTTTCTGTTGACTCCCCCTCCCCTCACTGTCTGCTCTGAAAGTCAGGATCGGGAGGAAATCAACAGCGCGGCCCATGCAAATGTAAACAAGGACAGTTTCGGGAGGACAAAGGAGTTCCTCTCTACGGCAGTAATCCCCAGGTCACATTCTTTTTGGGGCAAGGGTCAGAGGGAAAGGCGGGAAGGGGAATCAGAGTACATTCCATATGATATTTCATTATATACATTCCATACATTTCATATATTTCATGAACAAAATCCCATCCCCATCCCCAGCAAAGTTTATTGAAAATAGTCGATTTATTTTATTATTTGAAGAAATCATAGTCTTCTTGATGAAGGCGCACGGAGGCTGAGGCTGCTTGCCCTTCAAGGCAAGCCTGGTCTGAAGTTTGTGTCCAAAGATGCAGCAGGAAAACAGTCCGGGACAGGGGGCAGAAAGTCAATAGGAGAGGGCAAAAGAGTCCGAAGCGGATTTCCGGGTTGCAATTGATGGGGCAATGTCCTTTGGCAAACTACATCTCCCTGGTCAGTGGCCGGGACCCATGCCTGGCCGCCTCCCCGGGACTCCTGCGGGTGGCCGCAGTGGGTCCCTGGTTGCTGGATCCAGGCAGGGAGCGAGCAGCGCTGAGGAGAAACGGGCTGTCTTGGAAGAACCCGGCCAAATTGACAAACAGCTGATTTCTGTCAAATAATAATACTTTAAACAAAATGATTATTCCCCGAGCGCAGGAGTCCAAAGTGAGGAAAGCGAGATGGCAGTTAGTCTTAGAATTAATAGCAGAAAAATACAAAATTAGAACGGCGTCAATCCGCCATTTTACTGTTTTAGTGGTTACTGGGGTCCAAAATGTCGGTTCCGGTATCCACGATTTTTGCTGAACGCAGATCCGGGGTCCGGGGGGGCCAGTAGGCGCCCCCCAGCAGGCTCACGGCTCTCCGGAGCCTGGAAAAAGGTTTATTTTAATGTTGAATTAATCTGAGGCAGGGAAAGATACAAAAGTATCAAGCGGAAAGATTAAACGTTGCAAGTTTTCAAGTACTTTTATTAGGGCTTGTTACAAGGTAGGGAAAGGGGAAAGCAAGGGAAAGCAAAGAAAGGCTGCGGGCATTCTTATTATTGAGCTGCCTGCTGGGGCACATTTCATCAGTTTCTTCCAATTGTGACAGCCAGGAACTGCGGAACTCTCCGCTGCAGTGCAGGCCAATCGTTGGCGGGGGCCCTCCGCCATCACAATGAACTCGATGAATATAGGAAACGGAATTATGGATGACGAATTGGATCACGATTTTAGTTACGAGACGTTAATGTGTTGTTATTGAGATGTCATTAGTTTGTATTTTATACTGTTAATGGTTTGAATATTGTATGTTGTTGGATTGTCTTTTGCTCTTGTTGTGAACTGCGTTGAGTCGCCTAGGGGCTGAGAAACTGCGGTATACAAGCAAAGTAAATAAATAAGGAGTGGAGCCCCCTCGATGGACTGTCACCTTGTCGTGGTGAGGGGGATTGCGTGTTCCGATGAACCTGTAGGCACCCGCAAGACTGCAAAGCCCTGAGCGCCCAACTCCATTGATTCTCCCAGCAGGGAGGCGCGAGACCCTCAAGCCCCGCCCCCTGGAAGCCCGGTGCGGTGACGCGGCCGGATGACGTCACGCGGCAGGGCTCCTCAGGCGGCGGAGCTGGGAGCGTGCGAGAGAGGGCGAGCCATGGCCTGGGAAGGAGCCGCCGAGGGTGAGGCTGAGGAGGGAGGCGAGGAGGAGGCGGGAAGGGGCGGCGGCGCCCCCTGAGCACCCGTGAGGGGCCTGCGTGCTTTCTCGTCAGGAGGGCGTGACCTGGGAGGGGGGCTGCTCGCCTTGTTTTGGGGATGAGGCCCCTGTCAGCCTGTGGGAGGGAGGGAGCCAGCCAAAGGAGCAGCAGGACAGGCACCCCTTTCTGGCATCCTATCCTCTCTGCTCCTTTGGCCCTTGGAGCCACGAAGCCCCAAAGAATCTCGGGCGAAGGATGGGATTGGGTACTTCATCAAACTAAAGAATGAATCCACTTTGAATCCGGTTTCTGCCCTTTGCTGTTCAAGCCTCCTCTCTAAACTACAAACCCCAGAATTCTGCAGGAGGCAGAAACCAGATTTAAAGTGGATTCATTCTCTAGTGTAATGAGGTCCCTGCTCCTGGCAGCTGGGCCAGCAGAACAGGGCAGTTGCCCTTCAAGAGATCAGGAGAGTCCCCTGTTATGGAGGAAGCTGATCCTCGCTATTTAATACACAAATCCCTGCTTTTCTATTTTGAACAGGATGCTTTCACAGCCCTAAAAGAGATGCTCAGTTTTCCTCAAAGCTATTCAATTGTACACATGTTTTGTCCTTTTTAAAATATATATTTTATTGGTTTTTATTTTGCAAGTTTACATTAAAAGCAAAAGTTGGGGGGTGAAGGGAAAGGTGGGAAGTTGAAAAGGGAGGAGAAGAAAGAAAAGGAAAGAGAAAAAAAAGGAAAAGAGGGGAGGGGGGATACTGGGGTGGGGAATGGGGCAGATCGGGTACTTCCAGGTTCACCCAGGGTGACTCATATATTGCTACATTTTCATACACTTGTAGTTTTGTATGTATAGTGTATTCTTTTATTTATTTGTCCGTGTATATACACATGCTACAGCATACATATTTGTTTCCTTGCTTGCATCACTTATCAACTTCTTGTTTGTATAGTCCTTGGATTTCCATTACAGGTCCATTATATACATCTCTTTATTTTCCCCTTTTATGAAATCTAACACTACTTTCCAGTCCACATGTTTTGTCCTGATTTTCCAACTCTCATATTTGGTATGGTTTCCTGGTTCTGTCCTTTGAAGGTTGCATTTTGATGTGTTTTGCTTACCTTGCTGCCTGTTTGCTTTGATGCTAGTCACTGGCTGATTTGTTTAATGTCCTGGCCGATGCTTCAGCACCCATGAATTCAGAAGGTGCTGCCTGCCACCAAAAAGCAGCAGCCACATACTTTTTAAATAATAGATCCAGGGAAGTGAGAGCCGTTCAGCAGTGGAACTCTCTGCCCCAGAGTGTGGTGGAGGCTCCTTCTTTGGAAGCTTTTAAACAGAGGCTGGATAGCCATCTGCCAGGGGTGATTTGAATGCAATATTCCTGCTTTTTGGCAGGAGGTTGGACTGGATGGCCCATGAGGTCTCTTCCAATGATTCTATGATTCTATGAAGTAATGCTAGCACTATCTATCTATATATCTGTAATTTTAAAAAAAGTAATAAAGATTATTTTTTTAAAAAAAAAGAAGAGAAGGCTGAGAGGAGATATGATAGCCATGTATAAATATGTGAGACAAAGTCACAGGGAGGAGGAGCAAGCTTGTTTTCTTCTTCCTTGGAGACTAGGGAATTGTTATATTGTAGTTTTATTGTGGCCTTGGCCTTTGTAAGCCGCATCGAGTCCTTCGGGAGATGCTAGTGGGGTACAAAGTTAATAATAATAATAATAATAATAATAATAATAATAATAATAGGACGCGGAACAATGGCTTCAAACTACAAGAAAGGAGATTCCATCTGAACATGAGGAAGAATTTCCTGTCTGTGAGACCCGTTCAGCAGTGGAACTCTCTGCCCCGGAGTGTGGCGGAGGCTCCTTCTTTGGAAGCTTTTAAACAGAGGCTGGATAGCCATCTGTCAGGGGTGATTTGAATGCAATATTCCTGCTTCTTGGCAGGGGGTTGGACTGGATGGCCCATCTTCCAACTCTTTGATTCTATGATTCTATGAAGTCATGCTACCCCTCTATTCCGCCTTGGTTAGACCACACCTAGAATACTGTGTCCAATTCTGGGCACCACAATTGAAGAGAGATATTGACAAGCTGGAATGTGTCCAGAGGAGGGCGACTAAAATGATTAAGGGTCTGGAGAACAAGCCCTATGATGAGTGGTTTAAAGAGCTGGCTATGTTTAGCCTGAAGAAGAGGAGGCTGAGAGGAGATATGATAGCCATGTATAAATATGTGAGAGGAAGTCACAGGGAGGAGGGAGCAAGCTTGTTTTCTGCTGCCCCGGAGACTAGGACGCGGAACAATGGCTTCAAACTACAAGAAAGGAGATTCCGTCTGAACATGAGGAAGAATTTCCTGACTGTGAGAGCTGTTCAGCAGTGGAACTCTCTGCCCCGGAGTGTGGTGGAGGCTCCATCTTTGGAAGTTTTTAAACAGAGGCTGTATGGCCATCTGTCAGGGGTGCTTTGAATGCCATATTCCTGCTTCTTGGCAGGGGTTTGGACTGGATGGCCCATGAGGTCTCTTCCAACTCTATGATTCTATGATAATACCTAGAAACTTCTGGGGGGAAAAAACTCTAGTACTTCAAGGATCTTGTGGAGCTACACATTTCTGTTGCTCCCAAGATTGCCAGAGTCACCTTTAACAGTTGTGTAGAAGAGGACGTTTCAACAGATGAGAGAAATAGATAGACAGGCAGACCTATCTTAGAGCTTCCTCTTCTTTCTCCATGATGGGTGTGGCCAGGTCAAGGAATCAGCCAGAGGCCAGGTTGTGCCATGAGAGCTCTCTGGCTCCATCCACACTACCATACAATGATATTTCAAACTGCATTATATAGCAGCATAGATGGGAGCTCTGCAAGGCACTTCTATGTAAACTGCTTGAACACACACCAGACTTCATCTATGCCACCAGCATAGATGAAGTCCGGTGTGAGTTCATGCAGTTTGCATAGAAGCTCCTTGCAGGGGCCTGATGTAGAGTGATGCCTTGAGAGGGGATCAGATGAGGACAGCAGGAAGGACAAGATGGGAGTTGCTGAGAAGAGGAGACTTTGGAACAAGGGTCAGGGAGGGACAGCTGTTGTTTCTGAGCCCCAGAGGAGGACCCAGGTGGACCAATCCCTGCCCACTCCTAAGCTTTGGGCCAATGCCACCCAATGAGGCTCTGCAGGTCTTTTTTTCCACCTCAAATGGAATAGGTATTTAACGCAGGTATTTCAAGCAGCCTGGGGTTGCTTAATAGCCTGGATCCATTCCAGCCACACGTGCTTCCAGCGAGCCAAACTCAAGGTCATCTGTGTATAAACAGAGAGGATCATCTTCACAGGGATTGGGTTTTGCTGTAGCATAAAAGGACCAGGCTGATGTTTCAGTCAATTGTAAGGTGGGTTGCTGGTAAGAAACAGGGTAGAAAGTGGTGAGTTCTGTGATAGTTGGAGGTCATTTCTAGTGGGAGCCTGTTTTCATAGCTATTTGGGGAATGTAACCTGTGCTCCCAAGGAGAGAATGGTGTAGATTAACTAAGAAGCTGGATGCCAACTTCAAATTGAGGAGGTTAGTGGGCTCTTCCCTTTGCTCTATCTTTAGTATCCATGCTAGACAATGTGTTGCTAACTTAGAAAATAGAAACATAAAGATGGGTTGGCACATGTTCTGGAGGAGAATAGTTACTTCCACCATTATCACCATCTTTTTTTAAAAAATATTTTTATTGAGAATAGAGGTGGGCAGATAAGAAAGGAGCAGATAAATATAGTGATAGCAGCACTAAAATGATCAAGGGTCTGGAGAACAAGCCCTATGAGGAGCGGCTTAGGGAACTGGGAATGTTTAGCCTGAAGAAGAGAAGGCTGAGAGGAGATATGATAGCCATGTATAAATATGTGAGAGGAAGCCACAGGGAGGAGGGAGCAAGCTTGTTTTCTGCTTCCTTGGAGACTAGGACGCGGAACAATGGCTTCAAACTACAAGAGAGGAGATTCCATCTGAACATGAGGAAGAACTTCCTGACTGTGAGAGCTGTTCAGCAGTGGAACTCTCTGCCCCGGAGTGTGGTGGAGGCTCCTTCTTTGGAGCTTTTAAACAGAGGCTGGATGGCCATCTGTCAGGGGTGCTTTGAATGTGATTTTCCTGCTTCTTGGAAGGGGTTGGACTGGATGGCCCATGAGGTCTCTTCCAACTCTATGATTCTATGATGATATTATTATTATTACTTTATTTGTACCCCGCTAGCATCTCCCGAAGGACTCGATGCGGCTTACAAAGGCCAAGGCCTCAAAACACAACATAACAGTATTTTTCCTTTGTTACATAAAAAGAGTGAGAACAATATGAGAATAGGAAAGATATAAAATTTTGAGAATTTATAATAAAGTTAAGTCAAGTGTAAAGGAAAAGCAAATTAACAAAAAAAAATGAGAAAGCACTTCAAGGTTGTCTCAGGATGTGGATTTCTTTTATTTTACTCATTGTTGTTTGTTTTCATCGTCGGATTCTTAAAGATTGTTCCATCGAGTTTCGTTTATGTTTTCATAACATAGCTTCCTATGTTTTCCTCTTTTATACCGAACAGGGTATAGGGTTACAGCCTGTGTTGGATGGGGTCGCACTCCCCCTGAAGACACAGGTTCGCAGTTTGGGTGTGATCCTGGACTCATCGTTGAGCCTGGAACCCCAGGTTTCAGCGGTGACCAGGGGAGCATTCGCACAGTTAAAACTCGTGCGCCAACTGCGCCCGTACCTTGGGAAGTCTGACTTGGCCACGGTAGTCCACGCTCTGGTTACATCCCGTTTAGACTACTGCAACGCTCTCTACGTGGGGTTGCCTTTGAAGACGGCCCGGAAGCTCCAATTAGTCCAACGCTCGGCAGCCATGATTTTAACAGGAGCGGAGCGCAGGGAGCATACGACTCCTCTGCTGCACCAGCTCCACTGGCTGCCGATCTGCTACCGGGCTCAATTCAAAGTGCTGGTGCTGGCCTTTAAAGCCCTAAACGGTTCTGGCCCAACTTACCTATCCGAACGTATCTCAGCCTATCAGCCCACCAGGACCCTAAGATCTTCTGGGGGGGCCCTGCTCTCTATCCCGCCTGCTTCACAGGTGCGGCTGGCGGGGACGAGAGACAGGGCCTTTTCTGTGGTGGCCCCGCGGCTATGGAACGCCCTCCCCATGGAGGTAAGATCAGCCCCCTCATTGATGGTTTTCCGGAAAAGACTAAAAACCTGGATGTTCGAGCAGGCGTTCGGTTAACTCAGTGCAATAAGTGTAATGATTGAAGGACTGGCAATTTGGACGACGAAACTGGATCGCGATTTTAGTCAAGAGATGAATTGGATTGTTTATTGAGATATGTATTGTGGATTGTGTTTTTATGCTTTTAAACTGTATACTGTTGTTTGTTATAAGTTGTTGTAAACCGCGTTGAGTCGCCGGCTAGGCTGAGAAACGGCGGTATACAAGTATAGCAAATAAATAAATAAATAATTATGTATTCTATAACTTTTCTCCAGTCAGTTCTGTGAGGATTGACTGACAGTTTTTGGGTGAGCATGTCCATATTCATAGTGTCCATTACTTTTAGTAACCATTGTTCTATTGTAGGTATTTCCTTAGATTTCCACATTTTAGCTAGAGTTATTCTTGCGGCTGTAATTAAATGGAAGAAATTTTTACCCGAATTTTTATCCATTGGGAAGTCTATAATCCCTAGAAGAAAGTATTCCGGTTTGAGGTCGAATTTTTGTGGTAGAATTTTTCCAATTTCTTTATGTATTTGGAACCAGAATTTCTTAATTTTCTTACAGTTCCACCACATGTGGATCAGGTTACCTGTGTGTTTGTCGCATTTCCAGCATTTCCCTTTTATTTTACCTTTACTGAACTTTGCTATTTTTTCGGGTGTCAAGTACCATCTATAGAACAATTTGTACCAATTCTCTTTGAGTTCTATCGAATATGTGTATTTCGGTTTCTTTTGCCATATCTCCTCCCATTCTGACATTGTTATTGAAAGTTTTATGTCCTTAGCTCATTTTATCATATTTTCTTTCACTTGTTCTGATTCCGTGGACCATATCACCATCTTTTTTAAAAATTTATTTTCACCTTTTCCAAAATTGGGGGTTCAAAACAGCTCCACAGTATCTTGGAGCATCTGCATGCTCTAAGCAGAAACTGGCAGAGCTGTATTTCTTCATATCCTGGGGTGGTTTTTACCATCTTCCCCCCTGGATCTGCCTGTTGAATGGGTGTTAAATAAATTCCCAGTCATTGTCTTGACACGTACTAGGGATAAAATGGTTCTACAGACTGCTTGATTTGTATCTGCTTTATTTGCAGAATATCTTCCTCTGTCATTAGCCCAAGGGCGGGGCAAGGATGTTTTTTGGTTTTCAAGAACGTACTGAGTATTGTTCTTGTATGCTGCCTCTGCAAGAGAAACAACGATTTTCTAAAGCAAAATTGTTCAGAACCTGTTTTTTGTTCCTGTCATTACGTTACTAAAACACAGCAGTGATGTGAATTGTGCAGATCTTCAGATATTCTTGAACTACAGCGTCTAGCAGTCTTAGCTAGCATAGCTGAGGAATGCTGGGAGTTGCGGTTCAGCAACGTCTGGTGAGCTGTTTGATACCCACCCTTGAAAGACAGCAGGCTAATACTCTAAATAGAGTCTCAAAATTACCTTCCCTTACCTGACATATGCCTCATTTTGCTGCCATGGAATCTCCCTGAAGAGCAATGTGCTGACATGATGTGTGAGTCAAATCAGTGGAGAATCCTGTATCATTTAAAGATTTAACAAGTTTTATTTGACATACGTTTTCATGGAATGCAGCCCATTTGTGATGCATTGAGTCTTTCTTCATGAAATAATGCAGAGTGTGATGCAAAGTCTTCGTCCTTCACACCACAAGAGATGAACTATGTGACCAGTTCTTCTGGGTGCAAGGAAGTGTCATCAGTGGGATAAAAGGGAACTGATTGTAATCCTATGCTCAAGGTGTACAACTCCCTCTCTTTGGTCATGAAGAAGAGCAAAGGCTTTGCATCATATCCTGGGTGTTTATCTGTACATCTAACAAGGATATCAGTGTTACACCCAACCACTCTTTGCTAGTGACTATTGTTAAGATAATAATCCCTCCTTGTATCGTTCACGTTTCAGTTCCCTTCTCCCCACTGTTTACATTAATCATCCAACCTTTCTGACCTGTTTAACACAGCCTTAACAGTTGAAGCAACATTTCATTAATCTAATGAAGTAGGTTGAAATTAGTGAGAGGTTATGGCCGATAAAATTAGATGTCAAGGTTCCACAAGATTGCCACAATGGATTAACATAACATGGGTAGTGCCAGTCTCCTCTTTGTCATCATTTGCTTCTGTTTCTTGATTATAGTTTAGCAGCTTATGTCAGGACGGAGGTTTGTAAGTTCTTCCTATCAGCAGATGCTATTTGATAAGTTTCTAGGATAATCAGATGTCCTTGTTTGAGAGTGTTGGGGGTCTTGTCTACTCTTGTGCAAACATAAGATGTCTGCCTGTTTCTTGCTTTTGAAATGGCTTTCTCTAATGGGATGGTTAGATACTGACTCTGCCAGACAGAAAGCTCCTGCTTAATGCAAAAAATTAAACAGAATTAAAGGCCATGTCCCGTGTGTAGGTCAATAACAAGCAAATTAAAACTTGTATTGACAGTGAGCAGTCTTGAGCCAAACATTTTGAACCCACTTCAGTGCCCATTTTATTTATATACTAGCTTGGGTACTCGGCAATACCCAGGTTATTTGAAAAAGGTATTGTTTGTTTTGGTGGTAATCACCCCCAAACCCCGTCTGTGTTCACAGTTGGGCATGTTGGGTTTGTGTGCCAAGTTTGGTCCAGATGTGTTATTGAGGGGGTTCAGAGTGCTTTGGATGCAGGGTGAACTACAACTCCCATGCAGGTGGGTCATTCCCTCCCCAACCTCTCCAGTATGTTCTGTTAGCCATCAGGGTTCTGTGTGCCACGTGTGTTCCAGATTTGTCATTGATAGGGTTCAGAGTGTTCTGGATGCATGGTGAATTATAACTGCCACACAGGTGAGTCAGTTCCTCAAATCCCTCCAGTATGCCTGTTGGTCTTTGTGTCCCAAGTTTGATCCAGGCCCGTTATTCATGGGGTCACAGTGGTCTGTGGAAGTGGGTGAAGGTATTGCAAATCCCATAGTTGGTGGTCCATCCTCCCCCAACCCTCACTAGGACAGAAAGTGTGTCATAGGAAGTCTGTGTGTCGAATTTGGTCCAGGTGCATCATTTGTTCAGGTCTCAGTGGCTTCTGGAAGTGAGTGAAGTTACTGCAATTCCCAAGAGTTGCGCTGGGAGGGTCCTTTTTCTGCGCCACTGGGGGGTCCTTTTTCATTCAGTTGTAACCACCTTAAAAAAAACAAGTATAAAATTGGGATGCAAACATATATCACTCCCTCGCCCATTTTTAAAAATGTTCTTCCTTATAAGCCTGCCTGAATAAAAAGTTAAGGACACATAACCCATATAGTTTAAAAAAAACTCTATGCAGGGCATAGAGCAGTGCATTTTAAACTACTAGTGCAGAATTTAAAATTCATAATTTTCATACATATACACAAATCTATATGACACTCATATCTATTTTATCATGGGTTTTTGTGGATATTAATCTACTTCTTCAGATACAATATAGAGCCACAGGTTATTAAGTATAACCTGGTACCACATTTCTGCCCATTGCTGATGGATGTTTCCTGGAAGCAGCCACATATAGATCAGGGACTGGCACCTATCCATGGACCATCACTTTGAGTAACACTGGACTGGATCATCTCCAAATCTGCTTCTATGTCCAGTTATATGATGCTAAAACAAACTCATGTTCATATGAACTTCTGTGACTCCTGTGGCTATTTGCCATTTTGAAATGTATGCAACTTTTTTTTTCTTCCACTCTTCACTTTATATTTCAAGAATAGCTTCATACAGTTTTTTTCCAAGTAACATTTTTTCCAGTACACAACAAAACTGGTTAGGTTTATATACACTGTATCAAGTACAATTACAGATGTAATTCGTATCCATCTTAAGTCTGCTTGTCTTCATAATTTTATTGTAAATTTAATGTTTTGTTTAAAAAAAAAGAAAGAAAGAAAAGGAAATGCATATTCGGTTTACCAGTACACAGTCATTCTACTCCACAGATGATAGACCATCTGCAGCAAGGATATTTCAGGGAGGGAAAGACAAATGCTCCCTTCCACCTTCCAAGTCAAGGGTAGTACATTTAAAGTGATCAAGTACAGATCTATGTACAGATAAGAATAGTTTGGCTGCATCCTGCAACTGGAAAAGTGAATGCTCTTTTTAGTACCATCCACATTCAATACTTTAGTTTCGATAGCACATCTGAGATCATTGTATTTACAAGGGGTATTTTTAAAGTAAGGTCCGTTTTGTTGTAGACACTAGTAGTTCGCGCACATACCGCAACGAGTGCATGCGTCGTGTACCGGCATGCCTCGGGAACAACTGTGCTCAGTTTCCGCTCTGTAGCTAACCTGTACGGTTCTGTTCTGTGCTTTAAAAATGTTTAAGACTATCAACTCACCCTCTGCATGTGAGGTTCGCTCAGTGATACGGTTTTTGTCAGCAAGGAACCTGCCTGCTGCAGAAATTCATCGACAGATTTGTGAAGTGTACCATGATACTGTTATGAGTGAAAGCAAAGTGCGTAAGTGGGTATGACAATTCAAAGATTTTTATTATTGTTATTGTGAAGCGCCTGTTCTCACGAATCCTCGCTTCAACTGAAGCCACTAAATCATCTGTAATCAAAGAAGGGCGACCGGAGCGGTCCTCATCATGGATGTTGTCATGGCCATCTTTGAATTGTCGTACCCACTTACACACTTTGTTTTCGTCGTTGGATTCTTAGAGATTGTTCCTTTGAGTTTTGTTTATGTTTTGATAACATAGCTTCCTATGTTTTCCTCTTTTATGTATTCTATAACTTTTCTCCAGTCGGTTCTGTGGGGATTGACTGAGAGTTTTTGGGTGAGCATGTCCATATTCATAGTGTCCATTACTTTTAGTAACCATTGTTCTATTGTAGGTATTTCCTTAGATTTCCATATTTTAGCTAGAGTTATTCTTGTGGCTGTAATTAAATGGAAGAAAATTTTATCCGAATTTTTATCCATTGGGAAGTCTATAATCCCCAGAAGAAAGTATTCTGGTTTGAGGTTGAATTTTTGTGGTAGGATTTTTCCAATTTCTTTATGTATTTGGAACCAGAATTTCTTAATTTTCTTACAATTCCACCACATGTGGATCAGGTTACCTGTGTGTTTGTCGCATTTCCAGCATTTCCCTTTTATTTTACCTTTACTGAACTTTGCTATTTCTTCGGGTGAAAGCAAAGTGCGTAAGTGGGTACGACAATTCAAAGATGGCCGTGACAACATCCATGACGAGGACAGCTCCGGTCGCCCTTCTTTGATTACAGATGATTTAGTAGCTTCAGTTGAAGCGAGGATTCGTGAGAACAGGCGCTTCACAATAACAATAATAAAAATCTTTGAATTGTCATACCCACTTACGCACTTTGCTTTCACTCATAACAGTATCATGGTACACTTCACAAATCTGTCGATGAATTTCTGCAGCAGGCAGGTTCCTTGCTGACAAAAACCATATCACTGAGCGAACCTCACATGCGGAGGGTGAGTTGATAGTCTTAAACATTTTTAAAGCACAGAACAGAACCGTACAGGTTAGCTACAGAGCGGAAACTGAGCACAGTTGTTCCCCAGGCATGCCAGTACACGACGCATGCACTCGTTGCGGTATGTGCGCGAACTACTAGTGTCTACAACAAAACAGACCTTACTTAAAAAATACCCCTCGTACAAGATTCACAGCATTCTGCCTCTCCCATTGATCCTTTCTTATCAAAGTCAATTCATCTCTTTCTTTATTTCAGTTACTGGAAATTACGTATAAAATATTATACATTTATATTAAAGATTGCAATATAGATTGATGATAAAAAATATTTGGGTTATTATATATATATATATATATATATATATATATATATATATAGTGTGTGTGTGTGTGTTTGTGTGTGTATTATATATATATATATATATATATATATATATATATATATATATAAACACATACACACACACACATACACCCCTTAAGGTGCTCAAGCTCTTTTACCCCTTGCAGTGTATTGGCTAACAAAGAAGAAGAAAACATCTGGATGCTTCTGAGCCTCTTCTTCAGTGGACTTTTGCCTTTACCAGAACAGGCTCCACTGCCTTCCAGTCCTGTAAGGGATATTATTTGCCTTCCCTTCCCCCCAAGAGTCCTTCAGTCTCTGCTTAGTCTGGCTGTCTGCCAGGGCTGACATTAATTTGCTTGCCACACTGGCATCAGTTCCAGGGGTTCCTATTCTTTCTATCTAAAGTGGAGCCAGTGTTTTAGCTCCATTAACACGCAAAACAGATTTTCAGTTTCTAATAAGATGTGGGCTCCATCTGGCAGGAATATCTCCTATACAACCCCCATTGAAGTAAATAGGATTTATAGAGTCTTGCAGCTTTTAAGTATTCCCGTAGTCATCCTTTGCAACATCCTTGTGGATAATGGCTTAGCTTATCTGTCCCTTGAGTGAAGATGAAAGGAGAGCTCTACCCAAGTAAGTGCTCCTGCATTTTGTTCTGAGTTTGTCAATTTTAAAAGCCTTTCACTCGTTTCTCCCCACCATCACCTCGCGGAAATAAAAGCTCCAGAAAGGACATTCATTTGAGCCCTAAACCGTTTGTAGGACGCCAACATTCCTTGATTTCTTTTGGTAGGAAACCAGTAGGTTTGAAAAGAAAAAAGACAAAGGGAGTGGGTCATGGGAAAGAATGTCTTGCAGCACTTTTGAGACTTACTAATTTTTGAGCTTTCATAGATATCAATCCAAGTGCAATATAGACTGATGATAAAAAAAATCTTTGGATTATTAAATATACAGTTGTATGGGTGGGAAAGAATATAATAGGGAATCAGAAAGATGTGGATTATGACCTTCAGTTCACGATTTGAAAACGTATCATGGCGATGTTGGATTTCAACTGAACTAAACAAAAACATAGTGGTGTGTATTAAGTATAACAGTTTTATGAAACTAGTATTTTTACTCCTTTCCCCTCTTGCAATATTACTTTATGCTAGCAGTGAATTATGCATATATCTGACTAACAGTGCTGTCCTTTGGAACACAGGAAGATGTTTTATACCCACTCAGTCCATTGGTCTGGCAACTCTTCTTCAATCTTTTATCATTATACTTTGAGATCTAGTGTTTGAGGTACTGTGCAGTAATCTACATAGTGACATTAGGCAAGTGACTCTTAAGCCTCAGTAAGGGAAAGGCAACCCACTCCAAACAATTCTTGTCAAAACCTCTGAAGAGACTAGGGCAAAGAGAAATAAAGAAAATGGAAAATTACTAAGCCAGGGAAAGGTTTAGCCAGTGTTTCTCAAAGTGTGCTACTTCAGGTGTTTTGGTCTTCAGCTCCCAAAAATCCCAGAAAGATGAAAGAAGAGAAAGTTCAAAGGACAGAGCATTATGACTTGCAAGCTAGGAAGAGGAAAATTGCTGTTGCAAATTGCTTAAGGAGGCACCAAAGGGAAAAGATAAGTGTGAATGAAATTGTTTGTGTGTGCATGCCTAAAACCTTTTGACTATAAAAATATCCTGAGCTGTGCCTCAGAGTGCAGCACTTTTTTCTATTCCTACCCAAACGATTTCATCAAATAAATCTGCTGATATCCTCATCTCATACTGTCTAATGCAGTGGTTCTCAACCTGTGGGTCCCCAGGTGTTTTGGCCTACAACTCCCAGAAATCCCAGCCAGTTTACCAGCTGTTAGGATTTCTGGGAGTTGAGGGGCAAAACATCTGGGGACGCACAGATTGAGAACCACTTCCCTAGGGGATTCCGGGGTGCCAGGCCCATAGCCTAGCAAACCTTTTGTATCATTATCCCAATACCCACATGTATATGGGATATAGTAAGCGTGGTGATCAGATCATGATATGAATAAACATAACAGTTTAAATAATGTACCAGTAAGGCCTTCTCACGGACCACCCTGAGAATTTCGGGGGGGGGGGGAGCTGAAGCCCCTCAAGGCCCCCTCCCCTGGCCACATGTCTGTGGGGTGCCTTTTCAAAAGGGACACACTAGTGGGTCTCAACACCTCCTCCACCACCACCCCCAACAGGTTCACATTAGAGTTTTATATGTTGGAAAGAACTTGAAGGTAAGCTGGAACAAATCTTGAGAATAGCATTACGATTCCACTTCATCTGCTGTGGCTGCATCCTTTGGGATCTTGGAATTTGCAGTTAGGGATGGGGCATTAAGAGGTATCATCCAAAGGACTCTAGTACTGCATTGGTCTACGAATCTCACAATCTCTTAGGATGCAGCCATGACGTTTAAAGTGAAATCATAGAACTACAATTGTGTGGTTTGATGTTCTATCTGTATACTAACATCTAGAAATCAGTTGAAACTGAAATCACTTGACCTTGGTAGAAACATACATTGGTTGAATATTTACTCTAAAATAAACTGTTCCTGGGATTTTCCACTAGGAGTTTTTATTTCAACTATTTAGTCGGAGGTAAACCCCATTGTATTCACTAGGATACAAGCATTGCAAGTTGAATAGCACTGGTTGACTCTATATTGATTTGCATTCGTATTTGTTGTGTATGTGGGTGATAATCAAGAAATCCAAAGAACAGCTTCCTGCTTCTTGTTGTGTGTGTGTCTCTCTCTGAGTGTTGAGCAATTACCAACAAAGACTTTAAAGGAAATCCGGTTCATTAAGAAAGTTGCCCTTGTTTTCTTAGACATGATTATAGACGGTCCTTTCAACTATACAGGTAATTGTCTCACATTTGATGTATCCTATTTGTGCTTTGACAGCCCAAGAGATGTTGGGTTATATACAGAGTCACTATTGACTACTCCAGCTGCCATGGTTGTTTTCCTATTGTCTCCTTCCAACTCTCGGTAACTGTCGGATTTCTTGTACTTAACTTTTAGTAGAAAAAACTACTTAAAGTTAATGTATATACTGTTCTAGAGCAGCCAGCAGTTTCTGTATACCTTCTCTAACCCTCTTACTAAGGCTTTTTGTATGTTGTGTAGTGTGAATTAGTCAGAGATGTGGCAATCTCTGGATGTGAAGCCATTGTTGTTACGAAACAGGAAGGGATAGCAAGATACTGTTCTGATCTTGGGCTCCCAGCCAAAGCTACAGTATGTCACTTCTGTCATCTGGCCTGCAGACAATGGAAGAAAGAACAACTGTAGGCCACAAATGGGAGTTCAGCTCTGGGACAAAAGCCAGTGCCAGGCACATTTTTGGATGGTCGACAAAGAGCTGCCTGAGCATATTGGCTTGTAGGCAAACAGAGTAACCCAGTATTCTGTATTATACTTTATATTTTAAAAATTGGAATATTTACATATTTATAATGAGATCTTTGAAGTGGGACCCCAAATCTGAGTTCAAAATTAATTAATATTCCATCTTAACTTTGTTCCTGTGCATTATTATGGGCAGGATGTGTGGGTGGGATTTCCCTGCTGTCACCCTACCTGACTGCAGGCAAATGTATTATTTGAAAAGTTCTCAGGAAGCATGAAAATTGAGCTTAGACGAAGGGTGTGGGTGAAGGTCTGTTGGTGAAATTGGCTTTGAAATATAATAGTGTATCTATTCAAAACCAACACTGGCAAGCAGAGCTGGTGCTCCTTAGAACAGGGATGGAGAGATTTTTGTTTGTGGCAGATGTTTAATAGTAACAATAATTGTACCAACAACAGCTTCAGCTCTAAGGCTTATTACCCCACCTTTCTGAAAAAAATTATAAAAGATGGCTTACATAAAGAATACGTTGTAAATGAAAGGACACCACCATCTAAAACAAGAGCAGAATAAAAGGTTGTGGTCGTAAAATAGCTGATTTAAATGAAATTGTTTTTACTGTCCATCTGGAAAAAGGTGGTGAAAGGAATCAAATGACATTCCAGATTGGGAGAACCAGGCCCTCTTCTTAAATCAGTGCCTGCCACACCTTGGACAGGCTTATACTAGGAGATAAGGTGTTTTTGATCAATTGAAGCTTCCAGTTCTCTTTGAAAGCATCAGTGACTGAGGTATTTATTTATTTATCATGTCAGGGGCAACCAGACCATTGTATTACATTTCTAAGAGAACAAAACAAACAAGCAGATAAAAAACCACAAATTTTGCAGACTTGGTAGTTGATTAAATGTCCTTTGACTAGTATCTGGCCACTTGGAGTGCCTCTGGTGTTGCCGCAAGAAAGTCCTTCATTGTGCATGTAGCAGGGCTCAGGTTGCATTGCAGCAGGTGGTCTGTGATTTGCTCTTCTCCACACTCACATGTTGTGGATTCCACTTTGTAGCCCCATTTCTTAAGATTGGCTCTGCATCTCGTGGTGCCAGAGCACAGTCTGTTCAGCGCCTTCCAAGTCGCCCAGTCTTCTGTGTGCCCAGGAGGGAGTTTCTCATCTGGTATCACCCACGGATTGAGGTTCTGGGTTTGAGCCTGCCACTTAGGGACTCTCGCTTGATGAGGTGTTCCAGTGAGTGTCTCTGTAGATCTAAGAAAACTATTTCTTGATTTAAGTTGTTGACGTGCTGGCTGATGCCCTAACAAGGGATGAGCTGGGGATGTCACTGCCTTGGTCCTTTCACTATTTGCTGCTACTTCCCGGCGGATGTCAGGTGGTGCAATACCAGCTAAGCAGTGTAATTTCTCCAGTGGTGTAGGGCGCAGACACCCCGTGATAATGCGGCATGTCTCATTAAGAGCCACATCCACTGTTTTAGTGTGGTGAGATGTGTTCCACACTGGGTATGCGTACTCAGCAGCAGAGTAGCATAGCGCAAGGGCAGATGTCTTCACTGTGTCTGGTTGTGATCCTCAGGTTGTGCCAGTCAGCTTTTGTATGATATTGTTTCTAGCACCCACTTTTTGCTTGATATTCAGGCAGTGCTTCTTGTAGGTCAGAGCACGGTCCAGAGTGACTCCCAGGTATTTGGGTGTGCTGAAATGCTCCAGTGGGATTCCTTCCCAGGTAATCCTCAGAGCTCGGGATGCTTGTCTGTTCTTAAGGTGAAAGGCACATGTATGTGTTTTAGATGGATTAGGGATTAGTTGGTTTTCCCTAGTGACTTAGGTAAGGACTACGTTGTCCTAACACCATATAACTGGCACACAAGATAAAGTGGGCAATAAGCCCTCTTGGCCACTGATGTTACATGAGGGGTGGGAGCAATATTGCGATATGAGGGCATGTAAACAACGTCGTCTGTGCGCATTCAGAAGACCTACAAGCCACTCTAAACACCTTTGCAGAAGCATATTAAAAGCTCGGCCTGTCATTTAACATTGAGAAAACCAAAGTCTCTGCTGCTCTTAGGAATTTGAAGCCTCACTGGAAGGAATGCATAATTTGAACAAGTCGGCAAATATAAAGGGAATATGATCTAACAAATGGTTTTGAAATTCTGGAGTGGGGATTTCTTGTTCTGGGAAGCTTCTCTTCCCAGGCTAGTCTTGAAATGGGAAGATGTTTTCAACCTGGTTCCTTTCATCACTTCTCCTTGTGTGCCTCCTGGACTTTTTTCTGAGTCACGAACCTGATGCTGATGGCCTTCATTCAAAGGAATTCACTGACTGCTTTCTCAGTCTGTCTTGAGGCACCTGTGTCTTCTCCTCCTCGGGGCCACTCCATCCCTGTGTTTTGAGTAGCTGAACCACAGGAGTTTTGCTGGCTGGCATTCTTGGTTCCTTCCAGTGTTATCCCAGGAGCATCTGCAACCATCTACCTTGCAAGATTAATTTGCTCTCCTCTTTCGAGTTGTGTTTTGGTAATGCACTAGCTCTCTTTCATAGAGAAGGATAAACACTTTGTAAAACTACCATTCCCATTATTCCATAGCCTTTAGGCATAGGCAGTTAAAAGTGTATCAAACTGCATTAATGCTACAGTGTAGATGCACTTGTAGTCAGCTGGTTTGATGACAGTAAATTCTGAATGGTTTTCCACAAAGGAGCTCCCCTGCCCAGTATTAACACCTTTTTCTAAGATACCAAATTACACAGGAGCCTTGAGTCCAACCTTGTCTTTTAAACAATGGAAGCTATAAAACAAGAGATCATCCAATCAAAGAATTAGAATGATTTTTAGAATGATATTGTATTGTTCTAAAGTACAAAAAACACTTTAGAACAATACAGTAATTAAAATGAAGAACAATTTTAACAAATATAAACTTCTTAGTATCTCAATGGGAAGTGTGGGCCTGCTTTTTGCTGATGAGATAGGATTGTTGTTGTTGTTGTGTGCTTTCAAGTCATTTCAGACTTAGGTTGATCCTGAGCGAGGGCCGGGTAAACAACCTTGGAGGACCCCTGTTCTAGAGGCATTCCCTCCTGATGTTTCGCCTGCATCTATGGCAAGCATCCTCAGAAGTAGTGAGGTCCTCACTACCCCTGAGGATGCTTGCCATAGATGCAGGCAAAACGTCAGGGGATAATGCCTCTAGAACATGGCCACATAGCACGAAAAATCCTACAACAACCCAGTGATTCTGGCCATGAAAGCCTTCGACAATACATTAAATACAGTACTGTTTGAAAAATAATGTGACTTTTCTTTTAAACAGACAGTTAAACGTCTGGAAGACCTGACACTGTGTGAATTTCTCTCTTGTCTGCAGGATTTTTGATGGACTGGGCCTGGAAGCAAAGTTGATAGCCACGATGGGGCAGAGTGAATCAGAGCCACAGGAGGAGCCAGAGGTATTTCCTTCTTCTTCTTGCTTCATGGGCAACCACAAGTGGTTACAACTCTCCTGCTTGACATCCAGATTGCCGGCTACCTTCCCTTTCTTGGCATAAGCTTGCTCAAGAGGAGGTCCTGCCCATGCACGTGCCTTGCTATGTTCCTCTCAGTCCTGTTTGGGCCTTGCTCTGCTGTCCAGTCATCTCCTTGTCATGCGCTATGTAAAGACCTTGCTTCCATTGCTTAACATTAATTTTTAAACGAATTGCTCTCTTTTAAGGCCCTGGGAATCAATATGGCCCTTTCGCCGAAAGTATTGTGAATGCACTGAATGAAAACTTAGAAATGGCTGCTTGCAGTGTGATCTAATGATTGACATTGTTTGGTCTTCTAGACCATCTAGAACAAGACCATCTAGAACACCATTCTGGAGATGTGTTGGACTACACTTCCTGGCACCCCGCACAGGGTTGGCCAGACTAACTGAAGATACTGAAAGTAATTAACACAATTGATGCCCACCCACTCCTATATAGGGGGTTTATGATACACTGCTGTACCACAAACCCCTGTAATCTGTGAGTGATCTGGGGTTTAACAGCCTTCCAGATGTTGTTGGATTTGCAGCTAAACAGCACCTGGAGTGCACAGGTTTCTGATTCCAGTCATTACTTTTCTTCCTTCCTTCTGCATTTTTTGTTTCTGAGTGTCCCTAGCTCCTGCCCCTCAGTGCCTGCTGCTTTTTCTCCCCTTGCAGGATGCAACCCTGACAGCTGTGCTTTCCAACATCAAGCTCTTTGTGGAGGATCAGCTTCAGACCAGCATGGTGAGGGGGGTGCATGATGAGTACCTCTCAATTGGATAGGCTTGGGGTCCAAGCTGTGAAAATGGAGCATACCATACTGGGGCAATGTGTCTATTTCCAATTCCCCACCTTGTTCAAAACTTCAGAAATAGATTTAGGCTAGAATTGGCACAATTCCCAATACAAGTCACATTCTGATCTAGGCAGAGTTGCCATTGCTCCTGCTGACCAGACATATGTTGTTGTGGTCATTTTCTTTATTATATTTCTGTACTACTTTTCTGTGCAAATGTATGCAAAGCAGCTGGCAATGAATCTAACTATAGCCGAATTCTGTGATTGGATACTTTGTCAAACTTATTTCCAATCCATTGTCAATATTGTCATTGTCATTGTCTGCCTAATTACCCGGAGGCCTGGTCCCACATCCACGTTTTTAACTTCTTTCTAAAGGTGAGGAGGGATGAAGGTGACCTAATTTGCCCGGGGAGTGAATACCATATTGATTGGAGGGTTATTGGTTTTGTATTTTAATAGTAACTTTCAAAAATTCTGTATAGTGGGATGGAGCTGTTCCGTGTATTCCCTCAGATGAATGGCAATGATATACTTTTCATTGTCACATTAACTTGGTTCTAACTTTCCCACAGGTTTTGGGCGTTGTAATAGGAGTTGGGCTTTCTGTGCTCCTTGTTGCTGCTTTAATCCTAGTGTTGATCCGGCGGTTTCGCCTTCAGAGTAAGTGACCCTTTGGTGTTGGGAAGTAGATCTCAGAAGGACATTTTTTTGTCCATAGCAGATTTTTTCCAAGCCTGCTGGTTTCCTCATCTTGTGACTTCTGTCGCTTCTTCCCTTCAGAGGTTCAGGCTCAAGAGCAGCCCAAATATCGATTTCGCAAGCGAGACAAAGTGCTGTTCTATGGGCGGAAGATCATGCGCAAGGTAATGGGAAGGGAAGGGCACAAAGGGTAGATACTGGGGCTGGGGTGTTAGGCCTTCTTTTCAGATGAATTGCTTGATCAAAGAGCCATTCTGTTAATGCAGAGTCTTGGTGGGCAAATTCTTTGCATCCTGTGGCTAAACAGGGTTTCTTGGAGCTTGGGCTGGACTTCAGGGAAGTGTTTTGGACAGTGTTTGCTGAGGATTTGCATCTAGCTAATATTAAACTTCTCTCTCTCTCTGTCACACACACACAGGTATTTGTTATTGGAACTGAGCTAATTAGAGCATACAAATAACACTATATAACACGATTTTTGTTCCTAGGTTATAAGTGTCATTGCCTAATCAGTTCTATCATAAAAACATAGAAAAGGTTAATTAAATTGGAAAACACTATTTTTTGCAGAACATCCTGCAGCACATTTTGTTATAGTTTTTCAATGAATATCTCATCCAGTCTCAACCAATTTAACATTGTTTGTGGCGGCCACAAAAATAAAATTTCTGGAGTATAAAAACCTTTCAAAGTAAGTACCACACAATTAAATAGGAAACAACACTTTAAACCAGATTTTTTTTTTCAAATTTTGTTGCAAAGTGTAATATATTAGTATTTAGCACCAGGATTGTGGCGCAGCTGGCTGAGTGTCAGCTGCATTAAGATCACTCTAACCAATAGGTCATGAGTTAGAAGCCAGCCCGGGTTGGAGTGGGTTTCCAACCAATTGTGTAGCCTGTTGTCGACCTTTGCAACCCGAAAGACAGTTGCATCTGTCAAGTAGGAAAATTATGTACCACCTTAAAGTGTGGGGAGGCTAAATTAACTGATTTATGAGGCCATAAAGAAGACTCCAGCAAAGCATTCCAGCAGGGAAGCATGCGCGGAATGCGGAAGTGCTTCATCAGCGTCGCAGATGGACGATGAAAGCGACAGCTCCCCTGGCGGCCAGAAAAAGTTAAATAGCCTCTGTGTATGTCTATATATGTTTGTATGTCAAAAATTGGCATTGAATGTTTGCCATATATGTGTACACTGTAATCCGCCCTGAGTCCCCTGCGAGATGAGAAGGGCGGAATATAAAAGCTGTAAATAAATAAATAAATAAATATAGTTTTTCAATGAATATCTCATCCAGTCTCAACCAATTTAACATTGTTTGTGGCAGCCACAAAAATGAAATTTCTGGAGTATAAAAACCTTCAAAGTAAGTACCACACAATTAAATAGGAAACAACACTTTTAAATCAGATTTTTTTTTTCAAATTTTGTTACAAAGTGTAATATATCAGTATTTAATTTGCTAGTCTATTCATTAATTTTTGACAGAAGTATAAAAATCATTTTAATTTTTCTTTGTGTTACATTTTTGTGTTAACTGCAAACCAAACATTTCCAAAGAGAGAAACCCTTTTTTTGTTTCCTTAAAGAGCCTTGCTTCTGGGAGATGAGTATGATCATGAATGTACATTACAAAATATGTGTGGAAAGTGTCACGGTGATTTAGATATACTTCCTTGGCTTTCTGCTAACCGCATCTACTTTCCTGACAGGTTTCTCAATCCACATCCTCCCTTGTTGACACCACTATCTCTGCTTCACGGCCACGCATGAAGAAGAAGCTCAAAATGCTAAACATTGCTAAGAAGTGAGGAGATAAGTTGCTACAGTGGGGTGGAGGTGGGAATGGTCATTGTTAAGGAATAAGGGCATCTTTGGACAAAGCTCTGGGACTATTAAAGAGCCTGTGCAGGACCCACAACAATGGATTCATGTTCTGTAAAGGGCACTAAAGCCCCCTGCCAGATATGGAGCCGATAAGCTCTTAGGTCATTCCTGCAAGGAGCAGGCAAACTCATCCGGACATATGCTGGAATTTGCAGTTCAAGGGGGACATTTAGGATCATCAACCAAAAAGCTTTTGTGCCCCACAAAACCACAAGCCCCAGGATTCCACAGGATATTAAGCTGGAATTGCAGGAAACATAGTTCTGTACAGTAGACCCACTTATTACATGATCTCATTGAACACATTTTCATTTCTATCCAAAGAGCTTGAATGCCATAGAATCACTCTGGAGAACTTAGAAAGTGCCGACAGAAATCTTATCTCTAACCCTCCAGAGGGATTTTGTTATCTTCCTCCAACTGAAAGTTAAACTGGAAGTTTTGCTGGAAATTGAATCACATTGAAAACCTATAGAAAACAGTTCTCCAGGCTTTTTCTAGTTCTTCTAAACTGGTGTTTCTCAACCTGGGGGTCAGGACCCCTGGAGGGGTCGGGAGCGGGTGTCAGAGGGGTCACCAAAGACAGTCGGAAAGCACAGTATTTTCTGTTGGTCATGGGGATTCTGTGTGGGAAGTTTGGCTCAATTCTCTCGTTGGTGGGGTTCAGAATGCTCTTTGATTGTAGGTGAACTATAAATCCCAGCAACTACAACTCCCAAATAGAATCATAGAATCAGAGAGTTGGAAGAGACCTCATGGGCCATCCAGTCCAACCCCCTGCCAAGAAGCAGGAAAATTGCATTCAAAGCACCTCCGACAGATGGCCATCCAGCTTCCAAAGAAAACACATCCACCACATTCTGGGGCAGAGAGTTCCACTGCTGAACGTCTCTAACAGTCAGGAAGTTCTTCCTAATGTTCAAGTGGAATCTCCTTTCTTGTAGTTTGACAAGGTCTATTTCCCCTTACTCCACCAGTTTTCACATTTGAGTATTCATGTCAAGTTTAGTTCAGATCCATCATTGTATGAGTCCACTCTGGATGTAGGTAAACTACAACTCCAAAACTCAAGATCAATGTCCACCAAACACTTCCAGGATTTTCTGTTGGTCATATAATCCAGTTCAAAGCAGAAAATCTGGAATCAGTTCCTGGGATATAGGGCAGTGTAGATCCAGCAATATTCTCATAGATATGGGAGAACTGCCTTTTGCTGACTCAGTGGTGTGGGAATTTCCCTTTCCTTGCAATGAGAGCCTTAACTGTGGGATCTCAGTCCTTTTATTCTATGTGCAGGATCCTGCGCATCAAGAAAGAGCTGCCAACCCTTCAACTGAAGGAGCCACCCCCCTCTGTCCTGGAAGCGGATCTCACAGAGTTTGACGTAGCCAACTCCCACCTCCCTTCTGAGGTGCTCTACATGTTGAAGAACGTTCGGTAAGCATTTGCCATGGGGTCATGTGATCTCAGTTTAGGCACTGAATTAACATGGAGGGAAGCTGCAGGAAATGTTTTGGCAGTAGCTGGCACTGTATTATAGAACTAGCCGTCCCCTGCCACATGTTGCTGTGACCCAGTTTGGTGATCTGGAGAATGAAGTAATTAGAAAGTGTTGGTTTCTAATATATGTGATTTCTTTATGCTTGTGGGTAAACAGTATTTTTTGCTCTTTCTTTGTCAGTGTTGATGTCGAGATTTTCTGATTTGCCTACTCTGGAACACGCAACATATCATTGTCCTTCTTTAGGGGTCCCTTGCAAATCATGTCTCAATACTATAAAATCCTGGGTACCAGTTTTCTTTGTAGAGAAAGCTAAAGACCTTGTAAAACCACAACTCCCATAATTCCATATCATTAATCCACAGCAGTTAAAGTGGTGTCAAACTGCAGTAATTGTGCAATGTTGATGCACCCTTAGAGAAGTATAAATTTTACTTAAGATACAACCTCTTGAGTGCCTGACTTATCCATCACGACTTGAATGT
This sequence comes from Anolis sagrei ordinatus, assembly GCF_025583915.1. Lineage (NCBI taxonomy): Eukaryota > Metazoa > Chordata > Lepidosauria > Squamata > Anolidae > Anolis > Anolis sagrei. Next base: position 142,767,510 of record NW_026845477.1, on the reverse strand, counting down.
TCTCTTTCATACATAGGCTCTCATGGTATTTACAAAGGCTTTAAGTCAACTGAGAGAAACCCAGACAGCCTCTCTGTTCCTGATTGACTTGACTCCTTTAATGCCCTGGAATAATGAAAACAAGTAAAGCATGTCTTATGACAAGGCTTTTATGTAGGAGCAAAGAGTGCTGCCTTACATGGAATCAGACCATTGGTCTGTGTAGCTCAGTGTTGCCTACAGATTGTCATACTCACATTCTCCCAAAACTTTAGATTAGAGTCTTTCCCAAGCCTGCCTGGAAATGCTGTAGAATCAGGGGCTGTGTCATAGAGCTGTGTGGCTCTAGCTGAGTTTTTATTTTCCAAAGAAAATAAAATCTTTCACATTTTGTGAAAGATTTAATAACTGAACATACTCAGACTTGGTTGTTGTAAGTTTTTCCAGGCTATATGGCCATGTTCTAGAGGCATGTTCTCCTGACTTTCGCCTGCATCTATGGCAAGCATCCTCAGAGGTAGTGAGGTCTGTTGGAAGTAGGAAAATTGGTTTATATCTCTGTGGAATGACCAGGGTGGGACAAAGGACTTTTGTCTGCAGGTGCCAGGTGTGAATGTTTCAACTGACCACCTTGATTAGCATTTAATGGCTTGGAAGTGCCTGGGGGAATGTTTTGTTGAGAGGTGATTTGATGTGCCTGATTGTTTACTCTCTGTTGTTTTGCTGTTGTAATTTTTGAGTTTTTTAATACTGGTAGGCAGATTTTGTTCATTTTTATGGTTTCTTCCTTTCTGTTGAAATTGTCCACATGCTTGTGGATTTCAGTGGCTTCTCTGTGTAGTCTGACATAGTGGTTGTGAGAGTGGTCCAGCACTTCTGTGTTCTCAAATGTGCTGTGTCCAGGTTGGTTCATCAGGTGTTCTGCTATGGCTGACTTCTCTGGTTGAAGTAGTCTGCAGTGCCTTTCATGTTCCTTGATTCGTGTTTGGGCAATGCTGCGTTTGGTGGTCCCTATGTAGACTTGTCCACAGCTACATGGTATACGGTAGACTCCTGCAGAGGTGAGAGGATCCCTCTTGTCCTTTGCTGAATGTAGCATTTGTTGGCTTTTCTTGGTGGGTCTGTAGATGGTTTGTATGTTGTGTTTCCTCATCAGCTTCTCAATGCGGTCAGTGGTTCCCTTGATGTATGGCAAGAACACTTTTCCTTTGGGTGGATCTTCATCTTTACTCTCGTGGCTTGTTCTTGGTCTTGCAGCTCTTCTGATGTCTGAGGTGGAGTATCCAAGCCATTAAATGCTAATCAAGGTGGTCAGTTGAAACATTCACACCTAGCTCCAGCAGACAAAAGTCCTTTGTCCCACCCTGGTCATTCCATAGAGATATAAACCCAATTTCCTACTTCCAACAGACCTCACTACTTCTGGATGCTTGCCATAGATGCAGGTGAAACATCAGGAGAAAGTGCCTGTAGAACATGGTCATATAGCCAGGAAAAACCTACAACAACCCAGTGATTCCGGCCATGAAAACCTTTGACAATACATTATCAGACTTCTCTCTGGGTAGTTTTGTGTTTGAATAGAATTCTCCCTAAAGGTTTGTTGGACTTCTCCTGATCTGCTATTAACCTTCTCTCATGTGTGGAATTATGTGGTGTGTTTTGACTTCATAAGAAGCAACGCAAACTTCAAAATATCAGAATTAATCACAACAATAATACTTTAATTAGATCTTGGCCAGGAAGGCAGCATGCAATGTTTTTTCTAGTATGCTGTCAATATATCACCAGGCATTCCAGCTAGTCAATGGACTTTTAAAGTATCTGAAGTCCAAAGGGCTTCTTCCCTCCCACTGTGTTTTAAAGATCACTTGCACCTGCATTAGTCATTGGATTTCTTGAGTAAACATGAGACAGAGTTCCAATTTCCTGTGGATAGTGAAGGTTATTATTTTATGAGTTAGTTATTATTAATATGTAGTAAGTTCACCAAGTTTAATTTCCTTGGTAAGTCAATGTCCGAGGGGACAAGGCAGGAGGTATTGAGTATCCCCAATACCTAATCTCACTATAGATTCAGTCTAATTTAAATTTAAGTTTAGATTTTATTAGGGCCTTAAAAACATGTTTATGTCACTTATATGAAAAAAATAAATTCTTTTTAAATAATGACCTTCTTAGTCTTACCTATATTTTAGTTTTAGTTTTAGTTTAATAGATTGTTCTTGGTTTTTATTTAATTTTGATACTTAACTCCTTTGTTGTAAGTTTTCTGTTGTTACTCTCCATTATTTTGTATTATTTTGATGTGTCTGTACCTATTTTGAGTCATTGAATGCTTGCCTTTTTATTTGTAAACCATCCTGAGCCCTTCTGGGGGGAGAAATAAAGTTTTATTGTTGTTATTATATTATCTTTTATAGTTGTTACCACAACAAAGTAGTTTAAATACACACAGGTGTAAGAAAGACTAAATGGATGTTTATTTTGGTGCATATCCTGCCTTTCAATTGGATAATCCCTAGCATTCCCGTATCTCCCTCCATGTACCAACCCAGGCCCTTCGATCTTCGGGGGAGGCCCTCCTTTCACCCCTACCACTCTCACAAGCTCGTCTTGTGGGCACAAGGGAGAGAGCCATCTCCTCTGTGGCCCCCCGACTCTGGAACTCATTACCTGGAGAGATCAGGAAAGCCCCTTCACTAGAACGTTAAAAAAGAACCTTAAAACCTGGCTCTTCCGCTGCGCCTTTGGCGAGTCGGTGCACAACATGATATTATTGCTCCCTTCAACACTTCTGCTACTGGAGTTCACGCCCCCCAAATGGGAAGTTTAGTTTCACAACTCTGTTTGTTTTGATGAGCCCCATCAAAATAACCCGCTCCTATTTTTATCTCATCAGAGTCTTTTAATTGTTTTATCCTGTACATGTGGCCCGCCCACTGTTATTGTGACTGTTTATTGGAATGGTTTTTTTCCCTTTTGTAATTTTGATGATGTTGTCTGTTGTTTATGTTTTTGGTTTTATTCTGCTGTAATATGTTGGCCCCATGTAAGCCGCTCCGAGTCCCCACTGGGGAGATGGTGGCAGGGTATAAATAAACTTATTATTATTATTATTATTATTATTATTATTATTATTATTATTATATAACAGATCATAACTATACAAAGCTGTGAATTGTCATTTCGTCGTGGCGTGTATAACAGAGATGCAGCTGCTGTTATCCTTATGGGTCCTGTGACCATTCCTGGTCCTGTAACCCCTTATGGGTCAGTTGACCAATCCTTTGCTCTCCATTAAAAAGATGTAAAATACCATATGTAGTGCACATCTTTACACAGATGCCATCAGAATGGCATGATGAGCCAGTCGTAGTGATGATGCCCTTTTCCTTCTGCCCTCTTTCTTTCCCAGGGTGTTGGGACACTTTGAGAAGCCCTTGTTCCTAGAGCTGTGCAAACACATGACCTTCCAACAGTGTCAGCAAGGCGAGTATGTCTTTCGCCCTGGTCAACCTGATACCAGCATCTATGTGGTTCAAGATGGAAAGCTGGAGCTCTACCTGTCTGAACAAGTGAGTATTGCTGGAGGAATAATTCAGTATAGCATCACCAGGCATTCAGAAAGAGGCTGTGTTTATCCCAGCTGCACACTCCATAGAGCAGGAGGTGCTATATAGCTTTCAGCAGTTCACCTCACTGTGAATTGCTGAAATGGACAGAACTTGATCAAATCACTGGATATAAATCTTAGAATTATAGAGTTGGAAGAGACCCCCCATTTTGTCAAACAGGAACACATAATCAAAGCACCCTCAAAAGATGGCTATCCAGCCTTTGCTTAAAAACCTCCAGAGAAGGAGACTCCACCACATTCCAAGGCAGCCTGTGCATCTATATCCCAAATTGGAGGCCATGATGATGCTCCTTGCTCAAATGCAGGGGAATGGAGGGAAACAGCCTTTTTTCTTAACCTTGTGGATTTTTTTGTGTCATCCGCAACCAGACCACTGTATTACATTTCTAACAGAACAAAACAAACAAACAGATAAAAAACACAAATTTTGCAAACTTGGTAGTTGATTAAATGTCCTTTGACCAGTATCTGGCCACTTGGAGTGCCTCTGGTGTTGCCGCAAGAAGGTCCTCCATTGTGCATGTAGCAGGGCTCAGGTTGCATTGCAGCAGGTGGTCTGTGGTTTGTTCTTCTCCACACTCGCATGTCGTGGATTCAACTTTGTAGCCCCATTTCTTAAGATTGGCTCTGTATCTCATGGTGCCAGAGCACAGTCTGTTCAGCGCCTTCCAAGTCGCCCAGTCTTCTGTGTGCCCAGGGGGGAGTCTCTCATTTGGTATCACCCACGGATTGAGGTGCTGGGTTTGAGCCTGCCACTTTTGAACTCTCGCTTGCTGAGGTGTTCCAGCGAGTGTCTCTGTAGATCTAAGAAAACTATTTCTTGATTTAAATCGTTGACGTGCTGGTTGATATCCAAACAGGGGATGAGCTGGAGATGTCACTGCCTTGGTCCTTTCACTATTTGCTGCTACTTCCCAGCGAATGTCAGGTGGTGCGATACCGGCTAAGCAGTGTAATTTCTCCAGTGGTGTAGGGCGCAGACACCCCGTGATAATGCGCCATGTGTCATTAAGAGCCACATCCACTGTTTTAGTGTGGTGAGATGTGTTCCACACTGGGCATGTGTACTCAGCAGCAGAGTAGCATAGCGCAAGGGCAGATGTCTTCACTGTGTTGGGTTGTGATCCCCAGGTTGTGCCAGTCAGCTTTCGTATGATATAGTTTCTGGCGCCCACTTTTTGCTTGATGTTCAGGCAGTGCTTCTTGTAGGTCAGAGCATGGTCCAGAGTGACTCCCAGGTATTTGGGTATGCTGCAATGCTCCAGTGGGATTCCTTCCCAGGTAATCCTCTGAGCTTGGGGTGCTTATCTGTTGTTAAGGTGAAAGGCACATGTCTGTGTTTTAGATGGGTTAGGGATCAGTTGGTTTTCCCTGTAATAGGCAGTAAGAGCACCTAGAGCTTCGGAGAGCTTCTGTTCAACCATCTCAAAGCTCCCTGCTTGAGCAGTAATGGCACAATCATCAGCACAGATGAAACTCTCTGTCCCTTCTGGCAGTGGCTGGTCATTTGTGTAAATGTTGAACATTGATGGAGCAAGCACGCTCCCCTGAGGCAGGGCGTTCTTCTGTTTCTGCCATCTGCTTCTCTGGCCCTGAACCCAACAAAAAAGCTCCTGCTTTGTAGCAGGTTTCCTATGAGGCGGGTGAGGTGGTAGTCCTTTGTGATATTATACAATTTTCTCAGGAGGAGGCGGTGGTTTACCTTGTGGATGATTCTCACTATTACATCTTCATGTGTGTGTGATTCAGGATGGGAAAGAGACTCTAGTGAAGGAGGTGTTTCCAGGGGACAGCGTGCACAGTCTCCTCAGCATCCTGGATGTCATTACGGTAAGGTCCTATTTCATACACAGGAGTGGTTATCTGCTCTTGCAACTAGACACGGATGAATCTTTGACCTTTTTCTGCATTTCCAGTGTTAAGATAGCTTAGTACAATTCCACATTGATTTATTTTTTTTAAAAAATGACCGTAAAATATTCTTTATTTTAATAAATACATTTGTATGGCTGTTTTTTTTTTCCTTATAGGCACACTTTTGAAATTTGTTCATCTTAATTTAATGGTAATGTCTGTAGACTTTTTTCCAACAAACACATTTTTAAAATTGCGGAGTTGTGTTGCAAAACCCGAATAAATGGGAATATTGGAGGAAAAATGCATTTCAGTTCTCATATGCTTTTGGAATGTGCACAAATCAGGAGGTTCACATTAAAATGTGGACCAAGCAAATTTATCCCTTGTCACATCCCTTTTTCTCGATCAGTTTTCTATATTCCTTGGCTGGATCTACGCTGCCCTATATCCCAGGATCTGATCCCAGATTATCTGCTTGAACTGAATTATATGTGTCTACACTGCCAGGTAATCTGGGATCAAATCCTGAGATATAACACAAAGTTGATTCTGCCCTAGTCATCCCAGATCTTAGTCAGAGCCTCCTTAAGCCAACGCAAACACAACTTCTTTTTATTTTTTGTTCCTTGTTCCTATTGAATGGACAAGGAATTTGGGAAGAGGATCCCAGTCTATGCCAAAACATCTCTAACTGGTAGAGCAAATGGAATTTGATGTTTTTTCACAATAAAATCTGTTTACCTCAGAAAATTGACTCTACGCAGTGAGTGTGGGTTTACATGCTTTTGAGGATGGGGCACCTTGTGTTTCACTCATACTGGCACAGAAGACATGGAGTTCTGTATACTGCTTAGATCTCTTGGATGTCTTTTTGACAGGGCCACCAAAGACCATATAGGACAGTGTCCGCACGGGTAGCTGAGGACTCCACAGTGTTACGTCTTCCTGTAGAAGCTTTCTCAGCTGTCTTTGAGAAATACCCTGAGAGCCTTGTCCGGGTAGTACAGGTAAGTCCCTTCTAACCCTAGCCAGAGCCTGCACTTTCATATTGTCCTCTGTCTGCCCCTTTACAACTATTATTTCTCTGTTTATGCATGAATAGTTTTATTTCTCTCTCACACACATGCACGACTCCAGCACTGTCCCAAATGTACTCCAAACATCTGCAGTGGCGGAACTTTCATTGGTGGGATGGTGATGAGAGCTCTAAGGAGGAACTTAATTCTTCCTGCGACTTGCAGGAAAATGGAAAACAAAATAATGGAAATGTCCTTGGTTTCCATACTTTACAAGGAGGGTAATCTGCATTTTCCCTGCAGTATTTGCAAAGTTCATTGCAAATATATTTTATACTGGGCTCATCCCATCAAAGATGTGGTGAAGAAAAAGCGAAGCCAGACCTTTAAAAGGCTATTTATGATGGGATTGTTGTGGAAATTGAAAAATTGTCATTGAGCAGTTTTCCTTCTAGTCTTTAATATTTTATTGGGCACCAATTGCACTCCCGTTGCCATACAAACCTCACCATGTTGATTCGATTCCTGCTGTTTTTCCTTTCCATTCAGATCATTATGGTGCGCCTGCAGAGAGTCACCTTCTTGGCCTTGCACAACTATCTTGGCCTGACGAATGAGCTTTTCAGCCATGTGAGTTATTAGCCAATAACGTGTTCTGTTCAATTCCACCCGTGAGAACTCCTTTTATTACTATATCCTACAGAACCCTATTCTCAATGCTAAGCATTTATTTGAAATATTGGAAGTAAAAATAAATTATCGTATATACTCGAGTATAAGCTGACCTGAATATAAACCGAGGCACCTAATTTTACCACAAAAAACTGGGAAAACTTATTGACTCGCGTATAAGCTGAGGGTGGGAAATGCAGCAGTTACTGGTGAATTTCAAAATAAAAATAGATATCAATAAAATTACATTAATTGTAATTTTAATATTTACATAAAACTGTAATTTAAGATAAGACTTAAATCATTATTCTAATCTTCAGTGTAAATGTGCTTATGTATCCTTCCAATAATAATAGAGTAAAATAATAATAATAATAATAATAATAATAATAATAATGAAATCCAGCATATATACCTCGTTTGCTGTGTCATACTGTGTTTTTGTGTCAGGATAATAATAATAATAATAATAATAATAATAATAATAATAATAATAATAATAGAGTAAAATAATGGAAACAGTAAAAGTAACAGTAAAATTATAAATGCAGTAACAATAAAAATAAGGTAAAATAATAAATGTAATAATAATAATAAAGAGTAAATAAATAATAATACTAATAATAAATATATTAAAATAATAAATGTAATAAAATAATAATATAGTAAAATACTGTAAATATAATAATAATAATAATAATAATAATAATAATAATAAATATATTAAAATAATTCATGTAATAAAATGATACTAATAACAAAGTAAAATAATAAGTAACCTTGACTCAAGTATAAGATGAGGGGAACTTTTTTCAGCCTAAAATTGAGCTGAAAAACTAGGCTTATGCTCGAGTATATACAGTATATTTCAGCCTGTACAGAACATTTACCCTTACTGTTCCTTAAGGATTAGGACTCTGGGTCTGAAGAAAATGGGATTTCCAAATACAAGAAGTCTGGGCAAGCTTACCACTTGTTTGTATGATAAATCTGGGTATCTTTCTTTTCCTCAGGAGATGCAGCCACTGAGGCTTTTTCCCCAGTCAAGCCACACCTCCCGCACCAGTCCTGTCCGGCACAGCAAGCGGGTAATTAGTGCCTCCTCCATTGAGGAAGCCAAAGATAGTGCTGGAAGGCAGCAGGACACTTCCCCCAAGGAGCAAGGTAAGGGGATCTATCCTGGGATTTTCCATGGGGAGTTAAGAGTGTTCAGTGATTCCCATGGATGCCTGTTGTGGGAGGCACACATTCATTTCTCATTTCTACAAGTCTCTTTCCCCTCTTCCGTCAAGGCCCACATAGACATCAGTGGGGCTAAGCGTTATTTGACTGCTAACTTCCTGCCTTACACAGTCTATTGGTTGCTACCTATCATCAGCTGACTGTAAGCTTATTTGAGATGTGGATGCAGCCATTTGTTTCTCTGGAATGACAGAAAGGCTGTGGTTTGAAGACACAACTAGGATTGTGAGAATAAGACTACTCTGTCACAGACATGGGTTTTAATATGGCCAAGATTGAGGCACGTAACTTGTGGGAAAATGAAAATGCATCTCTTGGATATTCCAATGCTTATGGTGGTAAGCATGTTTGACTGCCACCTCTGTGATGACCTTTAAGATATCGTTGGAGCTGGATAGTCAGAGATTACTTCTGTGAGTCATAGGCTCTCCCAGCATGTCTCTGTCAAAGGTGTCTAAAAATCTGGAACTCAGAACCCTGCCTTGTCTCAGCTGCCACCTGATTTTTCCCTCACCAAACTGCAGACCAGTAGTAAATATCTAAAAAAACTGTCCTGGTAATGATTTAGAAGCCCTTGCTATATGAAAATATTAGGGCTTTAAAACCCTCTTATTAGATACATCCTACCTTGTTCATGCCCAGCGTTTATTTTTTAATTTTTTAAACTACTACATTTGGTCCGGCCATAGGTTTTTAAATCTTTGTGTGTTAATGTTTATATGTGATTTATATTAATTGTATTGTTGTTGTTTTTGTTTATTGCTTTCTTGTTTACTGATGTATTGTTGGGCTTGGCCTCATGTAAGCTGCTCCGAGTTCCTTGGGGAGATGGAGGTGGGGTATAAATAAAGTTTTATTATTATTATTAATTATTATTATTATTATTATTGTGCCCCAAGTATGTGTAAGTCTGGCACCTCCATGTGTGTTGTTCTAATGAGTGATAGCCTTATAAATTCCCAGGTGACCCACTGAAGCCAGGCTTACTGGAGCCACCCGGGGCCCCACTGTTGAGTCGTTGCATCTCCATGCCAGTTGATATCTCAGGTAGGTGTCTTTCTTGCCACTTTCTCTCTTCCCATCACAATGACACATTTGTACCCTTGAGACCTTGGCCTTCATACCTCTGGTAACTAATGGACTCCTTTTTTTAAAAAATTCAGGAATCCAAAAGGGACCCCGTTCAGACTTTGACATGGCCTACGAGCGAGGCCGCATCTCAGTATCTCTTCAGGAGGACAGCTCAGTCTTTGCCCGGGTAAGTCTGTACTGATAGAAATGCCCTTCTTCCCCTGTGGGTTGAACTTGCTGGCTTGAACCAGGAGGCAGATCAGGATTTCCAGAGGAGTTCTGTCTGCTTGATGTTTGGTTGTAGGCCCCCAGTCAGACACCATCATGAGGGACAGGATTTGGAAATGAGGTAGTTTGGGTACTTCATATAGGTAGGCTTCTGTTCCTTCTGCATGCTCTTATTTTATCTTGTACCCATCCTTGGCAGTCAGTGTCTCATGAGTCTCGTGACCGCAAGTCTGTGACAGTGGAGGAGCAACCTTCTGGTATCTACCACTACAACTACTGTGAAGATGACTCAGCAACTGGAGACTGCCCTTTTGGACCCTACCAGGGCCGCCAGACGAGTGCCATTTTTGAAGCCGCCAAACGGGAGCTGGTCAAGCTCATGAAAATTGAGGTAGAGGCTGCTGTTAATGTTTATATCCACTTGCCCTATTTTCACTCTCAGTGGGAAGTACAGCAGAGAGGATCATTGTAAAGAGGTTTCTAATAGTCAGCAGTTGGGGAATGGGCTGTGAGATCTCCTTTGCACAAGTGGCTGTAGTTATAGGGCACGGGCCTAAAATCTAAGCAGGATCACTATTTCCCTCTTTCCACAGGATCCCTCCTTGCTGAATCATCGGGTGTTGCTGCATCATGCCAAGGCTGGGACAGTGATTGCTCGTCAAGGAGATCAGGTAGGTATTGTGAAAGGCAGGCGATCAATAAAGAAGGCCAGCGGAGTAGGATTTGTAGGCAGCCCCTTCTCTCTGGTAACTTGAAAACTCACATACGAGGGGCATTCATTTAAGATTTCCTCTGACCCACTTCCTGTGTACTGAGGGCAATGAAGCTTGATACAGTTATTAGTCCTTATCTACATAGGTGCCACCTAGGGACACACACTTCTCCAATCTTTTTGAGCAACTGTAAACACCTCACTTGTACAAATTGACAGTTTGCTTCAAAAGCCACATTGTGACTTTGGAAATCAGAGTCTCATCATCTGAAAAATGCTTGCCCTTCAAAAATAACTTAATTCTTGGAAAGAGGTGGAATTCCGATGGTGCGAGGTCGAGTGAATAAGGGAGATGTGGTAGAATTTCAAAGCCACAGGAGCATGCTTCCATTGGGCAACATATGAGTTGTGAACTGGTGTATTGTCTTGCTGAAGGCAGACACCTTTGGTGAACATGCCACGTCTCTTGCTTTTGATGGCCTCCCACAATTTCCGCAGCGGTGAAGCATAGTATGCTCCAGTGATCATGGTATCCTTTACTAGGAACTCTATCAGTACTGGGTTGTTGTAGGTTTTCCGGGCTATATGGCCATGTTCTAGAGGCATTTTCTCCTGACGTTTCGCCTGCATCTATGGCAAGCCTCAGAGGTAGTGAGGTCTGCTGGAAGTAGGAAAATGGGTTTATATATCTGTGGAAAGACCAGGGTGGGAGAAAGGACTTTTGTCTGCTGGAGCTAGGTGTGAATGTTTCAACTGACCACCTTGATTAGCATTTAATGGCTTGGAAGTGCCTTGGGGAATCTTTCTTTGAGAGGTGAAAATATGAACATGCTGTTCACCAAAAAATATGAAGTCGTCCAAAGGAAGAGGGAGTATGGTTGCTGAAACAGCTGTACCTTTAAATTTCTCTTTATTTTAAATGTTGAAATATATCCCACTGATTATACCAATATCAGGGGAGATTAAAGCAGAGAAGGTTAGAGACACTTAGTATTTTAAAAGGTAGGAACTGGGAAACACTAGAACTGAGAGACTTAAAAATGTTTCTTCAAATGAATTCCGCTGCCACCATTCCAGTATTAATCAGGTTGAGGTAATATTGTGAGTTTGTTCTGTAACACATACTGTGGCACTATAGTTTCTTAGTGGCTGCTGTGAATCTGACTTTTAGAAATACTTTGACCACAAAGGTACACACAGCGAGGCTGGTATAAGATAATAAAAGAACAAGAAGGTTTATTGAACAAGCTTGAAATAATTCAGGTACAAATGCTTAATGGTTTCAGAAAATACTGGCATGAAAAGCTTGTGGTTGCATTAGAGTAAAATCTTAAACTCTTCTGGTTTACAAGTCTTCAAAGTTCCACCACAGAAAATTATTTCAGGAAATTAATCTCTGAATGTAACTCCCAAAACTGCCACTTAGGAATCTAGCCAAAAATACCCTGAACTAGACTTCCCTAGGAATTGAACAGTCCACTAACTGGGCCCTGCTCCACAACAGTATTCTAGCTATGTGGTAATAGCTACTCTGAATACCTCACAAAAGACTAACCCAATCTTCTTCTCTAAACCCAAACTTGCTCTGACTAACACCAACTCTTCCAACTGCTCTCTAACAACTCCAACCGACAACTAACTAACTGACAACTAGGACTTCAAGCCTCTGTTTTGAAAGGACATTTTTTTCCTCTAAACCACTTAGGCTCTGTCCCATCTTTCTAGCCAATACTAGCCTCCTTATTTTCCCTCTAAGACTTGAACACACCCCCTCAAGGAAAACCTAACTAAAATGTCTTCCACCCAGCTCCCTTTTCTAAAATGAACACTGTGGCTTTGCCAGGCTCACTCCCTTAGGCTTCAGCCAGCCCGCTAAGGTAAGGGATTTATTACACCTACCCTTGAGTTTCCTGCATTCCCACACAACAGAGATACCAGTGTATTTTCAGAGTTTAAGAGGAAGGTGTTTAAAAATAAGCACACTAAATAACCATGGCTATTTCTCTCTTGAAACTGAGTTTGTATGCCATGGCAATAATACCACCTTATAACAGTTCTTAGCTCTCTGGTTTTATTATTGTTCTCTGCCCTTCCCAGCCTAGAACCTCTTCCCCATATACTTAAGTGCTGCTCTTCTCTTGGCAGGATGTCAGTCTGCACTTTGTGCTTTGGGGCTGTCTGCATGTTTATCAGAGGATGATAGACAAAGCCGAGGATGTGTGCCTCTTCCTGACTCAGCCGGGTGAGATGGTGGGCCAGCTGGCTGTCCTCACTGGAGAACCACTCATTTTCACTATCAAGGCCAACCGCGACTGTACTTTCCTCAAGATTTCCAAGTCTGACTTCTATGAGTGAGTGATGCATTATCAAGTACACATATACATACAATGGCTTTCTACACAATTCCTTATTTTTGTCCCAGGTGCACCACCATTTCCACTCAGTGATGCTTGGCACAGGTCCCCCACTACTTACTTTACTTAGAAACTTTCCATGTGATGCCCATGACTTCTCCCTCTTCCAGGATCATGCGGGAACAGCCAAGTGTGGTCCTGAGTGTCGCCCATACTGTAGCAGCCCGTATGTCTCCGTTTGTGCGCCAGATGGACTTTGCGATTGACTGGATGGCTGTGGAGGCCGGACGGGCCCTTTACAGGTATGGAAGACTAGCAACTGCTCCCTGTCGTGTTTGGAATTGCTCCTTTGTTTTGCAAAAGTGCCCCATCTTAGAACTGAACAGGCTCCAAGCTTCTCCTCCACACAAGGCAATGGTGCGTTCTTCATGTTCCTGCAGCTTGAATTCTGTCATTTCAGTCTCTCCAGTGTTGCACTCTAAAACTGAAAGGGGAGACAAAGCACTCACTTGCTCTGAAAGGAAGTAGACTGATGAGATGTGCATATATATGTATATATTATTATATATAATATTATTCTAACTTATATGCCTCCACTCCCCTGGGACTCGGAGCAGCTTACAAGAACGGGCTAAAATCTAACACAATTTAAAAACCATTTAAAACAATTTAAAAACAGCAATATCAAAGATCAAAGGCCTGTCAAAACAGATATGTCTTACATGCCCTGCGGAAAGCTGATAAGTCCCGCAAGGCACGGACTTCGGGTGGCAGAGTATTCCAGAGGGATGGTGCCACTGCTGTAAAGGCTCTGCGTCTGGTTGCTGTTAGACGCAAGGTCTTGACAGTGGGAATTTCCAACAAATCTTGGTCCTCACACAAATGCTGTGCAGATGAGAGTTCTATGGGTACCAGAAACCTTGGTAAGGTTTAACCAGTTTTCTCCTCCTCTTTCATGTTTTCCCCAGGCAGGGTGACAAGTCAGATTGCACCTACATTGTTCTGAATGGGCGTCTGCGCTCTGTGATCCAGAAGGGCAATGGCAAGAAGGAGTTGGTAGGAGAGTATGGCCGCGGAGACCTTATCGGAGTGGTGAGTGGTAGGATGGGAAACAGTTTGGCAGGAGCTCTCAAGAGTTGTAGGCTGGTTGTTGGATGACATATCACTCTATCTATCTGTCTATCTATCTATCTATATATATAAATGCTCTGTGCATAATGAGTACCTTAAAAACAAAATAACCAATGAACAAAATCACACCAAATTTGGCAACAAAATGTCTCACAACACAAGGAATGACCATCACTCAAAAAAATTATGATTTTGTCATTTGGGAGTTGTAGTTGCTGGGATTTATAGTTCACAAATCATCCGGCGTCCCCTGGGCAACATCCTTGCAGACCGCCAATTCTCTCACAACAGGATGCTCCTGACACGACAAAAAAAAAATCGTTCACCTACAATGAAAGAGCATTCTGAACTCCATCAACAATGGAATTGAACCAATCTTGGCACACAGAACTCCCATGACCAACGGAAAATACTGGAAGGGTTTGGTGGGCATTGACCTTGGGTTTGGGAGTTGTAGTTCACCTACATCCAGAGAGCACTGTGGACTCAAACAATGATGGATCTGGACCAAACTTGGCACGAATATTCCATATGGCCAAATATGAACACAGAAGGGGTTTGGGGGAAATAGACCTTGACATTTGGGAGTTGTAGACACTGGGATTCACAGTTCACCTACAATCAAAGAGCATTCTGAACCCCACCAATGACAGAATCGGGCCAACTTCCCACAAAGAACCCCCATGACCAACAGAAAATACTTAAGGCCATCCACTCCAACTCCTTTCACCAGGGCAAGAAAACATAATCAAAGTCCTCCTGACAAAGAGCCATCCAGCCAAAGATATAGAGAAATAGATATGATTCACACACAGAGAGATATAATATCATAGATTTGAAAGGGACCCTTAAAGAAGGACAATTATATGTTGCATGTTCCAAAGTAGGCAAACCAGACAATCTCTACATCAACACCGACAAAGAAACAACAAGAAACACTTTTAACCCACAAGCATTACATATATTAGAAACCAACTCTTTCTCATTACTTTATTTTCCAGATCACGAGACTGGGCCACAGCAACGCGTGGCAGGGGACCACTAGTATATATATAAAAATGCTCTGTGCATAATGAGTACCTTAAAAACGAAAGAACCAATGAACGAAATCACACCAAATTTGGCAACACAACGTCTCACAACACAAGGGGTGACCATCACTCAAAAATTATGACCATCCAGTCCAAGTCCCTTCATCAGGGCAAGAAAACGTAATCAAAGTCCTCCTGACAAAGAGCCATCCAGCCATAGATAGATAGATAGATAGATAGATAGATAGATAGATAGATAGATAGATAGATAGATAGATAGAGATATTATTCACACACAGAGAGATATAGTATCATAGATTTGAAAGGGACCCTTAAAGAAGGACAGTGTTCCAGGGTGGGCAAACCAGACACTCTCCACATCAACACTGACAAAGAAACAGTAAGAATATTGTTTACCCACAAGCATAAAGAAATTACATATATTAGAAACCAACACTTTCTCATTACTTTATTTTCAAGATCAACAGACTGGGCCACAGCAATGCGTGGCAGGGGACAGCTAGTAAAAGCTGGGCACTTTTAGCCCTTTCCTTCCCACACAACTTGTCTTAGCCACTAGTTGTGTGGCAAGCTGAAATCTCTTTCTGCACAGAAAATGGAGGTGTTTGGGAGTAATACAGTTGCTTGTATCCTTATAGAGCTGGGTTTATTTTCATACGTTTTAATGCATTTGAGAGGCTGAGGGACAGAGTATGAGACCCCTGCACTAAATGGATGCATGCACTCATTCAGTAGTAGTATGCTGTGGATTTATAGTAAAGCTGAGGGATCTCTCTGTGTACCCTCGTTTATTGGAGAATTTGAGCCTAAAATCCTTATTATAAACATAAGAAATCACAGACATACACATGTGCTTCTATTTGGACTTACGAGTGAACTTTCAGACATGTGATAGTCTATTAGACATGAACTTTAATGGGACATGTATGCGCTTAGGATTAAAAATTGAACTTACCTTACTTCAAGGTGGACCCATAAACTGGAAGAGCAGTTTGGTTCAGTTTTGAGCAAATGTGAACATTTCTGGTTTTGCTCAATCGTAATGCCTCTTAGTTTAGAGCAGTGTTTCTCAACCTGTGGGTCCCCAGGTGTTTTGGCCTACAACTCCCAGAAATCCCAGCCAGTTTACTAGCTGTTAGGATTTCTGGGAGTTGAAGGCCAAAACATCTGGGGACCCACAGGTTGAGAACCACTGGTTTAGAGCTTTCCAATCATTTATTTATTTATTTATTTACAGCATTTATCTTCCGCCCTTCTCACCCCGCAGGGGACTCAGGGTGGATTACAATGTACACATATATGGCAAACATTCAATGCCAACTAGACATACAAACATATACAGACATACACAGAGGCTATTTAACTTTTTCTGGCCACCAGGGGAGCTGTCGCTTTCATCGTCCATCTGTGACACTGATGAAGTACTTCCGCATTCCCCGCATGCTTTGCTGGAGTGCTTTTGATGGAGTCTTTTTTATGGCCTCATAAATTAATTAAATTAGCCTCCCCACACATAGGTGGTACCTAATTTTCCTACTTTAAAAAAATGTTTTATTGGTTTTTTCCCACTCCCACCCTCCTTCCTTGTACATGTAATTTATACATCAAACTACAGAATTTACATTTGAAATATCAGTCTCAGTCTTAATTTTTCTATTCCACATCTTAACATATTCTCTAAATAATTCCTAACTGGTTCCCACATCATCTTAGTTATTGTAACCTTTTCAGTTTTATCTATATTATTCCATTTGCAATTTGTTATTTCCACATTTAACATATTAACTATATAATTATACCAATTAATCAGTGTCCATTTTGTTTTGTCTTTCCAATCCCTCACTAAAACAATTTGTGCACACGCTATTAATTTGTCAACCAATTTTTCCTTTTGTATATTCTTCACTCCTGTTATCTGTGCATGTAGTACATTTCTATTAATTATTACTATTTGTAAATTTAACATTCTATTGCTTTCCCCTTCAATCATTTTCCAGTATTCTTGCACGTGATCACATTCCCATATCATATGATTAAGCACCCCTCTTTGTTCACAGCCATGCCAACACCTATCCTTTATCCCTGGTACAAAGCGTGAAAATTGTGCAGGAGTTCTGTACCAGTTTTGTAACATTTTCCTTCTTGTTTCCCTTAATACATTATACTTTTCTTTTGCTATATTACTTATTTTCCTTTGTATATCTTCCCTAATTTTCCTACTTGACAGATGCAACTGTCTTTCGGGTTGCAAAGGTCGACAACAAGCTACACAATTGGTCGGACACTTACTCTGACCCGGGCTGGCTTCGAACTCTTGACCTTTTGGTCAGAAGTGATCTTAATGCAGCTGACACTCAGCTAGCTGCGCCACAATCCCGGTGCGTTTCCATGTTAGTGAAACACTTTTTAGAAATGCATCATTTTGCAACATAGTAATTCAGTTTTATTAGCAAACTGGATTTTAAACAACCCCTTATAAGAAATATAGACACATCTGTAAATTGTAATAACTAAATGTATGGGGACACAACATATATATGAAAACTTGTATATTTTTTGAAATAAATAATTTTGTGGCCCTTTCACATAAATTCAGAGGTTTCCTGTTCCATTCATGCAACACACTGCAGCCGGCAAGCTAAAGTGTTGCCACATACAGTTTGGAAAGCACTGTCCTCGATTATTCTTTTTTCTGTGCTTGTCCCTTAATTAAATATCACCCAACTGTTCTGTTTTGCCTTGCCCTGAGCTCTGAGGAGCAACTCTCTTTCATTCTAGGCGAATTCTAAGGGTAATACTAACCAATTTGACCTAACTGTTGAACCTTCAGGTAGAAGCCCTGACCCGCCAAGTCCGAGCCACCACTGTCCATGCCGTGAGGGACACAGAACTGGCCAAGCTCCCAGAAGGGACCCTCAACAATATCAAACGGCGCTACCCTCAGGTGGGTCATCAGAAACTTGGCATTTGGGATATGTTCTGCATGTTGAGTGCACCGAATGAAGTCTCTGTGCTGTTGGTACACATATAATATGACTCGTTCTAATAATTTGTTTGGAATATAAACATGCTTAAGTAGAAAAGTCTTATAAATATATATAAATGCTATGTGTAAATATAAAAAGGATGCATGTTGCAGGTTTTCTCTATGTTGTAGGTTTTCCTTGGATTGCTTTGAAATTCTTTTTTTTTTCGTTAATAGAAAGCAGAGGCTGGAAAATTTAATCTTAGGACTGCAGATTTCAACATTCCCAGTTTGTGCTCACACTGGTTGCTATATCCCAGAAAATTAACTTTTTCACTTTGAATGATCTTCGCCAGGAACTGGACAGGGGGAGTGTGTCCCTGTTGGTTCTGCTGGACCTCTCATCGGCCTTCGATACCGTCGACCACGGTATCCTTCTGGGACGCCTCGCGGGAATGAGTCTTGGGGGTACTGCTTTGCAGTGGCTCCAGTCCTTCCTCGAGGGCTGCTCCCAGAAGGTGTTGCTAGGGGACTCCTGTTCGACCCCACGGCCATTGCACTGTGGAGTCCCGCAGGGCTCAATACTGTCCCCTATGTTGTTTAACATATACATGAAGCTGCTGGAAGAGATCATCCGGAGTTTTGGGGTTCGGTGTCATTTGTATGCAGATGATGTCCAACTCTGTTACTCCTTTCCACCTGCTTCTAAGGAGGCTGTTCAAGTCCTGAACTGGTGCTTGGCCACTGTAACGGACTGGATGAGGGCCAACAGATTGAAACTAAATCCAGACAAGACAGAGGTACTCCTGGTCAGTCAAAAGGCCGAACAGGGCATAGGGTTACAGCCTGTGCTGGACAGGGTTACACTCCCCCTGAAGGCTCAGGTTCGCAGTCTGGGAGTGATCCTGGACTCATTGCTGAGGGTGGAACCCCAGGTCTCGGTGGTGGTCAGGGGAACTTTTGCACAATTAAAACTTTTGCGCCAGCTGCGCCCGTACCTTGGGAAGTCTGACTTGGCCACGGTGGTCCACGCTCTGGTTACATCCCATATAGACTACTGCAACGCTCTCTATGTGGGGTTGCCTCTGAAGACTGCCCGGAAGCTGCAATTAGTCCAACGAGCGTCAGCCAGATTACTAAGAAGAGCGGGGTACAGGGAGCATACTACTCCTCTGTTGCGCCAGCTCCACTGGCTGCCAATTAGCTTCCAAGCACAATTCAAAGTGCTGGTGTTGACCTATAAATCTCTAAACGACTCTGGCCCAGTTTACCTGTCTGAATGGATTCGCCCCTATGAACCATCAAGGTTGTTAAGATCTTCTGGAGGGGCCCTGCTCTCGGTCCCACCACCCTCGCAATCGCGTCTGGTGGGGACAAGGGCCAGGGCCTTCTTGGTGGTGGCCCCTCGGCTCTGGAACTCTCTCCCATTGGAGATTAGAACTGCCCCTTCCCTCCTGACCTTTAGAAAGTTGGTGAAAACCTGGCTCTGGAATCTGGTGAATGAGTCAATAATTCTTGACCACACGGATGGATGTGGATGAATAGTGAATTTATTCTAACGATTTGGCCTTATGTAATTATATGATTGTATTTTAATGTGTTTTATATTAGTGTATTATTGGATGTGATGTTTTAAACTATTGTGTATGAATTCCTCTGTTTTAAACCGGCCTGAGTCCCTCGTCGGAGGTGAGAAGACCGGTATATAAAATAAATAAATAAATAGATAGATAGACAGAATCCTATAAAATGCCCATGTTCAAATGAGGGCATAGCTCGCATTGGAAAGCTTATGGGTACAGTTAAGGTACACCGAGGAAGTTTGAGATGGAATCAAGGAATTTGGAGTGTTTTACAAATCTTTCATTTGGAATAAAAAAGCTTTAAGAGGAGTGTTCGGTGGAGAGGTTCCCTGTGAGCTTCAAACCGTGAAATGGGCGAGTTACACTGCATTTTTGCTGAAGCGGTTCCCAACCTCAGGGTCCAATAAATTACTCTGTATGTAAGCAGTATTTGTATGTTGCTCAAGTGCTCATAGTAACCAAGCTAAGAAAGCAACAGGTTCTTTCCACTGCCTTTGTGGCCTCTTAATTCCCAATCTTCTTGCACAGGTTGTTACTCGCCTTATCCATCTCCTGAGTCAGAAGATCCTGGGGAACCTCCAGCAGTTGCGTGGCCCTTTCACAGGTTAGGAGGGGTGCATTTTAGGCAATACCCTGGCCTCCTGCTGCATGATGTAGGGGATGTCCCTTCTGTGCAGCATTGAAGGTTCAAAGACTATTCCTATGTGGGAAATAGAAATGGGTGCTGATGTGGTCCTCATTTTGAGACCAACCACTTCAGGACTTCACAGGGAAAGCTATGTCTACCATGTAGGTCCTGGTCTTGGTATGCCCTCCAGCTCAGAGTTGACCAATCCAGCTAGTAACCTCTCAACCGTGGCAGTTCTTCCTGTCTGTAATGACGTGCCTATGGCAGCCTTCACGTTGGAACTAAAGCATGCCCTGAATGCCATTGGTGAGTTTTGCCTTTGCTATCTCCTCATGCTTTACTTGACCTTGGTTTCTTCAGCCAAAACTAATTTTCCTCTGGCTTCCCAGGTCCAACACTGTTGCTCACCAGTGACATCATACGGGCTCGCCTTGGGGCCTCGGCATTGGACAGGTACTGTTGTGTTGATATATACATTTATGTACTTGGGGACTATAGACATTAAAATTGTAGTTGCTCTTACCCTGGGCATAGACAGAATATCTCTTCCCAGTATTGCCCAGGGCTCTGCCTGTTTCAGCCATTCCCCAGCATATCCTTACCATGGTGCAGCTTCCTTAGCAATTCCTTCCGTCTGCTCTGGAGATGCACTGTTGCTCATTTAACTTGTATTTAAACTCTGTGTTTTTACCTCTTGTTTTAATGATGATGTACCCTGCCTTGAGTTGTGGGTTGTTGTTGTTATGCAGTTTTGTGGTTTTCAAAATGTACAGTGGGTTGAGAAGTAGGCCCAAGTATTTACAGGACCACAATGGATTATTATTATTATTATTATTATTATTATTATTATTATTATTAAACACCACAAGATGAGTACACAGCAGACACTCTGCTGGCTGTTGTATTGGATCACACGTCGCACACTTCCCAATTATCTAGGACTGTGTGATATATCGGTGAATAATGCATGCAGATCCCAGTAAGGTGGCCTTTTGCAGCTGGCAGATGGTAATCTTGTCAGCGCCGATTGTGTTTAAGTGCAGGCCAAGGTCTTTAGGCACTGCACCCAATGTGCCAGTCACCACTGGGACCACCTTTATTGGCTTGTGCCAGAGTCTTTGCAGTTCAATCTTTAAATCCTCATATTGTGTCATCTTTTCCAGTTGTTTCTTTTCAATCCTGCTGTCACCTGGGATTGCAACATCGACAATCCATACTTTGTCTTTTAACACAATCGTGAGGTCAGGAGTATTGTGCTCCAAAACTCTGTCTGTCTGAATCCGGAAGTCCCAGAGTAGCTTGACGTGTTCATTTTCTGTAACTTTTTCTGGCTTGTGTTGCAGGCAGATGGTATTTGTGGCACAAGTTCCAATGAATCATCTGAGCAGCGGTGTTGTGCCTCTGCTTGTAGTCTGTCTGCACGAACTTCTTGCAGCAGCTGAGGATGTGATCTATTGTTTCATCAGCTTCCTTGCAGAGCCTACACTTGGGATCTGTCATCGACTTTTCAATTCTGTCTTTGATGGCATTGGTTCAAATGGCTTGTTCTTGGGCTGCCAGAATCAGGCCCTCCGTCTCCTTTTTCAAAGTTCCATTTGTGAGCCACAGCCATGTTTTTTCTTAATTTGGCTCTCAATTTTTCCCAGGGACTGTCCATGGAGAGCCTTCTTTCGTCAGTTATTATTATTATTATTATTATTATTATTATTATTATTATTTGAAACACGACAAGATGAGTCCACAGCAAATAAGATCAGTTTGTGGGCTGTTGTATTGGATCACACTATTATTTATTTATACCCTGTTTTTCTCCCTCATGGGACCCAAAGCAGCTTACAACATCTTAAAATCATGCAGACAGACCAAATACACCAATAATAAATATAAATATCATAAAATAAGATTGTTTTTTTAAAAAAAACTACAATATACAGTCACATTTGTGTAGCATATGTCAGGTTATATTTCACTCTGGTCCAGTAGTCAATTATGGCAGTTCTGTCGCTCAAAGATAAAAAGAGAGAGATGTTAGGTTGCTCTTCTGGACTGTCTCCACTCTGCTTTCTCCACAGTTAAGTACTCATGAGCAAGGCTATATGCCAAAATAACCAATGCCTTATCTCCTTCTTTCTCTCCAGCATCCATGAATACCGGCTGTCTGGTTGGCTGGCTCAGCAAGAGGACATCCATCGCATTGTGCTGTACCAGACCGATTACACCTTGACTCCCTGGACAGTGCGCTGCATTCGCCAAGCTGACTGCATTCTCATTGTGGGCCTAGGGGACCAAGAGCCCACGCTGGGTGAGGTAAAGGGTTGTCATAGGATGTCAAGACTTGGGTGGGCCTGGGAAACAAGACTTTCTCTGCTAGGATCAGAGGACGGGACTGTTCCACAGTGAGGGGCATGGAGATAGATGGCTTCAGTAGTTCCTGCCATGAAATGGCCAGAGCTGGTATAAGCTGTGTAAGTCTTTGACTTGGGTAGTATATGTAATTCATCAGTATTGGTTTTTATTTTCTTTCCTTCAGAGTCTGGAAAGGTTGCCTTTATTCACTCTAATTCTTAAAATCTTTCCATTTCATGCTAGAGTATTCTGGGAGCTGTTTTCCCCTAATGTATTTGTTTTTGTGTTAGGCTTTACTTGAAACCCTTTCTATCTGTGACTGATCCATTTACCCATATTGGACACAAGACTCCGGTCTCTAGAAATCCTGCCACTCACCCCCATTATTCCCTTCCTTGATTAGGCTACTGGGTCTTAGGGTGACCTTTTTTGTGGCTGGGTTATTAATGTGAGTTCATTAGTTTGGTATGTGACATATCTCCAATTCAGACTTGACAGGCAGAAAGAGACATGTTTAAAACAACAATACTAAACACAACAGAAAAGCATATTAAACTTTAGGCTCCCCAAAATCTTAAGTAGCTGTGTTGTTGAAGGCTTTCATGGCCGGAATCACTGATTTGCTGTGAGTTTTCTGGGCTGTATGGCGATGTTCCAGAAGCATTTTCTCCTGATGTTTCACCCACATCTATGGCAGGCATTCTCAGAGGTTGTGAGATCTGTTGGAAACTAGGCAAGTGAGGTTCATATATCTGTGGAATGTCCAGGGTGAGGGAAAGAACTTTTGTTTGCTTGAGGCAAGTGCGAATGTTGCAATTGGCCAATTTGATTAGCATTAATGGCCTTGAAGCTTGAAAGTATGGCTGGTTGCTGCCTGGGGATCCTTTGTTGGGAGGTGTTAGCTGGCCCTGATAGATTCTTATCTGGAATTGCCCTGTTTCATAAAGGTAGCTCTCTATCAAATTCAAAACCTCATATCAGCTCAAAATCTTGTCCATGGGTTTTTTTGGGGGGTTTTTTTGGTCGTGTCAGGAGCGACTTGAGAAACTGCAAGTCGCTTCTGGTGTGAGAGAATTGGCCGTCTGCAAGGACGTTGCCCAGGGAACACCCGGATCAATTGATGTTTTTATCATCCTTGTGGGAGGCTTCTCTCATGACCTCGCTTGGGGAGCTGGATCCGACAGAGGGAGCTCATCCGCCTCTCCCCGGATTCAAACCTGCGACCTTCAGTCTTGCCAGCACAGGGGTTTAACCCACTGCGCCACCGGGGGCTCCATTTGTCTGTGGGTGCATCTTTAGAATGAATGCAGTTTGAGTCATGTGAATTAATGCTATGGAATCCTTGGAGTTGTACTTTGGTGAAACACCAGCGTTCTTTGGCAGAGAAGTCAAAAGATATTATATAACTTCAATTCCATTGATTCCAGAGCATTGGGCCTTGGCAATTAAAGTGTCACAACTCAGGATAGATTCACCTTGCTCAAGACACCACCACACACCGAGGCTGTAGGTTTTGCAGTTTATTGAGAAAAAGCAAAATCAAAACAGAGAGATAAAGAAGTAAAGTTCAATAGGCAAAACAGAGCCTTAAATGCAAAGGCAAAGTTCCCAAGTTCCAAAGGCAAATAACATGAAGCATAGTCCTTTAGATTGGTTAAACAAGAGTCCATGGTAGCAATACAAGCAAAATCAGGATCAAAATCAAAGTCCCTAAGAGCCAGAAGCTTTCTGCAAAAGCCAAGGTATTTCCACAGAAGTTAACAGGGTAAAAGCAACATTGGACTGACAGAGAATGCCCTTCAATCAGATCATTAAATAGGTTTCCCCAACATGAAAGCATTACATTGACCTCTAGCTTCACTCTTGTTGGCAAGGCGTGCACTTCTCCGAACTCTTAATTGCAAACGGCCCTGTCTAATCAAATCTCCACTTTCTTCAAGGCCGGATAGCTCATTATCTTGGCTCTGCTGGGTCTGGTCACCTTGGGAACCAGGAGGCCCTGAGCTCCCTGAAGGAGCCTCCACCTGGAGCTGCAGAGTTTCACTATCTTTATCTAAAACCACATTCCTTTCTCTGGGAAACAGAAATGCCGTCTCTTCCTCAGAATCAACACTGTCTGCTTCAACTGCCTCATTAACCAGAACATGTACAGAAATCTGTAACCCATCATCCTCCTCGTCCTGAGGAAACTCAGGCTCAGACTGAACCACAACATAAAGTGGCTCCAACTGCATTACTTCTATAGTTGATGCACCCATAATCAGCTCAACACCCTGTCAGCTTCACCTTCAAACCCTGTCTGAATTCCCATGAAAGCAAGTTTCTGCCTTTTGATTATTCTTTGTAGCCCGCCCTTCACAGCCTTCCTGGGCCGTAATTGGCTGTTTTGAAACTAAGTCTGCCAAGCTTCCTCTTCACACTACCCATCTGAGAATGACATTCATTGTAATGGCCATAGCTTTTTACCTTTTCTCTTGGGTATGATGATTCCTGTTTGTGGTAGGAACTGCAAGAGAGGGTTAAGTGGGCAATGAAATAAAAGAAAGTAAGGAGCCCTTTGTGTGTTCTGATAGAAATCAAGACAGTGTAATCGACTTCTCCTTTGTCTTTCCCTCTCTCTCTCTCCTTTACCCAGCTAGAGCAGATGCTGGAGAACACTGCGGTGCGTGCTCTGAAGCAACTCATCCTCCTGCACCGCGAGGACGGCCCAACTCCTGCCCGCACTGTAGAGTGGCTCAACATGCGTAGCTGGTGTTCAGGACATTTACACATCAAGTGCCCGCGCAGAGTTTTTTCCCGACGCAGCCCCAACAAGCTGGTAGCCAACAACATTGCTGTTTTATTGATTTGTTTTCCTTCACAGATCTATCTCTATTTGTGCTCATAATTCTAGAAAACCACTTCCTTGATTACGCCATTCTGCTTTATGTGGCAAAATGTAATTTCTCATTATAAAGACATGCCTCTTTCTGCCATTGGCATTCTGCTTCAGCTGGGATACTACTGTATTTATTGAATTTTATTATTTATTTATTTTATTATTTACAGTATTTATATTCCACTCTTCTCACCCTGCAGGGGACTCAGGGGGAATTACAATGTACAATGTTCTCGGGAGGCCCTGCTCTCGGCTCCACCTCTGTCACAAGTGAGGTTGGTGGGGACAAGGAGCAGGGCCTTCTCGGTGGTGGCCCCTCACTTGTGGAATTCACTCCCCGGGGAAATTAAGTCATTGACATCCCTCCTCTCTTTTAGAAGGAAATTAAAAACATGGATTTGGGACCAGGCTTTCGGGGAATCTGGCAGATAGACAAAGGACAAACGACGACTAGAACTGATGGATTTGACAATGTGGAATTGAATTCACAGACTCTGAGCTAGCAAATGTTGAGCATTAGATTAATTTTTAGGGACTATGATGTATAAGGGATTGTTTTTAATTGTTTAATAACTGTTTATATGTTTTTTTTACCTTGCTGTTGTGCTGGCATAGAATTGTGCCTTTTGTAAGCCGCCCTGAGTCCCCCTCGGGGGTTGAGAAGGGCGGGGTAGAAGTGCGAGAAATAAATAAATAAAACAAATACATATACATGACAAACACTCAATGCCATACACACACAACATATATAGACAGTTTAACATTATATATAGAGGCAGTTTAACTTTCCAGCTTTTCTTGAGGGTATTCTGGCCACCAGGGGAGCTGTCGCTTCACTGACCATTTGTGACACTGATGAAGTACTTCCTCATGCTTTGCATGCTTGCTGGAGATTTTTATGGCCTCGTAAATTAGTTAAATTTGCCTCCCCGCATAAGCAGTAACTAAATTTCCTACTTGACAGATGGAACTTTCTTTCGGGGTGCAAAGGTTGACAGCAAGCTACACAAAATTTGTCGGAAGCTCACTCTGACCCGAGCTGGCTTTGAACTCATGACCTTTCAGTCAGTAGTGATCCTAATGCAGCTGACCCCAGTGTAGAGTTTGGTCCAGATCCATCAATGTTTGAGTCCACAGTGATCTTTGGATGTAGGCGAACTACAACTCCAAAACCAAAGGACACTGCCCACCAAACCCTTCCAGTGTTTTTTGTTGGCCATGGGAGAACTGTGTGCCAAGTTTGGTTCAATTCCATCGTTGATGGGGTTCAGAATGTTCTTTGATTGTAGGTGAACTACAGATCCCAACAACTACAACTCCCAAATGACAAAATCAATTTTTTTGAGTGGAGAACATACATTGGGTTGTTAGGTGTATCGTGTCCAAATTTGGTGCCAATTGCCCCAGTGGTTTTTGAGTACTGTGGATCCCACAAACGAACATTACATTTTTATTTATATAGGTAGACTTCCGCATCTTTCAGGATGGTTGAGTAATCTTGTGTGCTCTTTCTCTCTCTCTCTCTTTCTTCCTCTCTCCTCCATCCCTCCTGTTTCTCAACCATTCTTATTCCTTGGCACAGAGGGAGATGTACGAGAAAGTCTTTGAGAAGAATGCCGATCGCCACAGTGATTTCTCCCGGCTGGCACGAGTCCTTACAGGCAACACAATTGCCTTGGTTCTAGGTGGCGGTGGGGCCAGGTAGTTTGCTCCAAAGAAGTCAGGGAATGTTTGTAGGGTGGCATGAGGACCTGCATGCATTTTTCTGGAATCCTGGATAAAAATATCCAGAACTGAAGAGCCACCTCATACAGTCATAGACAAAGAGGTGCTTTGGTCTTTCCCTCTCGATCCAAAATGAGAAAAGCAGGCACTCTGTTCATAACCTAGAAAAATGGAAAATATTCCCCATTTCCTTTGTCTAGTGGGAGGGAGAGACTAAATGTATTCCCACTCCATTTTGAACAGATGAGGCAAGGTGGGCTAATGTTCTATACTGGTATTACAGGCTTGGCTCTTCCCTTCCTTGCAGGGGTTGTTCTCACATTGGTGTGATCAAGGCTATGGAGGAAGCTGGGCTCCCCATTGACCTAATCGGTGGCACTTCCATAGGATCCTTTATTGGTGCCCTGTATGCTGAGGAGAGGAGTGCTGTGCGAACAAAGCAACGAGCCAGGGAGTGGGCCAAAGTGAGTACTGTGTGGGGTGGTAATAGTGGGGACTGATGGAAAACAAGGAGATCAGATTGCGAGGGATGTTGCTGTTTTGTGAACTCTTTCTGGAGGTACCGTATATACTCAAGTATAAGCCGACCCAAATATAAGCCGCGGCACCTAATTTTACCACAAAAAACTGGGGAAATGGATTGACTCGAGTATAAGCCGAGGGGTGGGAAATGCAGCAGCTACTGGTCAGCTTCAAAATATATATAGATACCAATACAATTACATTGAGGCCCGTACCTTGGGAAGTCTGATCTGACCACGGTGGTCCACGCTGTGGTTACATCCCGTATAGACTATTGCAACGCTCTCTATGTGGGGTTGCCTTTGAAGACTGCCCAGAAGCTACAACTAGTCCAACGAGCGGCAGCCAGACTACTAACAGGAGTGGGGTACAGGGAGCATACTACTCCTCTGTTGCGTCAGCTCCACTGGCTGCCAATCAGCTTCCGAGCACAATTCAAGTGCTGGTGTTGACCTATAAAGCCCTAAACGACTTCGGCCCAATTTACCTGTCGGAACGGATTCTCCCCTATGAACCATCAAGGTTATTAAGATCTTCTGGAGGGGCCCTGCTCTCGGTCCCACCTCTTTCACAATCGCAATTGGTGGGAACAAGGGACAGGGCCTTCTCGGTGATGGCTCCTTGGCTCTGGAACTCCCTCCCAATGGAGAGTAGATCTGCCCCTTCCCTCCCGACTTTTAGAAAGCTGGTAAAAGCATGGCTTTGGAATACTGCATTCGCAGAATGATGATTGAGTCAATAACTGCTGACCACACGGGCGGATGGCGATGAATTTATGATTTATTCTGACGAACTGACCATTTGTAAGTTGTATAACTGTATTTTAATGTATTTTTGTACTATTGTATTATGATGTTTACTGTGGTTTATCTTATTGCATTTTAACCCTCTGCTGTTAGCCGGCATGAGTCCCTCTTCGGAGGTCGAGAAGACCGGGTTACAAAAGCTCAAAATAAATAAATAATAAATAAATAAATAAATCAAAAGGTTAAATGTTTTGGAATATTTACATAAAACTGTAATTTAAAAAAAGACTGTCCAACTCTGATTAAACCGTTATTCTAACCTTCTTCAAAGGAAATGTGCTTATGTCTCCTTCCAATAATAATAAAGAGAGTGAAATAATAAATGTAATAATAATAGTAATAACTGTAAAATAATAAATGTAATAATAACAATAATGAAATAAAATAATAAATGTAATAATAAGAGTAAAATAATAAATGTAATAATAATAAGAGTAAAATAATAAATGTAACAACAACAACAACAGAATTCAGTAATAAATAATCTTGACTCAAGTATAAGCCAAGAGGGACTTTTTCAGTTGTATGTTTTTTGTTAATATTAGTCATGTGTTATTTGTATAATTTATTTATTAGGCAAAAATAAAATACATATTTTTTTTAAAAAAAACACAGTAGAATTCCAGGTGATAAGTTGATAATTTGCAGTTTAAAATTCTAAAAATAAATATCCTTTTGTTTGGAGGAAAAAAAAATCATTAAAATATCCCAGTAAGAAGTTCCCCTGCTTACACATTAAAAGGATAGCGATGATCAGTCCATGACAATAGAATTATAGAAGTTTCTCTACTCCTCTTGACCTGAACAGAAAGCTTGCTTCAAAATGTGTCTTGCAGCATAGATGGCATTAGATATGACTTAGGACACTTCAGGTTGCCATGACAGATGTGAAGTCTTGAGCTGCTCCTAACAAAAGTAATTTCTACATGGATGATGACATCCCCAGTGAACACACAGAGTAACTTTTCCAGGCTCTATGAAACATTAGTTGCCTTTTAAAATTTTGAGCCTGCTTTTTTTTCCTCATGTATGTATTCAGCTACTCTCTTTCCCTCCTGTAGAGCATGAATTCAGTGTTTGCAACAGTGCTGGACCTCACCTATCCCATCACCTCCATGTTTTCTGGCTCTGCCTTCAATGCCAGCATTCACCAAGTTTTCCAGGACAAACAGATCGAGGTATGCCTCCATTGGTGTCACTATCAAGAGATCTATTTCCCAAAAGCAGTTGTGCTGCAGCCCCTATGGCTAAATCAAAAAGGTTCTGTGTGTCTGGCCTGAAGAATCCAAAATGAATTGTGTCCAAATTGACCAAAGCTGGGAAAGTTACTTATTTGGACTATAATTTCTAACTTCCGATTGCCAACCTGGCCAGTGGATTATGGACAGAAGCTGGCTCAGAAAATTTGACATCTGATAGTGTACAATCCCTCAATTTGCAGATCGTACAGTGGGGGGAAAAGTATTTAGTCAGATACCAATTGTACAAGTTCTCCCACTTAAAAAGATGAGAGAGGCCTGTAATTGACATCATAGGTAGACCTCAACTATGAGATAACATAAGAAAACACATCCAGAAAATCACATTGTCTGATTTTTAACAAATTTATTTGCAAATTATGGTGGAAAATAAGTATTTGGTCACCTACAAAAAAGCAAGATTTCTGTATCTCACGGACCCGTAACTTCTTTAAGAGGCTCCTCTGTCCTCCACTCATTACCTGTAGTAATGGCACCTATTTGAACTTGTTATCAGTATAAAATAATGTTATATGGTCAGATGAAACCAAAGTAGGACTGTTAGGCAGAAACACAGCTTGTCGTGTTTGGAGGAGAAAGAATGCCAGGGGGGTGTCAGAAGGGTCACCAAAGACCACCAGAAAACACAGTATTTTCTGTTAGTCATGAGGGTTCTGTATGGTATGTTTTGTCATGCGCTAGCATGAGAAGCATGCGGATTGACTCTAGCCCAGTTAACAATGTGTGATGAATTGGCTCATAAAAGAAAAAATACATGAGACGTTGACTTCAAGTAGAAAAGAAAATATTGTTGTATTGGCAGCATACAAAATAAAGTAGCAGGATTACTGTTTCCACAAAAGTAACATAAAACAATATCTTCTGAGAGATATCACCACTCAGCTGAGATAAGCAGGAATCCTTGTCCTCTTCTCAAGGCTGTGTCTTCACAGGACATCTGCAGCATAGTCCCCGACAGAACGGCACAGAGGCAAACACGCACAATGGCAAACACGCACAATGGCATTAAGGCACAATGGCAAAAACTAAACACACAGTAGCTATCTTTATACACATGAAAATAATACTCTCAATTAACTCTTCAATTAACTGAAACAGCTGTAGCACAAACAGCCTTGAACCTTACAGTAAGTTAAAGGTATAGCACAAACAACATTGATCCTTACAACAACTTAGATAAAGTACGTTGCAACCTCTTAGTAGCAACATGTTTGGCCCAATTCTATTGTTGGTGGGGTTCAGAATGCTTCCCAGGTTGTAGGTGAACTATAAATCCCAGTAACTACAACTCCCAAATGTCAAGGTCTATTTCCCTTAAACTCCATCTTTGTTCACATTTGGGCATATTGAGTATTCCTGTCAAGTTTGGTCCAGATCCATCATTGTTTGAGTCCACAGTACTCTCTGGATGTAGGTGAACTACAACTCCCAAACTCAAGGTCAATGCCCACCAAACCCTTCCAATATTTTCTGTTGGTCCTGGGAGTTCTGTGTGCCATGTTTGGTTCAATTCCGTCGTTGGTGGAGTTCAGAATGTTCTTTGATTATAGGTGAACTATAAATCCCAGCAACTACAACTCCCAAATGACAAAATCATTTTTTTTGAGTGGTGGTGGTCACTCCTTGTGTTGTGAAACGTTTTGTTGCGAAATTTGGTGTGATTTCGTTCATTTGTTCTTTTGTTTTTAAGGTACTCATTATGCACAGAGCATATATATATATGCTTTGAATATATATATATATTCAAATTGCAGAATGTTGATTGTTGATGTTGATTCTACCTTCTCTATCTTTTTCGTGCCCAGCATTATTTTTTAACTTTAATTACATTTGGCCCAGCCATAGATTTTAAATGTGTCTTGTGCTGTTGTTCAATGTTTATGCTATTTATGTATGAGTTTTATTTTTAATTGCTTTGTATTAGTATTTGTATTTTGCTTTGTATTGTGGTTGTTATTGCATGTATTGTGGGCTCGGCCTCATGTAAGCCGCACCGAGTCCCTTGAGAGATGATAGCGGTGTATAAATAAAGTATTATTATTATTATTATTATTATTATTATTATGTTATTATTGATTCGTAATATTTACAAAAGTGGGAGTTAGTGTAGTGTATACATGCATGTGTATGCTTGCAATTGTGCCATGTAGAAGCAGCACTTCTTGTGGATAAATTCCTGCACCTGATCTCTCTTCTATTCCACTCTGTCCACTCCAGGATCTGTGGCTCCCATATTTTAATGTGACAACAGACATCACAGCATCAGCCATGCGAGTCCATAAGGATGGTAAGTGAGCATTCGCTCCAGAATAGAGAATGTGAACTTAGGATTCAACACACATACATGCCAGCACTTTGCCCTTTAAAATCAGGATTGTGCTGGGCAGTCAAGACACTTTTGTCTGTGGTCACCT
Organism: Anolis sagrei ordinatus; assembly: GCF_025583915.1. NCBI lineage: Eukaryota > Metazoa > Chordata > Lepidosauria > Squamata > Anolidae > Anolis > Anolis sagrei. The sequence continues at coordinate 142,735,430 of NW_026845477.1, read as the reverse complement.
AACTGGTAGGTGATTGGACCCAAGGATTGAGAAGAGTTAAATAGAGAGAACCAGCATGAAGTAGTGGTTTGAGCATTGGATTATGGCTCTGGAGACCAGGGTTTGAATCATTGTCATAGATGATCTTAGACAAGTCATACTCTTAGCCTCAGAGGAAGGCAAAGGTGACCCCCCCCCCCCACTTTGATCAAATCCTACCAGGAAAAACATGATATATTAGCCTTAGGGTTCCCATAAGTTGGAAACACCTTGAAAGGAAAGAAATAGCCGCTTCAACGGATCCCTAGCTGCCTGTTCAAAGGGAATTGCTTACCCTGCCCTTTAGTTCCACTCTTTGATTTGGGTTTCACATTAGAGAAAGACAGGAGTTGCCACAGTCCATTGGGGGGGGGGGGGGGAGCGTATTTATAAAAGTAAAATAGTCCCCATTTCCAAAGTTGCTTTGAGTAAAATTTCTCAGTAACAGAAAATATTTCCCAGTTTTTAATTTGAGTATGGTGTAATTTTTAGTCCCAAACAGTATAAAAACAATTACAAGAATAGATAGAACATTAATTAAAACAGTAAAAACACAATATTAACAGCCATATCACCATTCTAGTCAAGTTCAAATCTACTAAACATAGCCTACAGCTCCTAATAGTCAGTGGTGATCTCCCATCCAGTTACTGACCAGGGCTGATCCTGACTTGGAAGTGCACAACACAACAGTCAGTTGCCATCACAGGAAGAGACAAGAGGCAATATTTCTCTCCAGGATGCCTCTGTCTCTGCTGCAACAAACTGATCCCGGTAGCTAGCTGAGTCACGGATGGAAGTAATTGCCACCCTGATTCCTTAATTAACTTCAGACAATATGTATCCTTAGCATGTTTATCTTAGCGCATTGGTGAAAAATTCCAGATTCCTAAATTGGAAGGCTCTGAAATACAGGCCACTTTTAAGATTTGCCAAGTATGGTGCACAAATGAAGGAGAGGGTGAACATTCCCACACAAACAGTTCACTGGAAGAGTCTGCACCATACCTTCATGCAAACAGCTCTTTCCCCGTTCTCCGCTCAAATGTAGATCCCCTTTGGCAGGATCATAGAATCAAAGAGTTGGAAGAGACCCCATGGACCATCCAGTCCAACCCCCTGCCAAGAAGCAGGAATATTGCATTCAAAGCACCCCTGACAGATGGCCATCCAGCCTCTGTTTAAAAGTTTCCAAAGAAGGAGCCTCCACCACACCCCGGGCCAGAGAGTTCCACTGCTGAACGGCTCTCACAGTCAGGAAGTTCTTCCTCATGTTCAGGTGGAATCTCCTTTCCTGTAATTTGAAGCCATTGTTCCTTGTCCTAATCTCCATGGAAGCAGTAATCTCCATGGAAGCTCCCTCCTCCCTGTGGCTTCCTCTCACATACTTATTTATTTTATTTATTTATTTACAGCTTTTATATTCCGCCCTTCTCACCCCGCAGAGGACTCAGGGCAGATTACAGTGTACACATATATGGCAAACATTCAATGCCAATTTTTGACATACAAACATATACAGACATACACAGAGGCTATTTAACTTTTTCTGGCCACCAGGGAAGCTGTCGCTTTGATCGTCCATCTGCGACGCTGATGAAGCACTTCCGCATTGCCCGCATGCTTCCCCGCTGGAATGCTTTGCTGGAGTCTTCTTTATGGCCTCATAAATCAGTTAATTTAGCCTCCCCACACTTTAAGGTGGTACCTAATTTTCCTACTTGACAGATGCAACTGTCTTTCGGGTTGCAAAGGTCGACAACAGGCTACACACAATTGCTTGGAAACCCACTCCAACCCGGGCTGGCTTCGAACTCATGACCTTTTGGTCAGAGTGATCTTAATGCAGCTGACACTCAGCCAGCTGTGCCACATATTTATACATGGCTATCATATCTCCTCTCAGCCTTTTCTTCAGGCTAAACATGCCCAGCTCCTTAAGCCGCTCCTCATAGAGCTTAAGCTGCTCCCCATAGGAGTCCTCAAACTTTTTTTAACAGAGGGCCAGGTCACAGTCCCTCAAACTGTTGGAGGGCTGTATTATAGTTTGAAAAAAAACATGAATGAATTCCAAAGCACACTGTACATATCTCATTTGTCATGCAAAAACACTTAAAAACAATATAATAAGTAAAATGAAGAACAATTTTAACAAATATAAACCTATTAGTATTTCAATGGGAAGTGTGGGCCTGCTTTTGGCTGATGAGATAGGATTGTTGTTGTTGTTGTGTGCTTTCAAGTCATTTCAGACTTAGGCTGACCCTGAGCGAGGGCCAGGTAAATGACCCTGGAGGACCGTATCTTAGTTTGAGGACCCCTGCCCTTTGGCTTCTTCCAGTATTCCAGATAGGTCCTTATTGAAATGAGTTTGTTCTTTGGTTCTCAATCTTTGTCTCTCCATGTGTTTCCGACTTTGGCTCCCACAGCCAGCATGGACAATAGTAAGGGTTTCTGAAGTTCAAAACATCCAGAAGACTAAGTTTTAAGAACCACTGCTTTATTCCAAGGGGTCTTGTGTTAACTCAAAGTCCAATTTCTCCTCCCATGCATAAACTCCATTCCATAAATAAAAGAGCGTAGGGATTCTCCTTAAGCCTGCTGAAAGACTAGGAATTGGATTGTTGTAGGTTTTTTCGGGCTATATGGCCATGGAGAAACACGTCAGGAGAAAATGCCTTTAGAACATGGCCATATAGCCCGAAAAAACCTACAACAACCCAGTGATTCTGGCCATGAAAGCCTTTGACAAGACTAGGAAGTGTTAGGCAGCCACCCAAAACTGATTTAAACCCTCCTGATTGCTTAGCCTGTTTTTATTTATTTATAGGACTTGGATGATGCTGCGCCTTAAGAAGGGCATTCACATCTCACCCCTGTCTCCAGAAACAAATAGGGTCTGAATAATTTTGTGTGGGGTCCCCATTTCCCTTGGAATGACCCAAATGATTGCAAGGCTTGGGGCCTTGGCATACAGTGGGTCTCCTCCTTTTAATCTCAGAAGCAAAGAGAGTGCTTTATAATCTAGGGCAGTGATTCTCAACCTGTGGGTCCCCAGATGTTTTGGCCTTCAACTCCCAGAAATTTGCTGGGATTTCTGGGAGCTGTAGGCAAAAACACTTGGGGGCCCACAGGTTGAGAACCACTGATCTAGGGGGAACCAACCCTGCTTATCATGTCTCTTTGGTAGCTTCTTTCAGCTAGCCCTGGATTTGCCTCTCTTTGATAACATTTCTGCTATTCACTAAACCCACTAACTGTACCTCACTTACTTTGTTTTCCCCATGTTTTTGGAGCAGCCAAGCTGCACAGCTGGGTTTTTCATCCCTGCCATTTCAGGCATGCTGTGGATGTTGCTAGATAACCCTCCTCCTGAGTGGCTTCTGTGCGGGTGGGCAAGCAGTCTTCTTTAATAAATGTATTGAATTCATGGATTTTGAAAGCAGCTTTGGAAGGGGAATGGGATGGATCGCACCTGGGGCAGAGAAGTGGGGAGAATGGGTTCTGCTATCCCCTTTGCCTGTTGCAAGCATCTGATCTTACCTGGGACATTGTCAGCGGCCATGCCCATCTGTGGGGCAAGGGCAGGGGCTGGGGAGACTGTAAATGCCTGGCTTTATTCATTTTCTGCCCACTTCCCTGTCTTTCCTAACACAGCTAACACCTTTCCCCTTCTCCCCCCTGCCTCCAGGTAGGCAAGCTTTAGGGCTGTGTGTGCGTGTTTCTAGCAAACAACCCAACTGCAGTGGAGGAGATTCTCTATTGTTTGCAAATAGAGACAGTAGAAGAAACCTTTCACATGTGTGTGTGTATCTATGTGAGAAGCTGTGTTCTGAATGCCAGTCTTTTTTGGTGTTTAGCATCCCAGGGCTATCTAAGTATCCCTGTTTTGCGGAGAGCATGTTTCTGACCCCCTTCTGTGGTAAAAAGCTGTGCTTTTTGTTCTGTCTGGGCATGGCAGGGTTGAGATGTCAGTCCAGGAAGGGTTCATTTGCAAAGCCTTGTGACCAGGCATGTAGCCGTGGGGGGGGGGGAGGGGCTTCAGCCCTCCGAAATTCTCATGGTGGTTCGCGAAAAGGCCTTACTGGTGCATTATTTAAACTGTTATGTTTATTCATATCATGATCTGATCACCATACTCAATATATCCCATATGCATGGGGGTATTGGGGTAATGATACAAAAGGTTTGCTAGGCTAGACCCTCTTTCACTCAGACTCAGCCCCCCCCAAAACTCAGCCCCCCCGAAACCCCCCCTGAAAAAAATTCAGCCCCCCCCCCCAATCGAAATCCTGGCTACAGGCCTGCTTGTGGCTGGTGGTTTGTCTGAAGCACATCTGGTGCCAAAACAACAACGAATGTACTGTATATACTCAAGTATAAACCTAGTTTTTCAGCTGTTTTTATAGGCTGAAAAAGTTCCTCTCGGCTTATACTCGGGTCAACATTATTTAATATTTTACAATGTAATTGTTATTTTTATTACATGTATTATTTTACTCTTTTTATTGTTATTGCATTTATTATTTTACTTTATTATATTTATTATTTTACTCTATTATTACTGTTATTATTACATTTCCATTATTTTACTCTATTATTATTATTACATTATGTTACTCTCTTTATTCTTATTGGAAGGATACATAAGCACATTTATATTGAAGAAGGTTAGAATCAGAATGGGGCAGCCTTATCTTAAATTACAGTGTTATGTATTTGGTCGTATCAGGAGCGACTTGAGAAACTGCAAGTCGCTTCTGGTGTGAGAGAATTGGCTGTCTGCAAGGACGTTGCCAAGGGGACGCCCGGATGATTTATCATCCTTGTGGGAGGCTTCTCTCATGTCCCCGCATGAGGAGCTGGAGCTGGTAGAGGGAGCTCATCCGCCTCTCCCCGGATTCGAACCTGCTGCCTGTCGGTCTTCAGTCCTGTCGGCACAGGGGTTTAACCCATTGCGCCACCGGGGGCTCCATGCCACAAGGATGATAAAACATCAAAACATCCGAGCGTCCCTTGGGCAACTAATGTAATTTTATTGGTATCTGTTTTTATTTTGAAACTGACCAGTAGCTGCTGTATTTCCCACCCTCGGCTTATACTCGAGTCAATACATTTTCCGAGTTTTTCTGGTAAAATTAGATACCTCGGTTTATATTCAGGTCGGCTTATACTCGAGTATATACGGTAATCGTGGTCTATCTCCTTCCTTTTGGAAAGCAAACAATCCTCTGGCGGCTCCTTCAGTGGAAATCCCAAAAAATGAATGGTCTATCTTGTGCACACTCACATCCCATTCCTTTCAGAGAGGATCTGTGGCAGAGGTTCTTAGTCACCTTTTCCCATTCCTGCTCTGTCCACATTTCCCTGTTTCGCAGGCAGGGCTTGGCCTCTCTTTGGAACTGGCCTCCTTATTCTTCCCTTCTGGTTTGCTTGGTTATAATGACTCATAGATGGCCCCATCTCAAACAGCAACAACAATATGCCAGCTGAGTATGTTTCATTTGGCACAGGACTCTCTGATTCCCTATAAGCTGAGCCCTCCCCCCTGGTAAGTGAGGCCATAGCCTTTCAGGAAAACAGTTGGATAGGATGTGGTGAGGAGAGAGAAGACCTCTTGTGAGAGGTTTCCGCTCTTCTGTGTCACTAGGCCTTGTCACCGAAAGGGCTGAAAATATGTAGCTTGGTGATATATGTCAGAGATGGGCAATAGTATGGGGGCCATTACTCATGGGTTATCCCCACTGTCCAAATATCTCTATTTTCTTCCACAGGCTCCTAAAAATGTTGACAGGAAGTTCCTATCACCATTTTCAGAGGGATTGCAGAGGAAGGTGGAGATATTACAAAGTAATATGGGGCTCTGGAGTGCCTGTGCATGTAGGTTGAGATATTTTAGAATGTTTGCATGTATTTGGTGAATTTTCTGTGTGGTGTCAGGGCAGCAATTGCCTGGAAATCATTAAAAAAACAAACAAATGGGTTTGTGTGGGATATGGTTACAAATTTCAGGGGCCAGAAAAGCATGTGGCCCACAGACTGCAATTTGCCCACTACTGATGTATGAAGAGGCAACCACAGCGACCTGTGGACCCCAGCAAAATCATCAAGGCATTTGGAAGTCAGACAGGTCCTACTGTAAAAGTCTGCAATGGCCGAAAGAACGGGGGTGAAGCTGAGTTATTTTAGGAGTGGGGGATTCAGTGTTAGGTGGGAAGGCTACACTGCTGCCTGGACTGACTCTGCTGCCTCACAGGCAGCCAAAGATAGAGCTACACCCAGGACTTCCTCCACTGAAGAAAGGCTTCCCACAATTCTCCTCTGTCCCATGTGCACTGTGTATTTCTGAAGCTTCTGTCATGATGTCATTTCCTGTCCTATGCTCCTTTCTCCTACTCTTTCCCTCCCCTTCTTCCCCCTCCCCCTCTTGATCCCTGCAACTCCCTTTGATTGAATCTCCATCTTCATCCGGCAGGCAGCGTGTGGCGCTACGTCCGGGCCAGTGCATCTTACACCCCCTATTTGCCTCCTATCTGCGACCCCAAGGACAGTCACTTGCTTGTGGATGGCTGCTATGTTAACAATGTCCCAGGTCAGCATCACGTTCGCCTCACTATCTTGGCTGGTGGACATTGGGGACGCACATGGCTCAGTGGGACGGAGACCAGCATCTGTTGACTTGGGATGCAGCTTCATCCCTCCCTCTGAACCACTGTCATCCTCCTTCTGCTAGAACTGGGCATGGCAGGCTTGAGGATGCAAGCCTGGCTCCTGCCCATAGGCCACGCTTTGCTCAAGATGGTAATTCTGCACGGCTGATGAAGAAGGTCCTTCATAGAGTACATGCAAAGCTTTATTTGGCTAATCAGGTAGAATTTGGAAGCTGGGGAAGTGGTGCAAAAAAAAAATACAGTCAGGGCCTAGGGGGCAAACTAAGCATGGTTGCTGGGCTGCTCCATACAAGTCCTGTGCAAAATTTCCCGGCTTGAGCAGGTGACAGGTGGGTTGGAGCCATGCTTTACTTCTTGCCACTCCTTTCTGAAGGGCTCATTGCTGCTCTGGGTTTCTCTGCTCTTCTGATTGCATTTGTTCCCACATGGTTAGGCTCGCTGTGGCGGTACGTGCGAGCTAGCATGACCCTTTCCGGGTACCTACCGCCACTCTGCGACCCCAAGGACGGCAATTTACTGATGGATGGCGGCTACATCAACAACCTCCCAGGTAAGTATGGGTCTGTCTTGAAGACAGCAGGGTGGCCACCTGCAGCTGGAAGAGGAGGCCGCTAGGACCATTTCTACCCTCCCAGTGGTCCATTACTTTCTCTCTAAACTTATCAAATCCTTGGCTGTAAACACCCCTTTGCCTATGGGAGAGACTTGGTGAAATCAGCAGCAGCAGCTCAGAAATATGGTTCATTTGATATACGAGGAGTATTTTTTAAGTAAGGTTCGTTTGAACATAAGTACACAATGAAAGTTTTATTTCAAAAAAGTAAATTTATTTTCAGAAAGTACATACTTCACTCTATTTTTCAACATAGTTGCCAAGTTTGTATCATACCTCTGAACCAATTTTAAAATACCCTCTTCATAAAAATTTGCCGCCTGCTCCGATAACCAAGAGTTCACTGTAATCAAAGAAGGGCGACCGGAGCGGTCCTCATCATGGACGTTGTCACGGCCATTTTTGAATTGTCGTACCCACTTACTCACTTTGCTTTCACTCATAACAGTATCACAGTACACTTCACAAATCTGTCAATGAATTTCGGCAGCAGGCAGGTTCCTTGCTGACAAAAACCGTATCACTGAGCGAACCTCACACGCGGCGGGTGAGTTGATAGTCTTAAACATTTTTAAAGCACAGAACAGAACCGTACAGGTTAGCTACAGAGTGGAAACTGAGCACAATTGTTCCTGAGGCATGCCGGTACACGACGCACGCGCTCGTTGCGGTATGCGCGTGAACTACTAGTGTCTACAACAAAACGGACCTTACTTAAAAAATACCCCTCATAGCTACCAGTTTTAATCAGTATCTTAGGCCTGATGTGGTTAGATTTGGAATTCTCTCTCCTGGCAAGGATCCTGTTTTTTTACTGTTATTAGAGAAAGGGGAGAGGTGGTAATAATAATAATAATAATAATAATAATAATAATAATAATACTTTATTTATTCCCCGCCACCTCGGAGCAGGTTACATGAGGCCAAGCCCAGCAGTACATCAATAAACAAAAGCAATAAACAAAAACTATAAATACAATACAATTAATATATGTCACATATAAACAATAACCAATAAACAGTCACACACAAGAATTTAAAAACCTATGGTCGGGCCAAATGTAATAGTTTAAAAATTAAAAAATAAACGCTGGGCATGAGCAAGGTAGGATATATCTGGTATAGGGTTTTAAAAGAGAGATGAGGGAGCGCAATCAATCCTAAACCAGTAGTAAAGTGCATTCTCAGGACATTGCTGGGAATTTTCCTTATTCTGGGAAGGCAAGAGGTGGCTAGAAAACCCAAAATCAAGCCCTATATGATGTAGCCATCAAAAGAAGGCAAGGAGTCCAAAGGAATATCTTGTTACTTTCAATAGCTGTGCTTACCTGGTCTTTCTCTGCCTTCCGCTTGTCCTAGTGCAAGTACAGTGGCAGCAGACGCAAACTGTTCACTGTGTTCGTTTGCTTTGGTATAAAATGAAAAAACAATGTGGTATGGCAATGGTTTTATGACTTTTTAGTCAAGATTTATTTTAGCAGGAGCTTTTGTGGATTTCAGCTCCTTAAAGAATCTGAAGAAGTGAACTGAAACCCACCAAATTTCATACTAAAATCATCTCTCTTTTTTGAGTTTTTGTTGTGTATTTGTGTTTATATTGTGTTTTACTGTTATTGATGGGTGTGGCCTTATGTAAGCCGTCTCGAGTCCCCTGGGGAGAGATGGAGGCAGGGTATAAACGAAGTATTATTATTATGTATTGTCGAAGGCTTTCATGGCCAGAATCACTGGGTTGTTGTAGGTTTTTTCGGGCAGTATGGCCATGGTCTAGAGCAGGGTCCTCAAACTTTTTAAATAGAGGGCCAGGTCACAGTCCCTCAAACTGTTGGAGGGCCGGATTATAATTTGAAAAAAAATATGAATGAATTTCTATGCACACTGCACATATCTTATTTGTAGTGCAAAAAACACACTTTAAAACAATACAATAATCAAAATGAAGAATAATTTTTACAAATATAAACTTATTAGTACTTCAATGGGAAGTGTGGGCCTGCTTTAGGCTGATGAGATAGAATTATTGTTGTTGTTGTAGCTGTGTGCTTTCAAGTTGTTTCAGACTTAGGTTGTCCTGAGCAAGGGCTGGGTAAATGACCTTGGAGGGCCGTATCTGGCCTCCGGGCCTTAGTTTGAGGACCCCTGGTCTAGAGGCATTCTCTCTTGACGTTTTTTGAATACTGGTAGCCAGATTTTGTTCATTTTCATGGTTTCCTCCTTTCTGTTGAAATTGTCCACATGCTTGTGTATTTCAATGGCTTCTCTGTGTAGTCTGACAACTCTAAAATTGCAACAGCACAACAACAGAGAGGAAGCAGGCAGGGACATCTAATTACCTCTCAACAAAAGTTTGCTCCAGGTACAGTCAGCCCATTGTATGCTAATCAAGGTGGTCAGTTGAAACATTCACACCTAGCTCCAGCAGACAAGAGTCCTTTGTCCCACCCTGGTCATTCCACAGATATATAAACCCTTTTTCCTAGTTCCAACAGACCTCACTTCCTCTGAGGATGCTTGCCATATATGCAGGGAAAACATCAGGAGAGAATGCCTCTAGACCATGGCCATACAGCCTGAAAAAAACCTCAACAACCCATTATTATTATTATTATTATTATTATTATTATTATTATTATCTTGCCTTTAAAGTACCAATAGATTCCTTCACTGTACCTGTCCTCCAATTCATTCATTTCCTCTTGGACTATAGCTCCCCAAACTCTGAGGGATTCTGGGAGATTCTAGAAAATGTACACTTCCAACTTCTGTTTTTCAAAAGAGACGTGGGCATAATTTGGCTGAAACCTGGGCTGAATCTAAGAACACTCCTGTCTTGCCTTCTGTTGTCCTGTAAAGTGGTGGTTTCGTATAAGAAAGATGCAAGGCACAATATAAGTTATGTAAGTTGTGCACAGGGTTTGAATTGGGGGAAGTGCTGCACACATACCGATTCCACAGCTAGAGTTGAAATCAGCGTCAGTGTGGCCACTTTTTGTAGAATGATCCTGGAATTTCTAGTCCTGCGTGATCACTAAATTTGGCCCTGACTATTGGCCACATTCTAATTCTGAAGTTTTCTGTCAAAAGTAAAGTTAGTTCAAGTTTGCATTGCAGAAGATCTTACCCTGGGGTTATTTTCATTTTACCCAGCCTCTGCACTGCAAGATGCAAGTATGTAAAATGACAAAATCCTCCAGGCTTATGTTTAGAACTACCCTGGATGGGCCACAGAACAAACCATCTGAGTAGCAGTGGGCATCTGTGGAAGGCTAAGGGGCTGCATTGACCCTCAGGAGACCTTAAAGGGCTGCACCCCATCCACTTATGAAAAAATTAGCACCAAATAACTAGCTACCTGCATCATTGTAAACACAGGAAAGGCATTTTTCTAAACATGAAGTGAGTGAATAGGCTAAATGGACAGGCACAAAACATGAGGAAATGCTCCTGCATCTCCTAGAGCAGTGTTTCTCAACCTGGGGGTCAGGACCCCTGGGGGGGTCGCGAGGGGGTGTCAGAAGGGTCAACAAAGACCATCAGAAAACACAGTGTTTTCTGTTGGTCATGTGGGTTCTCTATGGGAAGTTTGGCCCAATTCTATCATTGGTGGGGTTCAGTATGCTCTTTGATTATAGGTGAACTACAAATCCCAGCAAGTATAACTCCCAAATGTCAAGGTCTATTTTCCCGAAACTTTATTAGTGTTCATATATGGGCATATTAAGTATCCATGCCAAGATCCATCATTGTTTGAGTCCACAGTGCTCATTGTTTGAGTCCACAGTGCTAGTTGAACTACATCTCCAAAACTCAAGATGAATGCACACCAAACTCTTCCAGTATTTTCTGTTTATTTATTAATTATTTAATTACTTTATTTATATACCGCTTTTCTCAGCCCTCAGGCGACTCAAAGCGGTGAACAACAGCAATACAAAACATCACGAGACTAGTAGAGGGCAATTAAAAACAATTGTAACATAAGTCATTAAACATCCGTATAACAATCATTAGTGCCTCAACAGCAAAATCAGAATCCAGTCTCGTCATCCATTATTCCGTATTCCTATGTTCAATTACACTGTTTAATCAAATTCTTGTTCGAACAGCCAGGTCTTCACTTTCCTCCAAAATGCCAGCAGGGAGGGGGCCGATCTGATATCTGCAGGCAGGGCGTTCCACAGCCGAGGGGCCACCACTGAGAAGGCCCTGTCTCTCGTCCCCGTCAAGCGCGCCTGTGATGCAGGCGGGACAGAGAGCAGGGCCTCCCCAGATGATCTTAATGTCCTAGTCGATTCATAGAAGGAGATGCGTTCAGAGAGGTAAGTAGGGCCAGAACTGTTTAGGGCTTTATAGGCTAACGCTAGCACTTTGAATTGTGCCCGGTAGCAAACTGGCAGCCAGTGGAGCTGGCGCATCAGAGAAGTAGTATGCTCCCTGAATGCCGCTCCTGTTAGCAACCTGGCTGCCGAACGCTGGACCATTTGAAGCTTCCGAGTAGTCTTCAAAGGCAACCCCACGTAGAGAGCGTTGCAGTAGTCTATATGGGATGTACCCAGAGCATGGACATCCGTGGCCAAGTCAGACTTCCCAAGGTACGGGCGCAGCTGGCGCACAAGTTTTAACTGTGCGAACGCTCCCCTGGTCACCACTGAAACCGCTGTTGGTGAATTACAACTCCCAAATGATAAAATCAATCCCCCCAACCCCACCAGTATTCAAATTCGGGTGTGTCGGGTATTGGTGCCAAATTTGGTCCAGTGATTGGAAATACATCCTGGATATCAGATATTTACATTACGATTCATAACAGTAGCAGAATTACAGTTGTGAAATAGCAATGAATATAATGTTATGGTTGGGGGTCACCATAACATGAGGAACTGTATTAAGGGGTCACGGCATTAGGAAAGTTGAGAAACACTGTCCTAGAGGGAGGTATTTTAGAGCTTTTGGGGGCATACAGTGGCCCTTGGGGCTGTGTGTTGCCCATAGGCCACCATTTGCCCATTTGTGTTTCCAGAGTCTCTTTATAAGGCAGCCTTCTTAAAAGCTACTGCATGTTGCATACCATCTGTTTATATATTCACTCTGTAGCTAACTTGTTCTTTTCTTCATGTTTAACCGAAGTTGGATTTCTTTACATTGATGCATGGTTTTTTCCCCCTCTCTTTAGTGGAGCTAATGAATACGTGTCCATTCTCTTTTTCCTTTGTTATGACAGTAAAGACTGTCAACATGTTTGAGCCTTTTTAAAACCTTGCTTCCTCTGAACAAAACCAATTTGGCTCCTCCAGGCTTTCTCACATGACTTGCTTTCTTGGTTTTCTTTTATCTGTGTAAACTTCCTCTGGGACCATTCTTCCTGATTTCTCAGCATCCTTCCTGAGTTGCAGTATCCAAACGCCAGCCTTCCGGATGAGGTGTCCTTGGTGCTGAGCAGAGAGGAACAGTTAACTTCCACAGTTGCCTTGGTTTTGTCCAATGCTTTTGTTATTGCAGTTTTGTTCTTTTCGGCTGCTGATCCCGCATTTGTCTTGTTTTTCATTGCAATCACAACTTACTGTATGACTTTGTGCCATAGAAAGCCAGATTCTGTGACATCCGATGCTCCTCTTAATTGTACATAAGGTAGAAAGAGCACAGAATCCTCTCAAAGATACCACAAGTGCTACGTGATTTTGAGGTTATCTTCCCATATCCATAGATCTTGAAACTTTTTACAATGTCAACTCTTCATAGTTCTATAAGCACAGCATACACACACCTTTGAGTTGAAAGAAGTAGAGCAGAGGGAATCAATCTACTTCTCCTAAGCACTGGTGATAACTAGCTCTCTGATTCGGTTGGGACCTCTGCTGTCCCACAGCCCTTTCTTCAGAAATGCAAATTGCCCCTGGCCTTTTCCCTACATCTCTCTCTCTCTCTCTTTCTCCAAAACTAGCTGATATTGCTCGCAACATGGGGGCCAAAACAGTCATTGCCATTGATGTGGGTAGCCAAGATGAAACCGATCTATGCAACTATGGGGACAGTCTCTCAGGCTGGTGGTTGCTCTGGAAACGCCTCAACCCCTGGGCTGAGAAGGTCAAGGTAGGTACCTACCTGTCAGCCTTTCTCCTCCTTTTCTGTACACTGATGGAACTTTCTGCCTTGCTGTCTAGCATTCTTGTTACTGACACATTCTATTGAATAAGCCTCCCTAAATTATGCCCACTGCCTTTTGCTACTGATAATCCAGTTGTTGCCTGTAATTTATTTATTTATTTATTTGACTTGTATACCGCTACTCCCAATTCAGCTCGGAGCGGTTTACAGTAGTAGATTAAAACAATACAATTAACTTTAAAATACAATAAGAACAAGAACAGACATAGTCTGTTATTCACCCATCGAAAGCTTGTCGGAAGAGAAAAGTTTTACAGGCTTTCCGAAAAGCAAGTAGGTCTCGGATGGATCAGATTTCAATTGGCAAGGCATTCCATAAACAAGGGGCTACAATCGAGAAGGCTCTCTGCCTAGTAGAGGACAGATGATAAGTCCGGATGTTGGGGACTTCAAGCAAATTTTGGTCTTGGGACCAAAGTAATCTCTGGGGTTGGTAGGGGGATAAGCAGGCCCTCAGGTACGCTTATCCCCCTACCAAGGTAATGAATCCCTTACCTTGGCAAGCTAGCTTAGGCCTAAGAAGTGGGCCTGGCGAAGCCACGGCATCCATTTTAGAGAAGGGAGACAAGGAGGTGCCATCTTAGGTTAGGTTTGCCTTAAGGGGGCATGTTCTAGTCTTGGAGGGAAAATCAGAAGGCTAGGATTGGTTAGAAAGATGGGGGCAGAGCCTAAGTGGTCTGAAGGGGGGAAAAAGTGACTTAAACTGAGGCTGGAATTCCCAGTTTGCCAGTTGAGGGTTGGAGCTTGGAAAGAGTAGAGCGTTAGTGAGTGGGTGTTAGTGAGAGGAGTTTGGGGTTTTGAAGAAGAACTTTGGGTCAGTCTTTTGTTTAGTGTTCAGGGTAGCTATAGAGAAGTATAGCTAGAATACTGTGTGGAACAGAACCCCGTTAGTGGTCTGTTCTTTTCCTAAGGAAGACTAGTTCAGGTTTTGGCTAGATTCCTAAGGGGGATTTTTGTGGGGGTTACTTTCAGAGATTCATTTCCTGAAGTAATTTTCGGTGTTGAAATTTTAAGACTTGTAATCTAGAAGTTTTTAAGATCTTTACTCAAACGAAACCACAAGCTTTGTATGCCAGAACTTTACTGAAACCAATAAGCATTTGTACCTGAATTATTCAAGCCTGTTCAATAAAAGTTCTTGTTATTTTCATCAGCTTATACCAGCCTCAGTGTGAATACCTTTGTGGTCAAAGTGTTATTCAAGTCAGCTTTTAACAGCCTCAAAGAAACTATAGTGACACAGAGTGGGTCACAGAACAACTTCTCAATAATACCTCAGCCGGTTTATTAGTAATATGGCGGCAGCGGATATCATTTTAAGTCTCTCAGCTCCAGTGGTTCCCAGTACCTAACTTTTACATATTCAGTTGGTTCAACAACTATTGTCACTCATATTTTGGTGAGCTAGACTTTAGTGGTGGTGTCATCGTTATATTGCCCCAAGTTATAATAGAGGAAAATCAAGGAATGCCTTGACTAAGCAGGAAGCATGTACTCATCCTTATTTTCTTTCCATCTGATGTACACATAGACCATAGCTTTTATAGCAGACATAGCTAACCTGATGCCTTCCTGGGTGATTGGAACACATTTTATTTTATTTATTTAATTATGTCATTTATATGCCTCCCTTCTCACCCCGAAGGGGACTCAGAGTGGCTTACAAGATATATATATATACACATACAATATATTAAATTATTAACATAGTACAATATCAGTATTATATATTACTATATTGTACTACACCACTATATTGTAATATTATTAGTAATATTATATGTAATATAAAATATATAATTATAATATTGTATTAGTAGTAGTATTATATTGTATCACATTATAATATTATAATATATGTATATACAATATATTATTTTATATTATATTATTATATTATATTATTTTACATTATTAGTAAAGCACAGGAGACAAGATGGAACTGTTTTCAACTATAGCCCCCTCTCTCTTCACTCTGACCCATTTTCTATTGGTCCTGGCATTTACTATGCAAATGGTGGGGCGTTTGTTGGGATTAGGAAAGAAACCCTCTTCTCTCTGTGGCCACCAAGCAACTTTGCCTTCCATTTCAAGGTGCCTGATATGGCGGAGATCCAGTCCCGGCTGGCCTATGTCTCCTGTGTGCGGCAGCTGGAGGTGGTGAAGACCAGTTCGTACTGTGAGTACATTCGGCCACCCATCGATCGCTTCAAAACCATGGACTTTGGCAAGTTCGACGAAATCTATGTAAGTCCTGAGGATCCAGCTTGGGTCAGTTCATAGCTGGGATGTCATGAAAATTGGAGAGCTGCAGTGGACCAAGAAGCTAACCTCATCTTGCTGTCCCTAAGACTAGGGGAGATGAGCTTAGCATCTACTAAATTGGACAGCAACCTGTCAGCCTCCTTTTAAAGCCCTCTCTCTTCATGCATCTTCCAAGAATGACTTGCTCTCATTATTGGGGAATTACTTAATGTAAATCTGGTGCTTGTGGCTGGCAAGGTTGGGTGTTTGCCAAGACTTGGCCCAGTTATGCACATGAACATGAGGGCTCTGACATGTTATTGTGCTTAACTTTCGTGGGTGGGAGAAAGATACCAAGCCTCCTTTCATTCTGGAAACAGTGCTTGTAATTCTCTACAAATCTATTCTCCATGTTCAGTAATGTTTATTTACCAATAGTGTAGGGTATAAAATAAGTACAGTGATGCCTTGAGATAAGAGTGTAATTCTTTCTGTGATCAAGCTCTTAACTCAAATCACTTATATAGCAGAGTGAATTTTCCCATTGAAATGCTATTAATTTGTTCTGCAGTCCTGAAGCCCCCCCCCCCCCATTTTTTGTTACGTGTTTTTAAATAAGAAAGTGTACTTCATAAATAACAAATAATGTATAAATGCACATTCACACAGAACAAAGAAAGAAAGAAAGATCAACTTTAAAATAGTAGAAACACAAAGTTGTGGTGAGAAAGCACAAAGTGATGAGGCAGAAGCATCATTTTCTTCTTATTGTACTCATTCCAGCCTCCCTCCCACTCTTGCTCTCTCCCTTTGTCTCTCTTCATGAGGCCAAACATACCAGGAATAAAAACAACACAAAATCAACTAAACCAAAGTTCCTCAAAATTTATTTATATTTGTCGTGTCAGGCCAACCAGTCAATTGTATTACATTTCTAACAGAACAAACAAACAAACAAACAGACAAAATACAAAATTTGCGAGTTTAGTAGTTGATTAAATGTCCTTTGACCAGTAGCTGGCCACTTGGAGTGCTTCTGGTGTTGCTGCAAGAAGGTCCTCCATTGTGCATGTGGCAGGGCTCAGGGTGTATTGCAGCAGGTGGTCTGTGGTTTGCTCTTCTCCACACTCACATGTAGTGGATTTCACTTTGTGGCTCCATTTCTTGAGGTTGGCTCTGCATCTCGTGGTGCCAGCGCACAGTTTGTTCAGCGCCTTCCAAGTCACCCAGTCTTCTGTGTGCCCAGGGGGGAGTCTCTCATTTGGTATCAGCCATTGGTTGAGCTTCTGGGTTTGAGCCTGCCACTTTTGGACTCTCGCTTGCTGAGGTGTTCCAGCGAGTGTCTCTGTAGATCTTAGAAAACTATTTCTAGATTTAAGTTGTTGACGTGCTGGCTGATACCCAGACAAGGGATGAGCTGGAGATGTCTCTGCCTTGGTCTATTGGCTCAAAATGAACAAGACCACTATTGGCTCAAAATGAACAAGACCAAAGTGGGCAACAATCTCCTAAAGTGGACAAGAGTACGAGGCATGGAGGATGCTCCCTTGAAGCCTTATAACTCTGTAAACTTGTGCTAGCACTCCCTCTGGCTCTAGCTCTTAACTTAAAATGCTTCTCATATGTCAAAGTGAAACCAGGGTGAAGTGACAGCTCTTAACTCAAAATGCTCTTAAGTTAGGGTGCTCATACATTAAGGTTCCACTGTACTCTGTTTTATGAGCTCTTTGAACTGTTGTTACTTCATAGGCTTCATGATTTAATCCTTACACTGAAAATAGTATATTCCTACACAATCCAGCCAATTCAGGGTCAGTATGCTTTGCCTCCTCCAGCATGGCCCGGCCCTTCACATTATCTTTGACTGTCCTAGCCCCAGAAGTCAAGATATCAGGTTTCCTATCCACAGACAAAGGCCTTCTTTGTAGCATCTCCCATAAGGGTGCAGGGCATAAAAACTGACATTTTGCTTCTCTGAAATTTCTTAACAGTGTTGCTCAAGAGTATATATTTGCTTGGAATTATGTTTGCTGAAATTCTGGTGACAACTTCAGTCTCCAGCACAGGGCTGCTGCTGCTGCAAACTGTTAGAGGGGTTTGCCTCTTCAAATATACCTGTAACCCCCACAATACTCTCAGGTGATTTGTCTTTGCCTGTTTCCCATAGGATGTAGGATATCAGCATGGAAAAGTGGTATTTGGTGGTTGGTGCCGTGGAGACATTATTGAAAAAATGGTTAAGGACCGGCATTCGGCAGACTTCTATGAGAGCAAGCGCATGGATGTAAGCATGAAAATTGGTAATGAGAGGAAGTGGCCCTCCCATGGCAATGGGAAGAGTCCTGTTGTTAGTTTTCTTAATTTGAGGGGGGTATTGGGAAAAGAGAAGACAATTATGCTGGGGGAAGTGGAAGGAAAAAGGAAGAGGGGCCGACCAAGGGCAAGATGGATGGATGGCATCCTTGAAATGACTGGACTGACCTTGAAGGAGCTGGGGGTGGTGACAGCCGACAGGGAGCTCTGGCGTGGGCTGGTCCATGAGGTCACGAAGAGTCGGAGACGACTGAACGAATGAACAACAATTGGGAAAAGCTAAATCCGTGGCTCTCCGTTCCATGGAGTGTAGATTCTTGGAGCGTAGATTTGCTGACTCCCTACTAAACTTCTATAGTGTGCCATAAGCAGAGACTATGTGAAATGAGGACTGCGTAACAGTAGTTAGTAGATCACACCCAAATCTTCTCTTCCAAATAAGCTCATTTTAGAGCATGTGTTTTGCCATAGGGAAAAGGTCACATTCTATTTCTCATATCAGAAAGTATCATGTCTGAAATCCTGGATAGCTGTTGCCAGCTGTACGTAGGTACAGGATGAGGCAGCATAACTTCCTTTTTTCAAAACTTAATAAAACCCATTGTATGAATCAGATTTTTATATATATATAATGTAGGCACATACCTAAAGTTTTGTTTTATGTAGTTTTGAAGATCAAATTAGGTAGGTGATGTCCCCCATTCTCCATACACCGAATAAACCGATTTCTGGCGTTTGTCATGACTCTTGCCAGCATAGCAGGCGTTATGTTGGCAATTTCTTCCTGGATGTTTGTCTTCAAATCTTGTAGGGTCCTTGGACGGTTCACATAAACACGGGATTTCAAAAAACCCCTTAGAAAAAAATCGCAAGGGGCCAAATCTGGAGAGCGGGCCGGCCACTCCAAGTCCGCTTGAAAAGTAGGCCTCAACGGCCAAAGCATGCTCCTCACTGTTCCAACGCATGATGGCGACTGAACTGTGTCAGGACAAAACTTTATACTCCCGCCTCTCGAACGAGACCACTAGCGCTCCGCTACGTCTTCAACCAACTGAATGGCACACATTTTTAAAAAGGAAGTTATGCTGCCTCACCCTGTAGTTTTGAATTAGATGTGGCAGCAGTTTGACTCTTTTTTCTGTTATATGTTGCTGTGGATTCTGCTTTAAAACACCAGTACTGGTTATTATATGGTACTTTCCCAACTTGTAGAAAAGGAATTCCTGTTAAGTATTCTTTATGGAGCCCCCGGTGGCACGGTGGGTTAAAGCGCTGAGCTGCTGAGCTTGTTGACCGAAAGGTCACAGGTTCGATTCCGGGGAACGGCGTGAGCTTCCGCTGTCAGCCCTAGCTTCTGCCAACCTAGCAGTTCGAAAACATGCAAATGTGAGTAGATCAAACAGGAAGGTAACGATGCTCCATGCAGTCATGCCGCCCACATGACCTTGGAGGTGTCTATGGACAACGCTGGTTCTTCGGCTTAGAAATGGAGATGAGCACCACACCCCAGAGTCAGACATGACTGGACTTAATGTCAGGGACAACCTTTACCTTTTATTCTTTATGTACAGTAAGTACGGATAGGATAGAGTAGAGTAGAGTATAGAGTAGAGTAGAGTAGAGTAGAGTAGGAATACAAAGAAGTAATTTACAGAAGCAAATGGAATGATTTCTTTCAAAGGCCAAAGGTTGTAGGTATGAAAAATAACCCTGATATTGCTGCTACTCATTGCTGGCATCCCTTCCCTAGGTGCTGATGTGTCCTAGTGCGGGTTTCACAGACCTGGCAGAGATTGTGTCTCGCATTGAGCCTGCCAAGAGCTACCTCTCAGACAGCTATGGAGATGGTGAGTAGCAGTGCTTCACCCAGTAGCCTGTCCCTTCCTAATGGTTTTAAGTTACAGGAGCATCAGTTTCAAGTGAACATTAGGAGGAATGGGTTGTTGTAGGTTTTTCCGGGCTATATGGCCATGTTCTGGAGGCAGTTTTTCTCCTGACGTTTCGCCTGCATCTATGGCAAGCATCCTCAGAGGTAGTGAGGTCACTACCTCACTATCTCTGAGGATGCTTGCCATAGATGCAGGCGAAACATCAGGAGAAAAACTGCCTCCAGAACATGGCCATATAGCCCGGAAAAACCTACAACAACCCAGTGATTCCTGCCATGAAAGCCTTCGACAATACATTAGGAGGAATGTCTTTACAGTGAGAATGGTACCAATTGCCTAGAGAGGTAATGGGATCTCCTTCTATGGACATTTTCAAAAGGAAGCTGGACAGCTCCCTGTTGGGAATGCTTTACCTGCAGACATTATATTGAACTCAATTGCCCATAAGACCCTTTCCAAATCCAGGATTCTGTTAGTTTTGTAGCAGGATTAACATGGGTGGTGGACCTCAGGAAATGCTCTGCTATGGATGAAGATGTAAATACTACCCAGGAATGATGAAACTTTTGTTTACTTACAAACCAGGAGAAGAATCGGATTACCTAACTGAGTACGAGGAAGAAGGGATGGATGCTGTGCGAGAAGAAGAAGGGCAGGAACTGGTGTTTTCTCCAGCAGAGCACAATGGTGTCTTTGAAACAGTACGTTTTCCCAATGAGCTCAAGAGTTGCCTTCCTGGGAGTGGGTTTAGTTTGTGCAGGGTGAACCCAAGTCTAGCCTAGAAACCTTATCCCTTTTCTTTGGCCTGCCAAGGTTTGTTATTACTAAAATGTAAAGGCTAAAATGTATAGTTGTTTCTCCCCTTGGTGTTTCAGAACCTAACATATATGCCACAATTACAAAAAAAAGTGACGTATATTCTGGCGTATAAGACTACTTTTTATACGTGGGAATCGTCTTATATGCAGGAGTAGTCTTATGCATGGGAGTGGTCTTATGCATGGGAGTCATCTTATATGCGGGAGTAGTCTTATATGCCGAGAGTCGTCTTATAAAGTGGGTGCTGAAACTTCCAATCCGGATTGGAGAATCTGTGATTGCTGCATATTGTGGGGAGAGCTCAAAAATGGCAGTAGTCGTGTCCCTGCCGTATGCAGCGACTGTATGAAAGCATTAAGGGCGATGCTGTACAAGTACGGTAGAAGAAAATCCATTCATCAGGATTTGTGGACTTAATGCGGTCCCAATGGTGAGGTGAAGGGGCTCACCCCGCAGGGGACTCAGGGCGGATTACAGTGTACATATATATGGCAAAAATTCAATGCCAATTTTTGACATACAAACATATACAGACATACACAGAGGCTATTTAACTTTTTCTGGCCGCCAGGGGAGCTGTCGCTTTCATCGTCCATCTGCGATGCTGATGAAGCACTTCCGCATTCCCCGCATGCTTCCCCGCTGGAATGCTTTGCTGGAGTCTTCTTTATGGCCTCATAAATCAGTTAATTTAGCCTCCCCACACTTTAAGGTGGTACCTAATTTTCCTACTTGACAGATGCAACTGTCTTTCGGGTTGCAAAGGTTGACAACAGGCTACACAAATTGGTTGGAAACCCACTCCAACCCGGGCTGGCTTCGAACTCATGACCTTTTGGTCAGAGTGATCTTAATGCAGCTGACACTCAGCCAGTTGTGCCACAATCCCGGTGCTTGTCTAGCTGGCTTAGTGTCAGCTGCATTAAGATCACTCTGACCAAAAGGTCATGAGTTCGAAGCCAGCCCGGGCTGGAGTGGGTGTCCAGCTTGTGTAGCCCGTTGTCGACCTTTGCAACCCGAAAGACAGTTGCATCTGTCAAGTAGGAAAATAAGACCACCTTGTGTGGGAGGCTAAATTTAACTAATTTATGAGGCCATAAAGAAAGAAGACTCCGGGGAATGTGGAATGCGGAAGAACTTCATCGGTGTCGTTGATGGACGATGAAAAGCAGCAGCTCCCCTGGCGGCCAGAAAAAAAAGTTATATAGCCTTTGTCTGTTAAATGTTGTTTGTCAAACTGGCATTGAATGTTTGCCATATATGTGTTTACTGTAATCCGCCCTGAGCCCCCTGCGGGGTGAGAAGGGTGGAATATAAGAACTGTAAATAAATAAAGTAAATAAATAAATAAGCATACCTCTCTCCTGTGTTATGCACATTCCTCCCATAAAGCAGATCTCTTCTGCCAGGGATGGAGCATTATGACTTCTGCTGTCGGGGAAAGAGACTCCAGTGAATCCCAAGTTTGTCAGCAAATGGATTTCTGATATAGAATAGTGCTCGGACTTTCATATACGGACTAGAACCGGACAGCTACATTTCTGGTAGTAGCAGTATTCTGTTAGATATAGTTATCTGACTCCCAGCAACATTGTTTTTTGTTTTTTTTTTCTTCTTTTAGGATGAAGAGAAGAGTCTGCGACACCGTCGAGGGACCCCAGGGCCATCTCCTGCCCCTGTCACTACTCCCACACCTTGAGAAGACTTGCTGCTGAGCCTCTGTGACCAAATATATAAGAGTAGGCAAAAGGAGTGCCCCCCCCCCAAAAAAAATAACACGGTTTAACCTTTTGCTGCCTGGCAGGCAGAGTTGTAAACCTCCAGGACCCCCAATGCACACTACTGCAATGTCAGAAGGCAACCTGGTCCGGCTGTACACTTCCTAGCATGAAGCAGAGTGCTGCAAAATGAACATGATCCATAATCTTGGGCAAAGATGGACAAGGCCCGAGTGCTGCTATATAGGGACGGGGCTGGCCACTTTACGGTTTGAACCCTTTCAGGACTGGAACTGTTAACAACTGGTTTGTTTGCTAAGGCGGAAGTGAGAGGTGGCTCTTGGACCTTGTTAGTCACTTTTCTCCAGCTTCCTGCTACTTGACCTGTTTGAGGTGTGTATTGATAGGGTGAGGGAACAGCACTTTACATAGACTACACTCCATTTTATAAAGGAAGAGGAGGCAGATCGTAGATCAGCTGGTTGGTTTGGAGTTCTGTTATCTCCTGTTCTCCTCCTAAACCCGGCTGGCTAAGAGAGGGTGCCAGGATGAAAACCCTGCGGAGGGACCCTCAGCAACCTCCCTGCTCCTGTGCGAGCTCTTTCACAACAGGCATGGTACAGAAGAGCATTTTTTGTTTGTTGGCTAATTTATTCCTGCTTTAAACTGAGCTCCAGCACCTTTCGGCTTGTACATTCCGAGGCCAGAGGTTTTAAGCTGTGGGCCACACTGACTGTTCTCTGTTTTCTATTTTAAAAAGAGAAACAAATGAAAAAAAAAGTTGTTGTCTTGTGTCATATAGGACGTAGAGTTGCTGCTGCTTTGGTACTGGCAGATGTGTAAACACCTGGAAGGCACTATCTTGCCTATTCTTGAGAGAGGACAGATTAGTCAGGTCAATATTTTTTGTCTTTCTTGAGGCAGAAGCTGATAAACCTTTAGGTGCCTAAGATTGATTCATGCCCTGTGAGTTGATTGTTGTTGTTTATTCGTTTAGTCGCTTCTGACTTTTTGTGACCTCATGGACCAGCCATCGCCAGAGCTCCCTGTTGGCCGTTGCCACCTCCAAACTCCTTCTTGTTCAAGCCAGTCACTCCAAGGATACCATCCATCCATCTTGCC
The DNA here is from genome assembly GCF_025583915.1 of Anolis sagrei ordinatus. Taxonomy (NCBI): domain Eukaryota; kingdom Metazoa; phylum Chordata; class Lepidosauria; order Squamata; family Anolidae; genus Anolis; species Anolis sagrei. The sequence goes on along the minus strand of NW_026845477.1, from coordinate 142,711,858 downwards.
CTTGGTCGGCCCCTCTTCCTTTTTCCTTCCTTTTTCCCCAACATCATTGTCTTCTCCAAGCTTTCCTGTCTTCTCATTATGTGGCCAAAGTACGTACTTCATCTTTGCCTCTAATATCCCATCTTCCTCTAATATCCTTCCCGTGTGAGCTGCTGTGCATTATTTTCTGGAATATGGACTGGTTTGATCTTCTTATGGTCGAGGCACTCTTAGAATTTTCCTCCAACACTGTTGCAACCCAGAGCAGGAAACTGGACCCTCAGACAACAATCCACCACACTTGACTTCAGGAAAAACAATCCCTTTTAATTGAAGAAAGATGAGTACAAAAATAGAGGAAATATGCAAGGTAAAAAGCCACAGTAAAAATCAGCAACAAGAAATGTCTATGAACAAGATCAATAACCCACAGTAACACTGCTAAATCCTGGAACCTGTTAGCAATCCACTAACCGTACTTGAAGCAACTAGGAAGCCTCTTAGGAATAAGGCCACTGGAATCAGGGGACCTGCCAAGGATGATGCTTGAATCTGGAACGATGCCTGGTCTGAAGATGCATCCAGGCAAGAGGTACTTAAAGTCGAGAAATCTATTACGTGACACACCTGCCGGCTTTGTTTGCATTTCTCTCAGTCTAGCTGACCTTCGTAAACTTTGAGATTCTCCCCTGCTCTGCCAAATCTGCCCTCTCCTATCCTCATTAGAGAGACCAGGTGTCAGATTCTCTGGAGAGCTAAGACTGTGAGGAAAAGGGAGTGAAAGTTCATTGCTTGGCTCTGAAATATTCTCATGGGAATTTGGACTTTCACTTTCCAAGGCTGCAGGAGTTTCACTACACAAACCGTCATCTTCTACATTGCCCTCAGAATCAACATCTTTGTTAGCATCAGGAAATACAATCAGAGAATCAGGTTGAGGTTCACACACAGGCTGAACCTCAACAAACACCACAGTTCAAAAGCATGTATCTTCCTCTGCTCAGCCTTATGGTCCAGCTCTCACATCCATAGGTTAGGAGGAGGTGGTATTTAATCATGCCAGTCTGTCAAAAAACATCACAAGCTTTCAGAGGAACTGCAAAAAAAAAATTGGGATTCTCCTACGACACCAAAGTCATTCAGTCTGTGGCATAACGCACAGGCAGCTCCTAAAATATGAACATGCTGTTCACCAAAAATATGAAGTCGTCCAAAGAAAGAGGGAGTATGGTGGCTGAAACAGCTGTATATTTAAATTTCTCTTTATTTTAAATGTTGAAATATATCCCACTGATTATACCAATATCAGAGGAGATTAAAGCAGAGAAGGTTAGAGACATTTAGTATTTTAAAAGGTAGGAGCTGGGAAACGCTAGAACTGAGAGACTTAAAAATGCTTCCTCAAATGAATTCCGCTGCCACCATTCCAGTATTAATCAGGCTGAGGTAATATTGTGAGTTTGTTCTGTAACAAACACTGTGCCACTATAGTTTCTTAGTGGCTGCTGTGAAGCTGACTTTTAGAAATACTTTGACCACAAAGGCACACACACTGAGGCTGGTATAAGATAATAAAGGAACAATAATGTTTATTGAACAAGCTTGAAATAATTCAGGTACAAATGCTTAATGGTTTCAGAAAATACTGGCATGAAAAGCTTGTGGTTGTGGTAGAGTAAAATCTTAAACTCTTCTGGGTTACAAGTCTTCAAAGTTCCACCACAGAAAATTACTTCAGGAAATTCATCTCTGAATGTAACTCCCAAAACCGCCCCTTAAGAATCTAGCCAAAAATACCCTGAACTAGACTTCCCTAGGAATTGAACAGTCCACTAACTGGGCACTGCTCCACAACAGTATTCTAGCTACTCTGAATACCTCACAAAAGACTAACCCAATCTTCTTCTGCTGCCCTAGAACTTGTTTTGTGCTGCCCTAGAGATTAGGACACAGAGGCATGGCTTCAAACTACAAGAAAGAAGATTCCATCTGAACATTAGGAAGAACTTCCTAACTGTGAGAGATGTTCAGCAGTGGAACTCTCTGCCCTGGAGTGTGGTGGAGGCTCCTTCTTTCAAAGCTGTTAAACAGAGGCTGGATGGTCATCTGTCGGGGGTGCTTTGAATGCAATTTTCCTGCTTCTTGGCAGGTGGTTGGACTGGATGGCCCATGAGGTCTCTTCCAACTATGATTGTATGATTCTAATATTTATCCATGATGTGAAAGCCATTTGCTAGGTGGCAGAGGCCCAACTCATGAAAAGATATAATCTAGCAGTTCCCACAAAATGGTAAAAAAGACACACATGTACAGTCAGCACTTCACATTCACCAGGTTAAGGAACGAAGAACCCCTGTGAAAGTAGGAAAATACAAAACTTTTTTTTACCTGATTGACTACTTCTCAAGAATGTGTTGTCTCTAGAAATCTCTAGGTCCTCCAGTGTGGTGCTATAGTTAACGTTTTTAGGAAGTTAACCACAGAATTTCACTGGAAGACATAGGGATTCCTAGAGATAACATTTCAATCGAATCCACAAATTGTCAAATCCACAAGTTTTTGGATTTTTTTGTTGTGTCAGGAGCGACTTGAGAAACTGCAAGTCGCTTCTGGTGTGAGAGAATTGGCCGTCTGCAAGGACGTTGCCCAGGGGACACCAGGATGATTTGATGTTTTTGTCATCCTTGTGGGAGGCTTCTCTCATGTCCCCACATGAGGAGCTGGATCTGATAGAGGGAGCTCATCCGCCTCTCCCCGGATTCGAACCTGCGACCTGTCGATCTTCAATCCTGCCGGCACAGGAGTTTAACCCACTGCACCACCGGGGGCTCCAAATCCACAAGTCAAACCTGCAGATGTGAAGGGCTGGTTGTACACACTGCTGTTACCCGTATACAACTGTTTCGTTTGCTACTTGTTTTCTATGCATTTCCTTTGCCTGAGAATGTCCAATAACAACATCTGACATCTTGGCACAGTCACAAAAAAGATACCGGGTCAATCCAAACAATACTCTGGGTGTTGATGCTGTACTAAACTCTTGGCAGATGCATCTTTTAGAAAGCGCACATAGATCGTGAAATTAATGTTGTGTAAAAATGTCTCATCTCTATCCTGTTTCTTCCTAAATACATAGGAGGCACAATTTAGCTTGTATTAAGGAAAACGTAAGCAATTGAAAAAGAGAAAGGAAGAATGGGGTGGGTTATTCACTAGCAAGACTACTTCTCCAAATAGCTGGAAGATCAGAGATAAGTTTCTACAAAAAGCAGGCTGCGACATTTCTTAGCAGGCTGAGCTAAAAATAGTCCATCAAGTGTGCAGAGAGATAAAACTTGCTGTGGAATCTGGGTTTGGAGGGCCTGTGTGTAAATGTCAGCACACCATCGACTCATGGAAGAGAGAACAGGACACAGGGATGATAAGAGGCAGGGCCTGGAGTAAGCTGGCTGCACCCGTCACTTCATTTTGGGAGCTGGCGATCAGCAATGGGCAAGATGTGAGCAACACATAATGCTGGTGCAGAACAGACTGTACATTATGAGAAACAAACTTTTTAAACTTATTTATTACTAGCTGTCCCCTGCCACGCGTTGCTGTGGCCCACATGGGGGTTCTGTGTGGGAGGTTTGGCCCAATTCCATCGTTGGTGGGTTTCAGAATGTTCTTTGATTGTAGGTGAACTATAAATCCCAGCAACTACAACTCCCAAATGACAAAATCGTTGTTTTTTTTTTTTTGAGTGAAGGACATACATTGGGTTGTTAGGTGTCTTGTGTCCAAATTTGGTGTCAAATTGTCCAGTGGTTTTTGAGTTCTGTTAATCCCAGAAACGAACATTACATTTTTATGTATATTGTCTAGCCGTCCCCTGCCACGTGTTGCTGTGGCCCACATGGGGGTTCTGTGTGGGAGGTTCTATTGTTGGTGGGGTTCAGAATGCTCTGTGAGTGTAGGTGAACTATAAATCCCAGCAATTACAACTCCAAAATGCAACTCTCAAATGTCAAGATCCATTTCCCCCAAACTCCACCATTGTTCAAATTTGGACATATTGAGTATTCATGCCAAGTTTGGTCCAGATCCATAGTCATTTGGGTTCACGGTGCTTTCCAGATGTAGGTGAACTACATCTCCCATAAATCATTGTCAATTCCTCCCAACTTCCTCCAGTATTTTCTGTTGGTCATGGGAGTTCTGTGTTTCAAGTTTGGTCCAGTTCTGTAATTCGTGGGGGATCTCAGTGGTCTGTGGAAGTCAGAGCTAAATTGGTTGAAGGTACCACAAATCCCATCATCAGTTGTCCATACTCTCCCAAACATATTGTTTTTGTGATTAATCACTACGCTTTAATTAGGTTCAATTTGTAACAATGAAAATACATCCCACATATTAGATATTTACATTAGAATTCATAAGAGTAGCAAAATTATTTATGAAGTAGCAACGAAAATATTGTTGGTGGTCACCACAACATGAGGAACTTTATTTAGGGGTCACAGCATTAGAAAGATTGAGAACCACTGATATAAAGTATACATATATCCATAAGTCCCATACAGAGTGTAATCATGTGTATTCCATAAGACATATTGCCCCAACCCCTAGGCACAGACCAAAATTTCTTTGTCATCTATTGAATTGAAGACAACTCTCAATAAACAGAAAAATGGCAAAGCAACTGGCCTGGATAATCTACAAATGGAACAACTTTAGAACTTTGCCCCAAAAGCAAGATACTGGCTACTGAAGCTGGTGAACATTGCATCCTGTCAGATCCCTAAAACCTGGAGGAAAGCAAGACACATAGTCATTTTGAAACCAGGCAAAGATTGCAATGATCCCAAAACCTATAGACCAATCTCCTTGTTGTGCCATCTCTACAAAGTTCTGGAGAGACTTATTTTGCACAGAATTATGGAAAAAATAGATCCATGTATGATTCCAGAGCAAAGTAATGTTAGCTGCTTTGAGTTCCCTTTGGGAAAGAAAAAGTGGGGTGTCGTTGCTAATACTAATACTACTACTAATAATGATAATACTGTCCAACACACATTTTGGTGCCTCAAGTTTTAGCCTTGTTTAGGGTATATTTGACCTGCTGATTTCAATAACTTGCACCAGTTTTCCTCTATCAGCTCTAGTTTTTTAGATACAGAATATATGTCATCCACCAGTCACTATCTGGTAACCAATAGAAAACCGTGGTAACCATATTTAGGATACTAGAGCAGATGTGGTCTATCCAATGCAATTCTCTAAGGCGTAAAACCCAAGACACCAAGATTTTTTGGGCTGTGCAATATTTAGCAAACATATTTATTTATTTATTTATTTATTTATTTATTTATTTACAGTATTTGTATACCGCTTTTCTCACCCCGAGGGGGACTCAAAGCGGTTTACACATAAGTAATGGCAAAAATGCAATACCAGTACAAACAGTTACAATTATACACTACAATTAGACATAAATCAAATTAAAATATATATACGCTAACACTTAAAAAAATAACTATTTCCTAGAGCCTGGGAAATAGACCATTTGAACAACTTCTTACTAACCATGTTGTCTGGGGGGAGATTTTGATCATTCTTATGAAAACTTCTCATACTTGTTACTAAAAGAGCAGCATTTCCTGGCTCCATGTGGTCACCGGAGCTGAAGTTTTGGCCACCAGGCTCTTGTGGGGAGCTTCCATAATCTACTCCAGGACACATGGCAGCAGTGTGGGAAGAGTTTCCGTCAGTGGACTCTACAATAACTAGGAGCTTTGGGCAGCTCTTCCTTCATTTCCATCACACAGAAATCAGCCGTGGCCTTTTGTAGAATTCTTCTGCATCTTGTTCGCTGCCTACTCATCAGCTGGCAAATATATTCTTCAACTTCAGAACTCTTCAAAGGAGTATGTCTACATGAAGATGGCGTCGTGGAAGGGACTCTATGTCAATGTGGAGGCACATGAACATGGGCTAGAGGAGCCAAGGAACCATGAGCCAAAAAGCCAGCCAGGTATGTCCATCACATGATAGTAAATGGGACAGAAATTGATCTCCGGCAGATGGAAGACAAATTGTGGCTCAAAGAACAAGCCTTTTTTGAACTCTTGGTGCTATTCCTTTCTTTTCTTTTTTAACCATTTGCTAGTGAAATTTGGCTATTAACCACTAAGTGAATCATAGTCAATGAAGAAAGCAATGACATTAACTATGATACTATAATCAGTGTGGATAATAAAGAGCATAGACAATATCAATCATCACAGTAAATATTATATTAAAGTTGATTTTACATTTAAGAAAAAAATACTTATTTATTTATTTGACTTGTATACCGCTACTCCCAATTTGGCTCGGAGCGGTTTACAGCAGTAGATTAAAACAATACAATTAACTTTAAAATACGATAAAAACAAGAACAGACATAGTCCCGAGTTATTCACCCATCGAAAGCTTGTCAGAAGAGAAAGGTTTTACAGGATTTCCGAAAAGCAAGTAGGTCTCGGATAGTTCGGGTTTCAACTGGCAAGGCATTCCATAAATAAGGGGCCACAATCGAGAAGGCTCTCTGCCTAGTAGAGGACAGATGATAAGTCCGGATGTTGGGGACTTCAAGCAAATTTTGGTCTTCGGACCGAAGTAATCGCTGGGGTTGGTAGGGGGATAAGCGGGCCCTCAGGTACGCCGGCCCCAGACCATATAAGGCCTTCAAGGTTAATACCAGCACCTTGAAAGTAATCCGGTACTCAATCGGTAGCCAGTGCAGCTGTTGTAGAATTGGGGTGATACGACACCTCGCCGGCACCCCGGTGAGAAGGCTTGGTCTCTGAGAGGTCCCCTATATCTTGTGGTGTTCCTCAGGGGACCATTCTCTCCCCTCTGTTATTTAACATCTATATGCGACCACTTGTTCAGCTGGTTCGAGGTTTTGGGCTTGAGTGTTATCAGTACGCCAATGACACTCAGCTGGTGCTGAAGATGGAAGGCCGACCGGACTCTGTACCCGATTGTTTCCATCAGTGCCTCAAGGCCGTTACTGGATGGCTGCGTGCCAGCAGGTTGAGGGTGAATCCAGCAATGGAGATCCTATGGCTGGGTCGACCGGGCAGTGGGGATATCCAGCTGCCTACTCTGGATGGTGAGGCACTACACCCATCATCATTGGTAAAGAGTCTGGGAGTCCTTTTGGGTCACCACTGGTAAAGAGTCTGGGAGTCCTTTTGGACCCTCTGCTGACGATGGAGGCCCAGGTCTCCGCCATCAGCAGAACCGCCTTTTTTCATCTGCAGCAGGCTAGACGGCTGGCCCCCTCCCTGTCCAGGGACAACCTAGCTACGGTGATCCAGGCCACGGTCATCTCAAGACTGGACTACTGTAACACCCTCTACATTGGTCTTCCTCTGTCGGTGATCCGGAAGCTCAAGTTGGTACAAAATGCAGCTGCTCGGCTTCTTGCGGGAATTCCGATGAGATGCCACATAACACCAATCTTACTGCAGCTGCATTGGTTACCAATTGAGCACCGGATCACTTTCAAAGTGATTGTACTCACCTTTAAGGCCTTGCATGGTCTGGGGCCGATGTACCTGAGGGACCGCCTCACCCCCTACCAACCCCAGAGATCCCTCCGTTCTGAGGACCAAGATCTATTGGAAATTCCCAGTGTCAAGACCTTGCGTCTAACAGCAACCAGACGCAGAGCCTTCACAGCAGTGGCACCATCACTCTGGAATACTCTGCCACCTGAAGTCGTGCCTTGCGGGACTTACCAGCTTTCCGCAGGGCATGTAAGACATACCTGTTTCGACAGGCTTTTAATGTTTGATATTGTTGTTTTTAAATTGTTTTTAAATTGCTTTTAAATTTTGTTAGATTTTAGCTATTCTTGTAAGCCGCTCCGAGCCCCAGGGGAGTGGCGGCATATAAGTTTAAATAATAAATAATAATAATAATAATAATAATAATATTGCACCAGCTTCAGTTTCCGGATCACTGACAAATGAAGGCCAATGTAGAGGGCGTTACAGTAGTCAAGCCTCGAGATGACCGTCACCTGGATCACCGTAGCCAGGTCGTTCCTAGATAGGAAAGGAGCCAGTCACCTAGCCTGACGTAGGTAGAAAAACGCAGATCTGCTCACAGCAGAGACCTGGGCCTCCATTGTGAGCAAAGGGTCCAATAAGACACCAAGACTTTTAACAGAAGGTGACGGACGTAGTGTCTCGCCATCCAGGGTAGACAGCTGGATCTCCCTCCCACCCGGACAGCTCAGCCAAAGGATCTCCGTCTTCGCTGGGTTCACCCTCAACCTGCTGGCATGCAACCATCCAGTAACGGCCTCAAGGCACTGATGGAAATTTTCATCCTCAGAATGAGCTGAGCGTACTGGTGGCGCTCAAACCCAAAGCTCCGCAGCAGTCAGGCAAGCAGTCGCATATAGATGTTAAATAATAGATGCTAAATAATAGAGGAGAGAGAATAGCTCTCTGCGGGATCCCGCAAGTTAGCGGAGATCTCTCGGAAAGCCACCCCGAGTCCCTTTGGAGAGATGGAGGCAAGGAAGAAAAATAAAGTTTTTCTTCTTCTCTTCTTCTCTTCTTCTTCTTCTTCTTCTTCTTCTTCTTCTTCTTCTTCTTCTTCTTCTTCTTCTTCTTAGATAAACATATTACTGCAAGCTAAGTAGAAATCGATCCATATCTGTATCAAGCGACAAAACTGTCATTCCTCAAATGCTATTATCATTAGGATCATCATCATCGTAATCAGCATCATCATTAATCCTATTATCCTTTTCAAAAATGCTGCCTAAATATCAATCTGTTAATTTGTTCACTTTTGTATTGTCGAAGGCTATCATGGCCGAAATCACTGGGTTGTTGTAGGCTTTTTTGGGTTACATGGTCATGTTCTAGAGCAGGGATCCCCAAACTTTTTAAACAGATGGCCAGGTCACAGTCCTTCAAACTGTTGGAGGCTGAATTATAATTTGAAAAAAAAAGATGAATGAATTCCTATGCACATTTCACATATCTTATTTGTAGTGCAAAAAAAACTTAAAAACAATACAATAATTAAAATGAAGAACTATTTTAACAAATATAAACTTATTAGTATTTCAATGGGAAGTGTGGGCCTGCTTTTGGCTGATGAGGCAGGATTGCTGTTGTTGTTGTTGTTGTTGTTGTTGTTGTTGTTGTTGTTGTGTGCTTTCAAGTAGTTTCAGACTTAGGTTGACCCTGAGCGAGGGCTGGGTAAATGACCTTGGAGGGCCGTATCCGGTCCCCGGGACTTAGTTTGAGGACCCCTGTTCTAGAGACATTCTCTCCTGACGTTTTGCCTGCATCTATGGCAAGCATTTTTGCTACGGAGCCCCCGGTGGCGCAGTGGGTTAAACCCCTGTGCCAACAGGTCGCAGGTTCAAATCCGGGGAGAGGCGGATGAGCTCCTTCTATCAGCTCCAGCTCCTCATGCGGGGACATGAGAGAAGCCTCCCACAAGGCTGATAAAACATCAAATCATCTGGGCGTCCCCTGGGCAACGTCCTTGCAGACAGCCAATTCTCTCATACCAGAAGCGACTTGCAGTTTCTCAGGTCACTCCTGACATGACAAAAAAAATGCTACTTCCAATACTTTTATAAACCAATCTTCATTTGAAAGGCTAGCAACACGTTTCCAATATTTTGCCTAAAGTATTAATGCTACGGTCACCATATGCCACATTCACCTTCTTTTTGTAAAGCAGAATCTTCCTCTAGAATTCCAAAGTAAAAAAGATTTCTGGTTTTAAATCCATATCAGCATTAAAACTTTTTGTAACTCATCATCATCCATTTTGGGGTTGCCTTTGAAGACAGCCCGGAAGCTTCAAATGGTCCAGCGTGCAGCAGCCAGGTTGCTAACAGGAGCGGTGCTTAGGGAGCACACAACTCCTCTGCTGCGTCAGCTCCACTGGCTGCCAGTTTGCTACCGGGCTCAATTCAAAGTGCTGGCTTTAGCCTATAAAGCCCTAAACGGTTCTGGCCCAGCCTACCTATCCGAACGCATCTCTTCCTACGAACCCTCCAGGAAGTTAAGATCATCTGAGGAGGCCCTGCTCTCTGTCCCGCCTGCATCACAGGCGCGCTTGGCGGGGACGAGAGACAGGGCCTTCTCTGTGGTGGCCCCTCGGCTGTGGAACTCCCTGCCTAGGGATATTAGATCAGCCCCCTCCCTCCTGACCTTTCGTAAGAGAGTGAAAACCTGGGTCTTCGAGCAGGCATTCGGAACCCCGGAATAGTCAAGCTTGAGATGGAGAATGACCCAGGAACAGCCAAGACGACGAAATGGATGAGGATTGTAATGAGAGGATATAGCTCTTTTTAAATTGTCTTTTTTGTCTAAATGCACTTAATTGTTTTTGCTTTTGTATTGTATTGATGGCATCGAATTGTGACGATATGTAGACCGCCCTGAGTCACCTGCGGGGTGATATGGGCGGGATATAAGTGATGTAAATAAATAAATTTTATTTATTTACTTATTTACTTATTTATTTTCACTTTCCTGCATATCCACCACATATGAAAGAAAGAACCCGCTCTTTTCCTCGCCTCCCCCCTCACATTACCAACAATTATTATCTACCTGCTTGTACATTCTCACCCAAAACCACTGGTGCATCATTTTCAAAAAGTTTTCTTTCAAAATCCTGCTTCTGCCATCCAATGTACCTTTGAGCGACCCAAGAAAGTGGACAGACAGGAATGAAATAGCAGGGGTTTTTTTGGTGGGTGGGGGTTGCTCCCAGAGGCCATGACATCCCTTGCAAAAATGTGGAGCCTTTTGTTCTACAACGGCATGCAAAGGCAGTGCTGGCTTGGGGTCAGGGGCCCAGAGGCAAGTGCAGATTAAGAACCTGCTCCCTTTGTCCTTCTTGTGCCTTTTCCCCTCTTACTTTGTCTCTCTTTGTCCCCTCCTCTCTTTCACTGCCTCAGTTTCTCATTCTCCTTTTTCATCAGCTTTCTAGCTTCTCACATTTGGCCAGGCATTGTCAGCTAAGAAAGGAGACCATGAAACACACAAGGGCTGCATCTACACTGTACAGTGAATGCAGTTGACACCACTTTAACTACTGTTAATGAGAGTTGTGGGTGTTGTAGTTTTTACAAGGCCCATAGCAGGATCATCAAGTTTGCAGACGACACCAAATTGGGAGGGATAGCCAATACTCCAGAGGACAGGAGCAGGATGCAAAACGATCTTGACAGATTAGAGAGATGGGCCAAAACTAACAAAATGAAGTTCAACAGTGACAAATGCAAGATACTCCACTTTGGCAGGAAAAACGAAATGCAAAGATATAGAATGGGGGACAATGCCTGGCTCGAGAGCAGTACGTGTGAAAAAGATCTTGGAGTCCTCGTGGACAACAAGTTAAACATGAGCCAACAATGTGATGTGGCAGCAAAAAAGCCAATGGGATTTTGGCCTGCATCAATAGGAGCATAGTGTCTAGATCTAGGGAAGTCAATTCTGCTTTGGTTAGACCACACCTGGAATAGTGTGTCCAGTTCTGAGCACCACAATTCAAGAGAGATATTGACAAGCTGGAATGTGTCCAGAGGAGGGCGACTAAAATGATCAAGGGTCTGGAGAACAAGCCCTATGAGGAGCGGCTTAAGAGCTGGGCATGTTTAGCCTGAAGAAGAGAAGGCTGAGAGGAGACACGATAGTCATGTATAAATATGTGAGAGGAAGTCACAGGGAGGAGGGAGCAAGCTTGTTTTCTGCTTCCCTGGAGACTAGGACGCGGAACAATGGCTTCAAACTACAAGAGAGGAGATTCCATCTGAACATTAGGAAGAACTTCCTGACTGTGAGAGCCGTTCAGCAGTGGAACTCTCTGCCCCGGAGTGCGGTGGAGGCTCCTTCTTTGGAAGCTTTTAAACAGAGGCTGGATGGCCATCTGTCAGGGGTGATTTGAATGCAATATTCCTGCTTCTTGGCAGGGGGTTGGACTGGATGGCCCATGAGGTCTCTTCCAACTCTTTGATTCTATGATTCTATGATTCTGCCAGAGTGCTGGCGCTTCCCCAAACTACAACTTCCAGGATTCCATGGCACTGAGCCAGGGCAATTACATCCTAGAGCAGGGGTCCACAAACTTTTTCAACAGAGGGCCAGGTCACCGTCCCTTAAACTGTTGGAGGGCCGGATTACAATTTGAAAAAAAAATGAACGAATTCCTCTGCACACTGCACATATTTTATTTGTAGTGCAAAAAAAAAAACACTTAAAAACAATACAATAATTAAAATGAACAATTTTAACAAATATAGACTTATTAGTATTTCAATGGAAAGTGTGGGCCTGCTTTTGGCTGATGAGATAGGATTGTTGTTGTTGTTGTTGTTGTGTGCTTTCAAGTCACTTCAGATTTAGGCTGACCCTGAGCGAGGGCCAGGTAAATGACCTTGGAGGACCATATCCGGCCCTTAGTTTGAAGACCCCTGACCTAGAGAGATCAGGATGGTCAGGCAAGGAGGGAAGATACTTTGGGCCAGTCAAACCATCTAACAATTCTAAGTAGCAAGTAGGTGCACACATCCACAAGTTGTTATGAGGCTTCTCTTCTTCATGGCAGGTATCAAGGAGCAACCTGAGGAAGACAGTTTGTATGAGGCTGTTGACCCTGCAACCAGATTAGAAGTGAAGCAAAGAGAACCGGTGTCTGCCACATCATCTCCAGGTATGTGGGAACCAACCCCTTAAAGAGCCACAGTTGATTTGTCATTCTTATACACACTTACACAAAGTTTCCTACCATGGTTTTAGGCAGTTGACTGTCAACAAGAGGCTTTAGAAAGAAGTCATGGGTGAATTAGTTCCATAGCAGCTGAAATATAACACTTCACACAGTATCTACATTTTTATTACATTCTGAAGAAGGCGGCAAAGGAAGTTTGGATAGCTTTCCCAATTATTTTAGTGTTCTCTTCTCAGTATTGAAAAAGGATCTGAAGGGTGAAGTGGATGGTCAACAATGCCTTCGAAAACATATACTAAGGAAGTTTAACAAACAATGGCACAAAATCATTTGGAGATGATTAAGCATTTTTGAAAGAAGTCAGTGCTTTCTGGATAAGGGTGAACTACAACTCCCAACATCAAGGTCCATTCCCCCAAACAGTATGTTCAGTTGGTAATGGGGATTCTCTGTGCCAAGTTTTGTCCCGGTCCATTGTCAGTGGAGGTCACGGTTTCTTTGGATGCAGGTGAAGTTTGGCCCAATTCTCTCATTGGTGGGGTTCAGAATGCTCTTTGATTATAGGTGAACTATAAATCCCAGCAACTACAACTCCCAAATATCAAGGCTATTTTCCCCAAACTCCACCAGTGTTCACATTTGGGCGTATTGAGTAATCATGCCAAGTTTGGTCCAGATCCATCCTTGTTTGAGTTCACAGTACTCTCCAGATGTAGGTGAACTATAACTCCAAAACTCAAGGCCAATGCTCACCAAACCCTTCCATTATTTTCTGTTCATCTTGGGAGCTCTGTGTGCCAAGTTTGGTTCAATTCCATTGTTGGTGGAGTTCAGAATGCTTTTTGATTGTAGGTTAACTATAAATCCCAGCAACTACAACTCCCAAATGACAAAATAACGCCCCGCCCCACCAGTATTCAAATTTGGGCGTATCGGGTATTTGTGCTAAATTTGGTCCAGTGAATGAAAAATATCCTGCATATCAGATATTTACACGATGATTCATAACAGTAGCAAAACGACAGTTATGAAGTAACAACAAAAATAATTTTATGGTTGGGGGTCACCACAACATGAGAAACTATATTAAGAGGTTGCGGCATTAGGAAGGTTGAGAAACACTGGTGTAACACTGGTCTCCGCTGCATACACACATTTTTGCTTTTTATTATGTGGATGGATGGATGGATAAATGGATGGATAAATGGATGGATAAATGGATAGATAGAACGATGGATGGATGGATGGATGGATGGATGGATGGATGGATGGATGGATGGATGGATGGGTGGGTGGGTGGATGGTTGGATGGATGGATGGATGGATGGATAAATGGATATTTGGATAGATGAATGGATGGATGGATGGATGGATGGATGGATGGATGGATGGATGGATGGATGGATGGATGGATGGATAGATAGATAGATAGATAGATAGATAGATAGATAGATAGATAGATAGATAGATAGACAGATAGACGGACAGACGGATGGATGGATAGATGGATAGCCTTCTGGTAGGGATAGGGAAAGTAACCTTTGTCTTTCTCCTCCCTATAGATAGGTTGTATTTAGAAAATGAAATCCAGTGTTTATGACTACAGTAGTTCTCTCTATAGAAGTTTTCATTTGTGTGCATTTTTTTTCTTTTCCCTGTTACAAAAATATTTATTAAAAGAAAAAGCAACATACTTGTGTATGATGCCAGTGGGGCTGGAAAGGCTGTTACTCAGGCAGATTGACTTCCTCTCTTCTTCCCAGCCAGGACACCAACGTGTTCACGCAAGGTGATTTTACTCACTGGTGCTGCTCTACTGGCCGTATCCATGTTCCTGAATGTGTTGCTGCTCACAATGGGAACTGTGCATTGTAAGTGATCTGCTGGCTTTCCAAATGCTGGCTGGGATTCATCAACTGGTCAGAAAACAAATCTTGCTAATAATGCCCTCACTGCCTTGGAGTATGGTGGAGGCTCCTTCTTTGGAAGCTTTTCAATAGAATGGCCACTGTTGAGGATGCTTTGATTGGGTTGTTGTAGGTTTTTCGGGCTGTTATGGCCATGTTCTAAACGCATGACATTTCGCCTGCATCTATGGCAAGCATCCTCAGAGGTTGTGAGGTCTGTTGGAAACTAGGAAAATTGGGTTTATATATCTGTGGAAGGTCCAAGGTGGGAGAAAGAACTCTTGTACTTTGATTGTGCTTTTCTCGCATGGCAGAATGGTATTGGACTGGGTGGCCCCGTTTTTATGATTTTTTTTTTACGTGTCAAGAACGACTTGAGAAACTGCAAGTCACTTCTGGTGTGAGAGAATTGGCTGTCTGCAAGGATGTTGCCCAGGGGATGCCCAGATGATTTAATGTTTTTATCATCCTTCTGGGAGGCTTCTCTCATGTCCCCGCATGAGGAGCTGGAGCTGATAGAGGGATCTCATCCGCCTCTCCCCGGACTTGAACCTGTGACCTGTCAGTCTTAAGTCCTGCCAGCACAGTGGTTTAAACCACTGCGCCACCGGGGGCTCCGGTGATAGGATTTTATGATAGGACTAGCCGTCCCCTGCCATGCGTTGCTGTGGCCCACATGGGGGTTCTGTGTGGGAGGTTTGGCCCAATTCTATCATTGGTGGGGTTCAGAATGCTCTTTGTCTTTAGGTGAACTATAAATTCCAGCAACTAGAGCTCCCAAATGTCAAGATTCTATTTTCCCCAAACTCCACAAGTATTCACATTTTGGCATATTGAGTATTCGTGTAGAGTTTGGTCCAGATCCATCATTGTTTGAGTCCACAGTGATCTTTGGATGTAGGTGAACTACAACTCCAAAACCAAAGGACACTGCCCACCAAACCCTTCCAGTATTTTCTTTTGGTCATGGGAGATCAGTGTGCCAAGTTTGGTTCAATTCCATCGTTGGTGGGGTTCAGAATGTTCTTTGATTGTAGGTGAACTATAAATCCCAGCAACTACAACTCCCAAATGACAAAATCAATTTTTTGAGTGAAGGACATACATTGGGTTGTTAGGTGTCTTGTGTCCAAATTTGGTGTCAATTCGTCCAGTGGTTTTTGAATTCTGTTAATCCCACAAACGAACATTATATTTTTCTTTATATAGATTGCCTTAGGGTTGCCATATGTCTGAAATGGCTGGAAGGCCCACCACAATAACAACCGCAATCTAAAACTATGGATCACCAAAAAAAAAAAAATCAAGCAAGGGGATATTAAATATGTAGGATAGTTTTGGCTGGCATTTTATCTGCCCGCCGTGCCTGTCGTTTGGTTTCTGTATTGATGGGCTTGGCCTCATGTAAGCTGCCCCGAGTCCCCTCTGGGGAGATGGTGGCTGTTCTGGTACAGCTGTACCAGGAGCTCCAATTTTGTATGCTTTACATTAAATGCAGTCCTAGGTTTCAGGGACTCTGCAGATAGGTGGCTTCTTTTGGTTGCAGTAATAGGGCAAACCACCTGTCCATCATCATTAAGTTTTGGTCCTGCCCCTTGCTCGGGGCAATTGGGAAGGGAAAGGAGCCATTTTTAGTTAGTCTCAGCTAGGTTAGCCAATGTACAGGACGTGTGTAAATGTCCCCTGTACAAAGCTTCAGCCTTTAAGAATTTCCAGGGAAGCATCCCCACAGCTTTGAGAATTTCCAGGGTTACAGAAATTCCAACAGAAACAGAAGGAAAAGAGTCTCCAAAGACTTTCCAGGGAAACAGCCCTAAAGATCAAAGAACTCCAGCTGAAGAGACTACAGGCCTTGCTGGTAGGTCCACTCGATGCTTTGAGACGCAGTTCAACCAGGTAGTGGTGCCCACATCAGTTAGGTTTAAGTTTACAGTCAGCCTGGGAGAAGTTAAAAAGGGGGTTTTCCTTTAAAGAAGAAGTTATTGAAGATAGTTGCCTGTCCTTCGTGGGCAAGATTAGGAATTCACCAGTTACCTAAAAGCTTGGAATTATTTGCTTAACTTTACTGACGACATGAAAAGTTTCTGTTTGATTGTTCATTAATAAAAGACTTTGTTGTACTTCTCAAGCCATCTAAAGACTGTTTGTGGTGGAAACCTCTGAGAACTTCTCTTTAGGCCTCCTGGCTTCCCATTGGGCAAAAGTTGCACGTCCTGTTTTATTTACAGGCCCAGCACACGACAGAACAGTGGCAGGGTATAAATGATGATGATGATGATGATGATGATGATGATGATGATGATTATTATTATTATTTAATTTATGTCTGTCTGTATCTCCCTATACAGATTCTAAAATGGGTAATACTTTGGAGCAAGTCCAGAAAGAGAACAAGCGGCTTCAGGAGACAGGTGAGTGTCTATGGAGTGGCCACTAAAGTTATTCAAGCTCTGGCCCTATGGATTTAATCTTTAGGGTTGGTCTACGAAATGTTGTTGCTTGTTAAACATCCACAAATGGTGCCCCCCTTCCTTCAGTATCCCTAAGGCCCTTTCCACACTGCCCCTATTTCCCAGGATCTCAACCCAGGCCCCTTCTACACTGCCATATAAAATCCACATTGTCTGCTTTGAACTGGTGACATACTTGTCACTGAAATGTTAATTGTAGAAATTGAACAAAATCTGGCTACCAGTATTAAAAAACTCTAAAATTAGAACAGCACAACAACAAAGAGGAAACAAACAAGGACATCTAATCACCTCTCAACAAAAGATTGCTCCAGGCACTGCCAGGCAATCAAATGCTAATCAAGGTGGTCAGTTGAAACATTCACACCTAGCTCCAGCAGACAAGAGTCCTTTGTCTCACCCTGGTCATTCCACAGATATATAAACCCTTTTTCCTAGTTCCAACAGACCTCACTACCTCTGAGGATGCTTCCCATAGATGCAGGCGAAACGTCAGGAAAGAATGCCTGTAGACCATGGCCATATAGCCTGAAAAAACCTACAACGACCCATTGTAGAAATATTTCCTCTAATAACAAACTCAGATAGGCAAGTGTTGGAAGGACTGGGCCTCTTAAGAAACATGTGAAGGGGGTATCAGCTTTGTCAGAGCAATCCCAAGGCCTGCAGTACTGGAAACATCTTAAATAAATGTATTTGTTTATTTATTTAAAACGTTTATATCCCGATCTTCTCAACTCCGTAGAGGGACTCCAAAAGTGGGTGAAAGAAACATGCAAACAGCATGATAAGGGCATGCTTTGTTACTAGTGTGTTATGTTACCCCACAAACTATTTTGCTTGCTTCCCAGCAGTTGCTGACACATACAACGATCTGTGCCATCACTAAAAACATGCCACTGACATTTGGCAACACCACAAAAAATTAAAACAACCCTCCTCCTTATTTGCTTTTTATCTAGAAAGAAAGAAGAATCAGAGAGGTTTGTTTGTGTGGCATTGGAAGAAAAGAAGGCAGCCTGACTAGCAGTGTCAAATAGTGTTGGCTTCTGAAAATAGAAAACTCGACCACTTTTGGATTGTTAACTAGATACTACCTGAATATTGCACTTTCAATACAATATGGACTACTTGGCTCCCATGTTTGACTCCAATCTTATATAAATAAAAATGTAATGTTCGTTTGTGTGATTAACAAAACTCAAAAATCACTGGGGGAATTGACACCAAATTTGAACAGCATACACCTAACAACCCAATGTATGTCCTTCACTCAAAAAAATTGAGTTTGTCATTTGGGAGTTGTAGTTGCTGGGATTTGTAGTTCCTCTACAATCAAAGAGCATTTTGAATTCCACCGATGATGGAACTTAACCAATCTTGGCAGATAGGACTCCCATGACTAACAGAAAACACGAGAAGGGTTTGGTGGGCATTGACCTTGAGTTTGGGAGTTGTAGTTCATCTACATCCAGAGAGCACTGTGGTCTCAAACAATGATGAATCTGGACCAAACTTGGCATAAATACTCAATATGCTCAAATGTGAACACAGATGGAGTTTGGGGGGAAACAGACCTTGCCATTTGGGAGTCGTAGTTACTGGGATTAATAGTTTATTTATTTAAAAGTTTTCTCACCTCTCTTGAGGGACTCAGACCAGTTTCTAACCATAATATCACATACAATCAATAAAACATCATAATACATATTACAGTAAAACATTAAAACAGCAATTACAATCAATAACTATAATGGTCAGTCGTCACACTAAAATCGTTGCTCATCATCCTCCATCCATATCTCAGGGTGCTGGCTCACTCGTCGAATGCCTGTCTCCATAACCAGGTCTTCACCTGTTTCCTAAATGTCAGGATAGACGGGGCGGTTCTGATCTCCAGTGGGAGAGAGTTCCAGAGTCGAGGGGCCACCATTGAAAAGGCCCTGTCCCTCGTCCCCACCAGACTCGCTTGCGAGGCTGGTGGGACCGAGAGCAGGGCCTCTCCAGACGATCTTAATAATCTTGATGGTTCATAGGGGAGAATACATTCGGAGAGGTAAACAGGGCCGGAGTCGTTTAGAGCTTTATAGGTTAACACCAACACTTTGAATTGTGCTCGGAAGCTAATTGGCAGCCAGTGGAGCTGGTGTAACAGCGGAGTGGTGTGCTCCCTGTACCCAGCACCCGTTAGTAGTCTGGCTGCCGAGCGTTGGACTAGCTGCAGCTTCCGGGCAGTCTTCAGAGGCAACGTACAATAAAAGTTCACCTACAATAAAAGAGCATGCCACAAACAATAGAATTGGGGCAAATGTTCCACACCGAACCACCATAACCAACAGAAAATACTTAAGGCCATCCAGTCCAACTCTCTTCACCAGGGCAAGAAAATGGAATCAGAGCCCTCCTCACAAAGAGCCATCCATCCATAGATATAGATAGATAGATATGATTCACACACAGAGAGATATAGTATCATAGATCTGAAAGGGACCCCTAAAGAAGGACAATGATATGCTGCATGTTCCAGAGACAAACCAGACAATCTCCACATCAACACTGACAAAGAAACAGCAAGGAATACTGTTTATCTATAAGCATAAAGTAATTTCTAATAACTTTATTTTCCAGCTCACGAGACTGGGCCACAGCAACACATGGCAGGGGATAGCTAGTCTATATAAATAAAAATGTAATGTTCATTTGTGGGATTAGCATTCCCCCCCCCCCCAGTCTTTCTCCTCAGACATCATTTTCTCACATCTTAATTCAAAAAAAAAAAAAAACCAAGAAAGCCTTGGTTTATTCCAAATTAATTTGGTTTTACCAGAGGTGTCATTTGGATGCCTCCAAAAAACTGAGAGAGGTCCTGCAATTTGGGCTTGTCTGGATGGGCCCTAAGTCTGAGGAAGACATGTTTCAAACTCAGAAGACGAAAAGTCGTCATGGGAATTCATAGTTTAAAAGGTTAATTTGAAACAAGTATAAGAGTTTGATTAATTCAGAACATTGCTCCAAGTCACCTCTGGACAGAGGGGTGGTATATAAATCTATATAAATAAAAAATGTAATGTTTTTTTGTGGGATTAACATAACTCAAAAACCATTGGGTGAATTGACACCAAATTTGGACACAATACACCTATCAGGCCAACAAGTGACCATCACTTATAAAAACACTGAAAAACACCGCAGAAGGTTGAAGATGACTTTCTTTTTGTGAGAAGACCGAGGCAAAGAAGGCATTAAGTAGTTCTGCCTTTTCCCCGAGGCCCTCTTTGCCTCGGTCTTCTCACAAAAAGAAAGTCATCTTCAACCTCAGCAAGATGGAGTGGGTGAGGGATTAGAGGACATCCAACCCCAAATTGGGAAACAAGTCGTCCAGGAATACCTGGCCGCTTTAAATGAGTTCAAGTCCCCAGGGCCAGATCAACTACACCCCAGAGTATTGAAGGAACTAGCGGAAGTCATTTTGGAACCATTGGCAACCATCTTTGAGAGTTCTTGGAGAACGGGAGAAGTTCCAGCAGATTGGAGGAGGGCCAATGTGGTCCCAATCTTCAAGAAGGGAAAAAAGAATGACCCAAACAACTACCGTCCGGTCAGCCTCATGTCGATACCAGGCAAGATTCTGGAAAATATTATTAAGGAAGTGGTCTGCAAACACTTAGAAACAAATGCAGTCATCGCTAATAGTCAACACGGATTTATCAAAAACAAGTCATGCCAGACTAATCTGATCTCTTTTTTCGATAGAGTTACAAGCTGGGTAGATGCGGGGAATGCCGTGGATGTAGCGTACCTGGATTTCAGTAAGGCCTTCGACAAGGGCCCCCATGACCTTCTGGCAAGGAAACTAGTCCAATGTGGGCTAGGCAAAACTACGGTGAGGTGGATCTGTAATTGGTTAAATGGACGAACCCAGAGAGTGCTCACCAATGCTTCCTCTTCATCCTGGAAAGAAGTGATGACGAGTGGAGTGCCGCAGGGTTCCGTCCTGGGCCCGGTCCTGTTCAACATCTTTATTAATGACTTAGATGAAGGGCTAGAAGGCATGATCCTCAAGTTTGCAGACGACACCAAATTGGGAGGGATAGCCAATACTCCAGAGGACAGGAGCAGGATTCAAAACGATCTTGACAGATTAGAGAGATGGGCCAAAACTAACAAAATGAAGTTCAACAGTGACAAATGCAAGATACTCCACTTTGGCAGGAAAAACGAAATGCAAAGCTATAGAATGGGGGACGCCTGGCTCGAGAGCAGTACGTGTGAAAAAGATCTTGGAGTCCTCGTGGACAACAAGTTAAACATGAGCCAACAATGTGATGTGGCGGCAAAAAAAGCCAATGGGATTTTGGCCTGCATCAATAGGAGCATAGTGTCTAGATCTAGGGAAGTAATGCTACCCCTCTATTCCGCTTTGGTTAGACCACACCTGGAATATTGTGTCCAATTCTGGGCACCACAATTCAAGAGAGATATTGACAAGCTGGAATGTGTCCAGAGGAGGGCGACTAAAATGATCAAGGGTCTGGAGAACAAGCCCTATGAGGAGCGGCTTAAGGAGCTGGGCATGTTTAGCCTGAAGAAGAGAAGGCTGAGAGGAGATATGATAGCCATGTATAAATATGAGGGAGGAAGCCACAGGGAGGAGGGAGCAAGCTTGTTTTCTGCTTCCTTGGAGACTAGGACGCGGAACAATGGCTTCAAACTACAAGAGAGGAGATTCCATCTGAACATGAGGAAGAACTTCCTGACTGTGAGAGCCGTTCAGCAGTGGAACTCTCTGCCCCGGAGAGACTCCTTCTTTGGAAGCTTTTAAATAAAGGCTGGATGGCCATCTGTCAGGGGTGATTTGAATGCAATATTCCTGCTTCTTGGCAGGGGGTTGGACTGGATGGCCCATGAGGTCTCTTCCCACTCTTTGATTCTATGATTCTATGAAAAAGCCAAAAAATAAAAAATACATTACAATGCATATATACATATATACACAAATATAGACACACACATATACACACATATACACAAATATATACACACATATATGCCACATAACACCAATCTTACTACAGCTGCATTGGTTACCAACTGAGTACTGGATCACTTTCAAAGTGATGGTACTCACCTTTAAGGCCTTGCATGGTCCTGGGCCGATGTACCTGAGGGACCACCTCACCCCCTACCAACCCCAGAGATCCCTCCATTCTGAAGACCAAGATTTGTTGGAAATTCCCAGTGTCAAGACCTTGTGTCTAACAGCAACCAGACGCAGAGCCTTTACAGCAGTGGCACCATCACTCTGGAATACTCTGCCACAAGTCCGTGCCTTGCGGGACTTATCAGCTTTCCGCAGGGCATGTAAGACATACCTGTTTCGACAGGGCTTTGATTTTTGATATTGCTGTTTTTAAATTGTTTTTAAATTGTGTTAGATTTTAGTCATTCTTGTAAGCCGCTCCGAGCCCCAGGGGAGTGGCGGCATATAAGTCCGAATAATAGATAGATAGATAGATAGATAGATAGATAGATAGATAGATAGATAGATGATAGATGCCTTACAGACTTCTTGGTGCTGTGTTGTTGAGCAGAAGCTTAAGTTTGTTCTCTCATCCTCTCTCTTTCTCTTTCTGTCTCCTCCTTTCTTCCCCCTATTCTTTCCATTCATGCCGTTGCCTATGCCTCCTGTCGCCTCTCATGCTAACTCTGTTCTCATCCCAGTCTCCAGCGCTTTCTTGCTTTACAACGAGGATAAAAATGTTTGTGCAACAAACGGGAAAGAAAGCTATCTCACAGCAGTTTCCTGTAGCTCTGATGTCCGGGCTCAGCATTTTGAGCTGCTCTTTGGTGGCCTCCTCCGTCATGTGGCCTCAGGACTTTGTGTGGCAGCCCAAGGGAGAAGCAGCAGAAAGGCACTCCTTCTGAAGCCCTGCAAACCACAGAGCTCCCTCCAGCACTGGACATGCCGCGACCATGACCTCCTGGCCCTCAAGGGCTCTGATCTGTATTTTAACTATGGAAACAGTGTCAGTCAGCGGGTGATACTCTTTGATGGCAGTGGGCCTTGGAGTCGCTGGCTCATCTATGGGACCCACAGCAGCATCTGCAACTGTGAGTCCAAGCCACATACATTTGGACTTCTTTGGCTTTGACAAGGGAGGAGAATTTATTTATTTATTTATTTATTTATTTATTTATTTATTTATTTATTTATTTCGTGCATTTCTACCCCACCCTTCTCAACCCCCGAGGGGGGACTCAGGGCAGCTTACAAAAGGCACAATTCGATGCCAACACAAACAGTAAGATAAAACATATATAAACAGCAATTAGAAACAATTAAAGCAATCAATTATACATCACAATCAATAAAACCAATCTCATGCTCAACTTTCGCCAGCTCAGAGTCCGTAAATTCATTCCACATTGTCAAATCCTATCACTTCTAGTCATCATTGTCCTTTGTCTATCTGCCAGATTACCCAAAAGCCTGGTCCCATATCCATGTTTTTAATTTCCTTCTAAAAGAGAGGAGGGATGTCGATGACCTAATTTCCCCGGGGAGTGAATTCCACAGGTGAGGGGCCACCACCGAGAAGGCCCTGCTCCTCGTCCCCACCAACCTCACTTGTGATAGAGGTGGGGCCGAGAGCAGGGCCTTCCAAGAAGATCTTAAATTCCGAGGTGGGACATAGAGGGAGATGCGTTCGGACAGATACGCTGGGCCGGAGCCGTATAGGGTTTTGTAGGTCAGAACCAGCACTTTGAATTGTGCTCGGAACTGGATCGGCAGCCAGTGGAGCTGACATAACAGAGGGGTAGTATGCTCCCTGTATGACACTCCGGTGAGTAATCTGGCCGCCCCCCGCTGGACTAATTGAAGCTTTCGAACAGTCTTCAAAGGCAACCCCACGTAGAGTGCGTTGCAGTAATCTATTCAGGATGTAACAAGAGCGTGGACCACTGTAGCCAGATCTGACTTGGCCATATAGCCCGAACATAGCCATATAGCCCGAAAAACCTACAACAACCCAGTGATTCCGGCCATGAAAGCCTTTGACAATACATAGGACCTAGAAAGGTTGCCCTTTTTGTGTTAACAAACTGGAATATGCATCCAGTGTGAGGATTAGTCACACTGACTGGGAGATTCTGGGAGCTATAGTCCAACTAATCATTAACATATTATAAAACAAACACATTGTGGTTCGCTGCTAATAAGTACTTTACCACATATCTTTTTCATTGCAGCTTGCACCCCCTTGGGCAGGGACTGGAACGCCTTTCAGGAGAGCTACTATTTCTTCTCACGCACTCCAGGGACCTGGGACGTAGCCAATCAGTCATGCTCTTCCATGGGATCCCATCTGGTGACCATCAAGAATGCAGAGGAGAAGGTCAGTGAAGCTAGAAGAACTGGACAAAGGTGCAGTGGTGGGAGATGTGTAGCCATTAGGCAACTGCCTCTTGGATCTGGTGTGAATGTTCCCAAAGTATATCTGTACCCAATAGGAAATCAAAAGGCAAAAGGTCCCTAAGACCAAGAGTGAAACAATTATGTATATTATGTCTTGGCTTAATTGCTACAACATTCAACGTATAGGAATCTAGTACAAGTTATACAGCATATAGTTCTCTAAACCAAAAATTATTTATCTAGTGTAGTATAAACAGCAAATTCTTACAGCAAGATACACAGCTGTTTTAAAGTTCTTTTGAAAATACATTTGTCAATAACAATACACAGTTTGTGAACCTTTTTACAAGTCTCTTAATTCATTTATATCTATGGCTGGATGGCTCTTTGTCAGGATGACTTTGATTATGTTTCTTGCCCTGATGAAGGGAGTTGGACTGGATGGCCTTAAGTATTTTCTGTTGGTCATGGGGGTTCAGTGTGGGAAGTTTGCCTCGATTCTGTCATTCATGGGGTTCAGAATGCTCTTTGATTGTAGGTGAACTGTGAATCCCAGGGACTACAACTCCCAAATGTCAAGGTCTATTTCCCCCAAACTCCATCTATGTTCATATTTGGGCGTATTGAGTGCTTGTGCCAAGTTTGGTCCAGATCCATCATTGTTTGAGTCCACAGTGCTCTCTGGATGAAGGTGAACTACAACTCCCAAACCCAAGGTCAATGCCCACCAAAACCCTTCCAGTATTTTCTGTTGGTCAAGGGAGTTTGTGTGCCAAGTTTGGTTCAATTCCATCATTGGTGGAGTTCAGAATGCTCTGTGATTGTAGGGGACATCCGGGCGTCCCCTGGGCAACGTCTTCGTAGATGGCTGATTCTCTCGATCCAGAAGCTACCAGAGACGACTTGCAGCATGCAAACAAGCAAGCAAAATAACCAACTAACGGTTCAATTCCATCGTTGATGGAGTTCAGAATGCTCTTTGATTATAGGTGAACTATAAATCCCAGCAACTACAATTCCCAAATGACAAAATCATAATTTTTTGAGTGATGGTCACTCCTTGTGTTGTGAGACGTTATGTTGCCAAATTTGGTGTGATTTCGTTCATTGGTTCTTTTGTTTTTAAGGTGTTCATTATGCACAGAGCATTTATAGATAGATAGATAGATAGATAGATAGATAGATAGATAGATAGGTAGGTAGGTAGGTAGGTAGGTAGGTAGGTAGGTAGATAGATAGATAGATAGATAGATAGATAGATAGATAGATAGATAGATAGACAGACAGACATAATCACATACAGGCAGTCCCTACATTATAAACATGATAGTTTATGTAAATTGTTCTTAAGTTGAATTTGCTTGTAAGTCAGAACAGGTACATTTTTAAGTGCAACTCCAGCCCAATCTTCTGTCCCTGTACAGAAGGTTTCACCTCGCTTTCTGTCTCTGTGATAATTGGATTTTGAAAAATGTGGCTTGTTGTGGAAACAAGGATTGGTGAGAAAGCTTCAGTGAAGATACCTCTATATCAGCGGTTCTCAACCTGGGGGTCGCGACCCCTCGGGGGGTTGTTTGGCCATTTTCTGGGGGTTGCGAAGCCGCATTGGCTGGCCATGCCCCCTCCAAAATGGCGGCCGACGTCCTGCGCCACTGGCATTCCCGCACGCGAAGCCATCCGCCTGTCCCTCATCTCCTTCTGATGGCAGAAGGAGGTGAGGGATGGGCAAGTGGCTCCTTGGACACCCCTCGCCTGCTCCGCTCTCCCGCCGGCCGGCAGGGGTGCGGAGCAGGCGAGGGCTCTTCGTTGCAGTTGAACTATAAATCCCAGCAACTGCATATCCCAAATGTCAAGGTCTATTTTCCCCAAACTGCACCAGTGTTCACATTGGGGCATATTGAGTATCTGTGCCAAGTGTGGTCCAGACCCATCATTGTGTGAGTCTGCAATGCTGTCTGGATGCAGGTGAACTACAACTCCCAAACTCAAGGTCAGTGCTCACCAGACCCTTCCAGTATTTTTCGTTGGTTGTGGGAGTTCTGTGTGCCAAGTTTGGTCCAATTCCATCATTGGTGGAGTTCAAAATGCTCTTTAATTGTAGGTGAACTATAAATCCCAGCAAATACAACTCCCAAATGACATAATCAATTTTCCCTCCAACCCCACCAGTATTCAAATTTGGGCATATTGGATAACGTAAGGTAAAAGTTTTCCCCTGACATTAAGTCCAGTCGTGTCCAACTCTGGGAGATCGTGCTCAATTTCTAGGCCAAAGAGCCAGTGTTGTTCATAGACACCTCCAAGGTCATGTTGCTGATATGACGGCATGGAGTGGTGTTGTTGGGTATTTGTGCCAAATTTGGTCCAATTAATGAAAATACATCCTGCATTTCAGATTTTTACATTATGATTCATAACAGTAACACAATTATAATTAGGAAGTAGCAATAATAATAATTTTATGGTTGGGGGTCACCACAACGTGAGGCATTGTATTAAGGGGTCGCGGCATTATGAAGGTTGAGAACCACTGCTCTATATCTTTGAACTCAATCACATCAGCTGATTTGTAGGAATGGGTTTTTGCAGAGGTGTTTCCAAAGTGTTGAAAGTTATTGGTTTAACACAGCATGTGATTTTCTTCCCCTCCATATCCTATATTGAGTGATTGGTCACTGGAAGACAAACACAAAATCAATTTTACAAGTCTGGTTGTGGTGACACCTATTTTTGAGGAAATCCCATTTTGGGAAGGAAAATGAGTTCATGTTTAAAATGTACATGCCTTTTAATACCTAGCTTGACCCTAAAATAGATGTGTTCTGGACTTTCTTCTCTCTGTATCAGGATTATGTTGCAAACATCATGAAATTTACTTCCTACTGGATTGGACTCACCGATCAAGAACTCGAAGGTGACTGGAAATGGGTTGATGGAACAAAAGCAGAACGTGGAAAGAGGTATGCCATCATTATATATATAAAATCCTGGTTGTTGATATTTTGGATGCATCCATATTATAGAATGAATGCAGTTTGACAGCCCTTTAACTGCCACGGCTTAAAATTCTGGGGGCTGTAGTTTGGTGAGTGACTAACACTCCTTGGCAGACACCCCGGTTAAGGGGTACTCCTAACCTTGGAAAGTTACATAATGCTGCTGTATCGGTTCTTTGAGTATGAGTATTGTTGAGGTCCAAGTCTTCAGAAGGGAAGCTGTCATTGTGCCAAGCAGTTCAGTCCTAATTTTAGAAAGTGAGGAAGGAAAGCCCAGATGTTCACAACATTGGCAGGAAGCTCATAGAGGTTGAGCGAAAGATCTTCCATAGTTCAGCTCTAAAATCAATTCTATATTCTTCCTACAAGTACTAAGTAGTAGAAACCGCCTTTTACGGACCCTGCAGACAAAGCCTGGAAACGTTACACCTTGCAGCTACAGATTGGAGCAGATGCAGTCCAAAAAAGTACTTTCCTTTTTTTTAAAAAAAAAAAAGAGTTTTTATTATTATTGTACTAGCTGTCCCCTGCCACGTGTTGCTGTGGCCCAGTCTGATAATCTGGAAAATAAAGTAATGGTTTCTGATATATGTAATTCCTTTATGCTTGTGGGTAAACTGCATTCCTTGTTGTTTCTATGTCAGTGTTGATGTGGAGGTTGTCTGTCTATCTATATCTATGGCTGGATGGCTCTTTGTCAGGAAGGCTTTGATTACATTTTCTTGCCCTGGTGAAGGGAGTTGGACTGGATGGCCTTAAGTATGGTTGTTCTGTGTGGAAAGTTTGCCCCAATTCTGTCGTTGGTGGTGTTCAGCATGCTCTTTGATTGTAGGTGAACTATAAATCCCAGAAACTACAACTCCCAAATGTCAGGATCTATTTCCCCCAAACTCCACCAGTATTCACATTTGGGAAAATTGAGGATTCGTGCCAAGTTTGGTCCAGATCCATCATTGTTTGAGTCCAAAGTGTTCTCTGGATGTAGGTAAACTACAACTCCCAGACTCAAGGTCAATGCTTACCAAACCCTTCTAGTATTTTCTGTTGGTCATGGGAGTTCTGTGTCCCAAGACTGGTTCAATTCCATCATTGGCGGAGTTCAGAATGCTCTTTGATTGTAGGTGAACTATAAATCCCAGCAACTACAACTCCCAAATGACAAAATCAATTTTTTTAGTGAAGGGCATACATTGGCCTGATAGGTGTAAAAAAGGTAAAGGTAAAGGTAGTCCCCTGACATTAAGTCCAGTCATGTCTGACTCTGGGGTGTGGTGCTCATCTCCATTTCTAAGCCGAAGAGCCAGCGTTGTCCGTAGACACCTCCAAGGTCATGTGTATTGTGTCCAAATTTGGTGTCAATTCGTCCAGTGGTTTTTGAGTTCTGTTAATCCCACAAACGAACATTACATTTTTATTTATATAGATAATACATAGAAACATACAATCTTTGAAATTAACATTCAAAATACCATTATTTTCCCCAATCCCACCACCACCACCACCCCCCAGTGAAGAACTTTTGCTGTATTTATTACAATTGTTCAATTACGAGGATAGTCTTATTTAACACTGTATATTTGTCTTTCCCCTTTATTCTGTATACGAGACCCTTCGATTCTGCTTCCCATGTCCTTCTGCTTTGACCCATCATATAGTAACTTTTCCTTTTGCTAATATAAGCTTGGAGAAGGTAATCGGCTAGATATTTATACCAAGTTTTTATATCCCACTAGCTGTCCCATGCCACGCGTTGCTGTGGCCCACATGGGGGTTCTATGTGGGAGGTTTGGCCCAATTCTATCGTCGGTGGAGTTCAGAATGCTCTTTGATTGTAGATGAACTATAAATCCCAGCAAATGCAATTTTCCAGATCAACAGACTGGGCCACAGCAACGCGTGGCAGGGGACGGCTAGTTTCTCTATAAAAAAAATACTTTCCTAATCTCTGCATTGTACAGTATATTTTCCTGAACTGTGCTGCTGAGTGTTTTCAAAGGCATGGTGGCTGTGGTAAAGATAGCAATTTACATCATGGGTTTTGTCCTTTGGTTTTCTAGCTATTGGCATTCTACGGAGCCCGGCGGTGGAAAAAGTGAGAATTGTGCCATGGTGAGCCGTTCTCTGTGGTATGATTACCCCTGCAAAGAGAAATATCACTGGATCTGCAAGAGGAGGCTTCGTCCAATGGTGTGAAGTGTTGTTGTCCTCCACTGATCATTCAGGCACCTGAGAAGCACAACATCTGTAGAAGTAGAGCTCATGGAGGTTCCAGCTGACCTGTATGACTGCTCGGTGTGTAACTTCTCCTGATCATATGCTAAGAAAACTGAGTGTGTTGCCAAAGAAGCCCTACAGTGATCAGGAAATCAAAGATTCACTCATTTCATAGAAAGACATGTAATATGCACACAGGGGCGGCTCAAGCCATTACACAAAGTAAGCCTTTGCAGTATAGTTGATTTTGCCCAGGGGCGCTTTTGAGGCGCTCTTGAGGGAAAATAGACCTTGACATATGCGAGATGTAGTTACGGGGATGTATAGTTCACCTACAATCAAAGAGCACTCTGAACTCCACCAATGATTGAATTGAACCAAATATGGCACGCAGAACTCCCACGATGAACAGAAAATATATATATCAGTGATTGGTTTTTTTTTTGGGGGGGGGGGCAAAATACTGTTTGTTTATTGTTGAAAATTACCTAGGGCTGCCTCTACACACAGGCACCAACGTTTGCGAATGACTGCTGCCCCCTTTTGCAAATTCTTATATACCCTCAGGTAAACAAGAATATTTTTTGATGGAAAGTACTTTGACCTTTACTCTTCCTGTCCCATTAATCTCTTGATGGAAAGTACCTTCTTGCACCTGCAAACTTTGCGCTTAACCACAAACCAACTTCCTATGCAAGCTCGCTAATATAACGACTTTTCAAAAAGCCAAAACCTTGAACCTTAGAGTTGGAAGAGATCCATCCAGTCCAACTGTATTCTGCCATGCAGGAAAACACAATCAAAGTACTCCTGATAGATGGCTATCTAGCCTCTGCTTTAAAATCCTCAGAGAAAGAGGCAACATATTCCACTCCCGTCAACATATTTCATTCCAGAACAGCTCTTACAGTCAGGAGGTTCTTCCTACTGTTTAAGTGGAACCTCTTTTGCTGCAGTTTGAATCTCTTGCTCCTTGTCCTAGCCTTCTTTTCTCCAAGCTAAACAAACCCAACCATTACTCATAGGGCTTGGCCTGAAAACTTTTTATCATTTTTCTTGCCCTTTTTTTGGACACATTCTAGCTTGCCAATATCCTTCCTGAACTGTGGCTCCCAGAACTAGATACAATATTCTAGGTGAACTCTGACCAAAGCAGAAAGAGAAGTGATACTTCGCTGCAATCTAGGCACTATACCTAAAAATAAAATAAAATAAAATAAAAAAGATACTTCCCATCTTAACCATGATGGATTATCTTTTTTAAAAATAGA
This sequence comes from Anolis sagrei ordinatus, assembly GCF_025583915.1. Lineage (NCBI taxonomy): Eukaryota > Metazoa > Chordata > Lepidosauria > Squamata > Anolidae > Anolis > Anolis sagrei. The sequence continues at coordinate 142,680,856 of NW_026845477.1, read as the reverse complement.
GCATTTAGAATCATAGAATCAAAGAGTTGGAAGAGACCTCATGGGCCATCCAGTCCAATCCCCTGCCAAGAAGCAGGAATATTGCATTCAAATCACCCGACAGATGACCATCCAGCCTCTGTTTAAAAGCTTCCAAATAAGGAGCCTCCACCGCACTCCAGGGCAGAGAGTTCCACTGCTCAACGGCTCTCACAGTCAGGAAGTTCTTCCTCATGTTCAGATGGAATCTCCTCTGTTGTAGTTTGAAGCCATTGTTCCGCGTCCTAGTTTCCAGGGAAGCAAAAAACAAGCTTGCTCCCTCCTCCCTGTGACTTCCTCTCACGTATTTATACATGGCTATCACATCTCCTCTCAGCCTTCTCTTCTTCAGGCTAAACATGCCCAGCTCTTTAAGCCGCTCTTCAGAGGGCTTGTTCTCTAGACCCTTGATCATTTTAGTCGCTCTCCTCTGGACACATTCCAGCATGAATCTGTTGTGCAGTGTTTGCAGCAGACTCCACAGAAGGTACTTCAGCTGTACTTCATAAAAAGAGAAATCGGTCTGTTAAACAAGTCTTGCAAATGTTGAATTTTTAATAAGTAAATATTTGGGTTTACCTACTGTATATACCTGGCATCATGTAAAGTTTTCACGGGACAAAAGGGTTCCAAGTGGAAAAGTTTAAAAAGCTCTGGTCTAGCCCACATTTTACTAGTTAATTTGCAAGAATAACTCAAGTTTAGTTGGTGATTGTCCTTCTTAAAATATACTGTTCTGGATTGAGCACTGGATTCTAGATCTGGATTCTAGCTCTGGATTCTAGATCTGGAGAATAATTGTTATTGCTTTGCTTTTAATTGTATTAATTGTATTCTGCCTTGGGATTGGCTCCATGTAAGCCGCCCCAAGTCCTTTTGGGGAGATGGAGGCGGGGTAGAAAAATAAACTTCTACTTCTACTTCTTCTTTTGCTTCTTCCTCTTCTTCTTCTTCCTCTTCCTCCTCCTCTTCTTCTTCTTCCTCCTCCTCCTCCTCCTCTTCTTCTTCCTCCTCCTCCTCCTCTTCTTCTTCTTCTTCCTCCCCCTCCTCCTCCTCTTCTTCTTCTTCCTCTTCTTCCTCTTCCTCCTCCTCCTCCTCTTCCTCCTCCTCCTCCTCGTCTTCTTCTTCTTCCTCTTCCTCCTCCTCCTCCTCTTCTTCTTCTTCCTCTTCCTCCTCCTTCTCCTCTTCCTCCTCCTCCTCCTCCTCTTCTTCTTCTTCCTCTTCCTCCTCCTCCTCCTCCTCCTCTTCTTCTTCTTCCTCTTCTTCCTCTTCCTCCTCCTCCTCTTCTTCTTCTTCCTCTTCCTCCTCCTCCTCCTCCTCCTCCTCCTCTTCTTCTTCTTCTCCTTCTCCTTCTCCTTCTTGTCCTGTTTGTCAAATCAGCTATGATATAAATTTGCAATACTAACCGAACCATGGAACCTTGTGACAAAATATATGAGAAGCTAATTGTATGATTCTTAAATGTAAGGACTTGCTCCTCTTCAAACCAGAATCTTTGTTTCCATGTATTTCTTGATGGCAATGTTTTGAAATGCTCTCCTGTAAATATGCATTTTATATGATTTTTCTAACTGATACAATCTTAAAGTTTCTTTTAAGCTTGAGAAGGCTATGATATGAATTTTGAGTTCTTTTGCTCCAATATAGGCACAGGCGGCTATTTTATTACCTTTGAATAGGTTCTCCTCGTCGATTGTAATCCGGTTCGGTGTATAGGTCCTTCCTGGAGGATCATTCCCAGATGGTAAAGCTGGGAGACGCCTGCTCGGACCCCTGGCCTTTGACCTGTGGGGTCCTGCAAGGTTCCATTCTGTCTCCCATATTATTTAACATCTACATGAAACCGCTGGGAGAGGTCATCTGGAGTTTTGGAGTATGGTGCCATCTCTATGCAGATGACACGCAACTCTACTACTCTTTTCCACCTAACTCCAAGGAAGCCCCTCAGGTGCTGGATGAGTGTCTGGCCGCTGTGGCTATCTGGATGAGGATCAATCCCAACAAGGCAGAGGTCTTCCTGGTAGATCGTAAACCAGATCGGGGTATAGGGTGGCAGCCTGTGTTGGATGGGGTTGCACTCCCCCTGAAGTCATAGGTCCGCAGTTTGGGTGTCCTCCTGGACTCATCACTTACGCTTGAAGCTCAGGCGTCGACGGTGGCTGGGAGGGCCTTTGCACAATTAAGACTCGTGCGCCAACTGCGACCATATCTCATGAAGGCGGATCTGGCCAGGGTGGTCCATGCCTTATTCACCTCCAGATTGGACTACTGTAATGCACTCTACGTGTGGCTGCACTTGAAGACAGCTCGGAAATTTCAATTGGTACAACAGGCAGCAGCCAAGTTACTAACTGAAGCGACCTACAGGGAGTGGTCAACCCCCCTGTTTAAGGAGCTCCATTGGCTGCCGTTCATCTTCCGGTCCCAATTCAAGATGCAGGTTCTTACCTACAAAGCCCTGAATGGTTTGGGCCCCGCCTACCTGCGTGACCACATTTCTGTGTATGAACCCACGCCATCTCTTCGATTATCTGGAGGGGACCTGCTCTCACTCCTGCCCCCTTCGCAGGCACGATTGGTGGGGACGAGGGAAAAGGCCTTCTCTGTGGTGGCCCCCTGACTCTGGAACTCACTCCCCAAGGATATCAGACAAGCCTCCACATTGGCAGTTTTTAGGAGGAGCCTGAAAAAGTGGCTGTTCCAGTGTGCCTTCCCTGAATAAGGAAACAATACCCTGCTCTGATTAATTCTCTGCAATTGTCCTCAGAAGCACTTTACTACCCGTTGGGTTGGTCTCCCTACATTATCTATTAAAACCCTCCTGCTTAGATACATCGTATCTCTTGTTTATATGTAAGTTATATTAATTCTGTGGCAGCCATTAGGAGAAAATAAAATAATAATAAAGGGAAATCATAATAATTTAGAATAAAATAGAAGATTTAAGTTCTTACCTGATCCTTTGAAAGGGAAAGAGTATTTCTCTGTAAGTGAATTTGCAAGCATGAGAAATCTATAGGTGTTATTGATCATCACTGGACCTTGGTCAGTTAGAAGTGTTTGCTATAGCCGATGTTTACTTAGATATGAAGTCAACAAGAGAAGTTTGGCAGGACAAAGAGATCAATAGTATCGATCCAAGACTTGGAACATCTAAGGTCATATGGTGAGAGAGCGCCATCCTCTGACCACTTAATGTAAATAGCAGGCAATTTCAGAAAAGCTTTATCTTAAGTAATTTCCTTCATGATCCTCATATTAAGAAATAATGAAGTTATTAAGGCTGAATTAACTAAAGGAGATTGCCTTGATCAAATCTTATGTTATAAGCATACAAAAGTTATAATTCAATTAGAGATTTAAGGAATTGAACTTAAACATGTCATCTTAGGGTAACGGGTGAAGGTTGGGATAAGTTACATAATCAAGCAGATGCTTGGGTTCACAACGTGGCTGCCAAGACCTGATAAAGATGTTTTTGGGAACTATATATGGAAACACCTGTTAATGATTGTATTGTGTAAATGTCAGACTCTTTCTGCGCATGTGTGGAAACGTTGATATTATGCTATAAATACTGAAGCTATTTAGACCTTCGGTGTGACAGTTCTTTGCTCTGTTCACCCTATCTTGCAAGATAGAAATAAAGACTTGGAAATCGGACCAGCTGTCTCTCCATCTTCTTCCTTCTCCAAAAGCACTCTAATGAATCTCTGGTAATGTATATTCTGCAACACTACAAGGCACTGATGCTTTAAGGCAGTCTTTCTCTACCTTCCTAATGCCACGGCACCTTAATACAATTCCTTATGTTGTGGTGACCTCCAACCATAACATTATTTTCGTTGCTACTTCATAACTGTAGTTTTGCTACTGAATCGGATTGAACCAAATTTGGCACATATAACTCCCATGACCAACAGAAAATACTGGAAGGATTTGGTGGGCATTGGCCTTGAGAATTGGAGTTGTAGTTCACGTGCATCTGGAGGGCACTGTGGACTCAAACAATGATGGATCTGGACCAAACTTGACACGTATCCTCAATACGCCCAAACATGAACACTGGTGGAGTTTGAGGAAAATAGACCTTGACATTTGGGAGTTGTCGTTGGTGGGATTTATAGTTCACCTACAATAGAAGAGCATTCTGAACCCCAGCAACGATAGAATTGGGCCAAACTTCACACACAGAATCACCACCACCAACAGAAAATGCTCTTTGGTGACCCCTCTGATACCTCCTCATGACACCCCCCCCCCCCAGGGGTATCGATTTCCAGGTTTAGAAATGCTGCTTTAAGGCATATTCCAAATGGCACAAAGAGCTGGCACCCTGTTGGTTAGTTCCAACCACAGTAGATCCATTAAATCAATTGCCAAATGGAATATGCCTTAAAGAATTGCCACAGGTGAATTGCATTGGTTCATTGGTCTACTTTAAGCCAAAACCAAAATCAGCATTTAGGTCAACAACAGTATTTATTTGTCGTGTCAGGGCAACCAGTCAATTATATTACATTTCTAACAGAACAAAGCAAACAAACAGACAAAATTACAAAATTTGTGAGTTTGGTAGTTGATTAAATGTCCTTTGACCAGTATCTGGCCACTTGGAGTGCTTCTGGTGTTGCTGCAAGAAGGTCCTCCATGTGCATGTGGCAGGGCTCAGGTTGCATTGCAGCAGGTGGTCAGTGGTTTGCTCCTCTCCACACTCGCATGTCGAGGATTCCACTTTGTAGCCCCATTTCTTAAGGTTGGCTCTGCATCTCGTGGTGCCAGAGAGCAGTCTGTTCAGCGCCTTCCAAGTTGCCCAGTTTTCTGTGTGCCCAGGGGGGAGTCTCTCATTTGGTATCAGCCATTGGTTGAGGTTCTGGGTTTGAGCCTGCCACTTTTGGACTCTCGCTTGCTGAGGTGTTCCAGCGAGTGTCTCTGTAGATCTTAGAAAACTATTTCTAGATTTAAGTCGTTGACATGCTGGCTGATACCCAAACAAGGGATGAGCTGGAGATGTCTCTGCCTTGGTCCTTTCACTATTGGCTGCTACTTCCCAGCGGATGTCAGGTGGTGCAATACCGGCTAAGTAGTGTAATTTCTCCAGTGGTGGAGGGCGCAGACACCCCGTGATAATGCTGCATGTCTCATTCAGAGCCACATCCACTGTTTTAGTGTGGTGAGATGTGTTCCACACTGGGCATGCATACTCAGCAGCAGAGTAGCATAGCGCAAGGGCAGATGTCTTCACTGTGTCTGGTTGTGATCCCCAGGTTGTGCCAGTCAGCTTTCGTATGATATTGTTTCTAGCACCCACTTTTTGCTTGATGTTCAGGCAGTGCTTCTTGTAGGTGAGAGCATGGTCCAGAGTGACTCCCAGGTATTTGGGTGTGCTGCAATGCTCCAGTGGGATTCCTTCCCAGGTAATCCTCAGAGCTCGGGATGCTTGTCTGTTCTTAAGATGAAAGGCACACGTCTGTGTTTTAGATGGATTAGGGATCAGCTGGTTTTCCCTGTAATAGGCGGTAAGGGCACCTAGAGCTTCGGAGAGCTTCTGTTCAACCATCTCAAAGCTCCCTGCTTGAGCCACGTATGGGGCTATGCCCAAGAGGATAAAAATGGAGAGGCTGTCCTCTCCTTGTCTGAACTGTACAAACTATCACTCATCCATGATAGCAAGCTCCCACCATCCTACAACAACGGGAGATGGCACCGAGGTTATAACCCAGACCTCTTATTTGTGAGCGACAGCATTGTACAGCAATGCACTAAATCAGTGGGATCACCAATCCCAAACAGAAACGACAGTAAACGGCGGATAGTTAGGTCCACAGGGAACAAATAATGATGCACAGAGTGTCAGGAGCAAGCCACATGCAGCCACTTGCCTTACCTGCTGCCAAACTGTTGCAAGGACACTTCTGCTCATCTGAGCAATTGGCCCAACAGCAAAGCAACTATGTGAAGGAATATACTATATTGTTTTGTTTTTTTCTCAGCATGGTGGAAGAAAATGTGTACGTTTTCGATGTTGTAGAGAAGGGCTAATTACAGGTGACATTCATATATTAAGATAGCACAATGGCCCTTTTTTGGATAGGAAAAGCTGCTTCTAGAAACAGCCCTGAGAATCTAAGTTCTTGTGGGGTTTTTCGGGCTATATGGCCATGTTCTAGAGGCATTTCTCCTGACATTTCGCCTGCATCTATGGCAAGCATCCTCAGAGGTGAGGAATGCTTCACTCTAAGCCTGCTCTTTCAGTGCACTGAATGTTGGAAGCCACGCACGACAGTGTGTATAGAAGTGGGAAGAGTTATAATATATACTTCCTGCACCTCAGTCCCTCCTCTCAGGGTGTTTTTTCCTGTACAAAAATGGACTGTTGGGCTTCTGTTTACATGCATCTGTGTGCTGAGTGCCGTTTGGCCCATCTCCCTCTTGCCAGCGCATCTGCTCGGGAGCAGATCTTGGATTAATGTATTGTCAAAGGCTTTCATGGCTGGAATCACTGGGTTGTTGTTCCAGCAGACCTCACTACCTCTGAGGATGCTTGCCATAGATGCCTCTAGACCAGTATTTCTCAACCTGGGGGTCGGGCAGGGTCGTGAAGAGGTGTCAGAGGGGTCAGCAAAGATCATCAGAAAACACTACATTTTGCTGGTTGGGGGGCGAAATACTGTTTGCTTACCATTTAAAATTACCTAGGGCTGCCTCTGTATGCAAGTATTGTATTCCAAAATCCAAAATACGAGCCCCCGGTGGCGCAGTGGCTTAAACCCCTATGCCGCCAGGACTGAAGACTGAAAGGTCGCAGGTTTGAATCTGGGGAGAGTGCGGATGAACTCCCTCTCTCAGCTCCAGCTCCTCATGACATGAGAGAAGCCTCCCAAAAGGATGGTAAAAACATCAAAACATCCTGGCGTCCCCTGGACAACGTCCTTGCAGACGGCCAATTCTCTCACACCAGAAGCGACTTGCAGTTTCTCAAGTCGCTCCTGACATGACAAAAAAAAAAAACAAAACCCAAAATACGAAACAATTCTGGTCCAAGCATTTTGGATAAGGGATCCTCAACCCATACAACAAAGCACAGAATTACATCATTATTTTAATAGTTCTTCCTAAAGAAATGTGCTGTGGACAGCCATTTCTTTCCTTGTTCTTTGCAGAGAGAATTTTTTTACTTCTCATTTTCCCTAGGAATGAGTGTTGTGGTGCATCTAAAGAGGAGTTACATTTTAGTTGAACAAGTTACTAAAAGCTGGGCCTGCGAGGCTCTGGGCTCCAATGAATCTGCCTATACTGCTAAAGAAAAATATTTGTTCCTTCTCCAGTAGATACTGCAGTTGTCATAAGAGGAGGAAGCTTTGTGCGGCATAACAACACAAAGGGAGAGGGCAAGAGGGGCTCCGTGTCAAAGATCCTTTCACACAGAGGGAACTGTTCTGAGAATCATCAGGCAACAAAAAGAGAAGAGTCTCTTTTGCTCTGCGGGTCTCAGCTGCCATGTGTTTGAAGCAGCTGACTTGGAAATTGTGGAAAGCAACCCCCGCCGTCACCATTGAAATGACTATATTTCGTGAGTACTGTTTTTAAGGCCTCAACGGCAGTAAGGCATTAGCCAGGGTTATGCTTCTCATCTGCACAGGAAGACTGTCAAGGCATTGCTGTATCACCCAGCCAGCCTTTTCCAGCATTCTTCACACAGGAAGGAGGTGAAGAAAAAGATCTTGCTCTTCCAGCAGCACAAATCGAAAAGGGAAAATGCTAGTGTAACACATTTCAAGGTGACAAGCTGGAATGTGTCCAGAGGAGGGTGACTAAAATGATCAAGGGTCTGGAGAACAAGCCCTATGAGGAGCGGCTTAAAGGGCTGGGCATGTTTAGCCTGAAGAAGGATCATCAAGTTTACAGACGACACCAAATTGGGAGGGATAGCCAATACACCAGAGGACAGGAGCAGAATTCAAAACGATATTGACAGATTAGAGAGATGGGCCAAAACTAACAAAATGAAGTTCAACAGGGACAAATGCAAGATACTCCACTTAGGCAGAAAAAACAAAATGCAAAGATACAGAATAGGGGACAGTGCCTGGCTCGAGAGCAGTACGAGTGAAAAGGATCTTGGAGTCCTCGTGGACAACAAGTTAAACATGAGCCAACAATGTGATGTGGTGGCAAAAAAAAGCCAACGATTTTGGCCTGCATCAATAGGAGGATAGTGTCTAGATCTAGGGCAGTAGTTCTCAACCTTGGGTCCCCAGATGTTTTTGCCCTACAACTCCCAGAAATCCCAGCTATTTTACCAACTGTTAGGATTTCTGGGAGCTGTAGGCCAAAAACATCTGGGGACCCCAGGTTGAGAACCACTGATCTAGGGAAATAATGCTATCCCTCTATTCTGCTTTGGTTAGACCACACCTGGAATATTGTGTCCAATTCTGGGCACCACAATTCAAGAGAGATATTGACAAGCTGGAATGTGTCCAGAGGAGGGCGACTAAAATGATCAAGGGTCTGGAGAACAAGTCCTATGAGGAGCGGCTTAAGGAGCTGGGCATGTTTAGCCTGAAGAAGAGAAGGCTGAGAGGAGATATGATAGCCATGTATAAATATGTGAGAGGAAGCCACAGGGAGGAGGGAGCAAGCTTGTTTTCTGCTTCCTTGGAGACTAGGACGCGGAACAATGGCTTCAAACTACAAGAGGGGAGATTCCATCTGAACATGAGGAAGAACTTCCTGACTGTGAGAGCCGTTCAGCAGTGGAACTCTCTGCCGGAGTGTGGTGGAGGCTCCTTCTTTGGAAGCTTTTAAACAGAGGCTGGATGGCCATCTGTCAGGGGTGATTTGAATGCAATATTCCTGCTTCTTGGCAGGGGGTTGGACTGGATGGCCCATGAGGTCTCTTCCAACTCTTTGATTCTATGATTCTAAGAGAAGGCTGAAAGGAGACATGATAGCCATCTATATAAATAAAAATGTAATGTTCGTTTGTGGGATTAACAGAACTCAAAAACCACTGAATGAATTGACACCAAATTTGGACACAAGACACCTAACAACCCAATGTATGTCCTTCACTCAAAAAAATTGATGTTGTCATGTGGGAGTTGTCGTTGCTGGGATTTATAGTTCACCTACAATCAAAGAGCATTCTGAACCCCACCAACGATGGAATTGAACAGTTCTCCCATGACCAACAGAAAACACTAGAAGGGTTTGGTGGGCATTGGCCTTGAGGTTGGGAGTTGTAGTTCACCTACATCCAGAGATCACTGTGGACTCAAACAATGATGGATCTGGACCAAACTCTACACCAGGGGTCCTCACACTAAGGCCTGAGGGCTGGATACGGCCCTCCAAGGTCATTCTCCCGGCCCTTGCTTAAAGGCAGCTTAAGTCTGAAACAACTTAAAAGCACACAATGACAACAACAACAACAACAATAACAACAACAATCCTATCTCATTTGCCAAAAGCAGGCCCACATTTCCCATTGAAATACTAATATGTTTATATTTGTTAACATGGTTCTTCATTTTAATTATTGTATTGTTTTAAAGTGTTTTTGCACTACAAATAAGATACGTGCAGTGTGCACAGGAATTCATTCATGCTTTTTTCCAATTATAATCCGGCTCTCCAACAATTGAGGGACTGTGATCTGGCCCCAGGGGCGGCTAACCCATTATGCAAAGTAAGCATTTGCAGTATAGTTAATTTTGCCCAGGGGCGCTCTTGAGGTGCTCTTGGGGAAAAATAGACCTTGACATATGTGAGTTGTTACTGGGATGTATAGTTCACCTACAATCAAAGAGCATTCTGAACTCCACCAATGATGGAATTGAACCAAATATGGCACACAGAACTCCCACAACGAACAGAAAATATATATCAGTGATTGGTGGGGGGAGGGGGGGGAGAGGCGCCAAAATACTCTTTGCTTACCGTTGAAAATTACCTAGGGCTGCCTCTGCCTGGCCCTCTCTTTAAAAAGTTTGAGGACCCCTGATCGACACGAATACTCATATGCCCAAATTTGAACACTGGGGGAGTTTGGTGAAAATAGAAACTTGACATTTGGGAGTTGTAGTTGCTGGGATTTATAGTTCACCTACAATCAAAGAGCATTCTGAATGCCACCAACGATAGAATTGGGCCAAACCTCCCACACAGAACCCCCATGTGGGCCACAGCAACACGTGGCAGGGGACGGCTAGTGTATAAATATGTGAGAGGAAGTCATAGGGAAGAGGGAATGAATTTGTTTTCATTCTGGAGACTAGGATGCGGAGCAATGGCTTCAAACTACAAGAAAGGAGATTCCATCTGGACATTAGGAAGAAATTCCTGACTGTGAGAGCCGTTCACCAGTGGAACTCTCTGCCCTGGAGTGTGGTGGAGGCTTCTTCTTTGGAAGCTTTTAAACAGAGGCTGGATGGCCATCTGTCAGAGGTGATTTGAATGCAATATTCCTGCTTCTTGGTAGGGGGTTGGACTGGATGGCCCATGAGGTCTCTTCCAACTCTTTGATTCTGTGATTCTATGAAGGGTTTGGTGGGCAGTGTTCTTTGGTTTTGGAGTTGTAGTTCACCTACATCCAAAGATGACTGTGGACTCAAACAATGATGGATCTGGACCAAACTCTACAAGAATACTCAATATGCCCAAATGTGAACACTGGTGAAGTTTAGTGGAAATAGAACTTGACATTTGGGAGTTGTAGTTGCTGGGATTTATAGTTCACCTACAATCACAGAGCATTCTGAACACCACCAATGATAGAATTGGGCCAAACCTCCCACACTGAACCCCCATGTGGGCCACAGCAATGTGTGGCAGGGGACGGCTGATAGTTCACCTACAATCACAGAGCATTCTGAACACCACCAATGATAGAATTGGGCCAAACCTCCCACACTGAACCCGCAAGTGGGCCACAGCAACACGTGGCAGGGGACGGCTGATAGTTCACCTACGATCAAAGAGCATTCTGAACCCCACCAAGCTTCAAGTTGAGCCTTGGCTTCTCCTAAAACCGGGACCTGCCTACCTTTTTAGAGGAGTGTTTTTGAAGGCTCCAATGCTTGGCCTGAGAGCAGCCATTTTAACTTTCCAGGAGCAGCTGGACTTTGTCATAGGAAATACGGGCCCAGATCCCACTGCTGACCACAATGCTATTGCTCCCAGATAAGATCACCAGAGGCTCACCCAACAGAATGAAGCCCCACTGAAACCCTCTGGCCCAGGGTCCCCTTCGGTGGTGAAAGCATGAGCTATGAGCCATCGAAACTGCAGCTCCAGACCTTGTCTCACCAAGTTGTTCAGGGTTAGCCAAGACAACATGAGTCTATAATAAGGGAAGATAAGAGTACTGTGCGACACTCAAAGGTTGTTGAAGTGCTCTGAATGATTAGGAAAGTGTGCTACATAAATAATACTTATTCGATATCATCTTTTCAAGCAAATTAATGAAAACACCAATTGCTTCCTTTCTTCCTTGGAAGTACGTGAAGGTAGATACAAGCCATCGGGGTTGGAAATTGTTCCTCCGTCCTCAATGGCTGCACCCTGAGAGCCATTCAGCGATGGCACTCACCCTGGCTCTTCATCCCTGGGCAAGGAAACCATAACACGACAATAGGAACAAAAATAAGGTCTGCTCACTGGGTTCAAAGAGCCAGGAACAGAGAGAATACTGATAAGGACTCAAGCTGAAGGCTGCCTGAGTTTGGCAAAGAAAAGAAGTGGCACTGCAGAGCGTCCTTCTATCCTATGGGGAGGGCTTACAGGCAGACATTGATTTGCTTGGAGAGTTCTCGCTCTAGGTCCAAAATGAGGGCATCAAAATCCTTCAGATTGAGCCGAGGGCTGAAGGGGGCTTCTGGCTCCTCCACCAAGGCAAAGTCGCCCACAAAGACGGTCCGGCTGTGGTGTGCCAGGCCCTCCCGCAGTGCCGCCTCCTCCTTCCTCTCCTCCTCATTGTCACTCTCGCTCCCGGCCACCTCATCGTAGTCAGTGTCACCAGCTCCCAGCTTGGGTCCTGCCAAGAACTGCTGGCCGCATATGCTCCAGTCCCCGGCGTAGCGGTTGCTAGGAGGGCTTTCCAGGCCTCGAGGGCGGCTCCGGGCCACAACAGTGGTCTGCAGCAGTGGCAGAGTCATGGGGGGACGGCACTGGCGTTGGGGCAAGGGGGGCTCTTCCTCACTCTTCCTGCGGGGAGCTGGAAAAAAAGGAAAACAAGTTAAGCAGGTGGACTGAGCAAAGCATAGAAAAATTGTGATGGGGGTATTGGGGTAACGATACAAAAGGTTTGCTAGGGTAGACCCTCTTTCACTCAGACTCAGCCCCCCCCCCCCTCCGAATCAAACTCAGCCCTCCCTCCCGAATCAAAATCCTGGTTACGGGCCTGGGCTGGACAGCCCTTTGTCAGGAGGGCTTTGATTATGTTTTCTTGCCCTGGTGAAGGGAGTTGCACTGGATGGCCTTAAGGCAGCACTTCTAACATGGGAAGTCAAGACCCCGAGGGGAGGTCGCCAGGGGGGTGTCAGAAGGGTCACCAAAAAACACAGTATTTTCTTTTGGTCATGGAAGTTCTGTGTGGGATGTTTGGCCCAATTCCATCCTTGCTGGGGTTCAGAGTGCTCCTTGATTGTAAGTGAACTATAAATCCCAGTAACCACAACTCCCAAATGTCAAAGTCTATTTTCCCCAAACTCCATCTGTGTTTATATTTGGGCATATTGAGTATTTGTACCAAGTTTGTTGCAGATCCATCATTATTTGAGTCCACAGCACTCTCTAGATCAGTGTTTCTCAACCTGGGGGTCGGGACCCCTGAGGGGGTCGCAAGAGGGTGTCAGAGGGGTCACTGAAGAGCATCAGAAAACACAGTATTTTCTGTTGGTCATGGGGAGTTCTGTGTGGGAAGTTTGGCCCAATTGTACCTTTGGTGGGGTTCAGAATGCTCTTTGATTGTAGTTGAATTAGAAATCCCAGCAACTACAACTCCCAAATGTCAAGGTCTATTTTCCCCAAACTCCACCAGTGTTCACATTTGGGCATATTGAGGATCCATGCCAAGTTTGGTCGAGATCCATCATTGTTTGAGTCCACAATGCTCTCTAGATGTAGGTGAACTACAACTCCAAAACTCAAGGTCAATGTCCACCAAACCCTTCCAGTATTTTCTGTTGGACGCGGGTGTTCTGTGTGCCAAGTTTGGCTCAATTCCATCATTAGTGGAGTTCAGAATTCTTTTTGATTGTAGGTGAACTATAAATCCCAGCAACTACATCACCTAAATGACAAAATCAACCCTCCCCCAACCCCACCAGCATTCAAATGTTGGTGTATCAGATATTTGTGCCAAATTTGGTCCAGTGAATGAAAATACAGCCTGTATATCAGATATTTACATTACGATTCAAAACAGGAGCAAAATTACAGTTATGAAGTAGCAACTAAAATAATGTTGTGGTTGGGGGTCACCATGACATGAGGAACTGTATTAAAGGGTCGCGGCATCAGGAAGGTTGAGAAGCACTGCTCTAGATATAGGTGAACTACAACTCCAAAACTCAAGGTCAAGGCCTACCAAACCCTTTTAAGTGTTTTCTGTTGGTCAGGGGAGTCCTGTGTGCCAAGTTTGGTTCAATTGCATCGTTGGTAGAGTTCAGAATGCTCTTTGATTATAGGTGGACTATAAATCCCAGCAACTACACCTCCCAAATGACAAAATCATAATTCTTGAGTGATGGTCACTCCTTGGGTTATGAGACGTTTTGTTGCCCAATTTGGTGTGATTTCGTTCATTGGTTCTTTTGTTTTTAAGGTACTCATTATGATAAACAAAAATGTAATGTTCGTTTGTGGGATTAACATAACCCAAAAATGTCTGGGCGAATTGACACCAAATTTGGACACAATACTACTATCAGGCCAACAAGTGACCATCACTCACAAAAACACTGAAAAACACAGCGGAAGAGGCTTAAAAGTCAAAAAATAGAAAATACATTGTAATGCATGTGCATAACCACATATATTCACATACACACACATATATACACATATACACACACACAAAACACATATACACAGACTGGGCCACAGCAACACATGGCAGGGGATGGCTAGTAATCAAATAAAAACATTGAGTGCATTCTGAGCTGTGGAAGAAAGCCTCCTCTGGGAAGCCATTGCTTGTTAGGGTAACAGGCCACTCTCACTCTCTTGCCTCCCACCACCCTGTCCTCTGGGGTCACTCACTTGGCTTGAGAAAAATGTATGATATCACAAAGGACTACCACCTCACCCGTCTCATAGGAAACCTGCTACAAAACAGGAGCTTTTTTGTTGAGTTCAGGGCCAGAGAAGCAGATGGCGGAAACAGAAGAACGGCCTGCCTCAGGAGAGCGTGCTTGCTCCATCCATGTTCAACATTTACACAAATGACCAGCCACTGCCAGAAGGGACAGAGAGTTTCATCTATGCTGATGATCGTGCCATTACCGCTCAAGCAGGGAGCTTTGAGATGGTAGAACAGAAGCTCTCCGAAGCTCTAGGTGCTCTTACTGCCTATTTACAGGGAAAACCAACTGATCCCTAATCCATCTAAAACACAGACATGTGCCTTTCACGTTAAGAACAGACAAGCATCCCGAGCTCTGAGGATTACCTGGGAAGGAATCCCACTGGAGCATTGCAGCGCACCCAAATACCTGGGAGTCACTCTGGACCATGCTCTGACCTACAAGAAGCACTGCCTGAACATCAAGCAAAAAGTGGGTGCTAGAAACAATATCATACGAAAGCTGACTGGCACAACCTGGGGATCACAACCAGACACAGTGAAGACAACTGCCCTTGCACTATACTACTCTGCTGCTGAGTATGCATGCCCAGTGTGGCTAAACAGTGGATGTGGCTCTTAACGAAACATGCCACATTATCACGGGGTGTTTGTGCCCTACACCACTGGAAAAATTACATTGCTTAGCCGTATTGCACCACCTGACATCCGCCGGGAAGTAGCAGCCAATAGTGAAAGGACCAAGGCAGTGACATCTCCAGCTCATCCCTTGTTTGGGTATCAGCCAGCACGTCAACGACTTAAATCAAGAAATAGTTTTCTTAGATCTACAGAGACACTCGCTGGAAAACCTCAGCAAGCGAGAGTTCAAAAGTGGCAGGCTCAAACCCAGCACCTCAATCCATGGGTGATACCAGATGAGAGACTCCCTGGGCACACAGAAGACTGGGCGACTTGGAAGGCGCTGAACAGACTGCGCTCTGGCACCACGAGATGCAGAGCCAATCTTAAGAAATGGGGCCACAAAGTGAAATCCACGACATGCGAGTGCGGAGAAGAACAAACTACTGACCACCTGCTGCAATGCATCCTGAGCCCTGCCACATGCACAATGGAGGACCTTCTTGCAGCAACCACCAGAGGCACTCCAAGTGGCCAGATACTGGTCAAAGGACATTTAATCAACTACCAAGTCTGCAAAAATTTTGGGTTTTTTTAATCTGTTTGTTTGTTTTGTTCTGTTAGAAATGTAATACAATGGTCTGGTTGCTGATGACACGATAAATAATACTCACTTGGCCAAGCCTGAAGTAGGTAATGCAACACTTCAATATGGTTCTTGAAGTCCATGGTGCTGGTGATGGTGCGATGCTGCAGGCGGGGGCTGCGGGCCCCTGCCCCTCCTGCACCTTGGCTCAGCAATACGGGCCCGAAGCACACAGCGAGATTCTGAGCGTTCATGCGGTTTGAGGCATGGAAAGAGGCAACCAAGCTGAGGTGGTCCAGCAGCATGGTCAGGGTAGCCTAAAAAAATGGAAGCAAGCAACTTGTCTCAGCCCAACCTTTGCCAAATAGGTCTGACTTTGGCCCCAGGTTGGGCCTCATCTCAGAAGAATAGCAGCAAGATCAAGAAAAAATCCTGGTGGTTTGAAGGAACAAAGGCACCAGAAAATTTGGACCATCACTTTCAACCAGAAAACTGGAAGGACCCAATCCAGTTTGTCATTATTACAAATGATACAATCACCTAAATTTCGGTGCCTGGGGATGAATGGGCATGCAAGCAGCAGCAAGAACAGAGTGTATTGCTGTTCTTGTCTGCCCATTCTCCATGGGGGAAGCGAGTGCCATGTTGGAAGGGAATGGCTGCAGTTAAAAGTTTGAGGTTAGAAGGAAAGGGAAGACAGGTACCTTGGTCTGGCTTGATAGTTTTATTCTACCCTATGGGGCTAGGGCTGCCAAACAGGATACAGGATGTGATGACTGTAACTTTATCCTAAACAGATTGAGCAGCAGAACAATGTTTCTCAATCTGTTCGGGACAAAGGCCCCTTCCACGCAGCTGGCTAAAATCTACACTGAACTGGATTATATAGCAGTGCGGACTCAAGATATTGTGGATTATCTGCCTTGATTTTTTTTTCTTGTCAGGAGCGACTTGAGAAACTGCAAGTCGCTTCTGGTGTGAGAGAATTGGCCGTCTGCAAGGGTGTTGCCCAGGGGACTCCCAGATGAATTGATGTTTTTATCATCCTTGTGGGAAGCTTCTCTCATGTCCTCGCATGAGAAGCTAGAGCTGATAGAGGGAGCTCATCTGCCTCTCCCTGGATTTGAACCTGAGACCTTCAGTCCTGCAGGCACAGGGGTTTAACCCACTGCGCCACCGGGGGCTCCATCTGCCTTGATATTCTGGATTATATGTATGAAGGAGTGTGGTTAAAGCTTACTGCCACCTAATCTGTGAGGAAAGCTGGGCAACGATCAATATCGGCTTAGGAGCTATTTTATAAAGGGACTATTAATTACAGAAGGCTTTATTCATTTGATAGCGTAGCGTTTACTGTCCCTGGCTTGACTTTACTTCTTATGCAGGCTGTTTGCCTTGAGAGAAACTGTATCAGGCAAGGCTTGAGGAAAACAGTAACAAGTTTATTTTAACAGGAGTATAACATGTTTAACTGTTTCCTCACAAGAGGCACAAATCTTGATTGGTTACATTAGTAAGGTTTCATGAGTAATCTCAGGCACAGACTTCAAGAGGTTTCTATAAGCAGATGTAACTCTTCTGGACAACTGTCCTAATAAAACAAATAAGCTAAAAGGCTTATTAACAGAATTGGCTCCCAGCCAAACCTTGATTCTTAACTCAGTTTTATCAGTTTTATTCTTAACTGTAGTTTTATCACTACCAGGTCCTTTTCTGTAACCCCATTGGTCACCAATTAATTCCCTGAATCTCCACCCAGAGACTCAGTCTTCCCAGTAGCTCACCGGCTTACTGACTGACTTTCAAAACAGCTGCCCCGTGAAGAGGCAGTTGGCTCCGCCCCTGTTGCTATGGCAACCCAGCTAACGCCAAGCCACCATCTCCAACAAAATATATTCCTTCATACTTACCATTTATCAGCCACTGTCTAAACAACACATAAACATGAGAATAAAGTTACACATCGTCACAATATGGCTGTCTGAAAGGACCCAAAATTACAAGAATCCCGTTTTGTATTGAGTTTGGGAACCATAGCCTCATTGAAGATGACAAAGGCAGGAGTATCTGTGAACCAGGAAATGTGGGTCGGAAACCAACATTCTCTGTGTCCAATCCTCACCTTCTCTGCTTCTGGTAAGCAGTCCAGAAGAGCCGTTGTTGTTGAAGCCTCCTTCGCTTCCTGCCCCACAGCCCGATTGGACATGGCTTCCAGCACCACTTGGTAGAGTGGGTTGGTGATGAGAGGAGTGGGTAATTCACGCAAATAGTCTTTCAGGATCCCTGCAAAGATGGAAAGCAGAAAATGCCTCAGTTCTCTCTGAGATCACCAACTAGTCTCCCTGGCTCCCTGCTCAATCCTTAATGGAGAGGGCTCTTATCATACTAGTGCAGGGGTCCTCAAACTAAGGCCCGAGGGCCGGATACAGCCCTCCAAGGTCATTTACCCGGCCCTTGCTCAGGGTCAACCTAAGTCTGAAATGACTTGAAAGCACACAACAACAGCAGCAACAACAACAGCAATCTTATCTCATCAGCCAAAAGCAGGCCCACACTTCCCATTGAGATATTAATAAGTTTATATTTGTTAAAATTGTTCTTCATTTTAATTATTGTATTGTTTTTAAGGTTTTTTTGCACTACAAATACGAGGGGTATTTTTTAAGTAAGGTCCGTTTTGTTGTAGACACTAGTAGTTCGCACGCATACCGCAACGAGCGCGTGCGTCGTGTACCGGCATGCCTCGGGAACAACTGTGCTCAGTTTCCGCTCTGTAGCTAACCTGTACGGTTCTGTTCTGTGCTTTAAAAATGTTTAAGACTATCAATTCACCCTCCGCATGTGAGGTTCGCTCAGTGATATGGTTTTTGTCAGCAAGGAACCTGCCTGCTGCAGGAATTCATCGACAGATTGGTGAAGTGTATGGTGATACTGTTATGAGTGAAAGCAAAGTGCGTAAGTGGGTACGACAATTCAAAGATGGCCGTGACAACGTCCATGATGAGGACCGCTCCAGTCGCCCTTCTTTGATTACAGTGAACTCTTAGGTTATCGGAGCAGGCGGCAAGTTTTTATGAAGAGGGTATTTTAAAATTGGTTCAGAGATATGATAAGTGTTTGAACAAACTTGGCAACTATGTCGAAAAATAGAGTGAAGTATGTACTTTCTGAAAATAAATTTACTTTTTTGAAATAAATTTTCGTTGTGTACTTATGTTCAAACGGACCTTACTTAAAAAATACCCCTCGTAAAATATGTGTAGTGTGCATAGGAATTCATGTTTTTTTTCAAATTATAATCTTGCCCTCCAACAGTTTGAGGGACTGTGACTTGGCCCTCTGTTTAAAAAGTTTGAGGACCCCTGTACTAGTGGATGAGAAGAAGCAAGCATGGGAACTCTTTCCAGTGAAAACCTGATGCACAGTGGGTGGAATTGGGAAAAAGATGTTGACATATTAGTACATGGGTGTACATGGACATATTGGTACATGGGTGTTCAGGCAGGAGGACTGTGAGGAGACATCCCATGCCTTGTCCTTTTGTGGCAAGAGATCTGTTGTCTTTCTACATGACAGAGAAACTACTATGGAAAGGTGGACAATAATATGATTCTTGAGATGGCCCAGGATGGCTTTGGTGTCTCATTACAGCTGTCCAGCCATAACTCTGTCTGACTCAAGGGAATGGCAGCACACAACTCAGAATGTTCTTGTCTATTTCTGCTAACATAGTTCAAACCATGAATGTCTCACTTTCACTCCGTCCTCCAAAATATATGGAAAAGGGAAGAACTGGGGCTCAGTCTGGAAGGGAGGCAAGAACTGTTAGCTTCATCCAAGTCTGCTCCTTTGGATAGTCACAAAGGGCAGAGCTTCTCACTTAGGGAGAAACCTAACTGATTTCACAGTTAGAGACACGTTTGTTGTATATAATAATAATAAAACTTTATTTATACCCTGCTACCATCTCCCCAAGGGACTCAGTGCGGCTTACATGAGGCCGAGCCCACAATACAACAATACAAGCAATAACAGTTACAATAAAAAGCAATTAAAAAATAAATCACATACACAAATAGCATAAACATTAAACAAGGTACAGTGCACATTTAAAAACTATGGCTGGGCCAAATGTAATTGAAATTTAAAAAAATAATGCTAGGCATGGACAAGATACAGGAGATGGAGAGTACAAGCAGTCCTAAATCGATATAAAGTGCTTTTGGGGGACATAGTGCTAAGGGTTCATTATTCTGGGAAGGCACACTGGAACAACCACGTTTTCAAGCTCCTCCTGAATACTGCCAAATGATGGGGCCTGCCTGATGTCCTTAGGGAGTGAGTTCCAGAGTCGAGGGGCCACCACCGAGAAGGCCCTCTCTCTCGTCCCCACCAATCGTGCTTGCGATACAGATGGGAGCGTGAGTAGGGCCTCTCCAGATGATCGAAGAGATTGTGTGGGTTTGTATACAGAAATGCGGTCACGCAGGTAGGCAGGTCCCAAACCGTCCAGGGCTTTGTAGGTAAGAACCTGCACCTTGAATTGGGAAAATGAATGGCAGGCAGTGGAGCTCCTTAAACAGGAGGGTTGACGTCTCCCTGTAAGGAGCACCAGTTAACAACCTGGCCACCGCCCGTTGGACCAACTGAAATTTTCGAGCCATTTTCAAGGGCAGCCCAACGTAGAGAGCATTACAGTAGTCCAATTGCAAATCCTGTATTTGCAATACAGTAGTATTGCAAATCCTGCATTTACTCTGCCTCTTAATGTTGCTGCCCAAACCTCTGTGCTTATGCTGCTAAGACTGCATTGTGTGTTTCATATCAATGTCCTGAACTGCAAACAATATTCCCACGGAAGGAAGAAGCTTGACCGCCACTGTCTCCAAATCCTGTGGGCCACGGACAGCTGCAAGGACAACATGTCAGAAGAGTTGCTTGTTGTTGTTTTTTTACTCTTCCTTTCTTGTTCTTCCATAAATACTATAAGGATATTTTGGAACGATGGAGTAGTAGAGAGAAGATTTTAAATAATTTGAATTTATCAGACAGGGCAAGATATAGAAATAATTGCCTCACTGCTTCACCAATTATAAGGAACCTGGGGGAAACTATACTAGCCGATTGCCATCAAACATAAGGAACTTAGCAGGGAAAGGAATAGGGAATTTTAAAATAGTAATTTCTACAAGCTGCCAACCAAATTATATATAGGTGCAGGGGAATTTTTAAAACAGGAAAGAGGCAACTGGGAGATCTTGAAACTGTTTCTTCAATTGTTTTCGCTGCCACCTTTTTGTTTGGTATTCAGACTGAGTTGTATGTGGAGAGTATACTTACTAACACCCTTTTGTGTTACAATAATGTTTGTTCCAGTGTGCCTTCCCGGAATAATGATCCCATAGCACTTTGTCCTCCAAAGCACTTTACATTTTTTTAGATCTGCTCGTATGTCCTTCCACAGACGCCACTATCACCTTTCATCATTGTCCCAGCATTATTTCCATTTTAACTTTACATTTGGCCTTCCCGCTGTTTTTAATTGTGTGTTGTCTTATTGATAATGTTGTATATTTTATTGTCTATGTTTTATTTTAATTGCTTGTACTGTTGTTGTTTTGCTTGTATAGTTATTCGGGCTCGGCCTCACGTAAGCCGCACCAAGTCCCTTGGGGAGATGGTAGCAGGGTACAAATAAGTGTTGTTGTTATTATTATTATTATTATTATTATTATTATTATTATGTTTGTTTTCTTTAGAGGGTTTAAATCACAATGTTGTTCACACTAAGGTTATTATAAAGTATTAACAATAATAAAACGTTTGTTTAACAGGCTTAGACTTCTAGTACAAATGCGTAGTGGTTTCAGTAAGTTACTGGTACATAAGCTTCTGGTTATGTTTGATGTACAATTCTTAGATGGGTTCTGGGTTCAAATCTTGATGTTAACTAAACAGGAGATTATCTCAGGAAATTAATCGCTGATAATAATTCCAAACAAAATTCCCCCTTTCTGGAACCTAACCAATAGCCTTTGGCCTAGCCTTCCTCAGGGACAAAGAACAGACCACAAACAAGGTTCCACTATCTGTATTCCTAGCTAATTTCTCTAGTTCTTGAATACCACAAAAGATCAACCAACTGTTATCACCAACTGACAAACTCCCCCAACGGACAAATTGCAACTGCCAACTCAAGCCTCAGTTCAAAAGATACACATTTTTTCTTTTTGAACGCTAGGCTCTGCCCCCTATTTTCTAACCAATCCTGGCCGTCTAATCTCTACTTCTTGGATTAGGACAGCCCCCTCTAGAAAACCCATAACTTGTTTCCCTATCCTAAGATGGCCGCCAGGGCTTCGCCAGGCCCACATTCTAACTGCTTAAGGTAAGGAGTTCTTTACATTTCCACTTTCTGAACATTTTCCTCTACACTGACTCCCAGCCATACAGCAGCTTCTCTCCCACACTCCTGGATCAATATGCAGGAGCTTTAGCTATGAATTAGTTTGGCTGCCTCTAGAACAGTGTTTCCCAAACTCTTTGGTCTGCCAGGTGTTTTGATCATTGGCCAAGGCAGCTGAAGCTTTTGGGTGTTGAAGCCCAAAAGAGCTGGAGAACTAGAGTTTGGGGATCCCTGCTCGAGGCTCTCCTACCAACAAAGTACTCCTGTTGGGCTGACAGGGTCCCTTCCTTCATTTCTTCCATGGCTGAAGTGCAACACAGCACATTTTCAGAACTTGGAAATCATACTTTTTTGGAGCCCTGTTCCCAGAATCCTCCTGGCAGAATTGCCAAATTCTGGGAACTGGTCCACAAAGTAACTCTAGTTTCACCAATTATTATTATTATTATCATTATTATTGTCCTTATTTATACCCCGCCACCATCTCCCCAAAGGGGACTCTGGATGGCTTACATGAGGCCAAGCCCAGCAGTACATTTACAACAAAATAAAACCAGAACAACAAAACAAACATCACTATTAAATAAATAAATAAACATAAGAATACAATAAAACAATACAAGATAATACAATGCAAAATCAATCCCAAAGGGAGAAGCTGATAGGAGACGGAGTAGTGGAGACAGGCCAGAAGCAGGAAAGTAAACCTCTCGAATTAGCTAGGAGGATCACAGCATCAAAGACACAGCTCCACTTCTAATGCTTCGAGCAGAGTGATAATGGTGATGTTGGGCACTTACCAAAAATGTCATTACGAACACTGACCTGTGATGACATTGATGTCTGGATAGAGATCTTCAGAGAGTACCACAGCAGAGCTGTCCTTCTCAAAGGCATCGCGTAGCTCTTTCTTCACTGCAGCTGAACCACACAAGCGATACAGACCCACAACCTACAAATAGAGCAGGGCCCTTCACTTGAGCAAACAGGCAATAGGACAAGGGGGGATAAGACAAGGCAATAGGACAAGGGGGGAAAGGCTGTCCTGTCGCTGTCTACGAACCCACATGCTCACTCCGGTCATCTGGGGAGGCCCTGCTCGTGATCTCGCCTGCGTCACAAGCGCGCTTGGTGGGGACGCGAGACAGGGCCTTCTCCGTGGTGGCCCCCCGCCTCTGGAACACCCTCCCGAAAGATCTCAGACAAGCCCCTACACTGGCAGTCTTCAGGAAGAATTTGAAAACCTGGCTGTTCCAACGTGCCTTTTCAGATTAGGAATCTCCCAGTACCAAATCCTAGAAGCACTTTAGTACCAAAATCACCGCACACTGCACACTGCACTTATATCATAATCCCATACTCCTCCGACACATCAGCACTTTTTAACCTTGTACCCCACTCTGGCCGACCCAGTTTTTTAATATTGTCTTATCGTATTGCTATTGTTATTGTTTTTTCTGCTTAACTGTTTTTATTTGCTAGATATTGTATTGTTGTTTTGTGTTGGGCTTCGGCCTATTGTAAGCCGCATCGAATCCTGCGGGAGATGCTAGCGGGGTACAAATAAAGTTATAATAATAATAATAATAATAATAATAATAATAATTGCCTAAATGACCTGTGGTAGGCTTTCCAACCTGGCTCCTTCCAGGGGATTTTGGCTAGAAGACCCATCAGCTCCAGCCAGCTTGGATCGGGATTGTGATGGGACTTACAAGCCAAAACATCAAAAGGGATGCAAATAGTTGGTCCATAAGTCAAAATTCCTATTGGACCACAAACCTGACTAAGAGCTGAGATCCGCAGACAATGTGTGTCCCCAGGCAGGCTGCAAACCTGTGTCTTGGGGGGGGGGGGGGGGGGGTGGGGATTGGGTGCTTGGGGAAAGTAACACTGACCTTCAAGCCTCTTTTCTCTATCTGGGCAACACACTTCTGGATCAGCAGGGGTACTTTGATGGCAGCCCCTTCTCTCTCCACCAGCTGACTCAATTTCACTCCAAAGACTTGTGGCTCCTGGTCGTTGTTAGCTGGGTCCCACTGGTCCACCAAGGTAAGCTTGATGTACAGGAGTCCTTGTGGCTCAAGTTGCATGGCGAGCTGCTGGCTCCTGCAACCTGGGAAGAGAAAGAGACAGAGATGGCTGTGAGGACTGCATCTTCAGCCTTTCTCCTTGTCACTCTTGTACGCTTCAGCAACATAGGCAGAAAACAGGTTCGGTTTTCCTGTTCACACCCTTCCACTCCATCTCTCAGAACCCCTCATTTCTGGTCTGCTCCTGGGGCTTCGGTGACCCATGATATTCATTCCCTCACCCTGTGGCTAGCAATAGGAATCGATTAAACCAGTTTGTTTCTCTCTAAGTAGCTGTATGTCAGTATCCTATCTGTACAAAAGAAAGATGAAGAAAAGAAGAAGAGGAGGAGGAGGAGGAGGAGGAGGAGGGAAGGGGGAGGAGGAGGGAGGAGGAAGAGAGGAGGAGAAGAGGAGGAGGAGGAAGAGGAGGAGGAGGAGGAGGAGGGAAGAGGAGGAGAGAGGAGAGAAGGAGGAGGAGGAGGAAGAAGGAAGAGGAGGAGGAGGAGGAAGGAGGAGGAGGAGAAAGGAGGAGAGAGGAGGAGGAGAAGTAGGAGGAGGAGAGGAGGAGAGGAGGAGAAGAGGAGGGGAGGAGGAGGAGGAGGAGGAGAGAGGGGAGAGGGAGGAAGAGAGGAGGAGGAGGAGGAGGAGAAGAGGAGGGGGGAGGAGGAGGAGGGGAGAGGAGGAGGAGGAGAGGAGGAGGAGGAGAGGAGGAGGAGGAGGAGAGGAGGAGAAGAGGAGGGAGGGAGGAGGAGGAGGAGGAGGAGGAGGAGGAGGAAAGGAAGAGGAGAGGAGGAGAGGAAGGAGGAGGAGGAGGAGGAGAAGAGGAGGGAAGGAGGGGAGGAGGAGGAGGAGGAGGAGGAGAGGGAGGAGGAGAGGAGAGGGGAGGAGGAGGAGGAGAAGAGGAGGAGGAGAAGGAGGAGGAGGGGAGGAGGAGGAAGGAGGAGGAGGAAGAGGAGAGGAGGAGAAGGAGGGAGGGAAGGAGGAGGAGGTGGAGGAGGGGAAGGTGGTGGTGGAGGAGGTGGTGGTGGTGGAGGAGGTGGTGGTGGTGGTGGAGGAGGAGGAGGAGAGAAGGAGGAGGGGGAGGAGAAGGAGGAGTAGGAGGAGAAGAGGAGGAGGAGAGGAGTAGGAGGAGAGGAGGAGAAGAGGAGGAGGAGTAGTAGAGGAAGAGGAGGAGGAGGAGAAGAGGAGTAGAGGAGGAGGAGGAGGGGAGGAGAAGGAGGTGGTAGTGGTGGAGGAGGAGGAGAGGAGGAGGAGGAGGAAGAAGAAGAACAACAACAACAATTATTACGACAACAACTTTATTTTTCTAGCCCGCCTCCATCTCTCCGAGGGGACTCGGGGCGACTTAAATGGGGCCAAGCCCAAGGCAAAATAGAATTAAAAACAGAAATAACATATTAAAAAAGCATAAAAACAGCATAAACAACAATAAACAAACATCATAAGCAACAACAAACTGATTTGGGGGCCAATATGCAAAACGATTTAAAGGATAGGCTGGTCAATAAGGTGGATAGAATGTATAGTAACATAGGAAAAGAGCAATTAAACAAGATCATGTCAGCTTAGCTTTAAAATGTAGTAATCAAATATAGGTTTTTGAATTCAGGTCATGGTTAGGGACCATCTGTCAAAGGAGTCATCAGTCGAATGCACAATGAAACATCCACATCTTTAGTTCCTTACGGAATGTGGATTAGGAGGGTGCCAGCCTAATCTCCCTGGGGAGGGAGTTCTAGAGACGAGGGGCCACCACTGAGAATGCCCTTTCTCTCGTCCTTCTTTCTTCCTCCCAACTGCTGATAAGGGGCTCTTCTGTCCCACAGAAACTGCAGCATGGCACTGGGCGCCACCAGAGGAAGAAAGAAGGACATTGTGCTAGAAATCACTTGTGCCTTCACAGCATAAGATGCTCGAGAGGACTTTGAGTGAAGAACTTCAATGGCTCTGTCCCTTCAGAAACTGGGGAAATGTAGGATAACTATAATTCTAAAATACTAATTCCAGTGTTTCTCAACCCTCCTAATGCCGCGACCTCTTAATACAGTTCCTCATGTTGTGGTGACCCCCAACCATAAAATTATTTTCATTGCTACTTCATAACTATAATTTTGCTACTGTTATGAATTGTAATGTAAATATCTGATATGCAGGATGTATTTTCCCATGACCAACATGGGTGGGCATTGACCTTGAGTTTGGGAGTTGTAGTTCACCTATATCCACACAGCACTGTGGACTCAAACAATGATGGATCTGGACCAAACTTGGCATGAATACTCAATATGCCCAAATGTGAACACTGGTAGAGTTTGGGGGAAATACACCTTGACATCTGGGAATTCTAGTTGCTGGGATTTATAGTTCACCTACAATCAAAGAACAGTCTGTGTCCCACCAACGATAGAATTGGGCCAAACTTCATACACATGACCCCCAATACCAACAGACAATACGGTGGGTTGTTGTAGGTTATTTCGGGCTATATGGCCATGGTCTAGAGGCATCCTCTCCTGACGTTTCGCCTGCATCCATGGCAAGCAGCAGAATATGGTGTTTTCTGATGGTCTTTGGCGACCCCTCTGACACCCCCTCATGATTTCCCCAGGGGTCCCGACCTCCAGGTTGAGAAACACTGTACTAGGAAGTTATATGGCCCTGCAATACAGCAAGGTACAAAAGGCACCCTGCTTATCCTATCCCTACCCCACCAAATGTCTCATTTGAAAATGGCTTAACTGTCTATGCCTTAACATCAGCTTGCTGTTCCTCCCTTACCTTGAAAAATGTGGGGCAGGATGATCGTTCCATAGCAGCAGACACGATTCTTGCCCACTGAAGGATCACACGAGAAGATCACAACTTTAAGGAGCTGGGCATCTTCAAGCTCCAGCTGGAAGGAATGGTTGAGGCTGAGGAAAGCTTCCTGGCAAGGCAGAAGGGCAGTGCGGGCTTTGTTGACGGAGTCTACCTGGAGGACACAGAAGGCTTCCTTGGCTTCGGCTCTGGGGTGCCTGAAGTCCTGCACCCCTAGCAAGTGGATGCTGACAAGGCCAGAGAGATGCTGCAAGCAACCCGGCTGCTCAGCAAAGCTATAATGGCGGAAAGATCCACCATCGAATCCCAGGCAGGTCTCGGCTTTGGCCTGAAGCTCGGGAGAGTCGCCGTCACTCAAGTAGCCCCCTTTGCTGGCAGCCTTGCCCCATGCCTGAGGCTGCCGAGATGCCACGCTGCTGTCAAGGTGGTAGCGGCTGATGACGCTGCCCGATTCCTTTGGTGACGAGCTGCCCTCCGCTTCAGGACCTCGGTGACGGGAGCTACGCAGGCTCAGTTTCCGTCTCAGCTCTGGAAGCTTCTTCATCTTCATGGAGAGACTTCTCACTGGGCCGGGGGACTTTGCCTTGCCAAGAGTGTGGGCCTTCTTGTGGGTGGTGGGGCTCAGGGCCCGTTCCCCAGGATCTGTGCTTGTGGCAAGCATTCTTCCTGGGAAGAGAAACTGTATAAGACAAGTCAACCCAACTGCAACAGACCCTATGGGTGAACACCTATTGCTGAAATACCCCGAGTAACTATGGGACAAGGTTGGTAGATAGACCAGAAAAGAAGAAGTGAGCTCCAGAGTGAATCCATTAACAGGGGCAGCTCAACCATTACGCAAAGTAAGCATTTGCAGTATAGTTGATTATTTTTACCTTGTTTTGTGTGTGTGTGTATATATATATATATATATATATATATATATATATATATATATTTCTCGCACTTCTACCCCACCCTTCTCAACCCCCGAGGGGGGACTCAGGGCGGCTTACAAAAGGCACAATTCGATGCCAGCACAACAAGGTAAAAATAAAACATATATAAACAGCAATTAAAACAATTAAAACAATCCATTATACATCACACTCCCTAAAAACTAATCTAATGCTCAACGTTTGCCAGCTCAAAATTCAATTCCACATTGTCGAATCCGTCAGTTCTAGTCGTCGCTTGTCCTTTGTCTATCTGCAGATTCCCCAAAAGCCTGGTCCCAAATCCATGTTTTTAATTTCCTTCTAAAAGAGAGGAGGGATGTCAATGACCTAATTTCCCCAGGGAGTGAATTCCACAGGTGAGGGGCTACCACCGAGAAGGCCCTGCTCCTCGTCCCCACCAACCTCACTTGTGATAGAGGCGGGGTCGAGAGCAGGGCCTCCCCAGAAGATCTTAAACTCCGAGGTGGGACGTAGAAGGAGATGTGTTCGGACAGATACGCTGGGACAGATACGGACAGATACATATATTATATGTATGTAACATATTATATAGTAATCTATATGACAATATATAAAATATTGTATTTATATCTTACATAGAAAGAACGAAAGGAAGAAGGAAGGAGGTAGAAGAAGGAAGGAAAATGGAAGGGAGGGAGGGAAGGAGGGAGGGAAAGAAGGGAAGGAAGGAGGGAAAGGAAGGTGGGGGATGAAGAAAAGAGGGAGGGGAAAAATGAAGGGGAAGGAAATGAAGAAAGGGAAAGGAGGAAAGGGAGGGAGGAAAATAAGGAAAGGAAGGAGGGAGGGACAGGAAGGAAGGAGAGGGGGAGGAAAGGAAGGGGAAGGAAGGAAGAAAAGGAAATAAAGGGAGGGAGTCCTTTCGGGTGGAGTGTGGCAGTCTGGATGTTAATAGGAGAGTGAGTGAGTGAGTGAGTGAGTGTGTGTGTGTTAAATGTGTGCTTGTGTTGCTGGAGACAGCTAAGCAGGTCAAACAGAAAGGAAAGAGTTAAAAAAGAAAGAAGGATCTCCAGAAAGAAAGATCCCCACCTGCTGGCCTTCCTCACCTCCTCCTCCTCCTTCCTTTCTTCCACTCATCAGCCCCTTCCCAACAGGAAGGAGGAAGACGAGGAGACTGCCCTCCTGAGATAGCAGGGAAAGAGAAGGGGCTCAATGCGGCAAGCCTCCTCCTCCTCTCTCATGGTGCCCACTCTCTCATGTGTGTGTGTGTGTGTGTGTGTGTGTGGCCATGCACGCACGCCTGGCTTTAATGGCCAGCTGTTTCCCGTGAGGATGAGGAGGAGGCGTGGCCATGGGTCTCTTTGGAGACATGCAGTTTCTCCTTTGTGGACATGCAGTTCAGAAATATTTTCTGCTTTTTTGTGGTATTTTTGAGTGGAGAACATACATTGGGTTGTTAGTTGTCTTGAGTCCAAATTTGGTACCAACTGCCCGAGGGGGTTTTGAGTTCTGTGAATACCACAAACGAACATTACATTGTATTGTCGAAGGCTTTCATGGCTGGAATCACTCAGTTCTTGTGGGTTTTTTCGGGCTATATGGCCATGTTCTAGAGGCATTTCTCCTGACGTTTCGCCTGCATCTATGGCAAGCATCCTCAGACCTCACCTCTGAGGATGCTTGCCATAAATGCAGGCGAAACGTCAGGAGAAATGCCTCTAGAACATGGCCATATAGCCCGAAAAAAACCCACAAGAACTGAACATTACATTTTTATTTATATAGATTTGTGATTTAATTTTTACTTTCATTCATAGCATATATGAACTCTCTCACACACTCCCTAAGCATAATCACCTGAAAAACAACAATTTCGTAAGAGTGAGAGTACAGCTAATCTGGATTCTGATTTAAGTACTGCTTTACAACACAACCTTGCTGACTAAGACAGTTTAGAAACTGCCAAGCTAACCTACAGTTGAATTGGCATCTGTTAATTGTATGAATCCTTTTCCCTCTAAGAAATAAACATTTCTCTAGGAAGAAGGTAGATACTGATTTTTCCCCTCTCTAGAAAGTCACAACACTAGGTATAGACCAAATTGTATTTTTTCCAACTCCAAAAGGGCAAACTGGCAGGCAGACGTTATCCTGTTGCCAGTGGAGGTAAGAAAGGAGCTTTCTGCACAGTAAGCCTTAAGGGCCATGTATATTTAGAGAAATGGCACTCGAGTACATTTAAGCCTCCCTTTTCCTTCCTGCCTGCGGAGATCTAAAGCGCTGAAATCTTGCTTGGCCACCTTCAAGTGTGTTCCACAAAGATTGCTCCCCTCCGCTTTGAGTAATTGCAGTAAATTGTGAGAATTTTCACCCTCTTCACCCACAGCAATACTTTGCTACTTCTAGTTTCAGCTCTCCTTTTTTCCAGACTCAGACTGCATCTACATCAACCTTTCTAAAGCCGTGACCCCTAAATACAGTTCCCCATGTTATGGTGACCCCCAACCATAAAATTATTTTCATTATTTTCATTGCTACTTTAGAACTGTAATTTCACAACTGTTATGAATCATAACGTAAATATCTGATATGGAGGATGTATTTTAATTGTTACAAATCGAACCTAATTAAAGCATAGTGATTAATCACAAAAACAATACGTTTGGGGGAGTATGGACAATGGATGATGGGATTTGCAGTACCTTCAACCGATTCAGCTCTGATTTCCACAGACCACTGAGACCCCCACAAATTACAGAACTGGACCAAATTTGGCACAGAGAACCCACATGACCAACAGAAAATACTGGAGGTCCCCAAACGGAGAGAAGGAGGAAGAAGAGACCAGAGGAGAAGGGCGAGTGCAAGCCTCGCTGCTCCTGCTGCCCCACGCTCCTCTCGTCCTTATCGGGGCTTCCAGGAGTGGCTGTTGGGGTTCAGCCTGTGTGTGAACCTGAATCCGAACCTGATTCTCTGATTGTATTCTCTGATGCCAATGTAGATGTCGATGTGAATTCTGAGGCCAATTTAGATGATGATGGTTTGAGTAGTGAAAATGCTACAGCCTTGGAAAGTGAAAGTCAAGATTCCCATGAGAACATGCATTCCAAGCCAAGCGGAGAAGTTTCACTCCCTTTTCCTCCCAGCCTTAGTTCTCCAGAGAATCTGACACCTGGTCTGCCTAATGAGGATAGGCGGGGGCAGATTTGGCAGAGCCAGGGAGAAGCACAAAGTTTACGTAGGTCAGCCAGATTGAGAGAAATGCAAACAAAAACTTCAGGCGTGTCTCGCAATAGATTTCTTGGCCTTAATTATGCCTGGCCTGAATGCAGCTTCAGACCAAGCATCGTTCCAGATTAATGTGCAAGCTTTTGCAGGTCTCCTGATTCAAGTGGCCTTGTTCCTCTGAGGTTTTCTAGTTGTTCCAAGTACGGTTAGTGGATTGCTAACAGGTTCCAGGATTCAGCAGTTTTGCTGTGGGTTTTATTATCTTGTTTATGGACATTTCTTGTTGCTGATTTTTATTGTGACTTTTCACCTTTGCATTTTTCCTCTATTTTGTATTCATCTTTCATCAATAAAAAAGGATTGTTTTCCTGAAGTCAAGTGTGGTGGATAGTTGTCTGAGGGTCCAGCTCTGCTCTGGGTTGCAACAGTGGCAGAGGTCTCAAAGGGGGCGAGAAGAGGGTAGCACAGGGCAGCAGAAGCAACTAGGCTTGTCCTCCTTCTCTTCCAGGGTCTTCCCCCTCCTCCTCTCCGTTTGGAGGTCCCCAAATGGAGAGGAGGAAGAAGAGACCAGAGGAGAAGGGCGAGTGCAAGCCTCGCTGCTCCTGCTGCCCCACGCTCCTCTCGCCATTTTTCAAGGCTTCCACCAGCGGAGGCCTTGAAGGGGGCGAAAAGAGGGTGGTCCCGGGGCCTGGCCGCTATTTCGGGAGTCAGAGGGGGCGGGGCCAAAGGAGGCAACTTCACGACCCCTCTGAAATGGCCAGGCAACCCCTCGGATGGAGTTTGGGGGAAATAGCCTTGATATTTGGGAGTTGTAGTTATTGGGATTTATAGTTCACCTACAATCAAAGAGCATTCTGAACCCCACGAACGACAGAATCGGGGCAAACTTCCCACACAGAACCCCCATGACCAACAGAAAATACTTAAGGCCATCCAATCCAACTCCCTTCATCAGGGCAAGAAAACGTAATCAAAGCCCTCCTGACAAAGAGCCATCCAGCCATAGATAGATAGATAGATAGATAGATAGATAGATAGATAGATAGATAGATAGATAGATATGATTCACACACAGAGAGATATAGTATCATAGATTTGAAAGGGACCCCTAAAGAAGGACAATGATATGTTGCATGTTCCAGAGTGGGCAAACCAGACACTCTCCACATCAACACTGACAAAGAAACAGCAAGAAATACTGTTTACCCACAAGCATAAAGAAATTACAATATTAGAAACCAACACTTTCTCATTACTTTATTTTCCAGATCACCAGACTGGGCCACAGCAACGCATGGCAGGGGACAGCTAGTTAATTATAATCTTTCTTTGTATGGTGCCATAATAAGTAATATTTTTTTTTGTCGTGTCAGGAGCGACCGCTCCTGTTGTGAGAGAATTGGCCGTCTGCAAGGACGTTGCCCAGGGGACGCCCGGATGATTTCTGATGTTTTATCATCCTTGTGGGAGGCTTCTCTCATGTCCCCGCATGAGGAGCTGGAGCCAATAGAGGGAGCTCATCCATCTCTCCCGGGATTCGAACCTGCGACCTGTCGGTCTTCAGTCCTGCCAGCACAGGGGTTTAACCCACTACACCACCGGGGGCTCCATTATAATTATAATATTGTATTATTATTACTACTATTATATTGTATTACATTATAATATTATAAATATTACATTTATATACGATATACTATATTATTAGTAAAGACAAGATGGAAATGGCTAGGTTCTTGTGGGTTTTTTTCGGGCTATAGGGCCATGTTCTAGAGGCATGTCTCCTGACGTTTCGCCTGCATCTATGGCAAGCATCCTCAGAGGTAGATGGAAATGTCGTCTGCTCCCCTCTGTCTTCACTCTATCTAAGATATCTTCACAAATCTAAGGTAATGGCGCTTCATGCAGTCATGCCGGCCACATGACCTTGGAGGTGTCTACGGACAACGGCGGTTCTTTGGCTTAGAAATGGAGATGAGCACCACACCCCAGAGTCGGACATAACTGGACTTCATGTCAGAGGAAAACCTTAATGTGCACATTAATTTTGGTGAGGTAATTGAGCCCCCAAAAATGAGCATTAGATTTGACTCAATAGGGTAAACATGGCCATTAAAAAAGCATTCATTCTCACCACCACAGGTCTGGGTTTGGGAGCCAATCATCTCTTCATCTTGCTTTGTAGATCGTGTTTGGCTTGGTGAGGTCTGTACACCGTCTCTCCTTGCTTGTTGTGAGCCTCCTGGAGAGACACCTTCCCGTGTTGTTTTAATCTCCGCCGGCTTCCCTTTCCTGCTCCTGCTATCAACCTCAGTGCCCCGCGTCTTCTCAAGGAGTTGTAAGTCATCATCTTCTGGAATGGGATTGTACCAGATCTCCCCTTTGCTGCTGCAGAGCACATGAAGCTCCCTCTGCTCAGTGTTGGAGCCAGTGGCTGCTGGTTCTTCCGCCCCTTGGGTCTTCCCGGACGAGAGCACCCAGTGGCGGCTGCTTCTCTCCAGGCTCTGCAGATAGGCTCCCTGGCCGCTGCACTTGGCACTAATAAGGCTAGAGCTGCAGGTCTCCGAGTAGCCAACCAGCAATTCAGCATCTTTCTTGGACCCGCTTGCCGACAATCCAGCACAGTGTAGGTTATCTGGGGATGGCTCTCCATCCGGGTCAACAGGTCCCTGTGAGATGCTTGAGGAGCTCTGGCCCTGTTTCCGGTTGTGGGAATCCTCCTGGCTACCCCAGGTGAACTTGGCCCAGTGTTGTTTCCTTGACACTGTGATGGTGGCACCTTTCTTACTGCATTCGTCTTCCAATGGGAGAGGCCCCAAAACTTGAGGATCTGTGGAAGACCCGGAAGCACCTGGTGGCTCTGAAGGAGAATCTGTGGAGAACAAGAACAGAGAGAAAGTTACTTTTTTGGACCATAAAACCCAAACTACTATATTTGGGGGATTCTGAGAAATGTTGTCCAAAAAGATATGTATTCATTTTATTTTCTGGCATATACTCATATGAAGCCCCCAATGGCACAGTGGGTTAAACCGCTGAGCGGCTAAACTTGTTGACTGAAAGGTTGCAGGTTCAGATCCGGGGAGCAGCGTGAGCTTCCATTGTCAGCCCCAGCTTCTGTCAACCTAGCAGTTCGAAAACATGCAAATGTGAGTAGATCAATAGGTACCGCTCCGGCGGGAAGGTAATGGCACTCCATGCAGTTATGATGGCCACATGACCTTGGAGGTGTCTATGGACAACGCTGGCTCCTCGGCTTAGAAATGAAAATGAGTACCACCCCCAGAGTTAGACATGACTGGACTTAATGTCAAAGGGAAACCTTTACCTCTTACTCATATATGTCTAGAAATGTTAGACAAAAAAAAAAACACAACAAATTTATCCACAGCACTTTAACTTTTATCATTTTACCCTGGTAGAATTTTATGAGGCAAGAGTTTAATCCATCCGCCTCTACTCTCTCAGCAATGATGCTTCTTCTGGACTTTTTGAATGACTGGGTAGGAAAATGGCAGCAGCATTGGTGAGGGGTGCATTGGTAAGCTTTTATCCTAGAGCTGTAACTATATTGAACTCCATGGTTTTGCACTCATGTGGCACTGGGGCTGTGCGGTGATGTTCAGAGTGTGGAGGGATGGGAGTGTTGTTTTTGTGATGTGTGCTAGAGAAAGCATTTAATGTTGTTGTACAATGTACAATGACAATAAAGCTATTATATTCTGTTCCGTTCTATGGCAGTGTAGATCTGAATCCTAAATAGGTATTATTGGATGCGATGGACACAAGGTTTTACTGCTTGAGGCAAAACTGTGGCTGTCCTGACCTGTTTGGGTTGTCTGTTAGGGAGTTGTAGAAAAAGGTTAGCAGACCCCAGTGATACTGGAAAAGAACAGAAATATCCTCAGACCCAAGGTTAAGTTGTTAGATAATATCTGGAATTTCTGAAGTGGTGCTTTTACAAAAATGTTTCACGTTAAACCGGTTTCTATAAGAAAGACCACGCTAAGAACAATACTTGGAAAAGTTATTATCAGAGAGGCTAAACATTTACTGACTCCACCAACCAGCATAACTACTGACCATGTTGGCTGGAGGATTCTAGGAACTGTTCAAACAAATAAGTTTTCCAAGATCTGGTTGAGAAGCATTTGGTCTAGGGCCATTCATCGGTGAAAGATAATCCAAAATGGGTCTTCTTATATCTTCAGTGGTGAGGGTAGAATTACATTCAGGAACAAACACTCAGGTATTCATGACCACCAACTAGAGTATCAGTTCCTAGAATCCTACCATCTCAAGCATGGTTGGTGGGGACGAGAGAGAGGCCCTTCTCAGTGGTGGCCCCCTGCCTCTGGAACACCCTTCCAAGGGAAATAAGACAGGCTCCATCCCCCCTCCTTTCGTAAGAGCTTGAAGACCTCAGATATTAATGGTCACCAACTAGAGTATCCATTCCTAGAATCCTACTGTCTCAAGCGTGGTTGGTGGGGACGAGAGAGAGGGTCTCTTCAGTGGTGGCCCCCCATCTCTGGAACACCCTTCCAAGGGAAATAAGATAGGCCCCATCCCTCCCCTCCTTTCGTAAGAGCCTTTGAAAATGACCAGTTCTAACTCAGCCCCACACATTGTCAAATACGGCCTTATTCTTCCTACCAGTTACCCAAATTCTTTCCTCTAATCGGCCCCGGAATGAACAGCCACAGACCCGTACCTAATATTATTGTTGCCTGCCATAGCATTGCACTTAATTTCCGGGCGTCCAAGAATTTTTGGGCTTGCACAAATCTTGGCCCGGCCTTTTAAATTTTTTTATTGCCTTGAACAAGCAGGATTACTTTTAATATATGTGTGTTATGGTGATAATTTTATGCTATATTTTGTTTTGCTAATCTTATGATTATGTTGTTTTTACTTTGTATGTTTTGTGATGTTACCTGGGAACCGCTCTGAGTCCCCTCTGGGAGATAGAGCAGTATACAAATAAAGTATTATTATTATTATTATTATTATTATTATTATTATTATTATTCATCCATGGAACGCATATGAAGATCATGACCCAAAGGTCAAAATGAGCATTTTTCAGACACTGATACAGCAGATGGTACCCCTGTAGCAACTCTGATTCATGAAGGAGGTACTCTTCCCCTATTGTTCTCTATGTGATGGGATTCTGCGAGGAGACCATCTTCCACTGTAACATGCATATTGACTGTGCCCACCATCAAGAGTAGTCCTCGAGATTTTGTTGGACAGAAATTCCACCATCCCTTGCTATTAGTGATGATGATTTGGGGTGCTGGGAGCTACCATATTTGAGGTTCATAGTTGTAGAATATCTGTCATAAAAGTGACAATGGTAGAAATTTTCATGAGACAACATGATAAAAGTTGTAAAAACAACCTGAGCAGGTGTGTGTGTCATATGTAGGCCTACACATATTTGTTGATATTGTGATGTGCCCTCAAGTCAACATGAATGACTAAGGACAGGGGTGTCAAACTCATTGAGGGCTACTTTCAGATAGTTGGAGTGTGGAGGGATAGGTGTATTGTTGTTGTTGTTGTTGTTTTGTGATGTGTGCTGGGGAAAGCATTTAATTTAGAATAATAGAATCAGAGTTGGAAGAGACCTCATGGGCCATCCAGCCCAAACCCCTGACAAGAAGTAGGAAAATTGCATTCAAAGCACACCCGACAGATGACCATCCAGCCTCTGCTTAAAAGCTTCCAAAGAAGGAGCCTCCACCACACTCTGGGGCAGAGAGTTCCACTGCTGAACAGCTCTCAGTCAGGAAGTTCTTCCTCATGTTCAGATGGAATCTCCTTTCTTGTAGTTTGAAGCCATTATCCTGCGTCCTAGTCTCCAGGGCAGCACAAAACAAGCTTGCTCCCTCTTCCCTATGACTTCTTCTCACATATTTATACATGGATATTATGTCTCCTCTCAGCCTTCTTCAGGCTAAGCATGCCCAGCTCCTTAAGCCGCTCCTCATAGGGATTGTTCTCCAGACCCTTGATCATTTTAGTCGCCCTCCCCTGGACACATTCCAACTTATCAATATATCTCTTCAATTGTGGTGCCCAGAATTGGACACAATATTCCAGATGTGGTCTGACCAAGGCAGAATAGAGGGGTAGCATGTCTTCCCTGGATCTAGACACTAGACTGCTATTGATACAGGCCAAAATCCCATTGGCTTTTTTTTGCCGCCGCATCACATTGTTGGCTCATGTTTAACTTGTTGTCCAATTTCGTTGGACAATGACAATAAAGCCA
The DNA here is from genome assembly GCF_025583915.1 of Anolis sagrei ordinatus. Lineage (NCBI taxonomy): Eukaryota > Metazoa > Chordata > Lepidosauria > Squamata > Anolidae > Anolis > Anolis sagrei. The sequence goes on along the minus strand of NW_026845477.1, from coordinate 142,643,615 downwards.
TTCTATTCTACTCCATTCTATAAAAGGACCACTGAATCTGTAGATACAGAGGGCCACATCTACAATTTTTACATAGAAGCCAGTGCCTTTTAGTTTTAGCCACTTTGGGTCTAGACGTGTTATTGAACAAAAACTCCCATCACTTCTGATAATCTGCCATGAGGACTGGGGATAATGAGGATTGTGACCCAACAGTCCTTGAGGCTCTGAGTTTGGGGAAATGTTAAAGGACATTTTAAAGTCAGGCTGAGAGGAGATATGATAGCCATGTATAAATATGTGTGAGGAAGTCATAGGGAGAAGGGAGCAAGCTTGTTTTCTGCTGCCCTGGAGAATAGGACGTGGAACAATGGCTTCAAACTGCAAGAAAGGAGATTCCATCTGAACATGAGGAAGAACTTCCTGGGCTCAAAGCTAGCCTTAAAAACTGTGGCATAGACACTGAGAACTGGGAAGCCCTGGCCCTTGAGTGCTCCAGCTGGAGGTCAGCTGTGACCAGCAGTACTGTAGAATTTGAAGAGGGCGAAAGAGAGAAACGTGCCAAGAGGAAGGCGTGACAAGCCAACCCCGACCGGGACCGCTTTCCACCTGGAAACCAATGCTCTCACTGCGGGAGAAGATGCAGATCAAGAATAGGGCTTCACTGTCACCTACAGACCCACCGCCAGGAAGACTATCCTACGCGGACAACGAGGGATTGCCTAAGTCAGTGTTTCTCAACCTGRGGGTCGGGACCACTGGAGGGGTCGCGAAGGGGTGTCAGAGGGGTCACCAAAGACCATCAGAAAACACAGTATTTTCTGTTGGTCATAGGGGTCTCTGTGTGGGAAGTTTGGCCCAATTCTATCATTGTTGGGGTTCAGAACACTCCTTGATTGTAGGTGAACTATAAATCCTAGCAAGTACAACTCCCAAATCTCAAGGCCTATTTTCCCAAAACCCCAYGAGTGTTCACATTTGTGCCAAGTTTGGTCCAGAAYCATCATTATTGGAGTCTAGAGTGCTCTCTGGATGTAGGCGAACTTCAACTCCCAAACTCAAGCTCAATGCCCATCAAACCTTTCCAGTATTTTCTGTTGGTCATGGGAATTCTGTGTGCCAACTTTGGTTCAATTCCATTGTTGKTGGGGTTCAGAATGCTCTTTGTTTACAGGTTAACTATMAATCCCAGCAACTACAACTCCCAAATGGCAAAATCAATCCCCCYGCCAACCCCACCAGTATTCAGATTTGGGCATACCTGGCATTTGTGCCAAATTTGCTCCAGTGAATGAAAATACATCCTGCAGATCAGWATTTACATGGCRATTCATAATGTTAGGGTTATGGTTGGGAGTCACCACAACATGAGGAACTGTATTAAGGGGTCGCRGCATTAGGAAGGTTGAGAACCACTGGCCTAAGTAGTATGTATACATCTTAGCAATCAGGCCTTGAGAAGCAGAACCTTCGCAGTTTCCTTTCAGCAGGAACTATGCATTGAGTCAAACTTTTCTGAAGACGGTGGTCTCCAAGGGGAGGGAAAGCAATGGGTCAGGATGGGAAAGGGACGCCTGGAGGGGACCTGGGCCCTCCCGCCTCTGGTCTGAAGACGCGCAGCAGAGGCCTGCAATGCAGCTGAGGCTGAGAGGTCCCTCCCAGGCTCCCAGCTGCTCAGACCTGGTGCCAAGTTGGATTTCCTGTTGTTTACTGCACAGTCCCCTCCCCGGCCAAGACACAGAGCTCCCTTTGTAGGTTCCCAAGGAACTCAGCACATGAAGAGCCCTACTGCTCTGGGCAGCCCAGCTCAGGAATGAGGATGCAAAGTTAGAGAGCAAGCAGCTGGGGAGGAACAGGAGGGGTGGATGGAAACAGCAGCATAACCGCCCTCCCTCCGTTGGGACAAGAAGAGAGCGGGGTCACATTCGTATCTGACGGATCTCCAAATTGAGATAGATTTTACCAAATGACTGCTGCAAGGACACTCCGTAGCTGCTTTCTTTGTTTATTACACTATGTAACAAAACTTGAAAAAATCCATACCTGGTTTGAAAGTGTTATTTCTATTTAATTGTGCAGTACTTACTTTGAAAGTAGTTGCTATACTCCAGAAACTTTGTTTTTGTGGCTGCCTCAAACCATGTTGAATTGGTTGAGACTCAATGAGATATTCATTGAAAAACAATAGCAAAATGTGCTGCAGTTTTTGCAAGTTTTTGCAGTTTAATAAACCGGATTGCTGTAGGTTTTTTCGGGCTGTATGGTCATGTTCTAGAGGCATTCTCTCCTGACGTTTCGCCTGCATCTATGGCAAGCATCCTCAGAGGTAGTGAGATCTGTCGGAACTAGGAAAATGGGTTTATTTTTCCGTGGAATAACCAGGATGGGACAAAGGACTCTTGTCTGTTGGAGCTAGGTGTGACTGTTTCAGCTGACCACCTTGATTAGCATTTGATGTCTTGGCAGTGCCTGGGGCAATCTTTAGTTGAGAGGTGATTAGATGTCCTTGATGTCCTTTAATAGAATTACAGAATTAAAGAGTTGGAAGAGACCTCATGAGCCATCCAATCCAACCCCCTGCCAAGAAGGAGGAATATTGCATTCAAATCACCCCTGACAGATGGCCATCCAGCCTCTGTTTAAAAGCTTCCAAAGAAGGAGCCTCCACCAAACTCCGGGGCAGAGAGTTCCACTGCTGAACGGCTCTCACAGTCAGGAAGTCCTTCATAGAATCATAGAATCATAGAATCAAAGAGTTGGAAGAGACCTCATGGGCCATCCAGTCCGACCCCGTTGGACTGGCCATCCAGTCCGACCCCTTCCTCATGTTCAGATGGAATCTCCTTTCTTGTAGTTTGAAGCCATTGTTCCACGTCCTAGTCTCCAGGGAGGCAGAAAACAAGTTTGCTCCCTCCTCCCTGTGGCTTCCTCTCACATATTTATACATGGCTATCATATCTCCTCTCAGCCTTCTCTTCTTCAGGCTAAACATGCCCAGCTCCTTAAGCCGCTCCTCATAGGGCTTGTTCTCCAGACCCTTGATCATTTTAGTCGCCCTCCTCTGGACACAGCTTGTCAATATCTCTCTTGAATTGTGGTGCCCAGAATTGGACACAATATTCCAGGTGTGGTCTAACCAAAGCAGAATAGAGGGGTAGCATTACTTCCGTTTCCATGTTTTTATGATAGAACCAATTGGGAAATGACATTTTAACCCAGGAACAATAATCGTGTTGCACAGTGTTATTTTAAACTTGCATTCAGATAAGTATGTATGGAGGAGGCTATTTAGCATTCAAATAAGATCGGTAATTATTATGATACATTCCATGTATCATTGCTGTTGTTGCTGATGCAATTAATCCAACTGCAGTACTTCTGGTTGCAGAGAAGCCGACAAAAACAACATTACAAAACAAACCCAAAAGGTGATGAAAGTGACAGAAGCAGTCCCACAACACTGAAATTAGAAAGAGCCCTTGTGTTGATTCAAAAAGTATTGCATTTGCTTAGCACCAAAAGGATGGTAAGTTCAGCACTGACCACGGCTCCTGTGAATGATGGCATGTCAACACTGAAAAGTCACTGCCCGAATGGCTATCTGTCTTTTCTGTTTCTTGTTAGCTTCCGGGCTTAATTCAAAGTGCTGGTGCTCACCTATATATTTTTTTATTTATTATTATTTATTTCCCATATTTATACCCTGCTCTTCTCACCCCAAGGGGGACTCAGAGCAGCTTACAGATTGGTCACTTATTTATTTACTTACTAGCTGTCCCTGGACACACGTTGCTGTGGCCCACATAGGGGTTCTGTGTTTGAGGTTTGGTCCAATTCTATCGTTGGTGGGGTTCAGAATGCTCTGTGATTGTAGGTGAACTATAAATCCCAGCAACTAGAACTCCCAAATGTCAAGATTCTATTTTCCCCAAACTCCACCAGTGTTCACATTTGGGCATAATGAGTATTCTTGTAGAGTTTGGTCCAGATCCATCATTGTTTGAGTCCACAGTGATCTCTGGATGTAGGTGAACTACAACTCCAAAACCAAAGGACACTGCCCACCAAACCCTCCCAGTATTTTCTTCTGGTCATGGGAGAACTGCGTGCCAAGTTTGGTTCAATTCCATCATTGATAGGGTTCAGAAGGTTCTTTGATTGTAGGTGAACTATAAATCCCAGCAACTACAACTCCCAAATGACAAAATCAATTTTTTGAGCAAAGGACATACATTGGGTTGTTAGGTGTCTTGTGTCCAAATTTGGTGTCAATTTGTCCAGGGGTTTTTGAATTCTGTTAATCCCACAAACGAACATTACATTTTTATTTATATAGATTTACAATATTTATATGCTACCCTTCTCACCTCGAAGGGGACTCAGAGCAACTTACAAGATAGATAGATAGATAGATAGATAGATAGATAGATAGATAGATAGAGATAGAGATAGAGACAGAGAGAGAGATAGAGAGATAGAGAGAGATAGAGAGATAGAGAGATAGAGAGATAGAGAGAGAGAGATAGAGAGAGAGAGAGAGAGAGAGAGAGAGAGAGAGAGAGAGAGAGAGAGAGAGAGAGAGAGAGAGAGAGAGAGATAGATAGATAGATAGAAATGTGAAGACAGAAATGATGAGAGCTGGCGAAAAGCATTCCCATTGAGTAAAACTGGGAACCCTAAGCTGGAAGATTTTTAAGCCAAACAGTTCCAGTCCAGTTTACCTGTCCGAACGTATCTCCCCCTACAAACTGTCTAGGACCTTAAGATCATCCGGAGAGGCCCTGCTCTCGGTCATGTTTGGTGGGGATGAGAGACAGGGCCTTAGCTGTGATGGCCCCTCAGCTGTGGAACTCCCTCCCCAATGAGGTTAGATCTGCCCCATCTCTCCTGACCTTCCCAAAGAAGTTTAAATTCTGGTTATGGGATCAGGCATTCACAGAATAGTTTGTTTACTGGGAAATACAAGATTTATTGGACTGGGACTTTTTGGATGACGATTTTAATTCTGGTGATTTTAATCTGGCGAGTGGGTTCTTAATGTATATTTAGAATTATTTTAATTTTGTGGATGTATTTATTATGTGTTTTATATTATGTTGCCTATTTGGAAGCCATTCTGAGTCCCTCCAAGGAGGACGGGGTATAGATGCTTTAAATAAATAAATAAATAACCTGGCGTCTCCTACAGCAAGGCTTCCAAAACTTTCCCACTTGGGATCCCTTTTGCTCTGGAAAACTTTTACATGACGCCAAGCACATACAGGGGCGACTCAACCCATTACGCAAAGTAAGCATTTGCAGTATAGTTGATTTTGCCCAGGGGCGCTCTTGAGGTGCTCTTGGGGGGAAATAGACCTTGACATATGCGAGTTGTAGTTACTGGGATGTATAGTTCACCTACAATCAAGAGCATTCTGAACTCCACCAATGATGGAATTGAACCAAATATGGCACACAGAACTCCCACGACATACAGAAAATATATAGCAGTGGTTGGTTGGGGGGGGGGGGGGCGCCAAAATACTGTTTGCTTACAGTTGAAAATTACCTAGGGCCGCCTCTGAGTACATAGGAATATAAAATAGGTATCAAAATCAAACATTTCCTGATAACAAATCAGTGTCTGCAAGGATTGCTAAACCGGCTGATTTTTCTCTTTATGAGCTGATGCATTTTCTGCAGAGTCCACTATAAAAAGATTCATTGAATAGAGTTGCAAGAGACCACATGGGCCATCTAGTCCAACCCTCTGCCATGCAAGAAAAGCACCATCAAAGCACCCCTGACAGATGGCCACCCAGCCTCTGTTTAAAAGCCTCCACCACATTATGAAGCAGAGAGTTCCACTGCTGAACAGCTCTTATGCTCAGAAACTTATTTTATTTATTTATTTATTTATTTCGTGTACTTCTACCCCGCCCTTCTCAACCCCCTAGGAGGGACTCAGGGCAGCCTACAACCGGCACAATTCGATGCCAACAATTCAATAAGTAAAATACATAGCAGCAATAATCACAAATAGTTAAAAACAATCAATTAATACAATAACAACTAAAAGAAAAGCCAATCTAGTGGCTAACATTCACCGAGTTCTAAGAATCCGTAAGTCCATTCAGCATTATCGTAATCCTTTCCAACTCTGGTCGTCATTACCTTGTCAGTCTGCCAGATTGCCCAAAGGCCTGGTCCCATATCCATGTTTTCAACTCCCTTCTGAAGGAAAGGAGGGATGTCAATGACCTAATTTCCCCAGGGAGTGAATTCCACAGGGGGCCACCACTGAGAAGGCCCTGTCCCTCGTCCCCACCAGTCTCACTTGTGATAAAGGTGGGACCAAGAGCAGGGCCTCCCCAGAAGATCTTAAACTCCGAGGTGGGACATAGAAGGAGATACATTTGGACAGGTACGCTAGGCCGGAGCCTTCTTCCTAAGGTTCAGGTGGAATTTTGTGGAAATAACTAATGCAGGGGTCCTCAAACTTTTTAAACAGAGGGCCACGTCACAGCCCCTCAAACTGTTAGAGGGCTGGATTATAATTTGAAAAAAAAATAATGAATTCCTATGCACACTGAACATATCTTATTTGTAGTGAAAACAACACAATAATTAAAATGAACAATTCTAACAAATATAAACTTATTAGTATTCCAATGGGAAGTGTGGGCCTGCTTTTGACTGATGAGATAGGATTGTTGTTGTTGTGTGCTTCCAAGTCATTTCAGACTTAGGTTGACTCTGAGTGAGGGCTGGGTAAATGACCTTGGAAGGCCGTATCCGGCCCGCGGGTCTTAGTTTGAGGACTCCTGGTCTAATGAAATCAAAACTTACTGCTGCCAATTTTTGGGACCCCAGCATTGAGCTAAACGAACCCCAGATTGTCCCCTCCACTATTTCCCCACCAGCAAAGAAATATCTGAGGCCATATATCTTCAAGTCTGCCTGCCATAATATCTGAGCTCACATGTCTTCCAAGCCCAACGTATGGATCTGCTTGCTGTGTGAAAGTGTTGCATTTGCCCTGCTGCCATAAATGGCTCTGGGAGGCCTGCCAGTGACTGAGGGGCCCTGGATCCTGGACGATGGAGGATATTATTGGGCAGTTGGAGGGCCTTTGAGTGGTTCTCTAGTGGTTGTCACATGGCCTCTCCGCCACAGCTCAACATTCATCACCATCAGAGGTGCATTACACCCATCCTGCCAGAACACTTGTTGGAACGCTATGCCTCCGAGTCTGGTGGAGACACCTTCCTTGGAAACTTTTAAACCAGTGTCTCTCATCATTGCTTGAATCCACAGTGCTCTCTGGATGCAGGTGAACTACAGCTTCCAAACTCAAGGTCAATGCCCCCCTTCCAGTATTTTCTGTTGGTTATGGGAGTTCTGTGTGCCAAGTCTGGTTCAATTCCATCGTTGGTGGAGTTCAGAATGCTTTTTGATTGTAGGTGAACTATAAATCCCAGCAACTACAACTCCAAATGTCAAGATTCTATTTTCCCCAAACTCCACCATTGTTCACATTTGGGCACATCGAGTATTCGTGTAGAGTTTGGTCCAGATCAAGTTGAGCCCGTACCTTGGGAAGTCTGACTTGGCCACGGTGGTCCATGCTCTGGTTACATCCCGTATAGACTACTGCAACGCTCTCTACGTGGGGTTGCCTCTGAAGACTGCCCGGAAGCTACAACTAGTCCAACGAGCGGCAGCCAGATTACTAACAGGAGCGGGGTACAGGGAGCATACTACTCCTCTGTTGCGCCAGCTCCACTGGCTGCCAATTAGCTTCCAAGCACAATTCAAAGTGCTAGTGTTGACCTATAAATCCCTAAACGACTCCGGCCCAGTTTACCTGTCCGAACGGATTCTCCCCTATGAACCATCAAGGTTGTTAAGATCTTCTGGAGGGGCCCTGCTCTCGGTCCCACCATCTTCGCAATCGCGTCTGGTGGGGACGAGGGACAGGGCCTTCTCGGTGTGGCCCCTCGGCTCTGGAACTCTCTCTCATTGGAGATTAGAACTGCCCCTTCCCTCCTGACCTTTAGAAAGTTGGTGAAAACTTGGCTTTGGAATCTGGCATTTGATGAGTGAGGCAATGACTTTTGACCACACCAACGGATGGGGTTGAATAGATGAATAGTTATTTTATCTTAATGATTTGGCCTTATATAATTATATGATAGTACTTTAATGTGTTTATATTAGTGCATTATTGGATGTGATGTTTTTAGTTTTAAATTGTGTATGAACGCCCTTGTTGTAAACTGGCCTGAGTCCCTCGTTGGAGGTGAGAAGACCGGTAAATAAAAGTCCTAAATAAATAAATAAATAAAATAAACTACAACTCCAAAACTCAAGATCAATGGCCACCAAACACTTCTGTTGGTCATGGGAGTTCTGTGTGCCAAAAAGCATGCTGAACTCCACCAATGATGGAATTGAACCAAATTCCATCGTTGGTGGAGTTCAGAATGCTTTTTGATTGTAATTGAACTATAAATCCCACCAACTACAACTCCCAATATCAACCCCAACCTCACCAATATTCAAATTGGGGCACATTGGGTATTTGTGCCAAATTTGGTCCAGTGAATGAAAATACATCCTGAATATCAGATATTTACATGACGATTCATACCAATAGCAAAATGACAGTTGTGAAGCTTCTTGAGAGGCTTTTAAACAGAGGCTGGATGGCCATCTGTCGGGGGTGCTTTGAATGCAAATTTCCTTCTTCTTGGCAGGGGGTTGGACTGGATGGCCCATGAGGTCTCCTCCAACTCTAGGATTCTATGATTCTATGATCTGAACATGAGGAAGAACTTCCTGACTGTGAGAGCTGTTCAGCAATGGAACTCTCTGCCCTGGAGTGTGGTGAAGGCTCCTTCTTTTAAACAGAGGCTGGATGGCCATCTGTCGGGAGTGCTTTGAATGTGATTTTCCCGCTTCTTGGCAGGGGTTTGGACTGGATGGCCTATGAGGTCTCTTCCAACTCTATGATTCTATTTGGGAGTTGTAGTTGCTGGGATTTATCCAGCACTTTTTAACCTGTACCCATCATTGGCCCGGCCCTGTTTTTAATGTGTAATAGTGTAATGTTTTTGTCATTGCTTAGGTTTTTGTCATTTGCTTTGTATTGTATTGTTATTGTTTGCTGTTGTTGTGTTGAGGCCTTGGCCTTTGTAAGCCGCATCGA
>NW_026845477.1:142580827-142633951 GCF_025583915.1 Anolis sagrei ordinatus | reverse complement strand
ATAATAATAATAATAATAATAATAATAATTTATAGTTCACCTACAATCAAGGACTATTCTGAACCCCACCAATGAGAGAATTGGGCCAAACTTCCCACACAGAAGCCCCATGATGGACAGAAAATACTGTGTTTTCTGATGATCTTTGGTGACCCCTCTGACACCCACTCGCGACCCCTCCTGGGGTCCCGACCCCCAGGTTGAGAAACCCTGTTCTAAATGGAGGCTGGATGGCCATATGTCGTGCTTTTTCAGCATGACAGAGGGTAGGACTGGATGGCCCATGAGTTCTCTTCCAACTCTAGGATTCTATGATTCTATGATCTGAACATGAGAAAGAACTTCCTGACTGTGAGAGCTGTTCAGCAGTGGAACTCTCTGCCCTGGAGTGTGGTGGAGGCTCTTTCTTTTAAACAGAGGCTGGATGGCCATCTGTCGGGAGTGCTTTGAATGCGATTTTCCTGCTTCTTGGCAGAATGGGGTTGGACTGGATGGCCCATGAGGTCTCTTCCAACTCTAGGATTCTATGATTCTATGRTCTGAACATGAGGAAGAACTTCCTGACTGTGAGAGCTGTTCAGCAGTGGAACTCTCTGCCCTGGAGTGTGGTGGAGGCTCTTTCTTTTAAACAGAGGCTGSATGGCTGTCTRTCGGGGGTGCTTTGAATGTGATTTTCCTGCTTCTTAGCAGAATGGGGTTGGACTGGATGGCCCATGAGGTCCCTTCCAACTCTATGATTCTATTTGGGAGTTGTAGTTGCTGGGATTTATAGTTCACCTACAATCAAGGACTACTGAACCCCACCAAGGAGAGAATTGGGCCAAACTTCCCACACAGAAGCCCCATGACCGACAGAAAGTACTGGGCTTTCTGATTATCTTTGGTGACCCCTCTGACACCCACTCACGACCCCTCCAGGGGTCCTGACCCCCAAGTTGAGAAACTCCCTTTTAATTGGAGGCTGGATGGCCATATGTCAGGGATACTTTGTGCTTTTCCAGCATGATAGAGGGTTGGACTGGATGGCCTGTGTGGTCTCTTCCAACTCTATGATTCTATGAGTCGATGGACTCTGGCTCCCATCATCCCCAAGGATCTGGGTGATGGGAGCTGCAGTATAACAGTAGGAAGGTTCCTCCAGGCAGCCATCCATTGATGGCTTGATTAGCATTGGGTTCATGGCACTTTACAGGAAGTTAAAACAAAGTTTGCAAGTGAAATCAAAGTGTCTAAGGGCCTTCCCCATGGCTGGATCCTCTGTGGGGATGCTGGGGGACTGAGTTGCCTGGCCTCCCAACCCCATGGATCTGCTTCAAGGAATCCTCGAGCCAGGCTAGGTTGCCTGCAGGGGAATGTCCCGGGAAAGGAGGGAGGGAGGGAAGGGAGGGAGCCCCCTCTTCGCTGTACCACCCCATTCCTCCATTCTGCCTCCCTCCCCGCCTCCCTCCGAGGGCTACCTGGCTCCTTGCGCTGCGCCCCCTTCTTGCGCCCGAGGCGCTCCTTGCCCCGCAGGCGGGAGAAGGTCTTCCTCAGCAGCGGCTGGGCCATCATCCCTCGCCGATCTCCTCCTCCTCCTCCTCCGCCTGGGAAGGGGGCGAGCGCGCGCACACATGAACACACCCGCGCGCGAGCTCGCGAGCCAGCCTCCAAGGGGCTCGACGGGAAGCGAATTCCTGGGATGCCTGCGCGCGCCCGCCCTCCCTCCCTCCCCCCTCCCTCCCTCCTGCTTGGCGAGCCTGCCAAGACCCAGCTGCTGCTCCTCCTGCTGCTGCTGCTGCTGGGGCAAAAAAAAGGAAGCCTATGGATAAAGAGGGGCTTCCTCTGAGGAAGCCTTGCCTGAAAGAAAGCCTCCTAAAGTGGGGCTTGACTTCGCAAAGTCTAGAAAGCTTGACTTGTTTGGAAAGCGACATCTCTCTCCTTGCTAATGCCTCTCAATGAACTTCAGTGTACTCAAATGTACTTTAGTGCACCCCAATGGACTCCAGTGCTCCTCAATATATTCCAGTGAACTCCAATGCCCTCCGATGCATCCTATTGTATTCTGATGCACCCCCCAATGTACTCCAGTGTACCCCAATGCCCTCCAATGCATCCCAATGTCCTCCAATGCACCCTACTGTACTCTGATGCATCTTCAATGCCCTCCAAGGCACCCTCAAGATCCTCCAATGCACCCTACTGTACTTCAATGCACCCCAATGTCCTCTGATGCACCCAACTGTACTCTGATGCACCCCCAATGACTTCCAATGCACCCCCAATGCCCTCCAATGCATCCTACTGTACTCTGATGCACCCCAATGTACTCCAGTGCACCCCAACCCCCTCCAATGCACCCCCAATGTCCTTCCAATGTACCCTACTGTACTCTGATGCATCTTCAATGCCCTCCAAGGCACCCTCAAGATCCTCCAATGCACCCTACTGTACTTCAATGCACCCCAATGTCCTCTGATGCATCTTACTGTACTCTGATGCACCCCCAATGTACTCCAGTGCCCTCCAATGCACCCCAATGTCCTCCAATGCACCCCCAATGTCCTCCAATGCACCCCTGATGTCATCTGATGCATCCTACTATACTCTGATGCACCCCCAATGTTCTACAGTGCACCCCAATGTCCTCCAATGCACCCTACTGTACTCTGATGCACCCCCAATGCCCTCCAAGGCACCCTGAATATCCTCCAATGCACCCCCAATGTCCTCCGATGCACCCCCAATGTCTTCTGATGCACTCCCAATGTACTCCAGCGCACCCCAATGTCCTCCGATGCACCCCAATGTCCTCTGATGCATCCTACTGTACTCTGATGCACCCCAATGTCCTCCAGTGCACCTCAATGCACCCCAGTGTCCTCCACTGCAACCTACCATACTCTGATGCACCCCCAATGCCCTCCAAGGCACCCTCAAGATCCTCCAATGCACCCTACTGTACTTCAATGCACCCCCAATGTCTTCTGATGCACCCCCAATGTCCTCCAATGCACCTCCAATGTCTCCAATGCATCCCCAATGTCCTCTGATGCACCCTACTGTACTCTGATGCACCCCCAATGACTTCCAATGCACCCCCAATGCGCTCCGATGCACCCTACTGTACTCTGATGCACCCCAATGTACTCCAGTGCACCCCAATGCCCTCCAAGCCACCCCTAGTCCTCCAATGCTGTTATTTTGCTGTTTTAACCCCTTTGAGTCGCCTGAGGGCTGAGAAAAGCGGTATATAAATGAAGTAAATAAATAAATAAATAAATAATGCACCCTACTGTACTCCAATGCACCCCTAATGTCCTCCGATACACTCCCAATGTCCTCTGATGCATCCTACTGTGATGCCCCCAATGTCCTCTAGTGCGCCCCAATGCACCCCCAATGTATCTCAGTGAACTTCAAATGTCCTCTGATGCATCCTACTGTACTCTGATGCACCCCCAATGTACTCCAGTGCACCCCTATGCCCTCCAATGCACCCTCAAATGTCTTTTAATGCACCTTACTGTACTCCGATGCACCCCCCAATGCCCTCCGATACACCTCAATGTACTTCAATGCACCCCAATGTATCTCAAGTACTTGAATGTACTTCAGTGCATCCCACTGTACTTCAGTGTGCCCCAATGTATTTTAGTGCGCCCCAATTTACCTCAGGGCACTCCAATTTACCCCAATCTGTCCCAAATGTATCTCAATGAGCCAATGCTATAGAATATTAGGATTTGCTTTTTTCTATATTTTGGCACCAGCATTTCGGGGCCAAGACGGCTCAATGTCGCCTGCCCTGGCTGTGAATGTTGTGTCAAATGGCAACATGGAGAGCACAGATGTCACACACAAGGCCTGCAGACCCAATCTTTTTATGTGACTCTACGGAGGCTGGACTACAACTCCTGTATTCCTCATCATTAGACATCACGGCTAGCTGGTGGAGATAGTGATACAGTAACATCTGGAAGTCTGCTGCTTGTTCTGTTTAGTCGGGAGTGTGGGGCTTAGATTTAGAGACAAGGCTTATGGATATGATGCCTCTTTAATTTTTCCCCAGTTCTATGCCCTCAATTTGAAAGACCTTGTGGGTGCAGAATTGGTTTTCGGAGTCACCACTAAGTCTCTACCTCTGGAAGACAATCGTACTTGGCCGTGAGTGATCACCCATGGCATAACCATAAGTTGCCCTTGTTCAATAGATTGTGGTGGTATAAACACCATGGATCTCATCTGCTGCACAATCTCAGCGCTTGCAACCTTTCTTGAGATGAAGTTGACATGCAAGATGACTCACATGGGAAAGAGCATCACACGCAACACCTCTTGCTTTCATAAGCACTCCCTCTCTACTCAGACATGGAAATTGCTCCCATGGAGTGCCTATTCCACACCCAATTCAAATGGTTTGAATATTACTTGGGATTCGTTCCCAGTAAATAGTCACATGGCACCATTCACATGAAAAGAACCATGCCAGTAAAAGAAATTTAAAGTAGTCTACACTACATGTAGCCATTGTAATGTGCTCACTGCCCCCCACTCTGTGCCAGATTTACCACTGTGCTTAAGCACAGAGCCCCATTGGTCGGGGGAGGGGGGGGGCATCCTGCCAAAACAGAATTTTTACAACAGATTTTGCTTATGTGATACAATTCTAAATTTGAAGGCATTCTTTTTTTTTTGGAGTGATTTCAGATACAATTATCAAACTGATAGTCTATGGGAGTGTGCCACAAATCAGGCAGTGTAGGCCTACTGGGCCAATCTCCTTCAGGGCCCAAGGAAGGGGTCTCATAACTCATTTGTCTAAATCCGGCACTGCCCCCATTTGACTGCTCTGACAGGTAGTCCAATGTTACATACATTGGATCCATGTTATCAGCACTCCACATGGCTGCTTTCTGCATTCTTTGGTAATGAGCTGGTTCTTGAGAGTGATTCTTGTGCCTAAGTGCCACTGGAAATACAATGACTGCTCAGGCTGCATTTGGAAACGTAAAAAATTGTTTGTGTGGTCATCAGATTGCATACGATGTAAGAAAAGTGGGTTTATATGAGAGTTGAATGAAAAGTAATGCCTCTACCTTCGTTACTTGGGTTTGAAAGGGAATCTATATAAATAAAAATGTAATGTTCATATGTGGGATTAGCATAACTCAAAACCACTGGACGATTTGCCACCAAGTGTGGCCACAAGACACCTAACAGTCCAATGAGTGTCCATCACTCATAAAAACACTGAAAATCACAGCAGAAGAGACTTAAAAAGTAAAAAAACAACAACATTACAATGCATGTGCAAAACCAAATATATAAACACAAACACACATATATACACATATACACAAATATATACACACATCTACACACACAAAACACATACACACAGACTGGGCCACCGCAACCCGTGGCAGGGGACGGCTAGTATTTTAATAAATCAAACGCAGAAATAATCCTTAGAATGTGCTCTTTAACTACCACTATTCACTTTCCCACATAATCACCAGACAATTGGATACATTTCTGCCAATGATGAACATGTTTTCTGAAGCCGTCACAGAAGACGTCGACACTCTGTTTCCGCAACCAGCGTCTCACAGTTCTCTCAATGTCTTCATCAGAAGCATAATGATGTTCCCGCAGATCTTCTTTCATTATCGGGAATAGATAGAAGTCAGACGGTGCTAAATCTGGACTGTATGGAGGATGTCGTACAGTGGTCAGAACCAGTCTCTGAAGTTTAAAGTCTGTGCGCATTCATTTCAGGTGTCAGCATCCTGGGTGCCCATCGTGCACAGATCTTCCGATAGCCAAGCAAAGCAATAATGTGACCCCACATATTCCTGTGAAATGCTGATTATGCTTGAAATTTCTCTCTGAGTGATACAACGATTGTCCTAAGTCAATCTGTCAATCTTTTGCTTGTGAAACTCGGTAGTTGCTGTCATAGGATGTCCAACTCTTTGTTTGTCACACAAGTCAGATGTTCCCACCTCAACATCTTTAAACTTACTCGCCCAACAAGGCACAGTACTCACATCAACACAATCACCATAAACAGCTTGCATTCTCTGATTAATCTCCCTTGGGGTGACACCTTCTAGAATCATAGAATCATAGAGTTGGAAGAGACCTCATGGGCCATCCAGTCCAACTCCCTGCCAAGAAGCAGGAATAGTGTGTTCAAAGCACACCTGACAGGTGGCCATCCAACCTCTGTTTAAAAGCTTCAAAAGAAGGAGTCTCCACCACACTCTGGGGCAGAGAGTTCCAGTGCTAAACGGCTCTCACAGTCAGGACGTTCTTCCTCATGTTCAGATGGAATCTCCTTTCTTGTAGATTGAAGCCATTGTTCCGCGGCCTAGACTCCAGGGAAGCAGAAAACAAGCTTGCTCCCTCCTCCCTGTGGCTTCCTCTCACGTATTTATACAAGGCCATCATATCTCCTCTCAGCCTTCTCTTCTTCAGGCTAAACATGCCCAGCTCCTTAAGCTGCTCCTCATGGGGCTTGTTCTCCAGACCCTTGATCATTTTAGTCTCCCTCCTCTGGACACATTCCAGCTTGTCAATTCAAACCACCACTTCAATTGTGGTGCCCAGAATTGGACACAATATTCCAGGTGTGGTCTAACCAAAGCAGAATAGAGGGGTAGCATGACTTCCCTAGATCTAGACACTATGCTCCTATTGATGCAAGCCAAAATCCCATTGGATTTTTTTTGCCGCCACATCATATTGTTGGCTCATGTTTAACTTGTTGTCCACGAGGACTCCAAAATCCACTATCTTTTTCATGTACTGCTCTCGAGCCAGGCATTGTCCCCCATTCTGTATCTTGCTGTCAAGAATTCAATGACTGCACGTTGCTTAAGTCGCACTGACAAACCGTCTGTTCAGGGTTCCATGCTTTGCACTTTAACAACACAACCATTTAATGCTAAGGCTTTCCGCCAAAATGGAACTGTAGAGGAGAGTCTACTGAACAAGGCAGTACCTGCCGCATACCAGTACTGATATCTGTTGAGGAGTTACGAATGTAGAGGCATTACTTTTCATTCAACCCTCGCAGCCTTATAATATCATAGCTCAATGGATTTTAAAGAATAATGCTGTGTTCATTTGCAGGCTGAAGATTTCTTATACAATTGTTATATTGCAATTTTCCTCGTTTTGTTTAAATGCCATGTATATGGAACACCTATGTATGAATGGCAGTATATACATTTCAAGAAAAAAAACCTCTCAGGGCCACTTATTAAAAGTAATTAGATGAATTCAAGACAGACAAAAGGAAGTCTTTGTTCAATGCATAGTATGTTTACGGAATTTACTGGTGTTTTTTTTGTTTTGTTTTTGTTTTGGTTGTGTCAGGAGAGATTTGAGAAACTGCAAGTCGCTTCTGGTGTGAGAGAATTGGCCATCTGCAAGGACGTTGCCCAGGAGACGCCTGGATGATTTGATGTTTTTATCATCCTTGTGGGAGGCTTCAAGTCATTTCATCAAGTCGTTTCAGACTTAGGTTGATCCTGAGCGAGGGCCGGGTCAATGACCTTGGAGGGCCATATCCAGCCCCTGGGCCTTAGTTTGAGGACCCCTGCAATAGCCCTTTGAAGGCAACCATAAGGCTGACATAGCCCTTGATTTATTTATTTATTTATTTTTGTCGTGTCAGGAGCGACGAGAAACTGCAAGTCGCTTCTGGTGTGAGAGAATTGGCCGTCTGCAAGGACGTTGCCCAGGGGATGCCCGGGTGATTTGATGTTTTTATCATACTTGTGGGAGGCTTCTCTCATGTCCCCACACGAGGAGCTGGAGCTGATAGAGGGAGCTCATCCGCCTCTCCCCAGATTTGAACCTGCGACCTGTCGGTCTTCAGTCCTGCCGGCAAAGGGGTTTAGCTCACTGCGCCACCGGGGGCTCCGGTGTAAGAAACAGTGATAAACCTTTATGACAACCCCCCCCTCCTCCCCGTATTCTACAGTAGCGCAATAGTGTTTTCTAGGATGTTTGGTAAGTTCAGGTGATCTGCATGTATTTGTGTGTGTACCTTCAAGTCTGTTCTAACATATGGTGACCCCTAAGATTTATTTCAGCCTTCCTCTGAGGCTGAGAGAGTGAGTTGTCTAGGTTCACCCAGTAGGTTTCTGTGGGTGATCATGGATTTGAACCAGAAATTGTACTCCAACACTCAAGCCACTACACCACACTGCTACGTCATATCTAATCAATGTTACATCATGTCTACCTTTAGCACGCACAAAACAAGCCCCTTTCAAACCCATATCTGGGGAATCCATATGAAAATATCTCATCTCATTGTTCTCCCTAAAAGGTATCTAAATTTAAGTTTGTAAATACAAATATTCCACCTGGTTCAAACTGGCTGACTTTGATTATAAGGATTCTTATGAAGGTGATTGCAAGCACCAAGCAATTTTCTGATTTGCTGGCTCAACCACAGACACCATAATTTAGAGCATTCTACTGTTGGGCAAAAAAGTTAGTGTTGTGAGCTAAGCAATAAACTTTTTAAACAGGGGGCTGGTTCACTGTCCCTTAGACCGTTGGAGGGCCGGATTATAGTTTTTTTAAAAAAACTATGATCAAATTCTTATGCACACAAATTCTTATGCAAATCTTATTTTGAAGTAAAAAAATAAAATGGAAACAAATACAATATTTAAAATGAAGAACCACTTTAACTCAATGTTATGGAATCCTGGAGCTGCGGTTTGATCATTTGGCAGAAAAGGCGAAACAGCTTATAAAATTTTAAATCCCAGGATTCCATAGTATTACGCCATGGCAGTCAAACTGGTGTTAAACTGCATTAATTCTGCAGTGTAGATACACTCTATTTTTCACCACATGGGCCCTGGTCGTGCAGGAAAGTGGGGTCGCACACTTCGGGCTCTAGCAAGCCCTGCTGCACTAGCATCTGGCCAGAAAGGGATATAAAAAGAAGAAGAGGAGAAAGGGAGAGAAAAAAGAGGGAGAAAGAGAGAAGGGAGAAAGGAGGAGAGAGAAAGTAAAATAGAAAGGAAAGGGGGAGAGACTGAGACGGGGAGAAAGAGAGAGAAACTGCGTGAGGGGGAAAAAGAAAGAATGAAAGGAGCTCTGCATTAGCAGAGCCAAGACTGATTCCACTGAGAGCGAGGCCTCCTCCTTGGTGGGCCGAATAAATGCCCTTGGCGGGCCGCATATGACCCCCGGCCCGTAGTTTGAGGACCCCTGGTCTAGTGTCTACATTTCTGCCAAGTGCTCTGCAAGCAAAGCACTAGTAGTTACGAACAAAACTGCCTCCCAAATGATTCTGCATTTGCCTTGAGATCAACGTCATTGCACTCAAGGGATTAATGGCTCTCCTGGCATCCTTCCACCACATTCCCTCAGCATCAGTGTGTCTGGCTTGTGGCTGCTCAGAGCAGCTTTGGCCCCATTCCATGTTTGTACATAGGCAGTAGCTGGCCATACATAGCTGTCTAAGAAAATCAGCAGACGTACCAGTCAGTTGTTGAGTGGGAAAGAGGAAGTGGGAGTGGAAAGATAGCACTGAAATTCCCTCAATGGTGGCAGGAGGCCCCTACTTTCACAAATTGTGTGGGAATTCTTTAAAAAGTCCACTCTAGGCTTCTAGGGATATGAATGACTCCACCTCGAGTTGAAAGGAGAAGCAGGTAAAATAATAATAATAATTATAATTATTATTATTAAATAATAATAATTTCTCAAAGCACAGTAGACAAAGAGTCAGTACAAGAAAACTGCACTCCAAACCAGAGCTGACAGCTGGCACAACAAAGCCTTACATGGGCAGTGCCTTGACAAGATTGAAGGGAAAGTTGACAAGGAGAAGACCTGGTTATGGCTCATGAATGGAACCCTGAAGAAGGAGACAGAAGGCCTGATTATTGCAGCCCAGGAGTAAGCCATCAGAACCAATGCAATTAAGGCCAGGATTGAAAAATCAGCGGATGACCCAAAATGCAGACTGTGTAAGGAAGCTGATGAAACCATGGACCATCTCCTCAGCTGTTGCAAGAAAATTGCACAGACAGACTACAAACAAAGACACAACTCTGTGGCCCAGATGATTCACTGGAACTTATGTCACAATTACCACCTGCCAGTAGTAAAGAATTGGTGGGATCACAAACCTGCAAAGGTAGTGGAAAATGAACATGCAAAAATACTGTGGGACTTTCGAATCCAGACTGACAAAGTTTTGGAACACAATACACAATACATCATGATTGTGGAAAACAAAAAGTCTGGATTATTGATGTCACATACCGGGTGACAGTCGCATTGAGGAAAAACAACAGGAAAAACTCAGCCGCTATCAAGATCTCAAAATCGAACTGCAAAGGCTCTGGCATAAACCGGTACAGGTGGTCCAAGTGGTCATTGGCGCACTGGGTGCCATGCCAAAACATCTTAGCTGGCATTTGGAAACAATAAACATCAACAAAATCATGATCTGTCAACTGCAAAAGGCCACCTTACTTGGATCTGCGTGCATCATTAGAAAATACATCACACAGTCCTAGATGCTTGTGAAGCACCGGGATTGTGGCGCAGCTGGCTGAGTGTCAGCTGCATTAAGATCACTCTGACCAAAAGGTCATGGAATTCGAAGCCAGCGCGGGTTGGAGTGGGTTTCCAACCAATTGTGTGTAGCCTGTTGTCGACCTTTGCAACCCAAAAGACAGTTGCATCTGTCAAGTAGGAAAATTAGGTACCACCTTAAAAAGTGTGGGGAGGCTAAATTAACTGATTTATGAGGCCATAAAGAAGACTCCAGCAAAGCATTCCAGCGGGGAAGCATGCGGGGAATGCGGAAGTGCTTCATCAGCGTCGCAGATGGACGATGAAAGCGACAGCTCCCCTGGCGGCCAGAAAAAAAAAGTTAAATAGCCTCTGTGTATGACTGTATATGTTTGTATGTCAAAAATTGGCATTGAATGTTTGCCATATATGTGTACACTGTAATCCGCCCTGAGTCCTCTGAGGGCTGAGAAGGGCGGAATATAAAAGCTGTAAATAAATAAATAAAGTGTTCGACTTGTGATTTTGTGATACGAAATCCAGCATGTAGGTCTCATTTGCTGTGACATACTGTGCTTTTGTGTCAACAATAATAATAATAATAATAATAATAATAATAATAATAATAATAGCAGCGATTTGGAACAAAACCGAACAAATTATAAACTGAATTCAAATTCAGTTGACGGGAGGGAACTCAGAGGTTGTCAAGTCTTTGATTCTACAACTCAGCTGTTACAGGAAGTTATTTACTGTCAGGTTGTGCTGATATCTTATAAATCTTGACGCCGAAGCAACCTGTGCTGCAATTCAGTGCACACCTGCTTGGAAATAAGGTTCACTGATCTTGATAGGAGTTGCATCGCAAGAAAATATGCATAGGATGTAGAAACCTTCTTTCGCAAGGAGCATGAGGCAAAATGTTCCACAGAGTCAGGGAAGAGCACTTATGTAGTGGATGGGAGAAGTTGAAGTTGGCCTAAAATTACGACAGTTCAAAACAGAGGCAGCAAAGAAATTCCATCCCTTTATTGTTTGAATCGCAAAAGGTTCCACAGTGGCTTCAGAAGGACAGAAACAACAACAGAAGAGTACACTGAGCCAAACCTTGGACATTATCCAATATTTTTTTCCTTCCCTGTCTGAAGAATGCTTGCTAAAATGGAGAGGAGATCTAGACCTGGCTTTAGAGGAAGGTTTAAGGCTAAGATTGCTTATAAGCCGAAGACATTCACCCCTCAGTCACAAAATAAACAGTTGCTGGCACGTGAAATTAGAGGAAAAGCCAAGACCACATATCATGTAGGGAATGTAAGCACAAGGCCCAGAAGGATGTGCTGCCAACTGTTCTTGCCCTGTGCTCCTGAATGTACACAACAGTATGTATACAACGGAATAAAGAAAGTGCTCTCAGGGGGCAGGAGCACAAAACCAAACCCATTTGAGGTCCCAAGGAGGAAGGCAGAGCACCCAATCGGATGAAGAAGAGGGGGCATGGGAAAGCAAGAAGATACCAATTTCAGTTTAATGTTGAACCTGTGTTAAATGTGAGCTGTGCATAATAAACAATCTCTCTGGAGGTTAACAATATTGAAGGTTATCATGTTAGGCATAACCCAAAGCAGAACAAAATGAGACTTCAACTCAGGCCAGCACAAACATAGGCATCAACATGATGACTCCTGTTAAAAAAAATTAAGGAAATTGGGTATTTTTAGAAGGACCCCAAACAAGTTTGCTGAGCCAAGACTGGGTTTAAAACTCTTAGCCCTGGGGAGTAAAGCTTTTGTACTGATCTTGCTCCCTTGTTCAGGATTGATTCACCTGAGTCAGATCCTTTGGACCAGCAGAAATCCATATCTCTAGCCAGAATCCATATGCTGTAGCCTCAGTCAAGCCCTTAAACAGAGATAGAGCCTTCACGGAAGTTTGTTTTCCCAATGAGGGCATTGAGGAGGTAGGGCTTCCCACTCCTGCATCCAGACTGCGCTGTCCTGATGATGTCATCCATTTGGTCCTCATTCTGGCGGTCAAGCAGGAAGCCTTTCCCTCCTAAACCTTCTGCGACTGTGTGATAATCTGCAGGGAAGAATATCTGTCATGAACACAAGAGAAGGGGAGACTAGATACTGCCCCTCTCTCTAAAAGTATTGCAAGATTTTTGTTGCTGGTTTATGTAAAAAAGGAAAGCAAGGGGAAAACTTTTAGTGCAAATAGCAAGGAAAGCATTTCTAAAGCCAGGAAATTGCTGGCTTAAATGAATGTATCAATAGCATAATAAACGGTGAGGGATAGATAATACGTATAAGCAGAAAAATAACACTAGATGCCAAAAGGATGGTAGATTGTATTGAATAATATGTATCTGCTGTAAAACAAACAATGTATAACAAATGTATTAAACCATGATAAAATAATAAAATAATAATGTTAAAAAATAGCGTAATAAACACAAGATTATCTGCACCTGAACCTAGTGATCCACACACATACAATTTATACCAGCAAGATGCAGATGGTAGCCAAAAATGAACATTTTTGCATCCTGATTACACAGATGCTACAAAATATTACGTTCGGTGCAAATGAGCAATTTTTATCACTAGAGTTGTTCCCCAGAAGCAACAGCTCAGTTTCACTGCTTGTAACCTGCTTGTTTTTTTTTAGAAGGGCAACTATGCAATGAAAATGAATAATGTTTTCATTTTAAAAAGACAGACAATACACTTGCAAGTGCAAGGCAACTAGTGAATTATTGGGGGGGGGGGCAGGGGGGAGGTGTAGCTCCTATAGTTAACGTTACATTGGTACACACATCAGGAGCAGAATCTCAGCAATTTCGATTAAATAGAACAAACAAATTTTAAAAAATGAAGACATACACTATTAAGACAAGGAAGTGGGGGGGGAAAGAAAGAAAAAGAAAGAAGAACAAGAAAGAATATAAAGGAGGAGAAGCTGATGAATACCAAGACCTCAAAGAGGGAGGGAAAAATACAATAAAATCTCCCCGCTTACTGGACTGGAAGACAAACTTTTATCCCCCCCCCCCCCCCCCCCCCCCCCCCCCCCCACCCTCCAACCTACCCCTATCTTTTCCCTACTGTTAATTTCCTTCCCCTCCATTATCCCTTTTCACTCCCTGCCTTTCCCCTGTTCCCACTTTTCTTTTTATGTATGTAGAAAATTTGTCTTATTCTTTAATAAAAATGTTTTATAAAAAAACAAACAAACATTGGTACACACATCTGAGATCCCTAAAGAACGGAAGTTGCAAGCTCAAATAATCCTGCAAGAACAATGAGGGTGGTAGTTGGCCTAGCAGCAATAGCTTCACTAACTTGGAGGGAAATAAGAGGTGAAGCAGTAACAATCTGAAATTATGAGTTGACATAATAATAATAATAATAATAATAATAATAATAATAATAATAATAATAATAATAAGGTTTTTGTGGGTTTTTTCAGGCTATAGGGCCATGTTCTAGAGGCATTTTTTTCCTGACGTTTCGCCTGCATCTATGGCAAGCATCCTCAGAGGTAGTGAGGTCTGTTGGAATTAGGACAATGGGTTTATATATCTGTGGAATGGCTGGGGTGGGGCACAGAGCTCTTCTCTGCTGGAGCTAGGTGTGAATGTTTCAACTGATGCTAATGAAGGTGGTCAGTTGAAACATTCACACCTAGCTCCAGCAGAGAAGAGCTCTGTGCCCCACCCCAGCCATTCCACAGATATATAAACCCATTGTCCTAATTCCAACAGACCTCACTACCTCTGAGGATGCTTGCCATAGATGCAGGCGAAACGTCAGGAAAAAAAGCCTCTAGAACATGGCCCTATAGCCCGAAAAAACCCACAAGAACCTAGTGATTCCAGCCATGAAAGCCTTCAACAATACAATAATAATAATAATAATAATACTTTATTTATACCCCGCTCCATCTCCCCCAGGGGGACTCGGAGCGGCTTACATGAGGCCACGCCCATCAATACAGTAAACACAATATTACACAAAAGCATAACACAATATAACACAAAGCATAACAGAACTAAAAAATAAAAACATAAAATGCAAAACCAAAATAATAAACGAGACAGCAGTATAAAATCGGACATTAAACACTTTTAAGAGGGTCTGAGTCCCTCTACGGAGGTGGAGAAGATCGGGATATAAAAGTTTTAAATCTATATAAATAAAAGTGTAATGTTTGCTAGTGGGATTAACAGTACTCAAAAACCACTGGACGAATTGACACCAAATTTGGACACAAGACACCTAACAACCCAATGTATGTCCTTCACTCAAAAAAATTGATTTTGTCATTTGGGAGTTGTAGTTGCTAGGATTTATAGTTCACCTACAATCAAAGAGCATTCTGAATCCCACCAACGATGGAATTGAACCAAACTTGGCACACAGTTCTCCCATGACCAACAGAAAATACTGGGAGGGTTTGGTGAGCACTGATATTGAGTTTGGGAGTTGTAGTTCACCTACATCCAGAGATCACTGTGGACTCAAACAATGATGGATCTGGACCAAACTCAACACGAATACTCAATATGCCCAAATGTGAATACTGGTGGAGTTTGGGGAAAATAGAATCCTGACATTTGGGAGTTGTAGTTGCTGGGATTTATAGTTCACCTATAATCACAGAGCATTCTGAACCCCACCAACGATAGAACCCCCATGTGGGCCACAGCAATGCATGGCAAGGGACGGCTAGTAAATAATAAAAAGAAAAGTATAATCTGGTTTGGGTCTTTTCAAGACTCAAAGTGTCTGTGCCCATGATAGGTAAGCAATTGAATCTTACCGGCAAATCTGACCTGTGACACTGAGCAAAAAGGAGTTTTGTTCCACAGGGGGATTTTTTTTTCCCACCTTAAGAGGCTGGGAAAGAGGATCACTTCCCAGACCTACTTGAGAACTCTCTGCTCAAGAAAATTCAACCTAGGCCCTTTTGTTTCCGTACAACATCATGTTAAATTCTATTCAGGGTTCTAACTCACCCAGGTAATCCAGGCCACAGGCGACATTGCTGCCAAGCATAGGCACTTGCTCTCGTGAGATCTGGCTCCAACAGGCATCATTCCCTACCAGGGCAATGACTGGTGTCTGACAGAACAGGACAAAATGTTATTAGAAGAAACATAATTCAGGAAAAGTGCTGCATGGTCCTCCCAAAGAATTATGTTGCTCTTAAGACCCACACTTTCAAAGGGAAACCAGCTTTTGTTATGCTGACTGGCCTAGCGATCTACAGCTAAAGCCAATCGCCAGGCCTCTGTGGGAAGTGGAATAAAAGAATAGTCTGCACTGAAATCACAATGCCTCTCTGAATTAAGTTCCCTACATAACAAATAGGAAAGACCTGGCACACCTTATGTTACACCCAATCCATTTTTAATTATGAATTTTAAAGTCACATTCTGTGTCTCCTGAATTTTAGTCTTTGTTCTGTGTATTTTCATATGTGTATTTCATAGAAATACATTTTAATATGTGTATGTTATTGACTATTTTATTTTGTGTCCTGCCTCAAACTGTGTGGATAGGCTTGTAATAAATATAATAATAATAACACAATGTAACAAAACTTGAATGTTTTTTGTTCCCGGTTTGAAAGCATTATTTCTTGTTTAATTGTGCAATGCTTACTTTGAAAGTATTTGTTATACTCCCGAAACTTAATTTTTGTGGCTGTCACAAACTTTATTGAATTGGTCAAGACTTGAAAAACTATATTTCCAGTATTTCTACCCATCCTTCTCAATCCCCAAAGGGGGACTCAGGACGGCTTACATTTGGCACAATTTGATGCCTTTAAATATAACAAAGCAATGTAACAACAAATAAAACAATAAATACAATATTAATTAAAACAATAAAAACAGTATTAACCGGCATATCACCATTCCAGTCAAATTCCATATCCAAAGCACTATTTATGCTTAGTCCCAGAACCACAACTTCAATTTCTTCCTAAAAGACAGGAGGGATGAAGCCGATCTTACCTCGTTGGGAAGTGAGTCCCACAGGTGGGGGGTTACAGCTGAGAAGGCTCTGTCTCTTGTCCCCGCCAGACGTATTCGTGACGCTGGCGGGAGTGAGAGCAGGGTCTCCCTGGATGATCTTAAACTGCAAAGCGGGATGTAGAGGGAGCTGCGTTCGAATAAGTAAGCGGGGCCAGAACTGTATAGAGCTTTATAGGTCAAAACTAGCACTTTGAATAGAGTTCGGAAGTGGAGCGGCAGCCAGTAGAGCTGGCATAGCAGGGGGGTGGTATGCTCCCTGTATGCAGCCCCAGTTCGTAATCTGGCTGCAGCCCGTTGGACTAGCTGAAGTTTCCGAACTGTCTTCAAAGGCAGCCCCACGTAGAGTGCGTTGCAGTAATCTATTCAGGATGTAACAAGAGTGTGGACCACTGTTGCCAGATCAGACTTCCCAAGGTACGGGCACAGCTGGCGCACAAGCTTTAACTGTGCAAAAGCTCCCCTGGCCACCGCCGAAACTTGGGGTTCCAGGCTCAGTGATGAATCCAGGATCACTCCCAAGCAGCAAACTATAGCTGGTTTTAACCTTTAAAGTCCTGAATGGTTCTGGCCCAGATTACCTGTCCAAACGTATCTCCTGCTATGAACCATCACGAAGCTTAAGATCATCAGGAGAGGCCCTGCTCTCGATTCCACCACTCTCACAAATGCGGTTGGTGGGGACGAGAGACAGGGCCTTCTTGGCAATGGCCCCCCATCTGTGGAACTCTCTCCCTAAGGATAACATGTTGGCCACCTCCCTCCTGTCCTTTAGAAGACAACTGAAGACCTGGCTCTGGGGCCAGGCATTCAATAAGAGGCCAGCGGCAATAGGAAAGGGAAATTTGGATTTTGCGACATGGATTCTCCTGGCTCGGCTTGGTTTTACTGGCACGTTAATCTATTAATTTATTGTTAAATTTTACTGATGATGTTGTACAATGTTTTAAAATGATTTTATTGTGCATTGTAATTTTTATGGTATTGATGTTGTTAGCATCCTCTGATGCTCATGTGAGGCCACGCTGAGTCCCCCTTGTGGGGAGAAGGGTGGGATATAAATATATGAAATAAATAAATAAATGTGCTGCAGGATGTTCAGCAAAAACAAAAGTTCTTGCAGTTTCATAAGCTTTCCTCCTGTTTTTATGATAGAAGCAATTAGGAAATGACATTTATAACCCAGGAACAAAAATTGTGTTACATGTGTAATAATAACCATAATAATAACAACCATAATAATAATAACCACAATAATAAGCATAATAATAAGCATAATAATAATAATAATAATAATAATAATAATGTTATCATCATTTCCATGTCAAAATCACACACTACCAAAACCAATTTCCAGGAAGGACCAAAACTGCAACGAGTTGCTCCTGAGCATGAAGGAACTTCATGGCAAAGCTTCCAACAGCTTTTCTACTTGAACTTGTTCTAGTTATTTTTGCACCCATTGATGCCAGGCAAACACAGGATCCTTAGAAACCTGGCTGGGTTATACTTACTTTATGTCGTACAAAGGTGTCAAATTCCATTACGCTGAAGCCAAGTGAGCCATCACCATACAGGATCCAGACCTGGGAATGATTCAAAAGGAGGGTAGATACAGCAGCCAGAAACCATGGAGAGTGAAATGAAACCACAGAAGTTTTTAGTATTCTATTTACTTTTTCCAAAAGCAAGCAACTGTTACTGGGAAGAAGGGTTGGTCAGTCTGGAGATGTTCCATGTAAGCAAACATGTGGGTTGGGGACTCAGACATTCAGCTTGGTAACCTCTCTGGGGAAGAGAAGACATTCCACCCAAGTCTCCGCCCTTGGCTTCCCACTACTGAACACTAACCTCAGATTCTGGCCTGCAAAGCTTGGCTCCTAAGGCAAAGCCTCCACCGACTCCCAAGGTCCCAAAGGCTCCTGCAGGGGGAAGAAATAGAAGGAATATCAGGGACTGAACTATTCTGGCATGGCACCTCCTAAATTGTTTTCATCAGGATTTTTATTTATTTATTTATTGCTTTCAAGGTTTGGGATAGAGCGTTTATATGTCGACTTAGTTTCTAATATATCATTTTGTCTTTTAATTCTTTGAAATTAGTTTACTTGGCATTTTAAATGCAAAACAGAAATGTTGGATATAGCAGTTTCTCAGGCTCATTCTACACTGCCATATAATCCAGAATATTAAAGAACATAATCCACATTATTTGCTTTGAACTGGATTATATGAGTCTACACTGCCATATAATCCAGTTCAAAGTAGATAATCTGGATTTTATATGGCAGTGTAGAAGGAACCTTTGTTAACTGGAACCCAAGCAAATGGAACTCTCAAGCAACCAGCATCAGTTGTCTTTGTCTTAATTAGCTTTTAATTATGGTATTTCAATATTAATATCAAGTACAGAGTTTACAGCATGGCATAGAGCAACCTAAGGCCCGGGGGGGCTGGATACGGCCCTCCAAGGTCATTTACCCTGCCCTCGCTCAGGGTCAACCTAAGTCTGAAATAACTTGAAAACATACAATAACAATCCTATCTGATCAGCCAAAAGCATGATGAGACGATGGCGAATGGCTATGTAGTAATTGTTAATTGTTAATTGTTTATTAATTGTGCAATGTGTTAAGTTGATAACTGTTTTTATACTGTAACATTGAATTCTGCTGTCTCTTATTGTTGTGAACCGCTGTGAGTCGTCTTCGGGCTRAGAACAGCGGTATATAAGTAAGGTAAATAAATAAATAAATAAATAAATAAATAAAAGCAGGCCCACACTTCCCATTAAAATACTAATAASTTTATATTTGTTAAAATTGTTCTTCATTTTAATTATTGTATTGTTTTTATTATTTTTTTGCACTACAAATAAGATATGTGCAGTGTGCACAGGAATTCATTCATTTTTTTTTCAAATTATAATCCGATTGTAATTTGAAAAAAATRTGGATGAATTCCTGCTCACACCACACATATCTTATTTGTAGTGCAAAAAAACACTTAAAAACAATTCAATAATAAAAACAAATAACAATTTTAACAAATATAAGCTTATTAGTATTTCAATGGGAAGTGTGGGCCTGCTTTTGGCTGATCAGATAGGATTGTTGTTGTTGTTGTTGCGTGCTTTCAAGTCATTTCAGACTTAAGTTGACCCTGGACGAGGGCCGGGTAAATGACCTTGGAGGGCCATATCTGGCCCTCGGGCCTTAGTTTGAGGACCCCTGATATACAACATAATATAAAATCAAACATTAAAAACACAGGGAATTTCACTAGGCAGGGCTAGATGCATGGAAAAAAATATAAAAAATTTAAAAACACTGGGAGATAGGACAGTGTAACTTATAAGAAGGAGTCTCCAAGAATGAGGAAGGATTTCATTGCACAACCCATAAAATAAAGTGCGTCTAAGGACATTTTGTGCAAAGTGTAGTCAGGGAGAATCTTACATTCAATCACTGAAGGCACATTGGAATAACCAGGTTTTCAAATTCCTCCTAAAGATTGCCAGTATGGGGGCTTGTCTAATGTCTCTGGGGAGTGAGTTCCAGAGCCAGGGGGCCACCACAGAGAAGGCCCTCTCTCTCATCCCCGCAAGTCGCACCTGCAAAGAGGGCGGGAGCGAAAGAAGGGCCTCTCCAGGGGATCGAAGGGATCGCATGGGTTCGTAGATGGAAATACGGTAATATCTCATATTACCTGGATCAAGCCAGCATAGGGGCCCTCTAGGCTTTACAATGTAAGCAGCACTTGCCACGAAGTCGCCTCCATCTGCAACCAGCAAGCTGTCTTCAGGAAGCAAGCAATCAACATGGTGCAGCAGTTTCAATGGGTTGAGGTGGTGCTCTGTTGGTTCTTCAGCCTTCTCTCTTAAGGGAAGAAGTATAAGAGTGTTCTGAGAGACCCACAGCTAACCTGATTCACTACTTATCATAGCATTAACCAAATAAACCACACTTGCAGGTTCTACAGATTTGCACATCCACATAAACATGCCCATACATGCAGGTACAGCAAAGCTTCTATCAAAAAAACACCGATATCTATAACAATGACAAAATACACCGATGGTAGCATACAAACACACTAAAAATTTAAAGGACATGTTGATTAGATCAGATCTCACTAAACCTACCATAAAAAGTCTACCTAGTCTTAGATGACATACTTACTATGGACACTGTGAATGTTGCTCCCAATCCTTGAAGACTCAACAATTCACACACCCAACCATGAAGATTACTATACATTTAAATGATTTTACTACCTGCTCTTCGGAAAATGCTATATATTGTATTTTATGCCCATGTGACCTTCTTTATATTGGAATGACAAGTAGATAATAATAATAACAACAACAACAACACTTTATTTGTACCCTGCTACCATCTCCCCAAGGGATTCGGCGCGGCTTACATGAGGCCGAGCCCGAAAACAATAATACAAGCAATAATCACAACAATACAAGCAATTAAAATAAACTTAAACATATAACATTATCAATAAGTAGATCTGTCAAGGTCAGAATTATGGAACATTGCTCATGCATAAAAAACAAACACAATGATAGTACTCTTTATTCTCATTTTCTGGAGAAAGGACATACATCCACCAGCTTCAAGTTTTGTATCACAGAAAAAATCCACACTGAGCAACATATAGATACTAAGAATTACCTTTTGCAAAGAGAAGCATTTTGGATTTTTAAGTTTAACACAGTGGTTAACGATAGACTGGACCTCAGCTATTTTTATAATAAGCTCTATTATTGACCTTATCTACTTGTTTTACATTCCAGCTGACTGCCTGTAACTAGCCTTGCCTTTAAATCCTTGCTTCTGTGTAACTGCATTGCTCACTATCGAAGACCAAACTGTAGGGCCTCATTAATAACGTCTCATTAATAACCTGAGTAATAACGTTGTGTAGTCTTTCTCACTGGAATGCATGTCATTATCACTGAATGTTTTGTTTTGGGTGCCTTTTTTGGCATATCTATTATGTTGTTTGTTATCACCCATTTAGGGATGTATGGTGAACCACCCACTTTTACAAAGAAGACAAAATCCTGAAGAAGGGGAAGTCCCCCGAAACAAGGCAACCTCAACCCAGGGATCCTTGTCACATTATAATTTGGATAATATTTTGAACTGGACAGCAAGCATTATAATTTGGATAATATTTTGAATTGGACAGCAATTTGAACTACTGGGACTTTATTTGGACTGCATTTTGAAGACAGTTTACTTTTTCAAGGACTACGAGACAACCAAGTAGCACTCAGACTTGTAATTTCTTTGTGTGGTTTATATGCAGTGTATTTACATGGTTTATGTTAAGATAGTTCTGTTTGGGTAACAATTTGCAACTGGTATTTTGTCACAGCAAAGCTTCTAACCTGTTTTGTTTCTCCTTCACGTGATCAGTCTCCTTCAGACTTATTACCCAGTCACGGGGACATGAATAGCCCCTAAGCTCTTGGCTCAAGTGCACAAGGAAGGAGCCAGCATCTCCTGTTGGTAAAGAGTTACAAGTCTAAGAAGAACACATTTCAGGAAGGGTCACTGGCATCACCAGGTCATGCCATGACACACTCCCTTCAGCAACCCCATCCTCACCAAATCCATAGCATTCTTCTCCAATATTCACATACAGGCCCCTCACCCTTTATGGCAATGTGGGGCTTCCAGAATATGTGTGCATTTTTCAGCAGTTGCTCCCGATTCCTATTGACAGCAATGATTTTACTGCCCTTGCTCAAGATACGCCCATAGGACAGACGAAAATCACAGACGGTGCCTGGGAAGAGAAACGGGAATTAAGGAAATGGACAACCCACAGAAAAACTCTCCCTTTCCCACAAATCACCAAAAGTTGCCCCACAATTGGGTAAATGGTCAAGTGATATAAGGAAAAAGTATAATGGAGGTAGGGAATATACAAAAATCGAAAAGATGATAACTCAAAGGGAGACTAAAGAAGAGAATATAACATTAAAAGGTACAGTAAGTGATATCTATAAACTATTATTAATGAACGAACAGGAACAAGATTATTTGAAGAAAGTATGGGAAACAGACTTGGGGAGAAAATGAATAATCAAGAATAGGCAAACATATGGAATATGAGAATACTAAAAAATATGTCTATAAGAATTAAGGAAAATTACTACAAAATGATATGGAGGTGGTATCTAACTCCCATTAGATTAAATCAAATTAATAAAAAAATACTCAAATCAATGCTGGAGAGGTTGTCAGGAAATAGGGAGGTACCTTCATACGTGGTGGTTATGTAATATTATACAAAATATGAGCAATAATAAAAATAGAGATTGATATTACACCAAAATGAGCATTATTATACATGATAATATAATTCCCTTACAAGAAGAGAAAGAATTGGTTTCTAAATTGATAACAGCAGCTAAATTGTTAATAGCAAAAAAATGGAAAGAAAAAAAAGAAATTCAATTAGAAGAATGGTTTAGGGAAATTTGGAATATAGCGATTAATGATAAGCTAACTTGCAATATTAAAATTAAAAGGGGAATATGGAAATAATACTTTTGGAAAATATGGGGAAATATATTGAGTATGTGTTTAATGAGGGAAAGGGGTATAAGCCAGCAAGAGAAACAATGATATTTTGGAATTGTGAAACAACATGAGTTGGTTGGTCCTGGTGAAGGGGGCACAAACTAAGGGTATGGGGAAGTGGGGAAAAACAGTATAATAATTATTATAAAGAAATACAATATGTACAAGTGGATAAAAGGTGTGTGATAGAGTTATATGTAGCATAAGTTGGAATGGAAATTTAAAAATAATGATAAGAAAAAAAAGTTGCCCCACTGTTTATAGACAGACTGAACAGGCAAAGGGCTGGCAGTCACCTCTCAGACCAAACTACCTGCCAGAATGACTACATCTGCCTCCTTGAGTGCCTCTCGACGGTTTTGACGAATATGCAGTGGACTATTCTTTCCCAGCATGCCACGGGCCATGCCTCCCAGGAAACATGGAATCCCTAGTTCTTCTAAAGCATCTCTGTAAGGATAAGAGCAGGGAGGAAGAGCTCACTGTAAGAACTTCACAACCACTAGTCCATTCACAGTTATCAGCAACAACACCTCCTTTCTCTGAGAGAATCCTGTCTCCAACCTTCTCCTACCTATTAATCCGGAATCATGCTTTGCTCTCTCAAGTCTGGCTTCCTTGTTTGATCTGGCAACTCCATTGCTACCCCAATTTTCCCAAGAAATTATGATGATCCTCACATCAAAAAACTATCTAATGGGAGACACTGCCCAAAGCTCTGGTCAAAGACTGAATGGAACCAAAATGGTTATTAGGGCTTCTCAGAAATGTTCTAAGGACAGGTAGCACAATGTATCTCACCTGAGCTTCTTCACTGGGGTGGGAGGTAGGGTCACTTGGCTGCCAAGAAGGATGACTGGCTTCTTAGCCCGACTGATGAGCTCTACACACTGTTGCACCTGCACAGAGATAGGTCCAGCACAAGATCAGACTGAGAGCAAAGACTCGGATCCTGAATTCGTAATGTGGCCACTACTTGAGTATACTGGATACGATGGGGTCTGGACAAATACCTTCATCCTAGCCCAATGAATATTGGAAAACAACCATTTGAGGCTTTGCTGGTGGTGATGAGAACATATCTTTAAGTATCAATCTGCTATCTTTTAAAAGAATCATAGAATCATAGAATCAAAGAGTTGGAAGAGACCTCATGGGCCATCCAGTCCAACCCCCTGCCAAGAAGCAGGAATACTGCATTCAAATCACCCCTGACAGATGGCCATCCAGCCTCCGTTTAAAAGCTACCAAAGAAGGAGACTCTATCACACTCCGGGGCAGAGAGTTCCACTGCTGAATGGCTCTCACAGTCAGTAAGTTCTTCCTCATGTTCAGATGGAATCTCCTTTCTTGTACTTTGAAGCCATTGTTCCGTGTCCTAGTCTCCAGGGAAGCAGAAAACAAGCTTGCTACCTCCTCCCTGTGGCTTCCTCTCACATATTTATACATGGCTATCATATCTCCTCTCAGCCTTCTCTCCTTCAGGCTAAGCATGCCCAGCTCCTTAAGCTGCTCCTCATAGGGCTTGTTCTCCAGACCCTTGATTTTAGTCACCCTCCTCTGGACACATTCCAGTTTGTCAATATCTCTCTTAAATTGTGGTGCCCAGAATTGGACACAATATTCCAGATGTGGTCTAGCCAAAGCTGAATAGATGGGTAGCATGACTTCCCTAGATCTAGACACTATAGATCCCATTGGCTTTTTTTGCCGCCACATCACATTATTGGCTCATGTTTAACTTGTTGTCCACGAGGACTCCAAGATCTTTTTCACACGTACTGCTCTAGAGCCAGGCATTGTTCCCCATTCTGTATCTTTGCATTTCGTTTTTTCTGCCTGAGTATCATTAAATGCTGGTGCAGGCAGCAAAGAGTTTAAAGGTAAAATGTTTCTCTAGGAAGGAAGAAATAATGAGGTGGCCTATTCTGGTGTGCTTTTTGATGTCTCCTGTAGGGAGCCTTACTTCTTTCTTTGTAGCTTTTGGTATCTTCACTGGCAAAGGTGAAAGGTCTCGCACTGCCCATGCTCCAGCAAAGAGGTTTCCCAAATAACTGCGCAGGTACCTAGTAAAGGATAAAAAAGGTGACCACTGAGGTCAAGAGGGTGCCATAATAATAATCATCATCATCATCATCATCATCATCACCACCACCACCACCACCACCACCATCATCATCTATATAAATAAAAATGTAATGTTAGTTTGTGGGATTAACAGTACTCAAAAACCACTGGACGAATTGACACCAAATTTGGACACAAGACACCTAACAGTCCAATGTATGTCCTTCACTCAAAAAAATTGATTTTGTCATTTGGGATTTGTAGTTTCTGGGATTTGCCGTTTAAGTACAATCAAAGAGCATTCTGAACCCCACCAACAATGAAATTGAAGCAAACTTGGCACACAGTTCTCCTATTACCAACAGAAAATACTGGAAGGGTTTGGTGTGCAATGTGCTTTGGTTTTGGAGTTGTAGTTCACCTACATCCAGAAAGCACTGTGGAGTCAAACAATGATGGATCTGGACCAAACTCTACATGAATACYCAATATGCCCAAATGTGAACACTGGTGGAGTTTGAGGAAAAGAGAATCTTGACATTTGGGAGTTGTGGTTGCTGGGATTTGTACAATCACAGAACATTCCGAACATACACATACAATCACAGAACATTCCGAACTCCCACACAGAACAGCTATGTGGGCCACAGCAACGTGTGGCAGGGGACGGCTAGTAATCTATATAAATAAAAACGTAATGTTCATTTGTGGGATTAACAGAACTCAAAAACCACTGGACGAATTGCCGCCAAATTTGGCCACAAGACACCTACTAACCCAAGGAGTGATCGTTACTGGACTCTCCTCAAAACATAGGAATCAACCGGGTTTTTTTTAAAGGGGGGGGCAACTCACCAGTTAACAGCCTTTCCCAAAACACCCTTAGAACCTGTTTTCTTGATAAGCTCTCGCTCAATCAGATGATAGGGATACAACACATCCAGAGGGAACTCCACAAACACGGGACCTGCAGGATGAGCAGGACATGTTTAAACCATTTCCTCTTGCTAATAAAATACCTGCTTGGACAATACAAAGAGAAAATGAATAAAACCTCCTGAAATCCTTGAGAGTTTGTTTCTGCTTTACTCAAAGATAGAAGCAGTGTTGCCCCAAGAGAAAGTGGTTTAGATTTTCATGGCCCATATGGGAGGCAAAAGCAAGAAGAGAGGTTTTAATCCACTAAATAGGATAGCAGCATTTAATGGTCACAGATCATTTCAATAGTTCCAGACACTGAAAATCCAGGTGAGCCATAAGGGCTTATTTCAAGCCTTGACATACCTGGGGTATCACACTGAGCAACAGCGATAGCCTTTCGCAGCACAGGGCTGATATCTCGGACAGTCTTCACTGAAGCACAAAATTTGCAAAGTGGCTTCAAGAGGGACAACTGATCAATGTCCTGGAGAGCCCCTCGGCCCTAAGAAGGTGAGAGAAGAGAAACACAAAAACTCTCTTTTTCACTCTCATAGAATCTCTGATGGTAACACTTGACTTTGTCATGAGAAACACACACACACACACAGTAAATTAGCCACATCAATTCTGCTACTGACAAATAGTGATGATGAAGGTTGAGGTCAAAATGTAGACCAAGCATGAACAGCATCAAGCTCCAGCTCTTTCTTCCTTCCAACCCACGGAACAGTGGCTGGAATGGCCTACCTTCTGCAATGTAGCTGCTGCCCCGCCAATCAACAACACAGGAGACTCTGCCATTTGGGCATTTTTCACAGCCGTTATAGTGTTTGTCACACCAGGTCCTGCTGTCACAGCAGCAACTCCCACTGTGCCTGCAACAGAAAAATACAAAAGTGGGGTCAATTTGTGCCCCATCACATCACTTATGTCAGCAAACAGACACTATAAAGGCGGGTACCTGAGAGCCTGGCCACTGCATCTGCAGCAAATACAGCTGTTGCTTCATGCCTTGTGTCCACAATACGGATGCCCAGCTTCTCGCTGGCCACCAAAATGGGAGAGATATGTCCACCAACCAGGGTGAATACATAGGGTACACCATGAGCTTTCAGAACTTCTGCCACAATCTCCCCACCATGTCGAGTACTCTTAGGATCCACCTGGAACAGAAGGCAATATTTTGTGCTGGCTTTGCAGGAAACACAAGCTGGCAACTATTGTTGCAATTCCTATTGAAACTCTGATAGGTAAACAGAAGGCCTTGGGAGCAGGAAAACTACGGGCACCTATGGGGCTAGCTCATTTTAAAATCATAGATGGCTCATTAAAAGTACTTGCTACAGTTGTTTTGCTATGGATTTCACTGCAACAGAAATCAAAACTACCAGATTCCAGAGGGGACACAAATCTCAGAAAGGAAACCTAAGTGAGCATGATTTCAAATCAGATCCTAATTGTCTTTAAGGTCTTGTCTTTCCTATTAACAAGTGTCTAAAAGCAACGTTTAGTTTACCTGATGCCAGAGTTGATAGAGCAGTCCCAGTTTGTGTGCTGCCCCAAGCAGAGTCACCAAAAATGTTCCCAGAACTGCAACTAGCCATGTTGTGGTGCCTCCCAAGGCTGAAGCGGAAGAAATCGTGTCAGGATTCATTTAGAATTACCTAAGGATATACTGCTGTCCCAAAAGAAAAAAAATACATAAGTTAGTTTATAGTTTATTTATACCAGACTCTTACAGAAGACCTTGATGCCATTACTGGATAGTCATTTCTTTAATTACACTATGGTGGTATTGTTGCTGATTTCCATCTTTTAACAAGCTCTGCTTGCTCTGTAGCTAGAATAATGTTCAATTATCTTTCAGTCCAAAATAATTTACTATATTTTTAACCCACTACTTGCAGACTACATACCTTTAAAAATGTTTTGTGGGCAGGGTCTACCTCTTTCCAGTCACTATAATTACTGGTTGATTAGTAGTAAAGTGCAGAGCTGTGGATTTATTTATTTACGACAGGCCTTGTGAGGCTCTGTAGGAAGGAAATTGCCAACCTCTAGTTTTAAAAGTTTTTCTGCTACTTTGGAAACTAGGACACGGAACAATGGCTTCAAACTACAAGAAAGGAGATTCCATCTGAACACGAGGAAGAACTTCCTGACTGTGAGAGCCATTCAGCAGTGGAACTCTCTGTCCCGGAGTGTGGTGGACGCTCCTTCTTTGGAAGCTTTTAAACAGAGGCTGGGTGGCCATCTGTCAGGGGTGATTTGAATGCAATATTCCTGCTTTTTGGCAGGGGGTTGGACTGGATGGCCCATGAGGTCTCTTCCAACTCTTTGATTCTATGATTCTAAGGGCAGTGCCAATACGAAGTAACTGACTTGGGCTGCTATAAACTGTGCCAACTTTGGATTCACCCTTTTGCAAACAGTTCTTTAATTCTTCCATTTTCACCAATACCTTTCTTAGTGTCAAAAGTCAGTAATGATAGTTTTTCAGAAAGTTTGTAAATAACATTTTCAAACAAAAAGCATGATATATAGCTCGTATTCTGTGTTGAAGAAGTATTTCCAATATTATATTTTGATGAAGGTCCAATTTAGCATATTTATTCAATTACTTTTTAAAAAGTAGAGCTGTGTTATATTCTTGTTTTTAAAGTAAAATGCAGCCGATTTGAAATACCCGGTGTGGGAGAAAATTAGGAAATTTTGGATAATAAGAAAACTATGTTTTACTAGAACTTTCTAAGACTGCTGTATTTGTTTATACTGTTTTCTTGGAGCAAAAATGTTTTAGTGGTCAGTCCACTGCTTATTTTCCACAAGCAGTCCTGTATGAATAAACCTCCTACAAATCTGCTGTCAAAACTATTATCTAGACCATCTTATTAAACTTTTCCACTTTTGAGAAATGTTTATGTAACCCCGGGTATATAGATATATAAAATAATTATAAAATTCAAGCATTTCCTGGTTTTAAAAAAATCAACATTGTTAAACAAGCTGATTTTCCTTTTAATAAAGTAACAGCTAAGGCATCTTTTGTAAAGTCCACTGTAAACACTGCACAACACTATTTACTGCCTAAAACAGTCACTAAATAATGTTTGGAAAACTTTTACTGTTGCCTATTTTTGGGACCCCAACATTGAGCTAAGGGGACCCAATTTGAAGCAGTGATCTAGACTTAGCAACTTCGAAAACTGAATCTTTTGAACTGCGATTTTATAGTTTATACTGCTCGATACTACATTTGTAAAGCTCAACACTGTACTTTTTCTTTGAACACAAAAAGCTTGGACCTGTTAAGATGAGGCAATGAAGAAATTATAAATGTATGGCTGTTTAATCTATGGAGAAATTACAGTTGCCAGTCAATTTATACAGTCTAAAGGTAAATGACAGAGTGTATCAATGGAAATTATTCACAGTGCAAGTCCATGCAGGTTGGCTCTGCCTATCTAGCACTAACTTAACATTGCAAAAGCAAAGCAACAGGTGTGCAGGAAGAAAAAAGATAAGCATGGAAAGTGCAAGTCAGGCATTAGTGACAAGCTTTAGATGCTAGCTAAAACCCATCAGTGAAGGTATTATCTTTATATGTTTTTAAAGGTCCTAATGTATGTATTTTATAATTCTGTTTTAAATGTTGTTTTTAGTTGCATATTGTTGAAGGCATTGAATGGCTGCCTGACTGTGAAGCCACTTTGAGTTGCCTCTGGGTTGGAGAAAGGCGGGGTAGAAATGTCATAAATAAATAAATAATCAACCATATGATTTCAACTAATTTGATAGTGAATCACAAAATAATTATCACAACTATATAAGCACTAATGAAGGAATACCTCTAGGAAGTATCAAGATGTTGATGCCACTTTGTCACCACATTTGTAGAACAGCTAATGCACAAAAAGCATAAATGAAAATTTCATTAACTGGGAACTTTGCACTATCTAAGTTGCATATGCACGCAGATCACCCGTGACATGCTTCAGCACCAGTGCCAATCCATAACTTCATTTGACCATTAACCCTAATCAGGATGGCATAACAAGCCATCATTCATCTGTAAAATGTCCAAAAGAAGAAAGAATAGTTCACATGGCACTAGGCAAACAAAAAGTGTGTAGAAATGTGAAGTTTCTTTGCTGCCACAGAGGTAATTTGGCAGCATAATTAACAAAACCTTTGTTCTCTACGTTTTGTTTAACATAAAGTACAAACATTTAATACAAAGCTATCATTTCCTGATTTGAAAGCAGAGCTAAATCATTCAACAGGTTTCATTTTTCATGTAAAGGAAGTCTGTACATATCACAAAACCAGGTTTCTTTTAATAACACATGCCTTAAATAAACAATATATCTGAAGCAAGCATGCTTATTTTAACCTATGAAGTCAATTAGGGCTTATAAGCTTGTTTCTCAAATCCGCCTATAGAAATCACCGCCTTTCCATTGAAAAACCTTCCCAGCTGTACTATGAACTACTTTCTCAGATTCTCATTTCACCCAAATAGCAGTTCCTGCAAATCAGTTTTTTACACTATTCCTAAGAAATAAGTTAACACAACACCAAGGTTACCATCGTTCTAACTCAATTGAACACACAACCTCAAATCCATCTTACAAAATGAACTGAACTCTTCCAGTTCCTCACCAACTGCCTCACAACTTCCATCACCACTACAGAAAACAGAAAAAAGATCCCCATTGTGACTGGATCTACGCTGCAATATAATGCACTGAA
This sequence comes from Anolis sagrei ordinatus, assembly GCF_025583915.1. Classification (NCBI taxonomy): domain Eukaryota; kingdom Metazoa; phylum Chordata; class Lepidosauria; order Squamata; family Anolidae; genus Anolis; species Anolis sagrei. Next base: position 142,603,024 of record NW_026845477.1, on the reverse strand, counting down.
CTGGCAGTCCCCAAGTTACAAACATCCAAATGACATATGACTCCTAGTTACATAAAAAAGTCTGGCGGCACAAACCTTTGCCCTGTGTGTTGCTAGATCGCTGCTTAAGGAAGAGGCGAGACACCAATGTCCTCTGACCTGAAGTTAAAAGGAGATAATCTCGCATGAAAAGATCAAGAGCAGGGCTAGGGCTGCTGACTGTTCAATGGCTACCTCAAAGAGCAGACTACAGAATGCACTTGCCTGTCACACAATCAAGCTATAAGCAAACACTTGCTGAAGCTCCCTCCCCTTCGGAACCATTAAAGGGACAGGAGCCCACTCCATTTTCCACTCTGGTATCTCAGATGCTGCTGGGGGACCAAAATATGGGCACTCTCCTCCAAAAAGAGAATTCTGCTTCCCTCGATGAATTGTTTCTTCAGTCCCCAAACCTGTGGCACTGGATAGTGCGCGACAGAGAATCATGGAATAATAAAGAGTTGGAAGAGACCACATGGGCCATCTAGTCCAACACCCTGCCATGCAAGAAAAGAAAACCATCCTCACCTACTACTCCACTCTTTGCTGATCTCACAATCCCAGGATCACTCCTCCTTTTTCTCTGGCCGCCTCAACTGTAACCTATCCAGAAATCCTGCAAAGTCCTCAATTGTCTATGTGGGTGGCTGAAGCCAAGGACACCTTTGCTTTCCACTGGTTTAAGGGACACACACTTTTGTTTCATGTGCTTTGTTAAAACATTGTGTACAAAACCACCTTCAGGCCACCTGTATGTGAAGCACACTCACATGTGTGGGTCCCATTTCCTAGGATGCATCTAAGCTGTAGAATTAATGTAGCCTGGTATCATTTTAACTGCTATTGCTCCATGCTATGGAAATCATGAGGGTTGTAGTTTTGCATGGATTTTTTTAGCCTTCTCTGCCAAAGAGCACAGGTGCCTCATAGAATCCTAGAGTTGGAAGAGACCTCGTGGGCCATCCAGTCCAACCCCCTGCCAAGAAGCAGGAAATTTGCATTCAAAGCACCCCTGACAGATGGCCATTCAGCCTCTGTTTAAAAGCTACCAAAGAAGGAGCCTCCACCACACTCCAGGGCAGAGAGTTCCACTGCTGAACGGCTCTCACAGTCAGGAAGTTCTTCCTAATGTTCAGGTGGAATCTCCTTTCCCGTAGTCTGAAGCCATTGTTCCGCATCCTAGTCTCCAGGGCAGCAGGAAATTTGCATTCAAAGCACCCCTGACAGATGGCCATCCAGCCTCTGTTTAAAAGCTTCCAAAGAAGGAGCCTCCACCACACTCCGGGGCAGAGAGTGCCACTGCTGAATGGCTCTCACAGTCAGGAAGTTCTTCCTAATGTTCAGGTGGAATCTCCTTTCCTGTAGTTTGAAGCCATTGTTCTGCGTCCTAGTCTCCAGGGAAGCAGAAAACACGCTTTCTCCATCCTTCCTATGACTACCTCTCACATATTTATACATGCCTATCATGTCTCAGGAAATCAGAAGATGCTTACTTCTTGGGAGGAGAGCAATGTCCAATCTCGATAAAATAGTAAAGAGTAGAGACATCACACTGGCAACAAAGATCTGCATAGTCAAAGCAATGGTATTCCCCTGTAGTAACCTACGGATGTGAGAGCTGGACCTTAGGGAAGGCTGAGCGAAGGAAGAGAGATGCTTTTGAACTGTGGTGTTGGAGGAAAGTTCTGAGAGTGCCTTGGACTGCAAGAAGATCCAACCAGTCCATCCTCCAGGAAATAAAGCCCGACTGGTCATTGGAGGGAAGGATACTAGAGACAAAGTTGAAGTACTTTGGCCACATCATGAGGAGACAGCAAAGCCTAGAGAAGACAATTATGCTGGGGAAAGTGGAAGGTAAAAGGAAGAGGGGCCGACCAAGGGCAAGATGGATGGATGGATCCTTGAAGTGACTGGACTGACCTTGAAGGAGCTGGGGGTGGTGACGGCCGACAGGGAGCTCTGGCGTGTGCTGGTCCATGAGGTCACGAAGAGTCGGAGACGACTGAACGAATGAACAACAACAAATCATGTCTCCTCTCAGCCTTGTCTTCTTCAGGCTAAACATGCCCAGCTCTTTAAGCCGCTCCTCATAGGGTTTGTTCTCCAGACCCTTGATCATTTTACAAATAATTCTGCTCCTTTATCTCACCCTGAGTTTGTTCTCCAGACCCTTGATCATTTTGATCACTCTCCTCTGGACACGTTCCAGCTTGTCAATATCTCTCCTCAGCAAACTACAGATCCCAGGAGCCCACTGAATGGAGCCATAGCAGTTCAGACTAGCTTTGTTCTACAGTGCAGACTAGGCTTGGGCAAACTTGGGCCCTTAAGTGGCTAATTGGGGAAAGGAAAGGACCTGAGGCTGTTAGGAATTGTGGGTGTTGAAGTCCAAAACACCTGGAGGGCCCAAGTTTGCCCATGCCTGGTGTAGACCCACCTCAAGATCTCTCATTATATGTTCCAAAATCCCAAACACTTCGGATATGGGAGACTCACATTTCTAAACGCTCAACGGCAGGTCTACATTACAGCAACGCTAGGAGTTTGGGGAATGAAGGGGAATGTCCATTGGGGTAGGAAACATTCCTATTAATGGAGGGAGGGGATATGGGGGAGGGGCGGCTCCCTCCTCCTTCTCTTCTTCTCGGGGGGGGGGGAGTCCTTTCTCACCCCAAAAGAAAGGGCTATGAGGGGCGACGCCACCGCTCCTTCCCACCTTCCTTCCTTCCCAGTTACCTAGCAACGCCGGCCCCTCTTTCCGTTTCCCCCCCAGAAGGCAACACGGCGCGCGCAGGAGGAAACGAGACGGGAGATTGGTCTCGCGACAAAAGCAAGTCGCTCCGGCAAACGCGAGCAGAGAAGGCTTTTCCCCAATCGCGACCCGTAGCCAGCGCTTCTGAGGCTCGCACCTACAGAGATGGGGGCAGGAGCTCGAGTCACACTTCCGGGTTCGCCTTTTGGAAGCCTCGAGAGGAGAGGCGGGCACGAAGGGTGCAAGGCTGCACCTGCACTGTATAACGGATGCACTTCGGCACCGCTTTGAGTGCCCTGAAATCCTGGGAGCTTATTTCTTTATCGTGTCATCAGCAACCATTGTATTACAATTCTAACAGAGCAAAACAAACACACAGATTAAAAAGAAAAAGGAGAAGAAAACACACAGATTTTGCAAATTTGGTATTTGGTTAAATGTCCTTTGACCAGTATCTGGCCACTTGGAGTGCTTCTGGTGTTGCTGCAAGAAGGTCCTCCATTGTGCATGTGGCAGGGCTCAGGTTGCATTGCAGCAGGTGGTCAGTGGTTTGCTCTTCTCCACACTCACATGTCGAGGATTCCACTTTGTAGCCCCATTTCTGAAGGTTGGCTCTGCATCTCGTGGTGCCAGAGCACAGTCTGTTCAGCGCCTTCCAAGTTGCCCAGTCCTCTGTGTGCCCAGGGGGGAGTCTCTCATTTGGTATCAGCCATTGGTTGAGGTTCTGGGTTTGAGCCTGCCACTTTTGGACTCTCGCTTGCTGAGGTGTTCCAGCGAGTGTCTCTGTAGATCTTAGAAAACTATTTCTAGATTTAAGTCGTTGTCGTGCTGACTGATACCCAAACGGGGATGAGCTGGAGATGGGGGCATGAGAGAAGCCTCCTTGCACGATTGCAAGACATCCGGGCATCCCCTGGGCAACGTCTTCGTAGACGGCTGATTCTCTCGCCACAGAAGCAACCAGCATTGTTGGCTCATGTTTAACTTGTTGTCCACGAGGACTCCAAGATCTTTTTCACACGTACTGCTCTCGAGCCAGGCATTGTCCCCCATTTTGTATCTTTGCATTTTGTTTTTTCTGCCTAAGTGGAGTATCTTGCATTTGTCACTGTTGAACTTCATTTTGTTAGTTTTGGCCCATCTCTCTAATCTGTCAAGATCGTTTTGAATCCTGCTCCTGTCCTTTGGAGTATTGGCTCTCCTCCCAATTTGGTGTCGTCTGCAAACTTGATCATGCCTTCTAGCCCTTCATCTAAGTCATTAATAAAGATGTTGAACAAGACCGGGACAGGACAGAACCCTGCTTGTGGCACTCCACTCGTCACTTCTTTCCAGGATGAAGAGGAAGCAGGTTACAGATCTAGTAGCAGAAGCCTTCGTAGCATTTACCACACCACAATATTATATCGCAGTTATGCCACTTTAGTTGCCATGACAACTTTATGTGGAATTTTGAGATTTTTCAAAATCCAGTTGATACCGGGCAACACACAGGCCCCTGCCTTCAAATTGATCTAACCTGCAGCAGGGAGTTCCACAGTTCCCAAATGTCCAGTTGGGGCAGCATCGATGGGACTCTAGCCACAACAGCAGCCTCAACTAAGAAGTCATTTTTCTGTTTTCTTTCTTCTCCCCTATCCTAACAATGTAACCAGTCCCCCAATAAAAGTATCTATTAACTATCTTTCTGTGTGGTGGACGTAGGTGTATGTGGCAGCTTTCTGTTTGGCTGCCACTGTGGTACAATTTGCATTATTTATTTATTTATTTTGGGCGCTTCTACCCCACCCTTCTCAATCCCCAAGGCACAATTCGATGCCAACAATTCAACAGATAAATTACATAACAGTAATTATAATTACACAATAGTTAAAAACAATCAATTAAAACAATAACAATTAAAAGCCAGTGGCCAATGTTCACCGAGTTCTGATATCCATAAGTCCATTCAGCATTACCATAGTCCATTCCAATTTCTGGTCGTCATTACCTTGTCAGTCTGCCAGATTACACAAAAGCCTGGTCCCATATCCATGTTTTCAGCTTCCTTCTGAAGGGGAGGGGGGAAGTTGATGACCTAATTTCCCCGGGGAGTGAATTCCACAGGCGAGGGGCCACCACCGAGAAGGCCCTGTCCCTCGTCCCCACCAGCCTCACTTGTGATAGAGGCGGGGCCGAGAGCAGGGCCTCCCCCGAAGATCTTAAACTCCGAGGTGGGACATAGAAGGAGATGCATTCAGACAGGTATGCTGGGCCGGAGCCGTAGGTCTTTGATTGGCCAGCCACAACATTCCAACATTCTCAAGTGGCTTAGAGGGGAAAGGAAATTTGCATATGCTTTCTGATTGGCCAGCCACAACAGGAGCCCCTGGTGGTGCAGAGGGTTAAACCGCTGTGCCGGCAGGACTGAAGACCCACAGGTCGCAGGTTCGAATCCGGGGAGAGTGCTGATGAGCTCCCTTTGTCAGCTCCAGCTCCTCATGCGGGGACATGAAAGAAGCCTCCCACAAGGATGGTAAAAGATCAAAACATCCTCGCATCCCCTGGGCAACGTCCTTGCAGACGGCCAATTTTCTCACACCAGAAACGACTTGCAGTTTCTCAAGTCGCTCCTGACACGACAAAAGAAAAAGAAAAAAAGAACACTATCTTTCTTGCTCTCCGTAATGATACATTGTGATACACTGACCAGGTCAGTGATACACTGACCAGGGGAGCTTTTGCACAGTTAAAGCTTGTGCGCCAGCTGCGCCCATAACTTGGGAAGTCTGACTTGGCCACAGTGGTCCATGCTCTGGTTACATCCCGTATAGACTACTGCGATGCTCTCTACATGGGGTTGCCTCTGAAGACTGCCCAGAAGCTGCAACTAGTCCAGTGGTTCTCAACCTGGGGTCCCCAGATGTTTTTGGCTTACAATTCCCAGAAATCCTAACAGCTGGTAAACTGGCTGGGATTTCTGGGAGTTGTAGGCCAAAAACATCTGGGGACCCAAGGTCGAGAAGCACTGAACTAGTCCAACGTTCGGAAGCCAGGCTACTGACAGGTGCGGGGTACAGCGAGCACACAACTCCCTTATTGCGCCAGCTCCACTGGCTGCCAATTAGCTTCCGAGTGCTGGTGCTGATTTTAACCTACAAAACCCTATACAGTTCTGGCCCAGTTTACCTGTCCGAACATATTCTTCCCTATGAACCATCAAGGCTGTTAAGATCTTCTGGAGGGGCCCTGCTCTCAGTCCCACCACTTTCGCAGTCGCGTCTGGTGGGAACGAGAGACAGGGCCTTCTCTGTAGTGCCCCCTGGCTATGGAATTTTCTCCCAAATGAAATTAGATCTGCCCCCTCCCTCCTGACATTCAGGAAGCTAGTAAAATCATGGCTATGGAATGAGGCATTCCCAGAATGATGGCTGAGACCAGCAATTGACCAAAGGTATGGACCACAAGATGCAGACTGAATTGGACATGATTTTATCTTGGCAAATTGGCTTATATGTATTTTACTCTATATGTATTTTAATTCACTGTTAATGTTTGACCCTGCATGCCTTCCCCTTTCCCTATGAACTCTGTGTATGCCCCATGCCCCATTCATTATATGTATGTATGTCTGTATAAGAAATTATGAAGCAAAGTGACCTTTTCATGAACTATGCCAGCAACTCATGGCTCAAGGAATCTCCAAACTTGGGGCTAATAATTCCCTAAGAAAGGACTTGACCAAAACCCGTTTGCATGGACAATAAGTAAATGGCTCCTTTTTTTCTGGATCTCGGAGGGTCCTGATGGCCAGGCCATCCAGGACCATGGAGTCCCTGGACATACTGAATCACTCAGATCTCCCCATCTGCAAGGAACAGGGGATTGTCGTTGTCTCTCCCCCGCTGTGTCATTTCCCATCTCCGAAACCAATCTCAACTTCATCAATGGAATCAATATCGCAGGACAGTAGGACAATGGACCTGGTCTTTTGGGACCAGTCAAAAATGTTTCAAAAGATCAGGACAATAACCCTGACCAGGCTGGAGAGCCTAAAGCTATTGCTTGGTCACTTGGCAAACCCCAGTCATTCGTAATCCTATCATTCATTCATTTCATTCATTGTTTCCCTGTTGCCCACCTCCTTCCACTTCATTGGCTGAGTGGCCAAAGCAGGGTTAAGGCTCTCATTGGATCCCCTGCTGGCTTGCTGATGTCAAAGCCAATCACAACAAAGCCAGCTCAAGGGGATGGACATGGGAACTTTTGAAACTGAAAGCTATATATTCTGTATTTACCTGCCTAGCAAACATGTCGGCTTGTTTGGCAGATTACTGCAGTCATCATCCTTTCCAGCTGGAATAGAAAATAAACTTTGGTGGCTTCTCTTCAACTTGGTGAGATTTATTCTGGAATACTAGCTTCTTTTTCTCACCAGGCTAAACCCACAATGGTTTGGATCTCACTATCCACAGCCATTCTGAATTGCTTGACAACAAAACCATATAATCCATCAAATCAGATAATCCAGATTACCTGCTTTGAACTGGATAATTTTATTTCTTACCCGCCTGTCCTCATGGCTGAAGGCGGGTTGCAATACAAAGTGTTGGTTGTTACCTATAAAGCGCTGAACAGTGTTTCTCAACCTGGGGTCCGGACCTCTGGGGGGATCGTTTCAGAAAGCTTTAATATGCATATGTTATGAAACACGCGGATGAGGTAAGCCTTGTATAAGTAAACAGAAATGCATCTTTCACCAGCCTCCACTTTTCATATTTTTTATCTTTTATAGCTCTCTGATTCTATGGTTTTTATAAGAACATTTTCAAGGAATTCTAATATTGTTAATTGAATAGATTTTAATTTAAGATAATGACATTGTAATTGATATCCTTCTATATTGATTCTGAAGGAATGAATAGCATTGAGGCTGTAAATTAAACAGTTCCATATGTGGATTTCCTCTGCAAGGCCCCTAAACTCTTACAGCAGTTTGGAGAGAAAGAAAGAACTGCTGCCTGGTGAATGTGAGGAAGAAAGCACCTTTTATCTCGCAAAACCATAGTTTTTCCTCTGGCAAACATTGATTAGAGAATCATGCTGGAGGAACTAGGCCCCATCTACACTGACCATATAATCCAGTTTCTGAATGCAGATTATCTGCATTAAACTGGATTATATGAGTCTACACTGCCATATAATCCAGTTTAAAGCAGATCTGTATTAAGAAACTGGATCATATGACAGTATAGATGGGGCTTTAGAGAGGTTTCTCTTATGTAAAAAAAAAAGGGGGGGGCTTTATCCATGAATTCTTTTTACTGAGGTCCTGTGCTCTTAACGGCAGTGAATATGGAGGGTTGATGCATACACTCGCCTGTCACAGAATCATAGAATCAAAGAGTTGGAAGAGACCTCCTGGGCCATCCAGTCCAACCCCTGCCAAGAAGCAGGAATATTGCATTCAAATCACCCCTGACAGATGGCCATCCAGCCTCTGTTTAAAAGCTTCCAAAGAAGGAGCCTCCACCACACTCCGAGGCAGAGAGTTCCACTGCTGAACGGCTCTCACAGTCAGGAAGTTCTTCCTCATGTTCAGATGGAATCTCCTTTCTTGTAGTTTGAAGCCATTGTTCCGCGTCCTAGTCTCCAGGAAGCAGAAAACAAGCTTGCTCCCTCCTCCCTGTGGCTTCCTCTCACATATTTATACATGGCTATCATATCTCCTCTCAGCCTTCTCTTCTTCAGGCTAAACATGCCCAGCTCCTTAAGCTGCTCCTCATAGGACTTGTTCTCCAGACCCTTGATCATTTTAGTTGCCCTCCTCTGGATACATTCCAGCTTGTCAATATCTCTCTTCAATTGTGGTGCCCAGAATTGGACACAATATTCCAGGTGTGGTCTAACCAAAGCAGAATAGAGGGGTAGCATTACTTCCCTAGATCTAGACACTATGCTCCTATTGATGCAGGCCAAAATACCTTTGGCTTTTTTTGCCACCACATCACATTGTTGGCTCATGTTTAACTTGTTGTCCACGAGGACTCCAAGATCTTTTTCATACGTACTGCTTCTCGAGCCAGGCGTCCCCCATTCTGTATCTTTGCATTTCGTTTTTCCTGCCAAAGTGGAGTATCTTGCATTTGTCACTGTTGAACTTCATTTTGTTAGTTTTAGCCATTCATCTCTCTAATCTGTCAAGATCGTTTTGAATCCTGCTCCTGTCCTCTGGAGTATTGGCTATCCCTCCCAATTTGGTGTCGTCTGCAAACTTGATGATCCTGCCTTCTAGCCCTTCATCTAAGTCATTAATAAAGATGTTGAACAGGACCGGGCCCAGGACGGGACCCTGCTTGTGGCACTCCACTTGTCACTTCTTTCCAGGATGAAGAGGAAGCATTGGGGAGAATCACCCTCTGGGTTCGTCCATTTAACCAATTACAGATCCACCTCACCGTAGTTTTGCCTAGCCCACATTGACTAGTTTGTTTGCCAGAAGGTCATGGGAGACCTTGTCGAAGGCCTTACTGAAATCCACGGCATTCCCCGCATCTATCCAGCTTGTAACTCTATTGAAAAAAGAGATCAGATTAGTCTGTCCACCTAGTTCTTTTCAGATAAGTGGACAGGAGATTGTACACAACATCCTAAATGCTGTATATGGCTGCCCCATACGTTTATGTAAGGAAATTTTGAGACTGGTTGTTCATTTTTTCAGATCAAAATGAGAAATCTAACCCTTTGGATCCTTTGCCCTTCTTAGTCCTTGAAATTGGATGGTCCCTTATAGTGCATTGAGAATACTAACTATAACTAGCAAAATTAGCCTTCAGGGTTGCAGGGTGTACTTTCTTTGCTTGCTTATTTTAGCTCTAAGAAACACCAGCTGGAGCTTGTCACAAAAGTATATACAGTGAGAGTTAAAGAATGTTGAGTGCAGGAATTTGCTTTGAGGGCCTTGATTGGAATGAACACAGTCGTTCAGCATAACAGTCTATTTCGGGTGGCCCCAAGCTTTTCTTTTGTCTCAGCAGTAAAAACTAGGGTGGAGGAGGGGTAATTTTGTTCCTTGGGAGGCATGGTATTCACATCTATGGTGGGAGTGTGAAGAGATAAAAATTCTGGAATCAAATTCTAAACCAGATTGAATTACTAATTGAAATAAAATTTGATATAAATATGCAAATTTTGTTAAAAGGATATATGGTGATAGAAGAATTAAGGACCAAGATCAAGAATTAATAATGATATTTAGAGCAACACACATAGTAATATGTTTGAAGTAGAAAGATAAAAATAAATGGACACTTGAAAAATGGTATGAAGATGTGTGGGTACAAATACAACTGGATATTATGAATATTAGAAGCAGCAAAAAAAAAACATGGTCAGACAAACAGAAGAAAATTAAAGAAACGTGGACTCCATTTAACAAATAGTTACAGGTTGTTAAACCAAATGATGAAAGCTGGAAGAAAAAAATTGGATAGAATGGAAGGAAGACTCATGTAACGGGAAACAAAAGGAAGAAGGGCCTTTCCAGACAGGCCGTTATCCCAAGAGCATCTGCATTTAAGAAACACGGATGTTCCTGGGGGCCCATGTACACTCACCCCAAAAAGCATGCGCTTTCTGGGGTGGGTGTGCTGATGTTGTACTGGGACTTCCCAGTACAACACTGGGACACTTAACCGCCTCCCATAAAGCCTCCCTAAACTGAGTAAAGAAGGAAAAGAACTCACTCAACCTCCATGCCGGAGTTCTCCTGGCATTGGTATTCCGCAAAAAAGTGAAGACCTGGCTGTTTGAGCAGGCGTTCGAATAATTAGTGCAATGATTGGTTAATGAACACTGGAATGGAACAATGGATGACGAATCTGGAACATGTTTTTGATGACGAGACGACAGTGAATGGGTATTGTAGTAACTGTTTATTAATTGTGTAATGTGTTAGGTTGTTAACTGTTTTTATACTGTAGCACTGAATTTTTGCTGTTCGTATTTGTTGTGAACCGCTGTGAGTCGCCTTCGGGCTGAGAACAGCGGTATATAAGTAAGGTAAATAAATAAATAAATATGTACAAATGACGTGACAGGAGAAGGGGGGACAGGAGCGATTCCCCCCCCCTTTCTCCTGGCGCTACATTTGTATGCGCCAGGAGATCTCAGGCAGCCGTCCCATGGAGGCCGAGTGAGTTCTTTTCCTTTTTTTACTCAGTTTGGCTTTGGGGGAAGGGGTTGGTATTCCCACAGTTTTTTGGGCTAATTTAGCCCGGAAAACCGTGGGAATACTGTCTAGACTGCAGTATTCCAAGAAGGCACAGAATAAACCCACTATAAAACTAATTTGCCACAAACCAGGGTTTTCCTGGTTTGTAGAGAATTAATTGCTACCCAAAACGTTGTCTGGACAGCCCCCTACAACTCCCAAATGTCAAGTTTGGTCCAGATCTATCATTGTTTGAGTCCACAGTGTTCTTTGGATGTAGGTGAACTCCAAAACTCAGGGTCAATGCCCACCAAACCCGTCCACTATTTTCTTTTGGTCGTGGGAGTTCTGTGTGCCAAGTTTGGTTCAATTCCATCGTTATTGTAGTTCAGGGTGCTCTTTGATTGTAGGTATACTATAATTCCCAGCAACTGCAACTCCCAAATGACAAAATCAACCCCAGTATTCAACTTTGGGTGTATCGGGTATTTGTGCCAAATTTGGTCCAGTGATATCCTGCAGAGCAGATATTTTCATTACGTTTCATAACAGTAGCCAAATTACAGTTATGAAGTAGCAAAAAAAATAATGTGATGTTTGGGGGTCGCCACAACATGAGGAACTGTATTAAGGGGTCACTGCATTAGGAAGGTTAGAGGGCCCCGTGGCCCCTGAGTCCGGCCTTCCAAGGCGGAGGAGCGGAAAAGGGAAGACATGCAGGGCCACCCTTCCTTCCTTCCTTCCTTCCTTCCTTCCTTCCTTCCTTCCTTCCTTCCTTCCTTCCTTCCTTCCTTCCTTCCTCTCCTTCCTTCCTCCCTCCCTCTGCCTGCCTGCCTGCCTGCCTGCCTTCCTTCCTTCCTTCCTTCCTTCCTTCCTTCCTTCCTTCCTTCCTTCCTGCTCCAGGCTGGTGGTTGTTTTCATTTGAAAAGGTTCCAGGTTCCAGGTCGGAATTGTTTACCTGGTTGCCATGGAGACCAGGGGTTTGAAGGGACCTCACGTCAGTTGGCCCTGCCATTGCCTTCCTGGACGCCAAGATGGGCAGAGGGCTCTCCAGGCAGCTCCAGCAGGGGCCGCCCCCCACAGAGGACGCTCCAGCCCAGGACCCTCCGCGCGCCCCCCTCAGGACGGCCTCACACACGTCATGGTTCAGGGTAAGGGCCACACTCCCCTCCCGCTCCCCTTGGGGCCCCTTTGGGGACAGCCCTGTTCTGGCGCCAAGGGCCCTCTTCATGGCCTCCCTTTGCTTTCGCAGAAGGTCAGGACGAGGCACCCACATCGCCGCGTGGGCCCCGAAAACACAGAGGATGTTCCTGTGGCTCCTCCAAGGTAAGCCCTGGGCCCCCAATTCCCTCCAGGGGCCCCCCTCTCTCCCCCCAAGAGAAGACCTGGCCCAAGAGGGAAAGGGTCCCCAGGAGAGGAGCAGCCTGCCTTCTCCCTTTAGGTCCCAAGTCCACTCTCAGGGAGTCCCTTTGCGGGTAGAGAGAATTCGTATGTAGGTGGGGATTGGCCAGGGGGATTGTGAGGTGAGGGGAAATTTGCATATGGGAGGTGATTGGCCAAGGGAGGCAGAAAAGGGAGGGGCCCCTGGGAGGGAGGGAGATATGCAAAATTTGGCAAGGGGGGATTGTGAGGTGAGTGGAAATTTGCATATGGGAGGTGATTGGCCAAGGGAGGGAGAAGAGGGGGGGCTGTGAGTGAGGGGGATATGCAAAATTTGGCAAGGGGGGATTGTGAGGTGAGGGGAAATTTGCATATGGGAGGTGATTGGCCAAGGGAGGCAGAAGAGGGAGGGGCCCCTGGGAAGGAGGGGGGATATGCAAAGTTTGGCAAGGGGGGATTGTGAGGTGAGTGGAAATTTGCATATGGGAGGTGATTGGCCAAGGGAGGCAGAAGAGGAGGGGCCCCTGGGAAGGAGGGGGGATATGCAAAGTTTGGCAAGGGGGGATTGTGAGGTGAGTGGAAATTTGCATATGGGAGGTGATTGGCCAAGGGAGGCAGAAGAGGGAGGGGCCCCTGGGAAGGAGGGGGGATATGCAAAGTTTGGCAAGGGGGGATTGTGAGGTGAGTGGAAATTTGCATATGGGAGGTGATTGGCCAAGGGAGGCAGAAGAGGGAGGGGCCCCTGGGAAGGAGGGGGGATATGCAAAGTTTGGCAAGGGGGGATTGTGAGGTGAGTGGAAATTTGCATATGGGAGGTGATTGGCCAAGGGAGGCAGAAGAGGGAGGGGCCCCTGGGAAGGAGGGGGGATATGCAAAGTTTGGCAAGGGGGGATTGTGAGGTGAGTGGAAATTTGCATATGGGAGGTGATTGGCCAAGGGAGGCAGAAGAGGGAGGGGCCCCTGGGAAGGAGGGGGGATATGCAAAGTTTGGCAAGGGGGGATTGTGAGGTGAGTGGAAATTTGCATATGGGAGGTGATTGGCCAAGGGAGGCAGAAGAGGGAGGGGCCCCTGGGAAGGAGGGGGGATATGCAAAGTTTGGCAAGGGGGGATTGTGAGGTGAGGGGAAATTTGCATATGGGAGGTGATTGGCCAAAGGAGGGGGAGGAAGGAGGGGCCCCTGGGAGGGAGGAGGATATGCAAAGTTTGGCAAGGGGGGATTGTGAGGTGAGGGGACATTTGCATATGGGAGGTGATTGGCTGAGGGAGAGAGAGGAGGGAGGGGCCCCTGGGAGGTAGGGGGATATACAAAGTTTGCCAAGTAGTTAGAAGAATTTTTAGGGCCTTTTACTTTCGCGCTTAAGACCTGGCTTTTTACTAGAACATTCGATCTCTGTTAATTTTTAAATTTTGTATGTATGTATTTTATCTTTTATAATTTAGCTGTAAATCGCCTGGAGCATTCTCGGATGGAGGGCGATTAATAAGTTATTAAATGATGATGATGATGATGATGATATATACGTACTACAAACACATTTATTTACAGTTACAATCAAATGAGACAGACTTTGTTTTGCAGTATTTACGTTTGCAACATTCATATTTTCTAAATCATTATAGTTACAAAAGCAGCTGCGATAAGTCTTCAAAGTTTTTCTTTCTTCTTTGGTTTCAATTACAAATACAGTTATAGTTGCAAACACAATTGCAAATTCACAGATATAAGTGGGGATTGTCTTGCATCCCAGCAACCTATGTGAGGACTTTTCTCCCAAAATAAAGAACTAATTAGTTCAAATATAGTTCAGTCAACAGGAGTCGATCAACTGGTTGAAACTTTATTAACATTGACCCAAAGAAGTCAGATTTTGGCACACAGAGCCCCCAAGGCCCACTCTACATCCTGGTGCAGTTTGAAGGAGGATGGACCATGGATGATGGGACTTGAAGTACCTTCACTTGCTTCCTGAGACTACTACGATCCTAATCCAATGACCAATAAACACCAAACTAGGCACAAAGAGCCCCAGTGACCCAGACCACATCCTGGTGCAGTTTGGAGGAGGGCAGACCATGGATGATGGACTTGCAGTACCTTCACTCATTTCCTGAGACCACTGCAACCCACATTCAATGGCTGATCAAAACCAGGCTTGGCACATAGAGCCCCCATGACCCACATCACATCCTGGTGCAGTTTGGAGGAGGATGGACAATGGAAGATGGGAGTTGTAGTTCACCCGCACCCACTGAACCCAGATGACATTGGATCTAGACTAAAACTGCAACACAGACAAACAATGCCTTTTTCAAATAACCCGGGCTCCACCGGGTCCCCAAGCTAGTAAAAAATAAAATTAAATATTTGGGAATTTACTTAACTTGGCACAAAGAGCCCCCATGACCCAGACCACATCCTGGTGCAGTTTGGAGGAGGGCAGACCATGGATGATGGGACTTGCAGTACCTTCACTCATTTCCTGAGACCACTGCAACCCACATTCAATGGCTGATCAAAACCAGGCTTGGCACATAGAACCCCCATGACCCACATCACATCCTGGTGCAGTTTGGAGGAGGATTGACAATGGAAGATAGGACTTGCATATGGGAGTTCACCCGCACCCACTGAACCCAGATGACATTGGATCTAGACTAAAACTGCAACACAGACAAACAATGCCTTTTTCAAATAACCCGGGCTTCACCGGGTCCCCAAGCTAGTAAAAAATAAAACTAAATATTTGGGAATTTACTTAACTAATAAGCCAATGAGGTACTGGGATTATAACTATAACAAAACATGGGAAAGGATACAGGTACAAATGAATAATTGGAAGGATAAGAATTTAAGTATTTTGATGAGAATTAGATCAATTAAAATGTGCATACTTCCTAAATTATTGTATCTGTTTCAACCTCTGCCACTAGAGATTACACACACACGCACACAAAAATTGGGATGGAGAAATAAGGAAGTGGATATTTGGAGGGGAAAAGTCAAATAATAAGTAAAAAAGGAACAATATATGTCAAATAAAGAAATAGGAAGGGGAATACCAAAGTTACACAAATACTATGAAGCATTTCAATTGAAAGCAATTTTGGGATTGGTAGAGAAGAAGCAAGAGAAGTGGATAAAAACAGAGAATGAACCAAATAAAGATCAAGGAGACTATGGAATCTTTACAAATAATTTAAAAGAGTGAATAGGAAAAAAATAGGCCCAAAGAAAATAGCATTAAAAATATGGGGGAAATGGAAAGAGAAACGGATGTCATATTTATCAAAGGAAGACCCAATAGGTAGTTTAAGAAATGAGGATAAGAGCATCATAAAAAATTGAAACTTAAAAGATATAGTAAAATTAAAGATTTATATAATGAAAATAAGTAATTAATGGAATGGAAACAATCGGAATAATGGAATATATGGAATAATGATAGAAGATAAGGAATCTATGTATAAAATAATGGAAAACAAGTGGGAAAAGGAAGGGGGCGTAGGAAAAGAAATTAGAAAAGCTAATCAGTGGTTTAAATAAAATAAAAATGGAAAAATGCAAGGAATGAGAACTAAAAATAATAACAAAATGGTGTAGAACACCAATTCAGCAGACATATATGATTCTGGAATTAAATCCCAAATGTTGGCATTGAGGGAGTTGGGAAGCATGGTATTCACATCTATGGTGGGAGAGTGAAGAGATAAAAATTCTGGAATCAGATTCTAAACATATTGAAATAAAAGGGGATATATGGTGATAGAAGAATTAAGGACCAAGATCAAGAATGAATAATGATATTTAGAGCAACACATATAGTAATATGTTTGAAGTAGAAAGATAAAAATAAATGGACACTTGAAAAATTGTATGAATATGTGTGGGTCCAAATACAACTAGATATTATGAATATTAGAAGAAGCAAAAAAACCCCCTATGGTCAGAAAAACAGAATAAAATTAAAGAAATTTGGACTCCGTTTAACAAATGGTTACAGGTTGTTAAACTAGATGATGAAAGCTGGAAGCAAAAAAATGGGATAGAATGGAAAGAAGACTCATGTAATGGGAAACAAAAGGATAAAGGGCCTTTCCAGACAGGCCGTTATCCCAGGAGCATCTGCATTTAAGAAACACGGATGTTCCTGGGGGGCCGTGTACACTCATCCCCAAAAGCATGCGTTTTCTGGGGTGGGTGTGCTGATGTTGTACTGGGATTTCCCAGTACAACACTGGGACACTTAACCGCCTCCCATAAAGCCCCCCTAAACTGAGTAAAGAAGGAAAAGAACTCACTCAACCTCCATGCCGGAGTTCTCCTGGCATGTACAAATGACGCGGCAGGAGAAAGGGGGCAGCAGGAGCGATTTTCCTCCCCCCCCCCCCCCCCCCCCGGTCTCCTGGCACTACATTTGTATGCGCCAGGAGAGCTCCAGCAGCCCTCCTAAGGAGGCCGGATGAGTTCTTTTCCTTTTTTACTCAGTTTGGCTTTGGGGGAAGGGGTTGGTATTCCAACAGTTTTTTTGGGCTAATTTAGCCCGGAAAACTGTGGGAATACTGTCTAGACTGCAGCATTCCAAAAAGGCATGGAATAAACCCACTATCAAACTAATCTGCCACAAACCAGGGTTTTCCTGGTTTGTAGAGAATTAATTGCAGGTTGCCCAGAACATTGTCTGGACAGCCCCCTTTTTATTGCAGAAGTTTCCACAATAAAGCGGCTGTCTAGATCTGCCCTTAGTTGTCAACATGGGAAAGGGGTGGGTGTGGGGAGGGAGAAGGGAATGAAAAAGGAAAATAGTATGGTGATTATGGTTATGTATAATTTTTTTTTAAAAGAAACTTCAAAGTTGCTCTCACATTGAACAACTCAAGGGGCTAACTTAAGAAACCGAATCTGTTCCCATGGAGATCCTATCAGTCTAATACCTGATATCATTTTGTTTACCTTTCAAATGCTGGGAAAACCTTAATTGCCTTTTCTTGGCACTATCTCTCTGTAACCGGAAGCGCTGAGTTATAGGCCACAACCCAGCCTTGTCCACCTTCCTCGCCTTTTTCTCAGGGCCAGGAAGAGCCTCTGGCAGCATTTCATGGGAAACATTCTCACTCAAAGCAGATCTGTCTGTGAGGCAATTAGAATCATCCAGAGAATAGCCCCTGGGAGGGAGAGGAAAGTTTGGCAAGGGGGAATTGTGAGGTGGAGTGGAATTTGCATGTGGGAGGTGATTGGCCAAGGGTGGGAGAGGAGGGAGGGGTCTTTGAGAGGGAGGAGGGATATGCAAAGTTTGGCAAGTGAGGATTGTGAGGTAGAGGGGAATTTGCATATGAGAGGTGATTGGCCGGGGGGAGGGAGTGGACTCTGATAGAGAGAGGGGATATGCAAAATTTGGCAAGTGGGCAGTATGAGGTAATAATAATAATAATAATAATAATAATAATAATAATAATCTGCAAAGACTCTGGCACAAGCCAGTCAAGGTGGTCCCAGTGGTGATCGGCACACTGGGTGCAGTGCCGAAAGACCTTGGCCTGCACTTAAACATGATCGGCACTGACAAAATTACCATCTGCCAGCTGCAAAAGGCCACCTTACTGGGATCTGCACGCAGTATTCACTGATACATCACACAGTCCTAGACACTTGGGAAGTGTCCAACATGTGATCCAATACAACAGCCAGCAGAGTGTCTGCTGTGGGCTCATCTTGTGGTTTTTCAAATAATAATAATAAAACTTTATATCAGGCTTTTCTCCCTCACGGGATCCAAAGCGGCCGACAACATATTAAAATCATACAAACAGCAGTTCAAGTACATCAACAATAAATACAAAATGCCATAAAATAAGCAATTTGAAAAGACATTCATATCCATTTGGCATTCAATCAATCAATCAATCGATTTATTAATACTCACAGAAAAGACATCTAACAAACATCTATACAAAACACTAAATCCGAGGGACATAAAAGAAGCCTCCCTGCAACACATCTGAGCGTCCCCTGGGCAACGTCTTTGTAGACGGCTGATTCTCTCACTCCAGAAGCGACCAGAAGCGACTTGCAGCATGCAACCAAACAAACAAACCAACCAACTGACCTTTTCAGGACCAACTATGACAGTTATCTCAATCAACATCAAAGGCGTGTCAGCAGCCAAAGAACAGCTGCCCTACAAACTGTGTCAAGATAAGAAATGTGACGTGCTGTGTGTCCAAGAAACAACAGAAACAACCAAAAGTTCCAGGAATGATCTTAGTAGCAAAAAGACCACATGCGCAGTATGGAAGCGCTGTCTTTGTAAAAGCAGACCTCCAAGTAAACAGTGCCTATAACACTGAAGAAAACAATACAAAGGTTATAGAGTAGAGCTTAATAACATCACATTTACCTCTGTGTACAAACCCCCAAATGAAAAGTTTTGTTTCTCCTCTCCTGAGAACTTTGTTAGGCACCAAAGGGAGGTAGTAATTGGTGACTTTTATGGTGCCGTAATGGGTGCTGATTGGCTGGTGGAGGAAGTAGCGAGAGGGGCCCTTAGGATGGAGAGGTTTCAATGCAGAGAGGGAATTTGCATGTGGGCGCGGATTGGTGAGCATGGAAAGGGCCAGCCAGTCACCAGCCACATGTAAATCCCTTTCCTCCTCTCAATCCAACTCAGTCCTCAGGCAGACCCCTAGTTGCCTTGCCAGAGCTCTCCCTCTCTCCCAGTGGCAGCCAGTTCCAGGGGTCAATCTCTTGCTAAGTCCCTTGGAGTGGAGAAGAGGGATGCCCTCATGGGGCCCCATGGGCTTCCAGGACCATCCATTGGAGGGAAGGAGGAAGCCAGGGGGGCTGCAGGACCCTTGGTCCCATCCAGGGGGTGGGATGCCCCAGTCTCTCATGCTTTGTGGCCTTCTCTTGCCCCTTTCCAGACCTACCGAGCCACAAGGAACCTGCGTGGAGGAGCCCTCTCTCCAGTCGCACATCATCGAAGTGAGGCCAGCGTCGAAGGTAAGGAAGGAGGCCTCTCCCAGGAACCTTTTAGAAATCAGGTCTTCTTCAGGGTTCCATTCGTGAGCCATAACCAGGTCTTCTCCTTATCAACTTTTCCTTCAATTTTCTCAAGGAACAAAATCAGGAGGGGTTGGTGCAGGGAGGTGGGAGTGTTTCACACCCGGCAGCTTGTCTGGTCCACGGCCATGCCCAGGAAGTTGTGCTCATTATGTTTATGTTATATTATGTTTATGTTCAGACACCAGTCCGGGGCAGAGCCTTTTACTGGCTTGCGCCTTGTCCTCCACTGCCACAAGGCTCATCTGCTTCTGGCCAGCACACTCCCCTTCTTCTGGGCCTCTGTCCCAGGGACAGGGAGGACAACTCTTTCTCCTCATCCTCCACCTCCATTGCCTGTTCTATAACCCCAGAGATGAATGGGCCAAAATAAATAAATTTCACCAAAGGGAATGTTGGAGGTGCAAGACGCAGAAAGGCACTCTTCCATATTTAGTGAACTTGTAAGATGGTACAAGATCTTTGGGAAAATGTGATTAAAGAAACAAGCAAAATTATGACTAATAAGGTTAAGAAAAACCCAGAAAAGTGTCTTTTAGGGCGATTTAGAGAGAGAATTAGCAAAGGAGATGAAGAAATATGTCAATATAGATTTGTTGCTTCTAGAACAGTGTCCAGGAGATCACAAAGAGTCGGAAGTGACTGAACGAATGAACAACAACAACAAGAGCAGTGTTACTCAATCTTTATAAACCCTTTAATACAGTTCCTCATGTTGTGATGACCCTCAACCATAACATTATTTTCATTGCTACTTAAAAAAAAACAATGTCAGAAGCAACTTGAGAAACTGCAAGTTGCTTCTGGTGTGAGAGAATTGGCTCTCTGCAAGGATGTTGCCCAGAGGATGCCCGGTAATTTTGCTACTGTTATGAATAGTAATGTAAATGCAGGATGTATTTTCATTCACTGGATCAAACTTGACACAAACACCCTCGATATGCCCCAATTTGAATACTGGTGGGGTTGGGGTGGGGTGGGGTGGGGGTTGATTTTGTCATTTGGGAGTTGTAGTTGCTGGGATTTATAGTTCATCTACAAGCAAAGAGCATTTTGAACTCCAGCAACAATGAAATTGAACCAGACTTGGCACATATAACACCCTTGACCAACAGAATATACTGGAAGGCTTTGGTGGGTATTGTCCTTGAGTTTTGGAGTTGTAGTTCATCTACATCCAGAGAGCACTGTAGATTCAACTAATGATGGATCTGGACCAAACCTGGCACAAATACTCAATATGCCCAAATGTGAATGCTGGTGGAGTTTGAGGAATGGTTTCCTATACCATTCTGTCATTACTTTCTGCTCTAGATCCCTATATTTTTCTATCTTTATTTTATTTAATCCATTCCTTATTCTATCTATTTTTTCTTTCCCTATGCCTCCTTCCCATCTATTTTCCATCCTTTTATACATAAATTCTCTGTCTTCTAACATTCTTCCATATATTTTACCTAACTCTTTTTGCCTTTCACTGGATCTTTCTTTCAATATTCTATCTATTATGTTTTTGCCCATATTACTTTCTTCCTTTTTATTTGTTCCCAAATGCCCCTTAATATTAATATTAGCCTAAATCTTTCTTCCCATAAATTTTCTAGCTGACTCCATTCCATTAGTACATCTTTTTCGTTATATAAATCCTTTATTTTATTATATCCCAACTGTTTCAGTTTCTTTATAACACTCTTATCCTCTTTGTTCCTCGAACTCCCTATTGGGGCTTCCTTTGAGAAAAATGGCATTTTTTTTCCGATTTCTCCCATATTTTTAAAGCTATTTTCTTTGGACCTATTGTTTTCCCTATCACCTCTTTTAGTTTTTGTGTGAAGGTTCCATATTCACCTTGTCCTTTGTTTACTTCATTTTCTATTCTTATCCATTTCACTTGATTTTCTTCTTCTAGTTCCAAAATTGCCTTCAATTGAAATGCTTCACAATATTCTTGTAATTTTGGTATCCCCCATCCTATTTCTTTGTTTGACATATATAATTCCTTATTACTTATTAGGCTTGGTTGATCAAGAAAAAATTTGGTATCCCTATCATTGTTTGTACTCGCATTGGCCTATGTTTAAGTGTATACGACTTGTGTATGTGTACTTGAAGTGTATATTCAATGTGAAAATCCACAATAAAAAAGATTTTTAAAAAATTTGGTTCTAAACTCGTTTTGTTTCTAGGGGGAACCAGCGTTTCGAATTTCAAAGGCCTTCCGAAATTTCTGATTTCAAAATTTCAAAATTCATGAAATTTTGTTAATTACGAATCGATTTGTTAATGGCGGACACGATTGCGCAATGCGTGAAAAACACCTCCAAACGGGACAGGGGGAACTTCTGAAGCTTCCCTCTCCCTCTTTAGTTGACTGTTGGTGAAAAAACTTACAACTAACAGAATCCAAATTAAAATAAATTCAGGATGAAATTAAAATACATTAAGTTAGTAAAAATACAAATTAAAATCAATTAAAATTAATTAAATAAGAAAATAAGAAAATAATAAATAAATAATAAAATAATAAAATAAGTAATAAGATAATAAAATAAAATGTAATAAAACACATAAGTTAATAATAAAATACTATAAAAATATAGAAATTAAATAAAATAAAGTAAAAAATAAATAAAAATTAATCAAAATTGCACTTTGAAATTAACTATTAAGTTATTAAATTATTGCCAAATTATCTGGCAAGTGTAGACTCATAGAATCCTATTCAAAGCAGGGAAGCGTAGATCCAGACTGAGTCTTAGTCTGTACCAAGCAGGCTTGTAGCTGGGGGGGGGGGG
>NW_026845477.1:142552164-142572656 GCF_025583915.1 Anolis sagrei ordinatus | reverse complement strand
GATGAGAGGGAGGGAGGGAAGAAGGGGTGGAAAAGAGAGAGAAGGCAAGAAGGAGGGAGGGAGAAAGGGAAGAAGGGAGTGAGGTTTGTAAAGAGCTTTGGGAAGGAAGGAAAACAAAGCAACAGTGTTTAGTCTGATCAGTTCCAGAGTGTAGAGACTCCAACCCAGGCAGTTGGAGTCGCAGGGCAGAAAGAGCAGAAGAGGAGAAAAGCGAGGGGTCCAAGTCAGCCTAGGAGGGGTCCGCCTTGGGGTCTCCTTCAGTGCAGGCCCTAAGAGAGGCACCCATGGAAGGAGACCCAAGCCCTGCTTTCTCTTCCCTTTGCAGGAACACCATGATCCCCCGCGTGCGCGCCCAACAGGAAGACCTGCGCTCCAGCTGTGCCGCAGCCCCAAAGGGAAGTAGCGCCAAGGAGGCGGGAATCTGCCCAGCCCTGGCCCAGAGAAGCCCCGCCCCCTGCAGAAGCCCCACCCCCGCTCTGGGCCCCATTGCCACCAGGGGCCCTTGGAACAGAGCAGAGCAGAACAGAGCAGAGCAGGAAGACTGCCTGGGCCCCTCTGGCCCCTCTGTTGTTTTATTTTTATCATTAATTTTTATTGAAATTTTCCAATTAGGTAAAACAGGTAAAGCATTGTGTTGTTATTGTATATTTTTTGTATGTTAACACATGTTGTGAACCGGTCCGAATCCCTCTTTGAAGGTGAGAGGGTCGGTATATAAAACCTCGAAATAATAAATAAATAAAAACAGGGAAGAAAGGGAGGGAAGTTAGGGATGTGGTGGGGGAACTGCGTGAGGTGGGGGGAAGTGGGGATAAGGAGAAGGAGTGAGGGAAGGCAAGGGCTGGGGAAAATTGGTAGGCTTCCCATCATCTTCATCGTGGATTGAAAAAGAAAGTAAATGGTCCTTTATTTCTTGTTGTTATTATTATTTACTAAGTTCCAAAGTCTGACTCTTTCTCTTCTTATTCTTTCTTCTGATTCATAATATTATCCTCATCTTCTTTTGTTTCATATAATAGATCAAAAGAGTCCAGCCTGTTTCTTTTCTGGGATTATTATTTTCTTGGATTTTGCTGATATGAAAGCAAAATTATTCCTGTCAACCATTCGTTGATTGTTTGGGGTTTCTTTTACTCTCCAGTGTCGCGCGTATACTATTCTGGCCGCCGTTGTTAGATAGTTAAAGAAGACATCTTTATTCTTCTCTAATTTTTCATCTGTAATTCCCAATAAAAAGTGTTCCAATATAAGTTTAATTTATTGTCGAAAGCTTTCATGGCCGGAATCACTGGGTTGTTGTAGGTTTTTTCGGGCTATATAGCCATGTTCTAGAGGCATTCTCTCCTGACGTTTCTCCTGCATCTGTCACCTCTGAGGATTCTTGCCATAGATACATGCGAAACGTCAGGAGAGAATGCCTCTAGAACATGGCCATATAGCCCGAAAAAACCTACAACAACCTAAGTTTAATTTGTTCCTGTAATATCTTCTGAATGGTGGCATTAATTGCTTTCCAGATTTTTTTTGGTTTTTTTGCAATTCCACCACATGTGGAAGAAGGTGCCTTGTTCTGATTCCCATTTCCAGCACCTTGTGTCTAATTTTTTTGTAACATTTTGCTAGTTTGTCGGGGGTGATGTACCACTGGTACATCGTTTTTACCAATATTCTTTTAATTCGTATGAATAAGTATATTTCAGTTTATAATTCTCCCATTCATCCATTCCAATATTGTGGAATATTGTCCCCCACTTCACCATACGTTCCTTTACTGTTTCCTTCTGGGCCACTCTAACCATTTCTTGTATAGCTTTGTAATTAATTTGTTTTTTGTCAGCATTATTTTGTCCCAAAAGGCTTCTCCTTCTGTAAATCCTCTCTTCTTATCCATATTATAGTGTTCTTTTATTGGGATATATTGAAAGCACAAGATATTTCTGTGAGATATGTTTAATTCTTCTCATGGTCATATGTTTAATATGTTTAATTCTTCTCATGCTTTCAGTATAAAATTTCCGTTCTGTTTTCTTATGATTTCTTAATATGCAGGCCATTCCTCACCTCCTGTTTCTCTTCTTTGGCATGCCTCTAGCGGGGAGATCCACAAGGGAGTTTTGATACAGAAGTTATCTTTGTATCAATGTATTGACTAACAAAGTGGTTGGTGAAGTTTTCCTCCTCTTTCCTCTTATCACACCACAGGGATGCGTGCCAGCCTTGCCTGAGGTCGAATCCCTTTTGTGTCAGTATTCTTGCTTTTTGGAGAGTTGCCCAATCCTTTCTCCAATCTAATACACATACTTCATAATATAATTTTACATCACGGAGTCCTAAGCCTCTTCTGTTCTTTTCATCCGTTAAGTTCATAAATTTAATCCTCGCTCTCTTTCCTTTCCAAATAAATATTGCTAGATCCTTTTTTGGATATTTTCCACTAAGTCTTCAATTGGGCAAATAAGACCATCAGCAACAGCTCACGTTTTAAAATGTTCTTTTTAAATTTTGTTCCTTTCGGGTTTTTGTCTCCTCAAATATCGCTCAATGTTCTGCTCTGTTCTGTTCTGTGGGGGATTTGGGGGCCTGGAGGGGAGGGGCCACCACCTGCTCCCTGGGCCTTCCTTCCTCCATTTGGGCTGTGCTCCGCCTCTTTTGACTTTTGCCCCCCCCCGACCCCTCCCTCTCGGCCTGGGATGCCACCACCGCCTCCTTGTCCCCAAGGTGGCATCCCCACAAGGGCGCCTCCCTCCCTCTTGCCCACCCAGAGGTCCTGCCCCTCCCCCTCCCCTCCCCCTCCCCTCCAGGCACTGCCACGCCTCCCTCCTCCTGCCCCCCCCAACACCTCCATCATCCCTCCCTCTGTCCCCACTCAGAGGGGTCAGGAGGGCAGGGGTCAGGAGAGAGTAACAGGGTCGTAGCCCCCATGTGTCCAGGCCATTCAGGAGACTCAGCTCCACTTGGAGAAAGGTGGCCGCCTGCTTTGTTGGCTCAAAAAAGCCCAAAGTGTTTCACCACTCATGGAGTTGGGCTTTTTCAGGGGATGCGCTGGACATGCAAAGGCAATTCAAGAACAAGGGCAACCTTATTCCACAGAACATGGTCCATAGACAGATCTTTGCCCAGGAATTTCTGGAATTGTATAATGCACTCCCCAAAGAAATGGGCCATGAAGGAAAGAGACCTGGGGACTCTCCTGCCTGAAGATTCATATTGGGATTCATGGAGTCAGGAAGGAGGAAGGAAGACCCAAGGTGTCTCTGATTCACTTACCTGACACAATCCTCCTAGATGTCACCTGTTGTATCTTCACTGTAAGCTTCGTGTCAGGCATTGTATAGTCAAATCTTCATTGAACTCTGCAGGCCCCAGAGCTTTCTTTTGGGCTTGTGGCTGTCCTCCAGGACCCAGAAACCCATCTCTGGCATGGGATGTTGTGTATCTCTCATCCTTTTATTGCCCAGATTTGAAGGTGCTGCCAGTTGAAATGAATATTTGAAGGAAGAATCTCTAATATAAAGACTCTTGTGGAGATATGGCAGTAAACTGAGGCTGGATCTATATTGCCATACAATGCAGTCTGTATTGTGTTATAGTCAGTGTAAAGCCATATAATGTCCTTTGAACTGCACCGAACTGCAAAATATGGGTCTACACTGACTCTATGTGTGTGTGTATGGTAGTCCAAACTGCATTATTTGGCAGTGTAGATCCAGCCATAGGAAACGTTTGGGGTGACTGGGTCAGGTCTTCAGAGGAAGCCTTGGCTCCTCTCTTCCTCTCCTGAGCTCTGACTTGTGGTATACATCTCTGAGGACAAGGTCTCTGGTTCTCTTGGCTGAATGGTCCATTCTTGTCGAGAGTATCTTATACCATCCCAGACTTTTCTGCGACCACTTTGGGCTTGTCCTTGTTCATGTATTAAATGGAAGTATAGGTTGCTTACCTGTAACCATATTTCTTCAAGTGGTAGTCTGAGAAATGCGCAAATATGGGTTTTCATTGCACCTGTGTAGCTGTTCGGAATATCTTTAGCATTGAAACATTTTGGCTGATGACAAGGAGTGTGAAGGAGCACGAGGCAGAGGAGTTTGAACTGGGGAAGTCGGGTGCTGAATTGGGGAGACTGGACTGCTACTAGAGCGGCTGGGGATAAAAACAACGCTTTTTGTTGTTGGAGGGCTTTGTCCATCTGCTGTATTTTTGGCAAGCTCCTTTTGTAGACTCACTAGTGAGCATGCTTCCTGCTTAAATGTTTTTGGCTCGTGCTTGTTTTTTGGCTAGTGCTTGTTTTTTGGCTAGTGCTTGCTCCATAAAAAGTTTTGGTATACGCTCGTATAGACGCCATAGTGTGCCATGCATGCAAAGAGGCAAGCTGAACAGTAAAACTTTTTGGCCATGGCATCAAGCTTCTTCCCTTCTCTATCAGAAAGTGAGGTTTGATTTCTTTGTGCTGGGTGCAATTGAGCACCAGTGACTATTGAGTTAGGTTTGGGTTGTTTAGCCAGCCAAGAAGCTGAGGAGAAATCCACTCGATAGAGTCCTTCTGCCCTTTTGGGAGTGGCTGGGACCAGCGATGGAAACACTCCAGGTGTCTTGATTATTTGGAGTAAATAGGGTAGTGGAGTCTGCTGTTCTGAAGACGGGAAGCAAGGGTCTTCCACTACTGCTGTGGGCTGCATGGTAGGTAGATTGAGAGCACATGCCAACCTAATAAGGAGGGCTGAGAAGTTCTTAAATTCCTCTGAGGGGAAGAGGATCAGGTTCTGGGTTCCCATGCGGCTCTTTTGCTGGGGTCGCGGCTTCTCCTGCATCAGAGTCAGATTGTTTGTGGTCATCCTTCTCTTCCCATTGGGGAGAGCAAAGATTGACTGTCGCTGGAGCCCTCTGAGTGGGGCCTGTTGCAAGTTGGTGTGGGGTGTCCTCTTTGCGGGGGGCAGGAAACTGTGGCTGACGGGACCAATGGACACCTCGCCCCAGACTCAGGGTACGGTTTCCTGTTCCAGTAGCAGTTTGCATAGTGATGTCTCCCATATTGGGGGGAGGGGAGTATGGAAAATAGCCATAATCTGAGTATGGGTCGTAGACCCTTGGGTCAGGTGACCGTGACCATGAATAGAAATGGAATGCCTTGGATGGGCTGCGGGAGCGCGAGGACCAAGAATCCACAGACAGCAAAGACTGTTGGTACCGTGTGGATCGGTTTCTCTCCTGGTGGCGGCATTCACTAATGCCTGTCTCTCGCTTTCGGGACTGAGAGGGGTAGGTGGTGTTCCCTGTGGTCCTGGGGCCTCGGTCCCGAGGGGGAGGCTCATCCCCTAGGCTGTCTCCCTGGGTGTCGTAGCAGCAGGCGACTGGGAAGAAGGCAGGGTTTCAGGGCTGACGCCTGAGTTTTCCTGATGGTGCTGCTGCTTGCGCTTATCCAGCTCCATCCAGAACTCTGCAGGAGTCAGGTGGGACAGCCCCTCCAATGAGGAAGAGGGAAGCAAAGGCTCCCGATTGGGGAAGGTCCCAATTCAGACGAGGAGGGCTCAAAGGCCACATGCCAGTGAGTTGCCTTCCTTTTTTGATCTTATTTTGAGCATCTTTAGACTTCGTCCCTGGCTGGGGCTATTCAGGAGCTTTTGCTCTCTGCTGTCTGCCAAGGCTCCAGCTACTAGAAGAGGTTCCTACAGCTGCCGATTGCAGCGGAAAAAAGGAACTAAGGCTCAGCCCCACCCACGGGCTTATATACTCATCAGGGAGTGTGGACAGGGCCTTCACCAAAATGTTTCAATACTAAAGCTCTAGAATGTTCTGAACAGTTGTACAGTTGCAATGAAAATCCACATGTGCGCGTTTTACAGACTTCGTGGAGAAGATTGCATTTGTATTTTCCGGTGGAACTCCCAAGGAAGGCCAACCCATTTGCGGCTGTCAGTAGCCTTTACAAACCTATGAAGCAGGTGGCCATTCCTCCTCCCCTGGCAATGGGCCAAGATCCTTTTGGGGGGCCCTTGCCACCCCCCAGCTGCCCCCCTCCTCACATGGATTCACCTGGACGGAGGCCTGGCTGCTGGGGCCACGGAGGAGGAAGAGAAAGAGGAAGGGCAGTGCTCTCCACTGACGCTGCCCTGCCGTTCTTGCAGGGCCGCTCTGGACGGAGGATCCGAGGGACAGTGATCACCGAGGGACCCTGATCGGCGAGGGACCCTTAAGAACAAAGGACCTTGACCATCGAGGGACATTAACCTCAAGGGAGCTTGACCACCGAGGAACCCTGACCAGCGAGGGATGCTTAAGATGAAGGAACCTGACCATCGAGGGACATTAACCTCAAGAGACCCTGACTGGCGCCTGCAAGAATAAGGAGAGGGAAGACAGGACTTCCATAGATTTGGTTTTTTTGCTTTGTTGTTATTTAGTATATTGTACTTGTGTTATTGTGCAGGAGAGGATCCCACTCCACTGTGAAAGTGCTGCTCTTCCCCTTTGGCTGCTCTGGCTGCCTCTTGTGGATCCGGGGCTGGCAGTGGAGGGAGGCCCAGGCCACTCTGGCAGATGGGGGGTTTCCAAGGGCCCCCTCCCTTCTCTGCAAACCCCAGGACCCACAGCCTAGCACCAGAGGGGAAGAACCTCCCTTGAACAGTGCGACTGGAGAAGCCCTCCACTCTTGGTTTATTCTAATTTAATATGATAGAATTGTCTAGTCCAAAATGGTATTGTTTAATAATATCTGATTAGAATAAATGTAACCCTTTCTTTTTAATTTGGCGCTTTCCTTGGATTCCTTTGGGGGGGGGGACGACCCAAGCCACCCCGGGGCTTGCAACTCTGGCCTGATCCACACTGACCCTTTCGTGCAGGTTGAACTGCATATGAGGCTGGGTCTATCCTGCCCTCTATTCCATATTAACTGTGATTGATACTGGATTATATGACAGTGTAGATGAGGCCTAAGAGGAAGAAGTGGGAGAAGATGATAATGCTGCCGTGGAGGCTGGATCTACACTGGCCTCTATCCCAGGATCTGATCCCAGATTATCTTCCTCAAAATGGATTATATGAGTCTACACAGCCAGATAATCTAGCTATGTAGATCCAATCTGGCTATATGGCCTGCACTGACCACATAATGCAGTTCAAACTGCATGTAATGCACATTGTAGATCAGGCTATCCTCATCACACTAGAGAATGAGTCCACTTAAAATCCGGTTTCTGCCTCCTGCAGAATTCTGGGGTTTGTAGTTTAGTGAGGCTGTTAAAGTCTCCTCCCTAAATTACAAAGCCCAGAATTCTGCAGGAGGCAGCAACCAGATTTAAAGTGGATTCATTCTCTAGTGTGATGAAGTATGTATTACACTGCCATATAATCCAGTTTCAGAATGCATATTAACTGTGGTTCAAACTAGAGTCTATGGCAGTGTAGATGGAGCCATAGTTCATCTCTGTTGTACAGGCTTTTTAACCAGAGTTGTTATGTCGGGCAACACTGATGTAAATTGTGAATTAATATTGCATTCTTCTATAGTCCGTTTTGTAACCAAGTGTATAATATCTGCTCTACAGGTTTAAACATCTGTGTTTAGAATAAATGTACCCCTTTCTTTTTCATTTGGCGCTTTCCTTGGATTCCTTTGGGGAGGGAGACCCAAGCCACCCAGGACCTGCAACTCAGGGCCCATCCACACTGACCCTTTCGTGCAGGTTGAACCGCATTTTATGGTGAGTGCAGGCTCATCCATATTTCTCTGCACTGACCATATAATCCAGTTCAAACAGCATGAAATGGGCAGTATGAGATGGTGCCATAATCCTCATTTGCACTGCCATATAATCCAGTTCCAGAATTCTGATTAACTGCACTTCAAAATGAATTCTGTGGCAGTGTAGACGGGGCCTAAGAGGAAGAAGTGAGAGAAGGTGACAATGCTGCCATGTAGACTGGATCTACACTGCCCTCTATCCCAGGATCTGATCCCAGATGATCTGCTTTAAACTGGATTATATGAGTCTACACTGCCAGATAATCCAGGATAAGAAGATAACCTGGGATCAGATCCTAGGATAAGGGGCAGTGTGGAAGGAGACGTAGTTGGTGCAAATGTGTGTGTCTAGTTGAGATCATATTGTGACCATGATGGCATGGCTGTGACAATAAAATTTGTTATATTTCTTTAAGAACAACTATTTGTGTGTGTGTGTTTATGTGTTTTCAAATGCTTTCCTAGGGGATCTGCTCCTTGTGGAAATCCAAAAGTGTGGATAGTAGCGAACCCTGTTTTTAGTAGTCTGAAAGTGGAAAATGTGTTAAGAGTGTGAAGCTGCAGCAAAAGAGGCCAATGTGATTCTAGGCTGTATCAGTCGGAGTTTGGTGTCTTGATGGAGGGGAGTCACAGCCCCATTCTGTTCTGCTTTGGTCAGAAATTCACCTGGGATCATCCTGTGTCCATTTCTGGAGACCACAATCCAAGAAGGAGAGGGACAGGTGGAAGGGTCCAGAGAAGGAAGGGCCACCAAAATGGTCAAAGGTCCAGAAGTCATGAATCCCTCTGAGGAGCCGATGAGTACATTTCGCTTGAAGAAGAGGATGCTGAGAGAAGGGTCATTGGAGCCATGTTTCAACATACTAAGGGAGGCCCCATTGAGGAGACTGGGGCACAACAGAGCAAGGGATTCAAATGGCAGGAAAAGAGATTTCACCTGAAGAATCAGAGAAACTAAAAAAGAAAAGGAAAACATGAAATCGAAATACACAGTCAGCATTTCATGACAGAAGGGCTGCTAGACCCCTCTTTCCCCACAAAAGGGGTTTCATTTCCTTAAAAGAAAAAGTACCTCGTACTGCTATAGGCATACACCTAAATCCCATTTTGATAAAATACTGCTTTGAAAATTCTATGAGTCTAACAATATAGAAAACAACAACAACAACAATATATGGATGACCTGAAGCTATATGGGAGAACTGAAACTGAAATCCAGTCTCTGACTAACATTGTCTGAATCTTTAGCACTGATATCAGCATGGAGTTCAGTTTGGACAAATGTTCGACAGTGGCACAGAAGAAGGGAAAGTGAGGGCATAAACATGCCTAGTGGCAAAGCAATAAAGTGTCACCAGCCAGAGACCTATGGGCATACTACATCAAACATGAACATGTGAAAACTGCAGTCAGCAAAGAATGCACGCAAAGGGTCAGAAAAAATCTCAAAAGCAAGCTCAACGGAAGCAATACCATCAAGGCCATCTACATCTGGGCCATACCTGTCATAAGATATACTGCTGTCATCATGAACTGGATGCAGGCAGAACTTGACCATTTGGACAGAAAAACAAGAAAACTCATGAGCATTCATTGTTCACTGCATCCTTGCAGTGTTCTCCATTGGCTATATCTGCCTAGAACAGCATTTCTTAACCTGTTCTAGGCTGTGAGGTTGCGAGGGGGAGGTTGCGAGGGGGGTTTCAGAGGAGTCGGGGAAAAAAAACAAGAGAAAACACATACTTATGATGGTCTTAGGAACCCCTTAGGCAGAGAAGGCCCAACATCTCTCTACCTGTCCTTCTCTTCCTTTTTGGTGATGGTGGACTACAACTCCCAGAATTCAAGAACAACCCCTCCCAAACCTCACCAATATACAAGGTTTGCCATGTAGGTAGTGTGCCAAGTTTGGTGCAAATCCATTGTGGGCTGGGTTCAGAGTACTGCTTGATTGTAGGTTTACTATAAATCCCAGAAAGTAAAACTCCTAAATGCCAAGGTCTATTTCCCCTAAACTCCACCAGTGTTCATGTCTGGGCATAATGAGTATTTGTGCCAGGTTTGGTCCAGATCCATCATTGTTTGAGTTCACAGTGCTCTCTGGATGTAGGTGAACTACAACTCCAAAACTCAAGGTCAATGCCCATCAAACTCTTCCAATATTTTCTGTTGGTCATGGCAGTTCTGTGTGCCAAGTTTGGTTCAATTCCATCATTGGTGGAGTTCAGAATTCTCTTTGATTGTAGGTGAGCTATAAATCCCAGCAACTACAACTCCCAAACTCCCAGATTCGAACCACCAACCTTTTGGTCAGCAAGTTCAGCATCTCAGCGGTTTAACCTGCTGTGCCACTAGGGCTCCCTAATGTATTGTGTTATAATGAATTATACACATTCTTATTATAGTTATTGATTTATACATCGCTTTATCTTCCCAAAGGGGAGCCAAAGGGCTTACGATACAATGTCTTTATTTAATTTATTGTGTATAAAATAAGGATCTTGTATCCTAAGACCTTTGGCTCCCCTTTGGGAAGGATTTTATTTATTTCCTATCAAAAGCACTTCACAAATTAGTATAAAACTGACAGAAATTGAAGGAGCACAAGCGGCTAAATATCTTTTGACCAAAAATGGGCAACAGCGTCCATTTTGTCTGTAGCCTCCAGCAATTTTTCCACTGTACATGAGGCAGGGCATAGTGGACAAGTTGTCTGTCCTGCTCCACAGTCATACGAGATGGAGGATTCTTTTAGGTTGTCTTCTGATCTGCCCACTCCACTTCTGTTCAGAGTCTGTTCAGGAACGTCCGTTTCTTGTACACAGCTAATCTTTCCAAATCCAAAAGCATTGCTTTAAATATTTTAATAAAGCGTGGGAAATATCCTGGACTCATAGCTGAGCCTGGAACCCCAGGTTTTGGCGGTTGCCAGAGGCGCTTTTCCACAGTTAAAACTTGTGGAAAAGTCTGACTTGAGAAGTCTGACTTGGCCATGATGGTCCACGCTCTGGTTACATCCCAAACAGACTACTGCAACACACTCTACATGGGGTTGCCTCTGAAGACTGCCCGGAAGCTCCAACTAGTCCAATGCTCGGCAGCCAGGCTGCTTACGGGAGTTGGGTACAGGGAGTGCACAACTCCCATGTTACACCAGCTCCACTGGCTGCCAATTAGCTTCCGAGCATAATTCAAAGTGCTGGTTTTAACCTATAAAACCCTACATGGTTCTGGCCCGGTTTACCTGTCTGAACATATCTTCCCCTATAAACCATCAAGGACTTTAAGATCTTCCAGAGAGGCCCTGCTCTCAGTCCCACCACCTTCGCAGTCGCTCTTGGTGGGCACAAGAGACAGGGCCTTCTCTGTGGTGCCCCCCCTCCCCCCAAGCTGTGAAACTCTCTCCCCGGAGAGATTAGGTCTGCCCTCTCCCTCCTGTCCTTCAGGAAGCAGCTAAAATCCTGCTTTGGAATCAGGAATTCGCAGATTGATGGATTGATCCGGTATAGACTAAGAGTTATTTGACCACAATGTTTGGATTGAGTTGGATGATGTTTTAACTTAATGATTTGTCTTTTATATGTATTTTAGAATGTATTTTAGAATTTTATATGTATTTATTGGTTATGTTGTTTTATGATGTTATTTATTGTCTAGCACTGAATCCTTGCTGTTGTTAGCCGTTCTGAATCCCTCCACGGAGGTAGAGAAGAACGGGATACGAAAGTTCTAAATCAATAAATCAATAAATATAATAATAATCCAGGGGTGATAAGGAAATATAATGTATATACTCAGTTTTATCAGATCTTATTTACTATGTTGTTATAAGTGTCTTATTTTAACTTACTTAGGCGATCCCTCGTTGGACAAGTAGGATAGTCTTCAATGATCTGTATTCTTGTGGATCCGTAGGTGACTGTGGAGCCCTATTCTTGACCTGCATCTTCTCCCACAGTGAGGGCATTGGTTTCCAGGTGGAAGGCGGTTTCGGTCAGGGTTGGCTTGATGCACCTTCCTTTTGGCACGTTTCTCTCTTTCACCCTCCATTCGTGTCTCTTTAAATTCTGCAGCACTGCTGGTCACAGCTGACCTCCAGCTGGAGCGGTCAAGGGCCAGGGCTTCCCAGTTCTCAGTGTTTATGCCAGAGTTTTTAAGGTTGGCTTTGAGCCCGTCTTTAAATCTCTTTTCCTGCCCGCCAACATTCCCTTTTCCGTTCTTGAGTTCGGAGTAGAGCAACTGCTTTGGGAGACAGTGGTCAGGCATCCGGACAATATGGCC
Source organism: Anolis sagrei ordinatus (assembly GCF_025583915.1). Taxonomy (NCBI): domain Eukaryota; kingdom Metazoa; phylum Chordata; class Lepidosauria; order Squamata; family Anolidae; genus Anolis; species Anolis sagrei. The sequence goes on along the minus strand of NW_026845477.1, from coordinate 142,560,634 downwards.
GGTCCAGCGGAGTTGATGGCGGAGGACCATCGATTCAATGCTGGTGGTCTTTGCTTCTTCCAGCACGCTGACGTTTGTCCGCTTGTCTTCCCAAGAGATTTGCAGGATTTTCCGGAGGCAGCGCTGATGGAATCATTCCAGGAGTTGCATGTGACGTCTGCAGACAGTCCATGTTTCGCAGGAATATAGCAGGGTTGGGAGGACAATAGCTTTATAAACAAGCACCTTGGTATCCCTACGGATGTCCCAGTCCTCAAACACTCCCTGCTTCATTCGGAAAAATGCTGTACTCGCAGAGCTCAGGCGGTGTTGTATTTCGGTGTCGATGTTGACTGTGGTGGAGAGGTGGCTGCCAAGGTAGCGGAAATGATCAACATTTTCTAATGTTACACCATTAAGCTGTATTTTAACTTACATAGAATTCAATCAAGTCTCATCAAGCCTTGTTGTTTGGTTTGGTATTGTGATATGGCCTAAGGGCTAATCAATAAAATGATGACAATGTCGTCTGTGCGGATTCAGAAGATCTACAAGCCACTCTAAACACCTTCGCAGAAGCATACACGAAGCTTGGCCTGTCACTAAACATCGAGAAAACCAAAGTGCTATTCCAGCAGTCACCAGCCATCCCCTCCCCAATGCCAGAGATACAACTTAATGGTGTAACATTAGAAAATGTTGACCATTTCCGCTACCTTGGCAGCCACCTCACCACCAAAGTCAACATCGACACCGAAATACAACACCGCCTGAGCTCTGCGAGTGCAGCATTTTTCCAAATGAAGCAGTGTGTTTGAGGACAGGGACATCCGTAGGGATACAAAGGTGCTTGTTTATAAAGCTATTGTCCTCCCAACCCTGCTATTTGCCTGCGAGACGTGGACTGTCTACAGGCGTCACATGCAACACCTGGAACAATTCCAGGAAAATCCTGCAAATCTCTTGGAAAGACAGGCGGACAAACGTCAGCGTGCTGGAAGAAGCAAAGACCACCAGCATTGAAGTGATGGTCCTCCACCATCAACTCCGCTGGACCGGCCACGTTGTCCGGATGCCTGACCACCATCTCCCAAAGCAGTTGCTCTACTCCGAACTCAAGAACGGAAAACGGAATGTTGGTGGACAGGAAAAGAGATTCAAAGATGGGCTCAAAGCCAACCTTAAAAACTCTGGCATAGACACTGAGAACTGGGAAGCCCTGGCCCTTGACCACTCCAGCTGGAGGTCAGCTGTGACCAGCAGTGCTGCAGAATTTGAAGAGGCACGAATGGAGGGCGAAAGAGAGAAGCGTGCGAAGAGGAAGGCGCGTCAAGCCAACCCTGACCGAGACCGCCTTCCACCTGGAAACCAATGCCCTCACTGCGGAAGAAGATGCAGAGCAGCCACATATGGACTCACAAGAACACTGGAAGACAATCATCCTCGGAAAACAAGGGATCGCCTAAGTAAGTAAGTGTGGCCTAAGGGCTAATCAATAAAATTACTATTACTATAATAATAATGTATAGCAAGTGGGGTATAAATTAAATAAATATTCTAATAGTAACCATGTATTGTGAATAACAAGTTAAACCAGGAGAGTGTTCTGCTAAGCCCTTTGGCAGCTGGACAGACCTGTGGCCAAGGTGGGTGCAGTGTGCTCCTGGGGGCGGAAGAGGGCGCCTGGCTGCCTGAGGGGCTGCCCGAGGGGGCGTGGCCTCGGCAGGACACCTTCCCCTCGGACTACGAGTCCCGTCGTGCCCCGCGGCCGGAGCAGGACTTCCGGCGGGAGGGCTTTCAGCCCTGAAGGGACGGTGAGGCGCGGAAGGGAGGGAGAAAGAGAGAGAAGGACATCGTCGCCTGAGGAGAAGCCGAGGGACGGAGGAAGGCCTACCGACAGGTGAGGGAAATAAGGATAAGAATAGCAACAATAGAGTTGGAAGGGACCCCTAAAGGCCATCTAGTCCAGCCCCCTTCACTACGGAGCTGTGTTGTGCTCCACTTTGTCAGTGGCTGTAAGAAAGTTTGGTATTGTATTTCCATGCAGGGAAAGCACAATCAAAGCCCTCCCAACAGATGGCCACCTAGCCTCTACTTAAAAGTTTCCCAGGAAGGAGCTTCCACGGGACTCCGAGGCAGAGAGTTCCTCTGTTGAACAACTCGCACGGTCAGGAAGTTTTCCTAATGTTCAGCTGGGATCTACTAGTCCTGCCCCCATGCTGTTTAATGACCTGGATGAAGGTTTACAGCAGGCTTGGGCCAACTTGGGCCCTCCCTCCAGGTGTCTTGGACTTCAGCTCCCACAATTCCTGGCCGCCGGTTTGGGAAGCTCCTAACACACAGTTTGGGAAGCTCCTGGGTCGCTTTTCTTTGCTGGCACAAAAGCAGAGTATAATTACAAAATTACAAAATTTCACTTCTGTAATATTTTCTAGCTGCTTCAAGCTTTGGGCAGGCAGTGCAAATAGTTCATGTCTGTAGCCCTTAGAAAAGCATTGACATCCCTGCGCTTTCAAACAATGCTGTCAGTCTGGCTAGAGGGAAGATATAGAGCTCAACCTAGGGGTCGTGGGGGTCGCCAAAGACCATCAGAAAACACAGTATTTTCTGTTTGTCATAGGGGTTCTGTGTGGAAAGTTTGCCCCAATTCTATCCTCAGTGGGGTTCAGAATGCTCTTTGATTGTAGGTGAACTATAAATCCCGGCAACTACAACTCCCAAATGTCAAGGTCTATTTCCCCTAAACTCCACCAGTGTTCACATTTGGGCATATTGAGTATTCGTGCCAAGTTTGGTCCAGATCCATCATTTTTTGAGTCCACAGTGCTCTCTGGATATAAGTGAACTACAACTCCAAAACTCAAGGTCAATGCCCACCAAATCCTTCCAGTATTTTCTGTTGGTCATGGGAGTTCTGTGTGCCAAATTTGGTTCAATTCCATCATCGGTGGAATTCAGAATGCTCTTTGATTGTAGGTGAACTATAAATCCCAGCAACTACAACTCCCAAACTCCCAGATTCGAACCACAAACCTTTTGGTCAGCAAGTTCAGCATTTCAGTGATTTAAACTGCTGTGCCACTGCCAAGTTTGGTTCAATTCCATCGTTGGTGGTATTCAGAATGCTCTTTGATTGTAGGTGAACTATAAATCCTAGCAACTATAATTCCCAAATGACAAAATCAATCCCTCCCCAACGCCACTAGTATTCAAATTTGGGTGTATTGGGGTGAGCAAGTTCAGCATCTCAGTGGTTTAAACCGCTGTGCCACTGCCAAGTTTGGTTCAATTCCATCGTTGGTGGTGTTCAGAATGCTCTTTGATTGTAGGTGAACTATAAATCCTAGCAACTACAACTCCCAAATGACAAAATCAATCCCTCCCCAACCCCACCAGTATTCAAATTTGGGTGTATTGGGGTGAGCAAGTTCGGCATCTCATTGGTTTAAACCGCTGTGCCACTGCCAAGTTTGGTTCAATTCCATCGTTGGTGGTGTTCAGAATGCTCTTTGATTGTAGGTGAACTATAAATCCTAGCAACTACAATTCCCAAATGACAAAATCAATCCCTCCCCCCAACCCCACCAGTATTCAAATTTGGGTGTTTTGGGTATTTGTGCCAAATTTGGTCCAGGGAATGAAAATACATTCTGCATATCAGATTTTTACATTACGACTCATAACAGTAGCAACATTACAGTGATAAATAGCAACGAAATTTTTTTTATAGTTGGGTTTGAACCCATTGTTCTGTATCCTAGTCTCCCGGGCAGCAGAAAAACAAGTCTGCTCCCTATGACTTCCCCTCACATCTTGATCCATGGCCCTCGTCATGTCTTCTCTCAGCCTTCTCTTCTGCAGGCTAAACATGCCCAGCTCTTGAAGCCGCTCCTCATAGGGCTTGTTCTCCAGACCCTTGATCCATTGAGTTGCCCTCCTCTGGACACAATCCAGCTTAGAGTCAACATCTCCCTTCAGTTGCAGTGTCCACAGTTGGACACAGTATTCCAGGTGTTGTCTGACCAAGGCAGAATAGAATAGAGGGGGAGCAAGACTTCCCTGGATCTAGACACCACACTCCTATTTATGCAGGCCATAAGTTTTAATATTTATATTGGAAAGTGCTTCTTGCACTTTTAAAGGCTGTATATTATTTGATGTCTTGGCTTATGGCTGGTACAATAAACCATTCATTCATTCAATATTTTCTAAAAATAAACAAATGTGTATACTGTTGTTGAGCCATTGTACTCTTAAGCACACTTTGGTTTCCTCCGTTCTAGTATGAAGTGACAGCTAAACAATTGTCAGTGCCACCATGCATTTTGAGAAAAAAAAAACCTTTGTTAAGAGGTTTTCTCCAGTGTTTTTTGGAAGATGCCTCAAGTTCTCATCTTTGGCTGTGTTTGATCTTTTGTCCGCTTCCTGGTAATCCAGAGGTTAACAAACGTTTGGACGATTGCCTTCTCTATTACTTTGCTGGAGTAATTCAACAGATCCTAGTGCACAACTTGGAAACTGCAGCTTTGATGTAGCATGGATGATCTCGGGTCCTCCGGGCATGGAGATCTAAGATTAGGCCCCGACAGATTCTTTTCTACTAGGGGAAGTGTCCTCATTCTCAAAGTAATGAGTAGAACAAAGAGTACTCTGAATTTCTTTTCAAAATGTCTCCACTATTTAAGGTAGCATAGTGTTGATTTCTTGAGGTATCTTTTTTTGAAATGCAACACATTTTGATGCAGCACTTTTGTTCTAAACACATCTATTATTGGGTTGTTGTGAGTTTTCTGAGCTGTATGGCCATGTTCCAGAAGCATTCTTTCCTGACGTTTCAACCACATCTATGGCAGGCATCCTCAGAAGTTGTGAGGTATATTGGAAACAAAACAAGGGAGCTTAATATATCTGTGGGAGGTCCAGGGCGGGAGAAAGAACTCTTGTCTGTTGGAGGCAGGTGTGAATGTGGTAATTAATCGCCTTGATTCTCATTGCAAAGCCTTGCACCTTCAAAGCCTGGCTGTTTCCTGCCTGGAGGAATCCTTTGTTGGGAGGTGTTAGCTGACCCTGATTGTTTCATGTCTGGACTTCCCCTGATTTCCATACATGTTCTGATTTTAGATTTTTTTACATATTGGTAGCCAGATTTTTTTTTTCATTTTCATGGCTTCATCTTTTATTTTATGTATTTATTTATTTCGGTTGCTTCTACCCCGCCCTTCTCACCCTGGAGGGGACTCAGGGTGGTTTACAAAAGCAAGGCACAATTCGATGCCCGCATCACATAACAGCAATAAGACAAATAACATCAGTTAACAGAAACAGCAATTCTAGCAATAACATCAAATAACAGAAAGCAATAATTATTGTAAGGCAAAAACAACCATAAAACCAGTAAAAGCAATAAAACCAATACAAACCATTTCTCCTCATTGACGGTCAGCGTTTCGCAATCTCATAGTTCAAATTCCAATTCCACAATTGTCAGTCCTTTCAGTCCTATCCATCTGGTTGTACATATCTAATTGTCAGATTGCCCAAAGGCCTGGTCCCACAACAGTGTCTTTACCTTCCTCCTGAAGGAAAGGAGGGATGTTGAAGCCCTAATTTCCCCCGGGAGTGAGTTCCACAGGTGAGGGGCCACCACTGAGAAGGCCCTGCTCCTCGTCCCCACCAGCCTCACTTGTGATAGCGGTGAGGTCGAGAGCAGGGCCTCCCCAGATGATCTCAAATTCTGGGGTGAGACGTAGAAGGAGATACGTTTGGACAGATACACTGGACCGGAACCATAAAGGGTTTTATAGGTCAAAACCAGCACCTTGAATTGTGCTCGGAACTGAACCGGCAGCCAGTGGAGCTGGCACAACAGGGGGGTGGTGTGCTCCCTGTATGTCGCTCCGGTGAGCAATCTGGCTGCCTCTCGCTGGACCAGTTGAAGTTTCCAAACAGTCTTCAGGGGCAACCCCACGTAGAGTGCGTTGCAGTAGTCTGTTCGGGATCTTTTCTGTTGAAATTGTCCACCTGCTTGTGGATTTCAATGGCTTTTCTGCATAGTCTAACATGGTGGTTGTTAGAGTGGTCCAGGAGTCTGTGGACAAGTCTGTACAGGAAGCAGCATTGTCCAAACGTGGATCAGGGAACATAAAAGGCATTGCACACTAACTCAACCAGAGAAGTCAGCCATAGCAGAGTACTTGATGAACCAATCTGGACACAGCATAGTATTGGAGAACACATAAATGCTGAACCACTCTAACAACCACCATGTCAGACTACACAGAGAAGCCACTGAAATCCACTGAAATCCACAAGCATGCAGACAATTTCAACAGAAAGGAGGAAACAATGAAAATGAACAAAATCTGGCTACTGGTATTAAAAGGAAACTCTAAAATCAGAACTGTAAATAAAGAGCAAGACCCAAAAAGGAGGGGAAATCCAGGCATGAAACAATCAGGGCCCGCTAACACCTCCCAGTCAGGAATCAGCCAGACTTTGAAAGCGCAAGGCTTTTCAATGCTAATCAAGGTGATTAACTACAACATTCCCACTTGCTTCCAACAGATTATTTATTTATTTAAAACATTTCTATTCCGCCCTTCTCACCCTGCAGGGGACTCAAGGCAGAGCATAACATATATACGGCAAACATTCAGTGCCGGGAAATAAAACCATAAATATATACCAACATTAAAATCATTTATATTCAACTTTAAAATCCATTGCTTAAAAACCAGGAGTTCTTTCTCTCGCCATGAACCTTCCACAGATATATAAACCTCCTTTGCTTACTTTCCAACAGACCCTTCAACCTCTAAGGATGTTTGCCATATATGTGGGCGAAATGTCAGGAGAGAATGCTTCTGGAACATGGCCATACAGCCCAGAGAACTCACCTCAGTCCAGTGATTCTGGCCATGAAAGCCTTCGACAACACATTTATTATTTCTCTTTCTCAATCCATCCCTCTATCTCTGCTTGTTTTAAATTTCCTCTGCTGTACACTCGTTTTTCCGTCTCATTGTTTCTTCTAATGGAATTATTTATTTCGTAGAAGTACCTAGGATTGTGCAGCAGTTGCAAGAAGGACATGTCTCTCTTTATGTCTAGGAATGATCAGATTGAGCTGTTAGGAGGAAGGAAAACAAGCATTGAGAGTCCCTCTCCACGAGGGTACAGACACAAATCTTCCCCCTTCCTTCTCTGATTTGATTTCAGTATATTGTCCAAATATTGGGAGTAAATATGTTCTTTATGTTTTGAGTGTCATCTCTTGCAGTGTTGTGGGTTATGAAGTAAGAGTCTTAAAATCAAGAGAATGCTTGAGAAGTAGGTCAAATGGATTATACAGCTGCATTGTTATAGCCTCAGTAGTAAGCAAAATCCAGCCAAAATTTAATCTGCGTATTTACTATGATACTGTTATTTTTGATTTGCTATGTTTTTAGATTCTGTTGTTATGTACTATATCTTTATTCTTGTTTTGTATGTATTTTTGTAAGCCGCCCTGAATTCTTTTTGGAGAGGGGGCAGGATATAACTAATAATGGTGATGATGATTATGCCGAGATTCAGTGTCATTTTACCAGAATAGTTCTTTTAAAAAGAGCAAGAAAGAGAGAATTTTTATCAAAACCTTACAAGAACAGCACATTAGGAACGTACATGGTTGTAGGGGAGCTGATCCAACCTAAATATGTGGTGATTACATTTTTGTTTCCTTGCACGGATTAGTAGTCCTTGATTACACAGACTTTTCTACTTCATGCATTTACTAGATAAATTAATCTTTAATTTGATAATCTTTGGAGGCAGATCACTTCTGCTCAACTAAATAGATTTCTGCTTGGTTGTGTACGATTGTTGTCGGCTTCCATGCTGATCTGATGTTGTGGTATTAGTCAGTTATTATTAATTTCAGAGAAAATGCTACAGGGTCACTGTGTTGTGTCTGTAGTATAAAAATCAATGGAAAGTCAAAGATAAACCAGCTTACAGTGCATCAGGGCAGGAGTTGAGGGCAAAGATCCAGGGCCTATTTGGCAGAGTGGGAAAAAGGAGTCTCAAATGCAGCAGCAGGTGTGACATACCATATCTTTTTTTTAATATATGTTTTTATTGCCGACACAGGTTATTTATTTATCGTGTCAGTAGCAACCAGACAATTGTATTACATTTTTAACAATTTTAACAAGCAGACAAAACAAGAGTTTGCAAGCTTGATAGTTGATTAAATGTCCTTTGACTAGTATCTGGCCACTTGGAGTGCCTCTGGTGTTGCTACAAGAAGGTCCTCTATTGTGCATGTGGCAGGGCTCAGGTTGCATTGCAGCAGGTGGTCAGTGGTTTGCTCTTCTCCACACTCGCATATTGTGGATTTCACTTTGTAGCCCCATCTCGTGGTGCCAGAGTGCAGTCCGTTCAGCGCCTTCCAAGTCGCCCAGTTTTCTGTGTGCCCAGGGGGGAGTTTCTCATTTGGTATCAGCCATTG
>NW_026845477.1:142509141-142552064 GCF_025583915.1 Anolis sagrei ordinatus | reverse complement strand
TGCCTATTCCTAACAGAGACTCCTAAAAACTCCAAATCCTACTCTAACCTCACTCAGAACTGAACTGAACTCACAAAATAATCTGCTCTCTTTCCCTCCAACTGACTAACTCCGCCCCCTTTTCCAAACCAATCCTGGCTGTTGCTGGGCTGGCTCAGGCCTCGGCCACTCCCCCTCTCTGAACTGGAGTTTTTCCCTAAACTAAGATGGCTCCAGCAGCTCTCTGCCAGGCCTTCTAAGCTGAAACTACCTAGCCTGTCTCTTCCTGGGCCCTGCCACCCTGGCTGGCAAGGTAAGGGATCTTCACACACGTCAGCCGAGGAGGGTCCGCCTTGGGGTCCCCTTCAGCGCAGGCCCTAAGAGAGGCTCCCATGGAAGGAGACCCAAGCCCTGCTTTCTCTGCCCTTTGCAGGAACACCACGATCCCCCGCGTGCGCGCCCAACAGGAAGACCTGCGCTCCAGCTGTGCCGCAGCCCCAAAGGGAAGTAGCGCCCAGGAGGCGGGAGTCTGCCCAGCCCTGGCCCAGGGAAGCCCTGCCCCCTGCAGAAGCCCCGCCCCCACTCTGGGCCCCATTGCCACCAGGGGCCCTGGGAACAGAGCAGAGCAGAGCAGAGCAGGAAGACTGCCTGGGCCCCTCTGGCCCCTCTCTTGTTTCATTTTTAACGTTAATTTTTATGGAAATTTACCAGTTAGGTAAAACAGGGAAGAAAGGGAGGGAAGTTAGGGGTGTGGTGGGGGAATTGCGTGAGGTGTGGGGAAATGGGGAGAAGGAGAAGGTGTGAGGGAAGGCAAGGGCTGGGGAAAATTAGATAGTTAAAGAAGACATCTTTATTCTTCTCTAATCTTTCATCTGTAATTCCCAATAAAAAGTGTTCCGATTTAAGTTTAATTTCTTGTCGAAGGCTTTCATGGCCGGAATCACTGGGTTGTTGTAGGTTTTTTTGGGCCATATGTCCATGCTCTAGAGGCATTCTCTCCTGACATTTCGCCTGCATCTATCACCTCTGAGGATGCTTGCCATAGATGCAGGTGAACCGTCAGGAGAGAATGCCTCTAGAACATGGACATATGGCCCGAAAAAACCTACAACAACCTAAGTTTAATTTGTTCCTGTAATATCTTCTGGCGTGAATTGCTTTCCAGAATTTTCTTTTGTTTTTTTGCAATTCCACCACATGTGGAAGAAGGTGCCTTGTTCTGATTCCCATTTCCAGCACTTTGTGTCTAAATTTTTATAACATTTTGCTAGTTTGTCGGGGGTGATGTATCGCTGGTACATCATTTTTTACCGATATTCTTTTAATTCGTATGAATAAGTGTATTTCAGTTTATAATCCTCCCATTCATCCATTCCATGCGTGCCAGCCTTGCCTGAGGTCGTATCCCTCTAGTGTCAGGTTTCTTGATTTTTGGAGAGTCGTCCAATCCTTTCTCCAAACTAATACACATGCTTCATAATATAATTTTACACCAGGGAGTCCTAAGCCTCCTCTGTTCTTTTCATCCGTTAAATTCATACATTTAATCCTCGCTCTCTTTCCTTGCCAAATAAACATTGTTAGATCCTTTTTCGGATATTTTCCACAAAGTCTTCAATTGGGCAAATAAGATCATCAGCAAGAGCTCCTGTTTTAAAATGTTCTTTTTAATTTTTGTTCCTTTCGGGTTTTCGTCTTCTCGAATATTGCTCAACGTTGTGCTCTGTTCTGTTCTGTGGGGGATTTGGGGGCCTGGAGGGGAGGGACCACCACCTGCTCCCTGGGCCTTCCTTCCTCCACTTGGGTGGGCTCTGCCTCCTTTGACTTCTCCCCCCTCCCCCGACCCCTCCCTCTCGGCCTGGGATGCCACCACCGCCTCCTCGTCCCCAAGGTGGCATCCCCACAAGGGCGCCTCCCTCCCTCTTGCCCACCCAGGGGTCCTGCCCCTCCTCCCCTCCCCCTCCCCTCCAGGCACTGCCACGCCTCCCTCCTCCTGCCCCCCCAACACCTCCATCATCCCTCCCTCTGTCCCCACCCAGTCAGAGGGGTCAGGAGGGCAGGGGTCACGGGAGGGTCGCAGGGTCGCAGCCCCCATCTGTCCAGGCCATTCGGGAGACTCAGCTCCACTTGGAGAAAGGTGGCCACCTGCTTTGTTGGCTCAAAGAAGCCCAAAGTGTTTCACCACTCATGGAGTTGGCCTTCTTCAGGGGATGCACTGGGCAGGCAAAGGCAATTCCATGAACAATGGCAACCTTATTCCACAGAACATGGTCCATAGACAGGTCTTTGCCCAGGAATTTCTGGAATTGTATAATGCACTCCCCAAAGAAATGGCCCATGAAGGAAAGAGACCTGGGGACTCTCCTGCCTGAAGATTCATATTGGGATTCATGGAGTCAGGAAGGAGGAAGGAAGGAAGACCCAGGTTTCTCTGATTCACTTACCTGACACAATCCTCCTAGGTGTCACCTGTCGTATCTTCACCATAAGCTTCATGTCAGGCATTGTATAGCCAAATTTTCATTGAACTCTGCAGGCCCCAGAGATTTCTTTTGGGCTTGTGGCTCTACTCCAGGACCCAGAAACCCATCTCTGGCGTGGGATGTTGTGTATCTCTCATCCTTTTATTGGCCAGATTTGAAGGTGCTGCCAATTGAAATGAATATTTGAAGGAACAATCCCTAATTTGAAGACTCTTGTGAAGATATGGCAGTAAACTGAGGCTGGATCTACAGTGCCATACAATGCAGTCTGTATTGTGTTAAATAGTCAGTGTAAACCCATATAATGCCCTTTGAACTGCACCAAACTGCATTATATGGGTCTACATTGACTCTGTGTGTGTGTGTGTGTGTGTGTATTAGTCCAAACTGCATTGTTTGGCAGTGTAGATCCAGCCATACGAAACGTTTGGGGTGACCGAGTCAGGTCTTCAGAGGAAGCCTTAGCTCCTCTCTTCCTCTCCTGAGCCTTGACTTGGGGTATACATCTCTGAGGACAAGGTCTCTGGTTCTCTTGGCTGAATGGTCCATTCTTGTCGAGAGTATCTTATACCATCTCAGACTTTTCTGTGACCACTTCAGGCTTGTCCTTGTTCATATATTAAATGGAAGTATAGGTTGCATACCTGTAACCATATTTCTTCAAGTGGTAGTCTGTGAAATGTGCACATATGGGTTTTCATTGCACCGGTGTAGCTGTTCGGAACATCTTTAGGATTGAAACATTTTGGCTGATGACAAGGAGGGTGAAGGAGCACAACGCGGAGGAGTTTGAACTGGGGAAGTTGGGTGCTGAATTGGGGAGACTGAACCGCTACTAGAGCGGCTGGGGATAAAAACAACGCTTTTTGTTGTTGGAGGGCTTTGTCATTTTCTGCTGTATTTTTGGCAAGCTCCTTTTGTAGACTCGCTAGTGAGCATGCTTCCTGTTGTAATGCTTTGGCTAGTGCTTGTTCACCCATAGAGAACAAGCACGTCCAAGTAGAGGGCAATCTTGCGCCACAAAAAGTTTTGGTATACACTCGTATAGACGGCATAGCGTGCCATGCATGCAAAGAGGCAAGCTGAAGAGTAAAACTTTTTGGCCATGGCGTCAAGGTTCTTCCCTTCTCTATCAGAAATTGAGGATTGATTTCTTTGGGCCGGGTGCAATTGAGCACCAGTGACTATTGAGTTGGGTTTGGGTTGTTTAGCCAGCCAAGAAGCTGAAGAGAGATCCATTTGATAAAGCTCTCCTGCGTTTTTGGGAGTGTCTGGGACCAGCGATGGAGACACTCCAGGTGTCTTGATGATTTGGAGTAAATAGGGTAGTGGAGGTAAAACTGTAGAAGTGGAAGTCTGGTGTTCTGAAGACGGGAAGCAAGGGTCTTCCACTAGGGCGCTTTGGGCAGATGACCGTGACCATGAATAGAAATGGAATGCCTTGGATGGGCTGCAGGGGCACGAGGACCAAGAATCCACAGACAGCAAACACTGTTGGGACCGTGGGGATCGGTTTCCCTCCTGGTGACGGCATCCACTGATGCCTGTCTCTTGCTTTCGGGACCGAGAGGGGTAGGTGGCGTTCCCTGTGGTCCTGGGGCCTCGGTCCCATGCGGGAGGTTCATCCCCTGGTCTGTCTCCCTGAGTGTCGCAGTTGCAGGCAACTGGGGAGAAAGCAGGATTTCAAGGCTGACGCCTGAGTTTTCCTGATGGTGCTGCTGCTTGTGCTTATCCAGCTCCATCCAGAACTCTGCAGGAGTCAGGTGGGACGGCCCCTCCAATGAGGAGGAGGGAAGCAAAGGCTCCCGATTGGGGAAGCTCCCAATTCAGACAAGGAGGGCTCAAAGGCCACATGCCAGTGACTTGCCTTCTTTGTTTGATCTTCTTTTGAGCATCTTTAGACTTCGTCCCTGACTGGGGCTATTCAGGAGCTTTTGCTCTCTGCTGTCAGCCAAGTCTCCAGCTACTAGAAGAGGTTCCTACAGCTGCCGATCGCAGCGGGAAAAAGGAACTAAGGCTCAGCCCCACCCACGGGCTTATATACTCATCAGGGAGTGTGGACGGGGCCTTCGCCAAAATGTTTCAATGCTAAAGCTCTAGAATGTTCTGAACAGTTGCACAGTTGCCATGAAAATCCACATGTTTGCATTTTACAGACTTCATGGAGAAGATTGCATTTGTATTTTCCAGTGGAACGCCCGAGGAAGGCCAACCCATTTGCGGCTGTCAGTGGTCTTTACAAACCTACGAAGCAGGTGGCCATTCCTCCTCCCCTGGCAATGGGCCAAGGGCCTCCTTGGGGACCCTTGACCCCCCACCTGCCCCCTCCCTCACCTGGACTCATCTGGACGGGGCCTGGCTCCTGGGGCCACGGAGGGGGAAGGGGAGGAGGAGGGGCAGCGCTCCCCACTGACGCTGCTCTGCCATTCTTGCAGGGCCGCTCTGGACGGAGGATCCGAGGGACAGTGACCACCGAGGGACCCTGACCGCCGAGGGACCCTTAAGGACGAAGGACCCTGACCATCGAGGGACATTAACCTCAAGGGAGCTTGACCACCGAGGGACCCTGACTGCCGAGGGATCCTTAAGGACGAAGGACCCTGACCATCGAGGGACATTAACTTCAAGGGAGCTTGACCACCGAGGGACCCTGACCGGCGAGGGACGCTTAAGAGTGAAGGAACCTGACCACCGAGGGACATTAACCTCGAGAGACCCTGACTGGCACCTGCAAGAATAAGGAGAGAGAAGACAGGACTTCCATAGATTTGGTTTTTTTGCTTTGTTGTGATTTAGTATATTGTAATTGTGTTGTTGTGCAGGAGAGGATCCCACTCCACTGTGAAAGCGCTGCTCTTCCCCTTTGGCCGCTCTGGCTGCCTCCTGTGGATCCGGGGCTGGCCGTGGAGGGAGGCCCAGGCCACTCTGGCGGATGGGGGGTTTCCAAGGGCCCCCTCCCTCCTCTGCAAACCCCAGGACCCACAGCCTAGTGCCGGAGGGGAAGAACTGCCCTTGAACAGTGCGACTGGAGAAGCCCCCCCACTCTCGGTGTATTGTAATTTAATATGATATAATAGTCTAGTCCAAAATGGTATTGTTTAATAATATCTGATTAGAATAAATGTACCTCTTTATTTTTAATTGGCCGCTTTCCTTGGATTCCTTTGGGGAGGGAGACCCAAGCCACCCAGGGCTTGCCACTCAGGCCTCATCCACACTGACCCTTTCGTGCAGGTTGAACTGCATATGAGGCTGGGTCTATCCTGCCCTCTATCCCATATTAACTGGGATTCATACTGGATTATATGACAGTGTAGACGAGGCCTAAGAGGAAGAAGTGGGAGAAGATGATAATGCTGCCATGGAGGCTGGGTCTACACTGGCCTCTATTCCAGGATCTGATCCCGGATTATCTTCCTCAAAATGGAATATATGAGTCTACACAGCCAGATAATCTGGTTACGTAGATCCAACACAGGTCTGCATTGATCACATAATACAGTTCAACCTGCATAAAATGCACAGTGTAGATAAGGCTATCCTCATCACACTAGAGAATGAATCCACTTAAAATCCAGTTTCTGCCTCCTACAGAATTCTGGGGTTTATAGTTTCGTGAGGCTGTTAAAGTCTCCTCCCTAAACTACAAAGCCCAGAATTCTGCAGGAGGCAGCAACCAGATTTAAAGTGGATTCATTCTCTAGTGTGATGAAGTATGTATTACACTGCCATATAATCCAGTTTCAGAATGCATTTTAATGTGTTTCAAACTAGATTCTATGGCAGTGTAGATGGAGCCATAGTCCTCTCTGCTGTATAGGCTTTTTAACCAGGGTTGTATGTTGGGCAACACCGATGTAAATTGTGATTTAATATTGTATTCTTCTATAGTCTGTTTTGTAACCAAGTGTATAATATCTGCTCTATAGGTTTAAACATCTGTGTTTAGAATAAATGTCTCCCTTTCATTTTAATTTGGCGCTTTCCTTGCATTCCTTTGGGGAGGGAGACCCAAACTGCCCAGGACCCGCAACTCAGGCATCATCCGCACGGATCCTTTCGTGCAGGTAGAACTACATTGTATGGTGAGTGCAGGCTCATCCACATTTCTCTGCACTGACCATATAATCCAGTTCAAACGGCATGAAATGGGCAGTGTGAGATGGAGCCATAAACCTCATTTGCACTGCCATATAATCCAGTTCCAGAATTCTGATTAACTGCACTTCAAAATGGATTCTGTGGCAGTGTAGACGGGGCCTAAGAGGAAGAAGGTAACAATTTTGCCATGTAGATTGGATCTACACTGCCCTCTATCCCAGGATCTGGTCCCAGATTTTCTGCTTTAAACTGGATTATATGAGTCTACACTGCCAGATAATCCAGGATAAGAAGATAATCTGGGATCATATCCTAGGATAAGGGGCAGTGTGGAAGGTGCAAATGTGTGTGTCTAGTTAAGATCATATTTTGACTATGATGGCATGGCCATGACAATAAAATTTGTTATGTTTCTTTAAGAACAACTATTTGTGTGTGTTTGTGTGTTTTCAAATGCTTTCCTGGGGGATCTGCTCCTTGTGGAAATCCAAAAGTGTGGATACTAGCGAACCCTGTTCTTAGTAGTCTGCAAGCGGAAAATGTGTCAAGAGTGTGAAGCTGCAGCAAAAGAGGCCAATGTGATTCTAGGCTGCATCAGTCACAGTCTGGTGTCTCGATGGAGGGGAGTCACAGCCCCCTTCTGTTCTGCTTTGGCCCGAAACTCACCTGGGATCATCCTGTGTCCATTTCTGGAGACCACAATCCAAGAAGGAGAGGGACAGGCGGAAGGGTCCAGAGAAGGAAGGGCCACCAAAAGGGTCAAAGGTCCAGAAGTCATGAATCCCTCTGAGGAGCCAATGAAGAAGAGGAGGCCGAGAGAAGGGTCATTGGAGCCATGTTTCAACATACTAAGGGAGGCCCCACTGAGGAGACTGGGACACAACAGAGCAAGGCATTTAAATGGCAGGAAAAGAGATTCCACCTGAAGAATCAGAGAAAATGATTGGCAGTAAGAGCCGCTCAACAGAGGAATAGGATGCTTCCTTTGGAAAGTGTGTTTCAGGAGGTGACTGCATTGGGGAGTAAACACAGAGCCGAGGGGGGGCACTACAGAGAAGGCCCTCTCCCTCGTCCCCACAAGTCGCGCTTGCGATGGGGACGGGAGCGAGAGAAGGGCCTCTCCAGAAGATCGAAGAGATCATGTATGTTTGTAGACGGAAATGCGGTCTCCAATCAGGCAGAGCGGGAAGTTTGAATAGCTGGCAGCTGTATAAAACCTCATGCCTCTGTATTTCATGCATGCTTGTACATTTTTGGCATTAGCCATACTTGGCATCGTTTCTGGCCAGATTGCGAATATGCCTCTGTGGCTGTCTTCACCTGTTGTGTTCTTCAACTGGGGAACTTTTGGCTTTAGTATAAAGACTCGCCAGGCACAGACCCTCTGTATCCACAGTCCTAAATTCGACCTCACTTTGAGAATTAGAATGTGTATAGTCCTACCTAGTTCAGACATTCCCTTCCGACTAATTCAGTTCATCAGTGTAATTGGCAAATAGATGTTTATCCCAAGGGAACACCACCTGACTGCTCCTTTTGTACCATCTATTGGCTGCTGCGCACACTTCGCTCATGGCCCACATAGGTAGACCTTCCAATTCCCACAAAGCCTCAAATATCTTGTAGAAAGCTCTACATAAGCACACCTTTTGGGATCCAAGTGTGATATAAACAATTTCTTGGGACTGTGAGGGCGACCACTTGCACTCCGGATCCTTGTCCTTCCTGGCTAGTGAAGCTGGCCAGAGATGGGTTGTTGGAATGGTTTGTGGCAATAATAAATGCCTCACTGGGCCAGGGTAAATTCCCGACCTGCAAGAGGTGGTAAAACCTCTGATAAAGAAGACCTCCCTTGACCCAACTGTATGCAACAACTACAGACCAATCTCCAACCTCCCATTTCTGGGCAAGGTTCTGGAGCGGGTGGTTGCCTCGCAGCTTCAGGGATTCCTCGATGACACCGATTTTCTGGATCGCTCGCAGTCTGGCTTTAGGCCTGGGCACAGTACCGAGACGGCTTTGGTCGCCTTGGTGGATGACCTCCGAAGAGAGCTTGACAGGGGGAGTGTGACCCTGCTGGTTCTCTTGGATATCTCAGCGGCTTTCGATACCATCGACCATGGTATCCTTCTGGGGAGGCTTTCTGGGATGGGATTCAGGGGCATGGTTTTACTGTGGCTCTGGTCCTTCCTGGAGGGCTGTTCCCAGAGGGTGAAGCTGGGGGACTCCTGCTCAGACCCCTGGCCATTGACCTGTGGGGTCCTGCAAGGTTCTATTCTGTCCCCCATGCTATTTAACATCTACATGAAACTGCTGGGAGAGGTCATCCGGAGTTTTGGAGTACAGTGCCATCTCTACGCAGATGACACCCAGCTCCACTACTCTTTTCCATCTGACTCCAAGGAAGCCCCGAGGATACTGGACCAGTGCCTGACTGCTGTGGTGACCTGGATGAGGAAGAACAAGCTGAGGATCAATCCTGACAAGACAAGAGGTCCTCCAGGTCAGTCGTTTGGCTGACCGGGGTATTGGGTGGCAACCTGTGCTGGATGGGGTTACACTCCCCCTGAAATCACAGGTACGCAGTTTGGGGGCCCTGCTAGACTCAGCGCTGACGCTTGATGCGCAGGTGTCGGCGGTGGCCGGGAGGGCCTTCACGCAATTAAAACTTGTGCGCCAACTACAACCGTACCTCATGAAGTCTGACTTGACCATGGTGGTCCATGCCTTAGTTACCTCTAGATTGGACTACTCTAATGTTCTCTACATGGGGCTACCCTTGAAGACAGCCCGGAAATTACAATTTGTCCAATGTTCAGCAGCCAGACTAATAACTGGGGCAACCTACAGGGAGCGGTCAACCCCCCTGTTTAAGGAACTCCACTTGCTGCCAATTATTTTCCGGTCCCAATTCAAGGTGCAGGTTATCACCTATAAAGCCCTAAATGGTTTGGGACCCGTCTACCTTCGTGACCATATCTCTCTCCATGAACCATCTCGGGCCCTCCGTTCTTCTGGGGAGGCCCTTCTCTCACCCCTGCCAGTCTCCCAGACTCGTCTGGTGAGTACAAGGGAGAGAGGTTTTTTCTCTGTGGCTTCCGACTCTGGAACTCACTTCCTGGAGAGATTAGGAAAGCCCCTACCCTAGAAAGCTTTAAAAAGAACCTCAAAACCTGGCTCTTCCGCTGCGCATTTGATGAATAGATTTACATCCTCATACTAGTGCTTAGTTTTAACGGTTTCTGTTATTGGAGTGCATTCCCCCCTATAGGAAAGCTTTGCTTCACGGCCGCCATTAAAACGAGCTCTCCTCCGCAAATCATCTGTCCTTGTTTATCTCGTGTTTATCTCGCCTGGGTTTCTACCCAGCTTTCTTTTATCCATTACATGTAGCTCGCCCATGTTATTGTGATTGTGATTATTGTAGTTTTATATTGCTATGTTGTCTTTGTTTTATGTAATTGCCTTATTATTGTTTATTATTTGCATTTTCACTGAAAATGTGTACCATTTAATACTCAGTGCTTACCTTATATCAATAGTTCAACATTCTTGTATTGAAATAAAACTGTATGACCTGTATTCACTTGTTCTGCTCTACTTATCATTTCCGTTTCAAGTTGGGAGAAACTATTTCTGTACTAGTTAAATATTCAGTCTCAATAAAGGATGATGTAAGTCTGCAGTAAACATCTTGATGTACTTGTGACTAAGAGATTTTGCAAAATAAAAACACACTTTGTGGTGTGTCCATTAATTCATTCATTCCTCTGAGCTCCAAGGTCTGTCAAAGCTTTTTTCCTTAGAAGAACTAGCTGACTCTAATTTATATTTATATTTATTGATTGTGGCACAACAGCCCAGACAACTATGGATAAATCGTGCACACTTTCTCTCTCTCTGTATATATGTTATGGAAAATTTTCTGTTGAAAAATATAGTATTAGAAAAAAGTCTAAAATTCAGAAAAAATAATTGAAATGCTTCAAAGTCACATTTTGGAAATAGCAGAAAACTTTAAAAGGAAAAGTACTTTTTAGTTTAACAAGTACTATTTTCTATTTATATCTCAACAGTATTTAAAGGCATTTTAACAGTTTTTTTTTCAATTTTCCATGCATTCTCTTATTGTTTTTTCTCTCTGTTAAAAGAACAAGCAAAGCAAGTTACTTTTTTCAATACCATGCCAGATGACTTACTTTACTTAGGCGATCCCTTGTTGGACGAGGATGATCGTCTTCCAATAATCTTGTGGGTCCGTATGTGGCTGTGGAGCCCTATTCTTGCTCTGCATCTTCTCCCGCAGTGAGGGCATTGGTTTCCAGGTGGAAGGCGGTCTCGGTCGGGATTGGCTTGACGCGCCTTCCTCTTGGCATGCTTCTCCCTTTCTCCCTCCATTCGTGCCTCTTCAAATTCTGCAGCACTGCTGGTCACAGCTGACCTCCAGCTGGAGCGCTCAAGGGCCAGGGCTTCCCAGTTCTCAGTGTCTATGCCAGAGTTTTTAAGGCTAGCTTTGAGCCCATCTTTAAATCTCATTTCCTGCCCATCAACATTCCGTTTTCCGTTCTTGAGTTCGGAGTAGAGCAACTGCTTTGGGAGACGGTGGTCAGGTATCCGGACAACGTGGCCGGACCAGCGGAGTTGGTGGTGTAGGACCATCGCTTCAATGCTGGTGGTCTTTGCTTCTTCCAGCACGCTGACGTTTGTCCGCCTGTCTTCCCAAGAGATTTGCAGGATTTTCCGGAGGCAGCGCTGATGGAATCGTTCCAGGAGTTGCATGTGACGTCTGTAGACAGTCCACGTCTCACAGGCATATAGCAGGGTTGGGAGGACAATAGCTTTATAAACAAGCACCTTGGTATCCCTACGGATGTCCCGGTCCTCAAACACTCTCTGCTTCATTCGGAAAAATGCTGCGCTCGCAGAGCTCAGGCGGTGTTGTATTTTAGTGTCAATGTTGACTTTGGTGGAGAGGTGGCTGCCAAGATGACTTACCAAGCACTGCAAAAATGAATAGGAATGGATTGCATTCCCAAAATTTGCTGAATATTTATACAAATACAGTTAATCTGAATAATGCTGAGTGTCTAAACATCCCACTCCAGAAAAAATACACATAAGGTACAAGCAACAAGAGTTTCAGAACCTCTTCTTCTTTAGAACAGTGATTTGTATTCATGTGAAAGCAACATATTCCCAAATATGTGTCCTGGAGGAATGAGACAGATGCCGGGTTCAATTTGAATGTGTGAAGCAGGGATGGGGAAGCTGTAACCTTCCAGATGTTAGGGCTGTGTCATATGAGCCTGTGTGGAGAAAGGTCCAGGATAAAAGGAGCTGGGGACCATAGAAATTTTGAGGAAACACCTCCAGATGTTGTTTCATGTCCCTAATAGCCCTCCGTTTGCTTCATTTAAAGAGTGGCTAAATACAAATTCCCAACTTCTTTCCTTTTCAACACATCCCGTGAAAAGTTTCTGAGAAACGTGTATGCCGTCGCGCCTGGGGCTATCGAGAAAGAGGCATGGACGTGACTGCTTTCCCCAGGGGATTGCTTCTTGCCCTCCTTTAGGGAAACTGGAACTCCCAAGGACCAGAACACAACAATTGACTCGAAGTGGTGTTTATTGATGATAATTAGTTTTCTTTCTTAGGCACACACTTTATGTTTCAACAGGGAAAAACACTTTCTAAACTCTAACGGAGCAAACCACAACCCCAGTTCAGTGGCCTAAATTGAAGGACAAGACCTTCCTATGGTGCCAAAGAACTGGAATGAAGGCGCCTGAGGTCTTCACAATTTCGTTCAGGAGGTTTGAACATAAAGAATAAGACTCAGGGGTCAAAACCTAAGAACTGGTAGTAAAAAATGCCTTGACCAGGGGCTTTTGGGCCAAGCTTTTGGACACGTCCATCCAATGAGTCTTTTTCTGAGGTAAAAAAGGTGAGGGAGAAACCTTCCCTTTCTCCCTTGGAAGGGGCGGAGCCTAAACAACTGAACTGGGGAAACAAGCCAATTGGCGTACAACAACAATCAATTGACAGCTATAGTAACCAATGAAATTTAACTATACATGTACAAGGTAGACAGAAATAAAATGGCAGTTTAAAATCCTGCAACTAACAGTTCTAAATATATGTGGCGCCACACGCGCCGTCACAACGTGATTATCACTTCTTGATTTTGTGACCAACCTACTGCCCACCAGTAGATTTTGGCACTTTGACTGTTAAGTAAACACAACAGGAAGTTTGGACATATACTGATTGGCATTGCTGGGCATACTCGTATAATTACTATTTATATAGTGTAATCACTGTACATAAATGCTATACCAGTGCCTATTGCTTGTGATCATGTGCAATTATATAAGCCAGTTCCTTACATCAAAATTACTCATGTGTTTCTGTTGAGTAGTAAGTAGGTAGTGCTTCTTCTCCCATACATACATGCTTTATACAAGTAACTTTTTCCTCCTAAGCACTTTATACCTTCAACAATAAGTGAGATGAGTGCCATATTTCAGGAGTAATTCTGGTAGATCTGAGGCCACATGCTTCTACCCTCGGTGCTCACCCTAAGCTACACCATAACTCAAAATGCAAGATACTCCACTTAAGTCAGAAAAAACAAAATGCAAAGATACAGAATGGGGGACACCCGGCTCAAGAGCAGGACGTGTGAAAAAGATCTTGGAGTCCTCGTAGACAACAAGTTAAACATGAGCCAACAATGTGATGTGGCGGCAAAAAAAGCCAATGGGATTTTGGCCTGCATCAATAGGAGCATAGTGTCTAGATCTAGGGAAGTCATGCTACCCCTCTATTCTGCCTTGGTTAGCCCACACCTGGAATATTGTGTCCAATTCTGGGCACCACAATTCGAAGAGAGATATTGACAAGCTGGAATGTGTCCAGAGGAGGGCGATTAAAATGATCAAGGGTTTGGAGAACAAGTCCTATGACGAGCGGCTTAAGGAGCTGGACATGTTTAGCCTCAAGAAGAGAAGGCTGAGAGGAGATATGATAGCCATGTATAAATATGTGAGAGGCAGTCACAGGGAGGAGGGAGCAAGCTTGTTTTCTGCTTCCCTGGAACAATGGCTTCAAACTACAAGAAAGGTGATTCCATCTGAACATTAGGAAGAACTTCCTGACTGTGAGAGCTGTTCAGCAGTGGAACTCTCTGCCCCGGAGTGTGGTGGAGGCTCCTTCTTTGGAAGCTTTTAAACAGAGGCTGGATGGCCATCTGTCAGGGGTGATTTGAATGCAATATTCCTGCTTCTTGGCAGGGGGTTGGACTGGATGGCCCATGAGGTCTCTTCCAACTCTATGATTCTATGAAATGGGTGAAATAGGAAGAAAGTCGCACCTGGAAGTTTCTGGATGCCTGTTTCTATTGTTTTTAATTGAGGGGATGGGTCTCTTTATTAAAGAGACCCATCCCCTTACATGCTTTATTACATGCTTTATTTAAAAAACTGCTGATTTTCAGTACTTTCTGGAACATAAGAGTTGGAAGAGGGCCTTATGGACCATTGAGTTGAGCCCCCAGCTGAATCTCCAGCAGGAACATCCCCAACAGGTGGATGTCTCTCTCTTTCAGTTGATGTCCAAAGGAGCCCCGGGCCACCTCTCTAGGTGAGTGGTTCCATTGCTACTGTTAAGATTGCCCTTCTAATATTTGATCAAAACCTATCCTCCTGAAACTTAACACCACTAGACCTGGTCCTACTCCCTGAGGCAACTGAGAATAAGCCTGCAGCTCTGTTTCATTATTCGAGCAGAGGCCACTGGGGACACTAGAGAGAGAAGAATAGTCCATTTTGTGGGGGTGGAAGTGAGTGGAAGGTGGAAACCATTTCCCTGTGTTTTTCCCCATCCATGTCCCCGTCCTGGAAACAACCCTAGTTTATGATATAGGAAGTGGGAAGGGGGAATAACCAGTGAAACAGAGGAAATGGTTTTCCTACTTCAACTCTCACAATGGAGAACCTTCTTGCAGCAATACCAGAGGCATTCCAAGTGGCCTGCTACTGGTCAAAGAACATTTAATCAACTACCAAGCTTGCAAACTTTGTGGTTTGTTTGTTTGTTTGTTAAAAATGCAATACAACTGTTTGGCTTGCTCCTGACACGATAAATAAATAGCATCATAGAGGACCACATTTTAAAACCAACTAGTCATTTATAGTTGCAATGCATGTATGTCTGCGCCCTACACCACTGGAGAAATTACACTGCTTAGCCGGTATTGCACCACTTAACATCCACCGGAAAGTAGCAGCCAATAGTGAAAGGACCAAGGCAGAGATATCTCCAGCTCATCTCCCTCTGTGGATATCAGCCAGCACGTCAATGACTTAAATCTAGAAATAGTTTTCTAAGATGTACAGAGACACTCGCTGGAACACCTCAGCAATCAAGAGTCCAAAAGTGGCAGGCTCAAACCCAGAACCTCAACCAATTGATGATACCAAATGAGAGACTCCCCCCTGGAACACAGAGGACTGGGCGACTTGGAAGGCGCTGAACAGACTGCGCTCTGACACCACGAGATGCAGAGCCAACCTTCAGAAATGGGGCTACAAAGTTGAATCCTCAACATGCGAGTGTGGAGAAGAGCAAACCACTGACCACCTGCTGCAATGCAACCTGAGCCCTGCCACATGCACAATGGAGGACCTTCTTGCAGCAACACCAGAAGCACTTCAAGTGGCCAGATACTGGTCAAAGGACATTTAATCAACTACCAGAACACAGGAATCATAGAATCAAAGAGTTGGAAGAGACCTCATGGGCCATCCAGTCCAACCCCCTGCCAAGAAGCAGGAATATTGCATTCAAATCACCCCTGACAGATGGCCATCCAGCCTCTGTTTAAAAGCTTCCAAAGAAGGAGCCTCCACCACACTCCGAGGCAGAGAGTTCCACTGCTGAATGGCTCTCACAGTCAGGAAGTTCTTCCTAATGTTCAGATGGAATCTCCTCTCTTGTAGTTTGAAGCCATTGTTCCGCGTCCTAGTCTCAAGGAAGCAGAAAACAAGCTTGCTCCCTCCTCCCTGTGGCTTCCTCTCACATATTTATACATGGCTATCATATCTCCTCTCAGCCTTCTCTTCTTCAGGCTAAACATGCCCAGTTCCCTAAGCCGCTCCTCATAGGGCTTGTTCTCCAGACCCTTGATCATTTTAGTCGCCCTCCTCTGGACACATTCCAGCTTGTCAATATCTCTCTTGAATTGTGGTGCCCAGAATTGGACACAATATTCCAGGTGTGGTCTAACCAAAGCAGAATAGAGGGGTAGCATGACTTCCCTAGATCTAGACACTATGCTCCTATTGATGCAGGCCAAAATCGCATTGGCTTTTTTTGCCGCCACATCACATTGTTGGCTCATGTTTAAATTGTTGTCCACGAATCCTCCCACCAAAGGCCCTCCTCCACTGTGGTTGTCCAGCTTCTCAGCCAAAGGGAGGGCTGTTTCTGAGATTTCAAGCAGGGGAGGGGAGAGCAGGCATGCTTGGCACATGGCAGCGTGGTGTGCATGTGTGGGAGAGCGTGTGAGGCAGGAGGGAGGCTCGCATCAGCAAGTCCCTTCAAGGCATGATGGTTCTGTGTGGGAAGTTTGTGTGGGGTTCAGAATGCTCTTTGAGTGTAGGTGAACTATAAATCCCAGTAACTGCAAGGCCACCCTTCCTTCCTTCCTTCCTTCCTTCCTTCCTTCCTTCCTTCCTTCCTTCCTTCCTTCCTTCCTTCCTGCTCCAGGCTGGTGGTTGTTTTCATTTGAAAAGGTTCCAGGTTCCAGGTCGGAATTGTTTACCTGGTTGCCATGGAGACCAGGGGTTTGAAGGGACCTCACGTCAGTTGGCCCTGCCATTGCCTTCCTGGACGCCAAGATGGGCAGAGGGCTCTCCAGGCAGCTCCAGCAGGGGCCGCCCCCCACAGAGGACGCTCCAGCCCAGGACCCTCCGCGCGCCCCCCTCAGGACGGCCTCGCACACGTCATGGTTCAGGGTAAGGGCCACACTCCCCTCCCGCTCCCCTTGGGGCCCCTTTGGGGCCAGCCCTGTTCTGGTGTCAAGGGCCCCCTTCATGGCCTCCCTTTGCTTTCGCAGAAGGTCAGGACGAGGCACCCACATCGCCGCGTGGGCCCCGAAAACACAGAGGATGTTCCTGTGGCTCCTCCAAGGTAAGCCCTGGGCCCCCAATTCCCTCCAGGGGTCCCCCTCTAGAGCTCCCCCCAAGAGAAGACCTGGCCCAAGAGGGAAAGGGTCCCCAGGAGAGGAGCAGCCTGCCTTCTCCCTTTGGGTCCCAAGTCCACTCTCAGGGAGTCCCTTTGCGGGTAGAGAGAATTCGTATGTGGGTGGGGATTGGCCAGGGGGATTGTGAGGTGAGGAGAAATTTGCATATGGGAGGTGATTGGCCAAGGGAGGCAGAAGAGGGAGGGACCCCTGGGAAGGAGGAGGATATGCAAAGTTTGGCAAGGGGGGATTGTGAGGTGAGTGGAAATTTGCATATGGGAGGTGATTGGCCAAAAGAGAGGGAGGAAGGAGGGGCCCCTGGGAGGGAGGGAGATATGCAAAATTTGGCAAGGGGGGATTGTGAGGTGAGGGGAAATTTGCATATGGGAGGTGATTGGCCGAGGGAGAGAGAGGAGGGAGGGGCACCTGGGAGGGAGGGAGATATGTAAAATTTGGCAAGGGGGGATTGTGAGGTGGGGGAAATTTGCATATGGGAGGTGATTGGCCAAGGGAGGCAGAAGAGGGAGGGGCCCCTGGGAAGGAGGGGGGATATGCAAAGTTTGGCAAGGGGGGATTGTGAGGTGAGTGGAAATTTGCATATGGGAGGTGATTGGCCAAGGGAGGCAGAAGAGGGAGGGGCCCCTGGGAAGGAGGGAGGATATGCAAAGTTTGGCAAGGGGGGATTGTGAGGTGAGGGGAAATTTGCATATGGGAGGTGATTGGCCAAGGGAGGCAGAAGAGGGAGGGGCCCCTGGGAAGGAGGGGGATATGCAAAGTTTGGCAAGGGGGGATTGTGAAATGAGGGAAAATTTGCATATGGGAGGTGATTGGCCAAGGGAGGCAGAAGAGGGAGGGGCCCCTGGGAAGGAGGGGGGATATGCAAAGTTTGGCAAGGGGGGATTGTGAAGTGAGGGAAAATTTGCATATGAGAGGTGACTGGCCAAGGGAGAGAGAGGAGGGAGGGGGCCCTGGGAGGGAGGGGGATATGCAAAGTTTGGCAAGGGGGGATTGTGAGGTGAGGGGACATTTGCATATGGGAGGTGATTGGCTGAGGGAGAGAGAGGAGGGAGGGGCCCCTGGGAGGTAGGGGGATATACAAAGTTTGCCAAGTAGGTAGAAGTATTTTTAGGGCCTTTTACTCTCGCACTTAAGACCTGGCTTTTTACTAGAGCATTCGATCTCTGTTAATTTTTAATTTTTGTATGTATGTATTTTATCTTGGAGCATTCTCGGATGGAGGGCGATATTAAATGATGATGATGATGATGATGATAAATACGTACTACAAACACATTTATTTACAGTTACAATCAAATGAGACAGACTTTGTTTTGCAGTATTTACGTTTGCAACATTTATATTTTCTAAATCATTATAGTTACAAAGCCAGCTGCGATATGTCTTCAAAGTTTTTCTTTCTTCTTTGGTTTCAATTATAAATACAGTTATAGTTACAAACACAATTGCAAATTCACAGATATAACAATTACAAATACAGTTATAGTTACAAACACAATTGCAAATTCACAGATATAAGTGGGGATTGTCTGGCATCCCAGCAACCTATGTGAGGCCTTTTCTCCCAAAATAAAGAACTAATTAGTTCAAATATAGTTCAGTCAACAGGAGTCGATCAACTGATTGAAATTTTATTAGAGAAAATGGTGTTCTCTAGAAAAGCTACTTCAATGGTACACTCCGGAGTACAGAATAGCAAAGTATTTCCAAGATATACATGAAAGGCAAAAGCAGAAGTACATCTAAATACTGGCTTCAAAAATCATTCCAAAATATAGGTTACAGCAATAATGTTCTTGATGCAGCAAACAGCAGAGCCCAATACTGAAAGGAAAGCCAAAAATCCCCAGACAAAGAACTGTATCCAAAACGTAATTCCCCAATTCCAAACAAGAAAAAAATGACATGAAAACAAGGCCATAAGCACATGAAAAGGTGACTTTGAAATCAGAGCTGATGGGGTTTAACCTGGAGAAAGGATTTGGAGAAGGAAAGATTGTAAAAAAATAAAATATTGAATGTATGTATATAATAAAAGTTAGTGTTTGTATGCGGCAGGAGGGAGGGCAGTGTATGTATGTGGCAGCGTTCTGATTGGCTGATACATCCACAGCTTTCTGATTGGCTACCACATTCATAGGCCACTGCTAGGCCCCAAAAGAAACTGCCATCTTCCCTTTTCAACACTGAGCCAAAGAAGTAAGCTTTTGGCACACAGAGCCTCCATGACCCACTCTACATCCTGGTGAAGTTTGAAGGAGGGCAGACCATGGATGATGGGACTTGAAGTACCTTCACTCGTATCCTGAGACCACTGCGACCCTCATCCAATGACTGCTAAACACCAAACTTGATACGCAGAGCCCCATGACCCACTCTACATCCTGGTGCAGTTTGGAGGAGGTGGACCATTGATGATGGGACTTGCAGTACCTTCATTCACTTCTTGAGACCATTGCAACCCACATCCAATGACTGATCAAAACCAGACTTGGCACATAGAGCCCCCATGACCCACATCACATCCTGGTGCAGTTTGGAGGCGGATGGACAATGGAAGATGGGACTTGCATATGGGAGTTGTAGTTCACCCGCATCCACTGAACCCAGATGACATTGGATCTAGACTAAAACTGCAACACGGACAAACAATGCCTTTTTCAAATAACCCGGGCACCGCCGGGTCCCCAAGCTAGTAAAAAATAAAATTAAATATTTGGGAATTTACTTAACTAATAAGCCAGTGAGGTACTGGGATTATAACTATAACAAAACATGGGAAAGGATACAGGTACAAATGAATAATTGGAAGGATAAGAATTTAAGTACTTCAATGAGAATTAGATCAATTAAAATGTGCATACTTCCTAAGTTATTGTATCTGTTTCAAACTCTACKACTAGAGATTACACAACAAAAAATTAAATATTGGGATGGAGAAATAAGGAAGTGGATATTTGGAGGGGAAAAGTCAAGTAATAAGTAAAAAACTATATATGTCAAATAAAAAATAGGAAGGGGAATACCAAAGTTACACAAATACTATGAAGCATTTCAATAGAGAAGAAGCAAGAGAAGTGGATAAGAGTAGAGAATGAAGCAAATAAAGATCAAGGAGACCATGGAATATTTACAAATATTTAAAAGAGTGAATAGAAAAAAAATAGGCCCAAAGAAAATAGCATTAAAAATATGGGGGAAATGGAAAGAGAAATGGATTCCATATTTATCAAAGAAGGCCCTGATAGGTAGTTTAAGAAATGAGGATAAGAGCATCATAAAAAAATTGAAACTTAAAAGATATAGTAAAATTAAAGATTTATATAATGAAAYTAAGGAATTAARGGAATGGYAACAATCGGAAACATTAGAGGGCAGGATAAARTGATTAACACCAAGAGGYATTTGGGAACYAATTAAAAAGTAAGAAAGTAGTAAGAGAGAAAATATAATAGYCAAGATATTAGAAGAGAGATTTAGAGGCAAAAAAGGACAATAAAATATATGGAATAATGACAGAAGATAAGGAATCTATGTATAAAATAATGGAAAACAAGTGGGAAAAGCTAATCAGTGGTTTAAATAAGATAAAAATGGAAAAATGCAAGGGATGAGAACTAAAAATAATAACAAAATGGTATAGAACACCAATTCAGCAGACATAAATGATTCTGGAATTAAATCCCAAATGTTGGCATTGAGGGYGRTGGGAAGCATGGTATTCACAMCTATGGTGGGAGTGTGAAGAGATAAAAATTCTGGAATCAGATTCTAAACCAGATTGAATTACATATTGAAATAAAATTTGTTATAAATATGCAAATGTTGTTAAAAGGATATATGGTGATAGAAGAATTAAGCACCAAGATCAAGAATTAATAATGATATTTAGAGCAAATATATATAAACTGTTACATTTGAATGAACACTAAATGCTGTTACATATAAAATAATATTAAATGTTATTTTAATGGCAATGTCAAAACAACACAGTCATACTAATCAATATTAGAGGGACAGGGCCTTCTCTGCGGTGGCCCCTCAGCTGTGGAACTCCCTGCCTAGGGATATTAGATCAGCCCCCTCCCTCCTGACTTTCCGGAAGAAAGTAAAAACCAACCAACTAACCAACTGACCTTTTCAGGACTAACTATTACAGTTATCTCAATCAACATCGAAGGCGTGTCAGCAGCCAAAGAACAGCTGCCCTATGAACTGTGTCGAGATAAGAAATGTGATGTGCTGTGTGTCCAAGAAACAACAGAAATAACCCAAAGTTCCAGGAATGATCTTAGTAGCAAAAAGACCACATGCACAATATGGAAGCGCTGTCTTTGTAAAAGTAGGCCTCCAAGTCAGCAGTGCCCATAACACTGAAGAAAGCAATATAAAGGTTATAGAGTACAGCTTAATAACATCACATTTACCTCTGTGTACAAATCCCCAAATGAAGAGTTTTGTTTCTCCTCTCCTGAGAGCTTTGTTAGGCACCAAAGGGAGGTAGTAATTGGTGACTTGAACAGCCATAGCCATGTATGATGCTATGCCCAGGAGGATAACAATGGAGAGGCTTTCCTCTCCTGGGCTGAACTGCACAAACTATCACTTATTCTTGATAGCAGACTCCCACCATCCTACAACAGTGAGAGATGACACCGAGGATACAACCCAGACCTCTTGTTTGTGAGCGACAGTATTGTGCAGCAATGCACTAAATCAGTGGGACCACCAATACCAAACACACAGCACTGACCAATAGTATGCCAATTGTTCCCAACTATAAGGCCTCAGAAAGTCCGATTTTAGGCGACTTCCGGGTGTGCATCATGGCGGGGAGGCAGACGCTTTAGAGCTCCGGCAAGCGTCGGCTCGGTCAAGGAGGCTGGGTAGAGCAAACAGCTCCCTTCCCCTTTGTGGATAGAAGCGGGGGAACGGCGGAACCATTGGTGGTACGGCCGACGGCCCAAAGGGGGTCTTCTCCTCAAGAGGAGGCTCCTAAAGGGTCCGGCAACGTCCACCCAGGTACGGCGGGCCGCGGACGAGCCAACAGGGAGGATCCTTGCAGATTCCCGACCGGCACACTTTTTAAAGCACTAAAGAGCTACAGAAAAGAATTGTAAGTAAACAACGGTATCAGAAGGAGGTGGGAGAAAGCCCCCCCTAGCACAAACCTATTGAAATAAGAGAAGAGGCAAATACGGAGGAACACTGAGAAACAACAAGATTATACAAGATTATACGGAAGTTTATTATTGGAGGCTTTGGAAAGGCCCGTAGAATTAAATACTTAAATATTCAAATATTCAAATACAAAACTAGGAAGACTTAGAAAGGCACGAAGATAAACGCAAGTGGCGAGGAGATAAAGAGATAAAGAGATAAAGAGATAAAGAGATAAAGATAAAAGAAGATAAAAGAGATAAGAAGATAAAGGAATATGTGAGAGCAAAAAGAGTGTTAAAGAGAAGAATATATGTGTTAGAGTGTAAAAGAGAATAATAGATATATAATATTCATAAAGAGAAGAATAGTGAAGAATAGTGAAGCAGATGAAGGTAAGACTCCAGAGAGACAAAAGATAAAGACAAAGGACAAAGTGAGACCCGGTGGCAATGAGTTTGTAACCACTATAATGACTGTATAGTTGGTAAAGACTGAAAGGATAACAAACTAACAGAGAAGTAGAGGAAGATAAGATAAGAGTCCAGAGAGACAAAAGTCACAGATACTAAGAGAGGGGAAAAAAGAAGAAGGAAAGGCGACCCAAAAGGGGCTCCAAAGGGTTAACCAAAGTGGTAGTGAGGAGAGATAAGAAGACGGGGCTGACCTTGAAGAAGCTTTCAGGAACCTGTCCCCTTGGAGCCTCGTTCTGACTTCGGCGCGGAGGAGGGTGTAATCCGAGATAAGAGGAAGGAGGCGGCAGAAAGAAACAGCGGAGAAGAAGAGGAGAGGCGGGGCCAGGGCAACGCTGGGAGCATAAAGCAAGAGAAGCCTTAACAACGCCCAAGCACCGCCGAAACAACGCGAGAGGCACAGGACAGAGCGAGAAGCCGCGGGAAGAGGAAGAAACCGCGAGAGGCTCCACAGGCTGCAAGATCTCGCGAGAAGGCACGAGGTAGATCCGGAAAAGGAGACCAGGAAGTAAACAAAGGGACCAAAGAGACCGACGCAAGACACAAACAGACGAAGATAGGAAGAGAGAGACTGGGGACTGAAGGAAAGGGCAAGGACCAAGGAGCGCTACGGTAAGGAGAAGAAGAGGTGAGCGAAAACAACAAAGAGAGAAAAGGTAACAGAAATTAAAGGGGGATATAACAAAGTAAAGAAATAAGGATAATAAATTTAAAATGAAATAAATGAAATAAATAAACAAAATTAAATAAAATTGAGTAAAATTAAATAAATAAATAAATAATTTAAGCAAATAAAACATAAAAGTAATACAATAACAACAAATAAATAAATAACAAGCAAACAATTAAATCATCAAACAAACAAACAAATAAGGACGGAGAAGCAGAGAGTGTTGCAACCCAATTTGGGGAATCACCCCTGCGTAGCAAAAGAAACCCCAGCAGAAAGTGGCACCATTAGCTAAACATTATAACAATAAAGCGAAACATTGATTATCCACAGATCTCCCAGTAGAACAGAAAAGAAGAAGACCCCCTGAGACAAATCAAAAGAACATAAAAGAAAGAAGAAAGAGATGTCAACACCAAAGTTGAAAGAGATAAAAGAGGGAAAAGAGAACAAAGGGACAGCAAGGAAAGGCTCTGTCTCAGAAGAACCGACGGTGAAAGATATGTTGAAAGAGATAATCAAAGAACTACAAACAATGAAAGAAAATCAAGAAGAACACCAGAAAACAACCAAAGAACAGGCACAAAGCCTGAAAGAGATAAAAGAAGAAATGAAAGGAATGAAGACAGAGATAGTTTTGCTACAAAGTGAAATTAAGAGTATGAAAATAGAAAAAGAAGAATTGAAGAAAACACAAGAAAGCTTAGAAAGAAAGATTAACATACTACACCTGGAAAAAGAAAGACTAGAAGAAAAACAGTTGTTCTCAGAATTAAAAGACATGGAACATCAACTAAGACTAAGAAACGTCCAAGAAGAACAGGGGGAGAACATAAGAGAAAAAGTAAAAGAAATACTGGGAGAACTAATGGAGAAGACGGACCAAGAAATTGAGGAACAAGCAGACAGAATATACAGAATTAACACTAATTTTGCAAGAAGAAACAAAACGGCTAGAGACGTCTTAGTCCACTTTATAAAAAAAACACAACGAGATGAGGTCTTAAGGGTTAACAGTAAGAGAACAGTTTTTTACAAAGGCAAAAAAGTGGTAATTCTGAAAGAAATACCAGGAGCCATCTTAAGCAGAAGGAAAAAATACGCCCCACTTGTGGAAGAACTCAAAAGACAGAAGATACGCTTCCGTTGGGAAAGGGGAGAAGGCCTGATGGCAACGTATCACGAACAGAAACATTGGATTACAAATGAAGAAACAGCAAAAGACTTCTTAAAAAGGATCATAAAAGAAAGAGAAAATAAAATGAACTACAACAGAAAGGGAGAGAAAGAAAGAAAAAGAGCTCGCACCGAGTCACCGGAGAAAGAAGACCTGGATAAGGAAAACTACAAAATGGATCTAGGAAAAGCAATAGATACAACGAACCTAAACAGAGTAGAAGAAGTGATAGAAAGCGAAGGAGAAGAAGACAAAGAGGAAGAGGGAGAAGAAGGAGAAGAAGGAGAAAACCAGGGAGAGAGAACAGAGGTAGAAAGAAACTAAAAGCGCAACACACCCCAAAACACCTAGCCAACTCTGGATATCTTAAGAATATATAGTAATAACATTAATGGTTTTAATTGTAAAAATAAAAGAAATAAAGTATTTAATAGAATAAAAAAGAAACGGTATCATGTAATTGCTTTCCAAGAAACGCACATTGCCCAGAAACATATAGCTCACCTAGATAACAGAAATTTAGGGAAAACATACTACTCAGCAGCCCCGGAAAAAAAGAAAGGAGTAGTGACATATATAAATAAGGATATCCCTTCAAGACAAACATTTAAAGATGAAGAGGGAAGATTCGTAGGGGTAACAATAAGGATAAGAGACAAGAGAATCTTACTGTGTAACATATACGCACCTAATGATTCTAAAACAAAATTCGCAGAAAAACTAAAAACGAAGATTAGTGAACATGAATTCGACCACCTGATTATTATGGGAGATTTCAATGGAGTAACTGACGCAGCCCAAGATAGAAGTAATAACAACCACACAAGAGAAAGGGAAAGGAAAAAAAGAGGAGGAACTCTACCAAAAACAATAATAAGCATGATGTCGGAGTTGAATCTGGAAGATGTCTGGAGAAGGAAAAATGAAGGAAAGAAAGATTTCACATACTACTCGGCCAGACACGAAACATGGTCTAGAATTGATATGGCCTGGATGTCAAAATCCCTAGTCACAGAGGTTGAAGAGATAAAGATCTTACCAAGAATGGAATCAGACCATTGCCCAATAGAAATCAAAATAAAATTCGAAGAGAAAATCAGAAGATGGAGATTAGACGATAACTTACTGAGAAGTGAAGAAGATGTGGAAAAGAATAGGAGGTTACTAAAGGAATACTTTGATATAAATGACATTCAAGAAACACATTCGTTCATAGTATGGGAGGCGAGCAAAGTGGTGATGAGAGGAAATTTTATGCAACAAAAAGCAAAAAAAAAAAACCAAATTAAAAATAAGAAAGAAAAAGAAATAATGAACAAAATTACACAAGAAGAATCCAATCTAAAGAAAAATCCAAAAAACAAAGAAATTACTGAAAATCTGATCAGATTACAAAAACAGAGAGAATATTTAGAACAAGAGGAAAGGGCGAAACAATTGAAATTTTTAAGACAAGACCACTTCGAAAATTCAAATAAACCAGGGAGATGGCTATCGAACAAACTGAGGAAAAGAAAAGAAACAACATACGTAACTAGGATAAAGGAAGGAGATATGATGTACACACAAGGAAAACAGATAAAACATCAATTCGAGAACTTTTTCCAAAACTTATATAAAGAAGAGAAAATAGATAAAAACGCAATTTACAAATATCTAGGGGAGAAAAATATACCGCATATAACGGAAGAACAAAGAGAAATGTTGAATAGTGAAATATCTGAGAAAGAAATTAAAAAGGCAATAAATGAACTGAAAAAAGACAAAGCTCCGGGCCCAGATGGGCTAACGGCCATGTATTATAAAACATTTCAAGATGAATTGACCCCCCTGCTCAAGAGAGTAATGAATGAAATTAGAGATAAAAAAGAAATGCCCCAAACATGGAGACAAGCCCTGATAACCTTAATACATAAAGAAAACACAAATCCAGAAGACGTAAAAAATTATCGACCCATTTCATTGTTAAATCTAGATTACAAATTATTTGGAAATATTATAGCAGAAAGATTAAAAAAAATACTGAGCGAAAGAATTAAAGAAGAACAAGCAGGTTTTTTACCTAATAGATCACAAGCTGACAATGTTAGAACAATTATTAACCTTATAGAGCACTACGGGATTAATATACAAAAGAAGGTGATGTTTCTAGCACTGGACGCTGAAAAAGCCTTTGATAACGTAAATTGGGATTTTATCAAAATTGTAATAAAAGAAATGGACATGGGTCACTATTTTGGAAATATAATAGAAGCAATTTATAGTAACCAGGAAGCGAAACTTATAATAAATGGCCAACAAACTGAGACATTATATATTCAAAAAGGAACAAGACAAGGCTGCCCAATGTCCCCGTTGATCTTCATCCTGACATTAGAAATTTTACTGGATAGAATTAGAGAAGATAAGGAAATTAAAGGAGCACGAATTCAAGGACAGGATTATAAGATAAGAGCGTTTGCGGACGACATTATTGGAATTATAGAAGAACCAAAAAAGAACTTAGGAAAATGGCTAAAGACAATTAAAGATTATGGTGAAATTTCAGGATTCAAGATCAACTTAGAAAAGACCAAAGCAATAACAAAAAACATTACAAAGAAGGAGCAGGAAACAATTGGGAAAGATTGGAATATCCAAATTACTCAAAAAATAAAATACTTGGGAATAATTCTCACGGCAAAAAATTTACAACTATTGGAAAATAACTATATAGAAAAATGGAAAAAAATAAAAAAAGATTTGGAGAAATGGGGAAACATGAAATTATCTTTATTAGGTAGAATATCGGCGGTGAAAATGTCAATCTTGCCAAAATTAGTATTTCTATTTCAAAACCTGCCTATTATTAGATGTCAAAAAATAATTAATAATTGGAAAAAAGACATAATGAGATTTATCTGGCAGAAGAAAACCCCAAGAATAAATTATAAAAATATGACAGAAGGGAAAACCAAAGGAGGTCTAGCTACTCCGAATATTAAATTATACCACGATGCATGTGCTCTCATCTGGATCAGGGATTGGGCAAAACTCAAAAAAGAGAATATAGAAGGAGAAGGACTGAGATCGGGATGGCATGCCTATCTAGGATATGACAAAGCAGCAAAAGAAAAAAACTTTGGCAATCACTTCGTACGTTCATCTTTAATTAAGGTGTGGAACAGATACAAAGATAAATTTTACAAGAAAACTCCATTATGGCTGTCGCCACTTGAAGCCTCCCAAAGCAGAATTCTGGGATGGAACGACTGGCCTAATTACAAGGAGATAATAAGAAAAGAAAGAGGAGAATTCAAGATTAAAACACAGCAAGAACTGAAAGACATAAACAGTAAGATCTCATGGTACCAATACGAACAAATCAAACAACATTTTAAGAGAGATAAAGAAAAAGGATTTGAAGAAGGTCCCAGTTTCTGGGATAAAATAATGCAATCAGAAAACAAGCTAATTTCCAAAATATATAAAAAATTATTAGAGGAAGAAGGAGACACAGGAAAAGAAAGAATATACATGAAGAAGTGGAGGGATAATATAGGAAGAGAGATAAAAAAAGAAGAATGGGAAGAAGTTTGGAATAAGAAGCTGAGATATTCAAAGGCAACGGAACTCAAAGAAAATTGGCTCAAGGTAGCTTACAGGTGGTACATAACACCCCATAGACTAGGGAAATTCAACAAAAATACTAATACTAAATGTTGGAAATGTGGAAAACAGGAAGGGACATACTACCACCTATGGTGGACATGCCCAAAAGCAGTAAAGTATTGGAGAAAAATTCAAAAAACATTACAAAAAATATTGAAGACGGATATACCATGGAAACCCGAAACTTTTCTATTAGGGATACACAATATGAAATTGGAAAAAAACAAAGATAAGATACTATTCCTTTTGACGACAGCAGCCAGAATAGTCTATGCAAGACACTGGAAAGGAAAAGACCCGCCAGAAGAAGAGGAATGGCTAACGAAAATCCTAGATATAAGAAACATGGACAAATTAACATATATACTTTCTAAAAGAAGGGGCACCCCAACAGCTGAAACAGACTGGAAAGATGTAACAACATATCTAGCAGAAGCGAAAAATATGGAAATACTCATTTGAAAGAAGTCGAAGGAAAGGACAAAGAAGGGGAGAGCTGAAAAGAAACGAAGAGGGAAAGAGAGAAGAGGGAAAGAACGAAGGAATAGGAAGAACCTCCTAAAGATACCGGGAAGTCAACGACAGAACAGAATACACATACCCCATTCCCCTCCCTCACGTTGTTTCCTCACAATTCCTTCCCAATTTCTTGTTTCAACACTAGGCACATCTTAGTTGTATAGATACTCATTCGTAGTAAATACTCAGAAACCACTTTGCTCTATACTTTTTTCTCAAGCTTTTCAAATCCCTCCCTACCCCCCCCCTACACCCTCCTCCCCATCCCTTCCATCAGATTGCTTATGTTTATGTCTTTTCTTTTGATTTTTACTTTTTATGGAAAACTGAATAAAGATTATTTAAAAAAAAAAAAGAAAGTCCGTTTTTAAAAAAGATTCAACTTCAGAAAGGCAGATTGGACTAAATTCTCAGGCATGTTAGATGACAAGATCATATCGGTCACCCCAATCCCCGAGGAATACAAGCACTTTATTGAAATAGTAAAAACCTGCTCACGAGCCTCTACACTGAGAGGCTGCAGAACACACTTCCTTCGGGGCATTACTCCTGAAACAGCTGCCTTGCTGGAAGACTATTACAGGCTCCACAACGAAGACCCATTTAGGGAGCAAACTCTTCAGACAGTGCAGAGCATTTTGTCCTCCATCTCTGAAGCCAAGAAAGAACTGAAGTCGACATGGGAAGGAGCAGTCAGAAGGCGTGGAGGCTGCTAAGACAGTTGAGCAATGATTCCTCACAAACTAATACTCATGTCAACATAAAGGCAGATCAGACTAATGAAGAATGGGAAACCCACCAAAGTAGGAAGGAAACCAATAGTCAGACAACCCAAAACTGAGAACAACAACCTTCATGAACCCTTTACATCTACTGAATTGGACATGGCCTTCAATAGATGCAAAAATGGCAAAGCAGCTGGCCTGGAAGATCCAGGGATGAAACAAATTAAGAACTTTGGCTCAAAAGCTGCTAAATCCGATGAACAACTGCATTGCATCCTGTCAGATCCCCAAAATCTGGAGGAAAACAAGAGTCATGGCCGTCTTGAAACCAGGCAAAGACCGCAATGATCCAAAAAGCTATAGACCAATCTCTTTGCTGTGCCATCTTTACAAAGTTCTGTAGAGACTTATTCTGCATAGAATCATGGAAAAAGTAGACCCATTTCTGATCCCACAGCAAGCTGGCTTCAGGAAAGGCAAAAGCTACACATCACAAGTGTTGAACCTGACTCAGCACTTAGAAGACTGCTTTGAAAAGCAGCAGATTACAGGAGCTGTCTTCATAGACCTGTCAGCAGCCTATGACACTGTAAATAATCTCCTTCTCCTGAGGAAAAATTATAATATCACTAAGGACTACCACCTCACCCGATTCATAGTAAATCTGCTACAAAACAGGAGCTTTTTTGTTGAGTTCCAGGGCCAGAGAAGCAGATGGTGAAAACAGAAGAACAGTCTGCCTCAGGGGAGCATGCTTGCTCCATCAATGTTCAACATTTACAGAAATGACCAGCCACTGCCTGAAGGGACAGAGAGTTTTATCTATGCTGATGATCGTGCCATCACCGCTCAAGCAGGGCTTTGAGATGGTTGAACAGAAGCTCTCCAAAGCTCAGTCATGTTAAAAATATAAATAAAAACATCTAACCATTTCATTTAAAATTCAGGAAGCCCCTGATCCCACCACATTCATTTGGCCTCAAGTTTAGGAGAGAGCAGTCTTTGTGTAGTTTTTAAGTGTGGGGGGCAGCAGTCTTTTTCAACATGTCAGGAGGTGGTGAGGAAATTAGGTTGTTGTAGGTTTTTTGGGGTATATGGCCATGTTCTAGAGGCATTTTCTCTTGACGTTTTGCGTGCATCTATGGCAAGCATCCTCAGAGGTAGTGAGGTCTCTTGAGGTCTGGTGAGAAAAATGATTTTTTGGAATCATCGGGAAGTTTGACCTTTCCTGTAATGTAGTGGCATTTGTTGCTCCCAGTTTAAAATGTGGGAAGGGAAGCTGTGGGAGACTCCCTCCTGGGCATACAGAAAACTGGGCGGTTAGTAAAAGTTCCGTCACCGCCATTACTTTTTCCTCACCGAGAAAGTAGGTCTTTGCCAAAACAATTTTTAAAAAGCCTTGAGAATCAGCCCAGAACTGTAATGTGATGAGAAATTAACTCAAAGAATGCGGATACATACTGAGTTGCATGGTAGTGTGGTGAGGGTAAACAGTTCTCCTATTTTATAGGAAAGGGGAGCTCTACTCAGCTGAATCTTTTCACCCGTTTAATAATGCAATGAAGTCCTTACAAGCATCTATACAAAACACTGTATTGCACTCTACTCCAGTCAGTAACGTTATGGTGTTTTCCGTCACTACAGATTAATTTCCTTCACGAAAAGTCTGTCTAAACAGGAAAGTTTTTAATTGGTTCTTAAAAGAAGAAAGGAGGGCACTGTTTTAATTTCTTTCGGGAGGGTGTTCCACTGGCTCGGGAAGGCCACCGAGAATGCACTCTCCCTCATTGCTGTCAGCCACATTTGCGACTGTGGTGGAAGTGAGAGTAGAGCTTTCCCTGAAGATCTTAAAGAGAGAACTGGTTGGTATGAGGAGGTGTGGGCAGATAAGTAAGTTGGACCTCAACCAGTTAGGGATGTAAAGGTTAAAACCAGCCCCTTTAATCAGGCTTGGAAAGAAATTGGCTGCCAGTGTAGGCGCTGTAGCAGAGGAGTTGTGTGCTCCCTGGGCTGCAGCTCTTTGGACTAATTGGGTTTCCGGGCGCTCTTCAGGGGCACCCCCACATAGAACCTGTCACAGTAGTCTAGGTGGGATGTAACTAAGGCGTGGACCACCATGGCCAAGTCTGGCTTCTCAAGGTACGGGTGCAGCTGGCGCACAAGTTTTAATTGTGCAAAGGCCCTTCTGGCCACCACCGACACCTAGGCTTCCAGGCGTAGTGATAAGTTCAGAAAGACCCCCATACTGCAGACCTGATGTTTCCAGGGGAGTGTATCCCCATCTAACACAGGTTGCCTCCTATTCCTTAATCTGCCTTACAACTGATACTGTTTGGTTTCAATTTCAATTTGTTTGTCCTCATC
Organism: Anolis sagrei ordinatus; assembly: GCF_025583915.1. Taxonomy (NCBI): domain Eukaryota; kingdom Metazoa; phylum Chordata; class Lepidosauria; order Squamata; family Anolidae; genus Anolis; species Anolis sagrei. The sequence goes on along the minus strand of NW_026845477.1, from coordinate 142,520,501 downwards.
CAGTCCATTACAGCTGCACTGGTTCAGGGTCTGAGTGGCATCCTTCGCTTGGGTGTCATCTGTGTACAGATCGCACTGAACTCCAAAACTCCGGATGATGCAGGACCCCACAGGATAATGGCCATAGGGTCGATCAGGCATCCCCTAGTGCCACCTTCTGGGTCTGTCCTTCCCGGAAAGACCGGTGTCACTGTAAAACAGTGCCCCCGAGTCCCATCCCAGCCAGGCGACCCAGAAGGATACCATGGTTGATTGATTGATTGATTGATTGATTGATTTATTTATTTACTTTGCTTATATACCGCTGTTCTCAGCCTGGGGGTGACTCATAGCGGTGTACAACATAGAAAAACAAGGTTCAGAATTCAAGACACAATCTAAAATATCAATCTAGCAGTAACCAAAAACATGATTATCAAAAACATCAACAATATCAATAATACAAACAGCCATTCACGTCGTCTCATCGTTTGAACCACAATCCAGTGTCATTTTCCGTTGTTCCATTCCTGTCGTCATTACCAATTATTGCACTTCTTGTTCGAATGCCTTCTTGAACAGCCAGGTCTTTAATTTCCTGCAGAATATCAACAGGGAAGGAGCCAGTCTGATGTCCACGGGAAGGGTGTTCCACAGCCGAGGAGCCACCACCGAGAAGGCCCTGTCTCTCGTCCCCGCCAGGCGCGCCTGTGAGGCAGGCGGGATCGAGAGCAGGGCCTCCCCGGACGATCTCAAAGTTCTTGTGGGCTCGTAGGCCGAGATGCGGTCAGATAGGTATCTTGGGCCGGAACCGTTTAGGACTTTATAGGCCAACGCCAGCACCTTGAATTGAGCCCGGTAGCAAATCGGCAGCCAGTGGAGCTGGTACAACAAGGGCGTTGTGTGCTCCCTGTGTCCCGCTCCTGTTAGTAACATGGCTGCCGCACGTTGGACCAATTGAAGCTTCCGGGCCGTCTTCAAGGGCAACCCCACGTAGAGAGCGTTGCAGTAATCTAAGTAGGATGTAACCAGAGCGTGGACTACCATGGCCAAGTCAGACTTCCCAAGGTACGGGCGCAGCTGGCGCATGAGCCTAAGCTGTGCAAATGCTCCCCTGGTCACCGCCGAGACCTGGGGCTCCAGGCTCAGCGATGAGTCCAGGATCACACCCAAGCTGCGAACCTGCGCCTTCAAGGGGATGGCTCTGAAAGCCACTAAGAGAACCACCAGGGACACACTCCCCTGTGTAGTTCTCTACGTACATCATCTCCCAAGGCAACCAAAGCCATCTCTGTCCTGTAGCCAGGGCGAAAACCAGACTCTTCCTTCTCATTAGAGACAATCCAATACGTAGACCTGTTTGAATTGATTTTAAAATCCTGTTCAAATTTGATTTTTAAGATTTTCCATGGAACCCCTAAGGGTGCTTTTGTGGAACAATAGGGTTCCATGCAACAGATTGAGAGCTAGCGCTAGTCTAGACAGCAGGGGAAAAAGTTTGTGGGTGGGGCTTAGCTGTGGGAGGGCAGGAGGGAGGGGCTGAGAGGTGAGGGAGAGGGAATTTGCATATGGGTGCTGATTGGCTGGTGGAGGAAGTAGCGAGAGGGGCCCTTAGGGAGGAGAGGTTTCTATGCAGAGAGGGAATTTGCATGTGGGTGCGGATTGGTGAGCGTGGAAAGGGCCAGCCAGTCACCAGCCACATGTAAATCCCTCTCCTCCTCTCAATCCCAAACTCCCGCCACTCAGTCCTCAGGCAGACCCCTAGTTGCCTTGCCAGAGCTCTCCCTCTCTCCCAGTGGCAGCCAGTTCCAGGGGTCAATCTCTTGCTAAGTCCCTTGGAGCGGAGAAGAGGGATGCCCTCATGGGGCCCCAGGGGCTTCCAGGACCATCCATTGGAGGGAAGGAGGGAGCCAGGGGGTTGCAGGACCCTTGGCCCCATCCAGGGGGTGGGATGCCCCAGTCTCTCATGCTTTGTGGCCTTCTCTTGCCCCTTTCCAGACCTCCCGAGCCACAAGGAACTTGCGCGGAGGAGCCCTCTCTCCAGACGCACATCAAGCCACCAGGAACCTGCGCGGAGGAGCCCTCTCTCCAGACGCACATCAAGCCACAAGGAACCTGCGCAGAGGAGCCCTCTCTCCAGACGCACATCAAGCCACAAGGAACCTGTGCAGAGGAGCCCTCTCTACCGTCGCACATCATTGAAGTGAGGCCAGCGTCGAAGGTAAGGCAGGAGGCCTCTCCCTCTCAGGAACCTTTTAGAAATCAGGTCTTCTATCTCCTTCAGGGTTGCATTTGTGAGCCATAACCAGGTCTTCTCCTTATCAACTTTTCCTTCAATTTTGTCAAGGAACAAAATCAGGGGGGTTGTTGCAGGGAGGTGGGAGTGTTTCACACTCGGCAGCTTGTCTGGTCCATGGCCATGCCCAGGAAGTTGTGCTCATTAGCCCCAGTCCGGGGCAGAGCCTTTTACTGGCTTGCGCCTTGTCCTCCACTGCCACGAGGCTCATCTGCTTCTGGCCAGCACACTCCCCTTCTTCTGGGCCTCTGCCCCAGGGACAGGGAGGACAACTCCTTCTCCTCATCCTCCACCTCCATCACCTGTTTTATAAACCCAGAGATGAATGGGCCAAAATAGATCAATTTCACCAAAGGGAATGCTGGAGGTGCAAGACGCAGAAAGGCACTCTTCCCATATTTGGTGAACTTATAAGATGGTACAAGATCTTTGGGAAAATGTGATTAAAGAAACCAGCAAAATTACGACTAATAAGGTTAAGAAAAGCCCAGAAAAGTGTCTTTTAGGGCGATTTAGAGAGAGAATTAGCAAAGGAGATGAAGAAATATGTCAATATAGATTGGTTGCTGCTAGAACAGTGTCCAGGAGATCACAAAGAGTCGGAAGCAACTGAACGAATGAACAACAACAAGAGCAGTGTTACTCAATCTTTATAAACCCTTTAATACAGTTCCTCATGTTGTGATGACCCTCAACCATAACATTATTTTCGTTGCTACTTTAAAAAAAATCATGTCAGAAGCAACTTGAGAAACTGCAAGTTGCTTCTGGTGTGAGAGAATTGGCTGTCTGCAAGGATGTTGCCCAGGGGACGCCCGGTAATTTTACTATTGTTATGAATAGTAATGTAAATACCGGATAAGCAGGATGTATTTTCATTCACTGGATCAAACTTGACACAAACACCCCTGATATGCCCAAATTTGAATACTGGTGGGGTTGGAGTGGGGTGGGGGGTGGGGGTTGATTTTGTCATTTGGGAGTTGTAGTTGCTGGGATTTATAGTTCTACCTACAATCAAAGAGCATTCTGAACTCCACCAACAATGGAATTGAACCAAACTTGCACACAGAACTCCCACAAGCAACAGAAATACTGGAAGGCTTTGGTGCGTATTGACCTTGACTTTTGGAGTTGTAGTTCAACTACATCCAGAGAGCACTGTAGATTCAAATAATGATGGATCTGGACCAAACTTGGCTCAAATATTGTATTGTTTTTATTGTTTTAATTGTTTTTACGGGTTTATGGCTATTCCTGCCGATAATATTGATTGTTTACGTTAATTGTTATCAGTGTTATAATTACTGTTGTTACTGATGTTATGTTTTTGATATTATGTTTTTGTAATACAGGCATTGAATTGTGCCTTGTGTGTGTAAGCCGCCCTGAGTCCCCCCGGGTGAGAAGGGCGGGGTATAAGCAACCGCAATAATAATAATAATAATAATAATAATAATAATAATAATAATAAACTTCTCACACAGAATCCTTGTGGTGGAGTTTGAGTTTGAGGAAAATAGACCTTGACATTTGGGAGTTGTAGTTGCTGGGATTTATAGTTCACCTACAATCAAAGAGCGTTCTGAACCCCACCAATGATACAATTGGGCCAAACTTCCCACACAGAGACTCCCATGACCAACAGAAAATACTGTGTTTTCTGATGGTCTTTGGCGACCCCTCTGACACCCTTTCGCGACCCCTCCAGGGGTCCCGACCCCCAGGTTGAGAAACACTGCTCTAGAACATGGCTCTTGGAGAAAAACACTACAAGACTAGAACATATTAGACTCTGATCATGGCCTAGCGATCCATTGTATCCCGGGAGGAAAGCAATGAAGATTCGCATAGTTAAAGCAATGGTATTCCCTGTAGTTTTTTTAAAAAAAAATCTTTATTGTATTGTTAACAACTATTTGTAATACATTTATCTTTACATTGCTTTGGTTTCAATACATTTTTTCTTTCCACCCCTTAACCCTCCCCCTCCCCCCGTTGACAAGTTGGTCCTTCTTCCTTTATTCGAACCATCGTTGCATTCTATCTATTTTTTTCCCCCAATGATCGTCCTCTGGTTTAGCTTCTTGTATCCAATTTTTAAAGGGTGACCATATTTCTTTGATTTCCTTCTGCTTTTCTGTCCATAGTTTTTCATTTCTTATAATGTCCATAATTTCCAATTGTACTTGTTCCCACATATATTCATACCATTTTCCCAGGGTCCATTTCTTTTTTTCTTTCCACCCCCCAGGAAATCACAGCATGTGCTGCTCTAAACATCATCATAACTAATTTTTGTTCATGTGCTTTTATTTTACTGTCCCCGCAAATCCCTTTTAAGAGAATCTCTGTATTTAAATCATTTTTTATTTTTGTATATAATTCAATTTTCATGAAGATTTGATTCCAGAACTTTTGTGTCTCCTTACATTCCCACCATAGGTGTGAGTACCTGGCTGTCCATGGTTTACTTGGGGTGGACATTCAATAGACTCTTCTTTTAGAATCATAGAGTTGGAAGAGACCTCAAGGGCCATCCAGTCCAACCCCCTGCAAAGAAGCAGGAAAATTGCATTCAAAGCACCCCCGACAGATGGCCATCCAGCCTCTGTTTAAAAGCCTCCAAAGAAGGAGCCTCCACCACTGCTGAACAGCTCTCAGTCAGGAAGTCCTTCCTCATGTTCAGATGGAATCTCCTTTCTTGTACTTTGAAGCCATTGTTCCACGTCCTAGTCTCCAGGGAAGCAGAAAACAAGCTTGCTCCCTCCTCCCTGTGGCTTCCTCTCACATATTTATACATGGCTATCATATCTCCTCTCAGCCTTCTCTTCTTCAGGCTGAACATGCCCGGCTCTTTAAGCCACTCCTCATAGGGCTTGTTCTCCAGACCCTTGATTATTTTAGTCACCCTCTTCTGGACACATTCCAGCTTGTCAATATCTCTCTTCAATTGTGATGCCCAGAATTGGACACAATATTCCAGGTGTGGTCCTAACCAAGGCAGAATAGAGGGGTAGCATGACTTCCCTGGATCTAGACATAAGACTCCTATTGATGCAGGCCAAAATCGTTGGCTTTTTTTTTGCCGCCACATCACATTGTTGGCTCATGTTTAACTTGTTGTCCACGAGGACTCCAAGATCTTTTTCACACGTACTGCTCTCGAGCCAGGCATTGTCCCCCATTCTGTATCTTTGCATTTCATTTTCTGCCAAAGTGGAGTATCTTGCATTTGTCCCTGTTGAACTTCATTTTGTTAGTTTTGGCCCATCTCTCTAATCTGTTAAGATGGTTTTGAATTCTGCTCCTGTCTTCTGGAGTATTGGCTATCCATCCCAATTTGGTGTCGTCTGCAAACTCTGAATCCTTGTCTTTTGATGAACTTAGTAGCATCAACTGCCCCAGCCATCACATTTAGAAGACCCTTTGCCCAATCATTTAGCAGCAACCTATCTTTCTTGGTAGCTGGGCTCTGCTGAATGCCTCCCTGCACATTTGAGTTGCTTCTCTACTCAGTGATTCCTTACCCATCCTGACAGTTGCTAGGATGTTGGGAAGCTAGCTTTTCCATCCTGAGTTTCAAGCCCTGTCTCCCTTGCCCCTTTTTGTTCCGGCAGATCAGAATGATACTTGATAAGATATCCCACTTGATCCTTCTACACTGCCATATAATCCAGATCTTGGACTCGTTTCTTGGGTGTGATCTTGGACTCGTCGCTGAGCCTGGAACCCCAGGTTTCAGCGGTGACCAGGGGAGCATTCGCACAGTTAAAACTTGTGCGCCAGCTGCGCCCTTACCTTGGGAAGTCTGACTTGGCCATGGTAGTCCATGCTCTGGTTACATCCCGTATAGACTACTGCAATGCTCTCTACGTGGGGTTGCCTTTGAAGACTGCTCGGAAGCTTCAAATGGTCCAGCGTTTGGCAGCCAGGTTGCTAACAGGAGCGGCACTCAGGGAGCATACAACTCCTCTGTTGCGCCAGCTCCACTGGCTGCCAGTTTGCTACCGGGCACAATTCAAAGTGCTGGCATTAGCCTGTAAACAATTCTGGTCCTACTTACCTCTCCGAACGCATCTCCTCCTATGAACCGGCTAGGACACTAAGATCATCTGGGGAGGCCCTGCTCTCTGTCCCGCCTGCATCACAGGTGCGCTTGGCGGGGACGAGAGACAGGGCCTTCTCAGTGGTGGCCCCTCGGCTGTGGAACGCCCTGCCTGCAGATATCAGATTGGCCCCCTCCCTGCTGGCGTTTCGGAGGAAAGTGAAGACCTGGCTGTTCGAACAAGCATTTGAGTAAACAGTGTAATTGAACATAGGAATACAGAATAATGGATGACGAGACATGGTTTGTACCGATTATCAATGCATCGTTGGAGCAAGGAATTTTTCCATCTAACTTGAAGCAGGCTGTGGTTCGTCCACTCCTCAAAAAAGCTTCCCTTGACTCCACGGTACTGAATAATTACAGACCGATCTCTAACCTCCCCTTTTTGGGCAAGGTGCTGGAGCGGGTGGTCGTCTCCCAGCTCCAGAGTTTCCTAGACGATACCAACTACCTAGATCAGTCACAGTCTGGTTTCAGGCCTGGTCATGGCACTGAGACAGCCTTGGTCGCCTTGGTGGATGACCTCCGCAGAGAGCTGGACAGGGGGAGTGTGACTCTGCTGGTTCTCTTGGACATCTCAGCGGCTTTCGATACCATCGATCATGGTATCCTTCTGGGCCGTCTCTCCGGGATGGGCCTTGGGGGCACGGTTTTGTCGTGGCTCCAGTCCTTCCTGGAGGGACGAACTCAGATGGTGAAGCTGGGAGACGCCTGCTCGGACCCCTGGCCTTTGACCTGTGGGGTCCCGCAAGGCTCTATTTTGTCGCCCATGCTTTTTAACATCTACATGAAACCGCTGGGCGAGGCCATCCGGAGTTTTGGAGTTGGGTGCCATCTCTATGCGGATGACACACAACTCTACTACTCCTTTCCACCTAATTCCAAGGAGGCTTCTCAAGTGCTAGGCGAGTGCCTGTCCGCTGTGTCGATCTGGATGAGGAGGAACAAGCTGAAGATCAATCCCGACAAGACAGAGGTCCTCCTGGTCGATCGTAAACCGGATCGGGGTATAGGGTGGTCACCTGTGCTGGACGGGGTTGCACTCCCCCTAAAGGCACAGGTCCGCAGTTTGGGTGTCCTCTTGGATTCTTCGCTTACACTTGAGGCTCAGGTGTCGGCGGTATCCGGGAGGGCCTTTGCGCAACTGAGACTTGTGCGCCAACTGCGACCATACCTCATGAAGGCTGATCTGGCCGGGGTGGTCCATGCCTTGGTCACCTCTAGAATGGACTACTGCAATGCGCTCTACGTGGGGCTGCCCTTGAAGACGGCCCGGAAACTCCAATTGGTCCAGCGGGCAGCAGCCAGGATGCTAACCGGGGCTCATTATCAAGAGAGGTCTACCCCTCTGTTTAAGGAGCTCCACTGGCTGCCTTTTATTTTCCGGGCCCAATTCAAGGTGCAGGTGCTCACCTACAAAGCCCTAAACGGTTTGGGACCTACCTACCTGACCGCATTACCATCTACGAACCCACACGCTCGCTTCGGTCATCTGGGGAGGCCCTGCTCGTGATCCCACCTACATCGCAAGCGCGCTTGGTGGGGACACGGGACAGGGCCTTCTCTGTGGCGGCCCCCCGACTTTGGAACACCCTCCCAAAAGATCTCCGACAGGCCCCTTCTCTTGCTGCTTTCAGAAGGAATTTAAAAACTTGGTTGTTCCGCTGTGCCTTTTCAGACTAGGAATCCCCACCTGAGTTCTGATAGTACCTTAGCATAATTAATTGCCACTGCACACTGCACTTTTAATTCCACGTGCCCCACCACCTCAGCACTTTTAATTTCCTGTACCCATCGCGCCGGCCGAGCCAGTTTTAATAATGTTTGATGTTTTGTTGGTGTCGTTATTGCTTATTGTTTGATTTGCTTTGCTATTGTTGTGTTATGTTTTTACTGTATTGTGTTTTGAGGCTTCGGCCTGTGTGAGCCGCATCGAGTCCCTCGGGAGATGCTAGCGGGGTACAAATAAAGTTAATAAATAATAATAAATAAATAATTCTGATTTTACTGTTGAGGTGCTAATGATTGTTATACTGATGTCAATGATGTCAATGATCTATGTTACAGTTGTTCTTAATTGCCTATACTTGTTTTGTGATGTTTTGTACTGACGTTGTTCACCGCTTTGAGTCGCCTGAGGGCTGAGAAAAGCGGTATATAAATAAAGTAAGTAAGTAAGTAAGTAAAGTAAGTAAATATCCCCCATTTACTTTCCCTTTTGCCTTCTCCTTTTTATATATTTCTTTTTATGACTTCAATAAATTCCTTGCCTATTCCAAAATTTTCCATTCTTTACGCAAATATTTTGTAATCTTAGGTTCTTGTGGGTTTTTTTCGGGCTATAGAGCCATGTTCTAGAGGCATTTGTCCTGATGTTTCGCCTGCATCTATGGCAAGCATCCTCAGAGGTAGTGAGGTCTGTTGGAATTAGGACAATGGGTTTATATATCTGTGGAATGGCTGGGGTGGGGCAAGGAGCTCTTCCCTGCTGCAGTTAGGTGTGAATGTTTCAGCTGATCACCTTCATTAGCATTTGAAGGCCTGTCTGAGCCTGGGAAAATCTCTTGCTGGGAGGTGTTAATCTGTGCCTGGTTGCTTCCTCTCTGTTGTTTTGCTGTTGTAATTTTAGAGTTTTTTAATACTGGTAGCCAGATTTTGTTCATTTTCATGGTCTCTTCCTTTCTGTTGAAATTGTCCACATGCTTGTGGATTTCATTGGCTTCTCTGTGTAGTCTGACATGGTGGTTGTTGGTGTGGTCCAGCATTTCTGTGTTCTCAAATAATATGCTGTGTCCAGGTTGGCTCATCAGGTGCTCTGCTATGGCTGACTTCTCTGGTTGAAGTAGTCTGCAGTGCCTTTCATGTTCCTTGATTCGTGTTTGGGCACTGCTGCGTTTGGTGGTCCCTATGTAGACTTGTCCACAGCTGCATGGTATACGGTAGACTCCTGCAGAGGTGAGAAGATCCCTCTTGTCCTTTGCTGAACGTAGCATTTGTTGGATTTTCTTGGTGGGTCTGTAGATTGTTTGTATGTTGTGTTTCCTCATCAGCTTCCCTATGCGGTCAGTGGTTCCCTTGATGTATGGCAAGAACACTTTTCCTCTGGGTGGATCTTCATCTTGACTCTCGTGGCTTGTTCTTGGTCTTGCAGCTCTTCTGATGTCTGAGGTGGAGTATCCTTTGGCCTGGAGAGCCCAGTTGAGGTGGTTCAGTTCATCTTGGAGAAGGTGGGGTTCACAGATTCTTTTTGCACGGTCTGCCAAGGCTTTAATGGTGCTTCTTTTTTGACTTGGGTGATGGTTGGAGTTTTTATGTAGATATCTATCTGTGTGTGTGGGTTTTCTGTAGACGGTGTGACCCAATTGTTGATCTGGTTTGCGGATAACTAGGACATCTAGAAAAGGCAGTCTTCCTTCATTTTCTTTTTCCATTGTGAATTGGATTTTTGGGTGGATGCTGTTAAGATGGTCCAGGAACCTGTTGAGTTCTTCTTCTCCATGGCTCCAAATGGTGAAGGTGTCATCCACATATCTGAACCATATAGTGGGCTTTTTGGTTGCTGTCTCCAGGGCTTGTTTTTCAAAGTGTTCCATGTAGAAGTTACCTATGACCGGCTGAGAGGGCTCCCCATAGCTACTCCATCTTTCTGTTCGTAGAATTCATTGTCCCACTGAAAGTAACTGGTGGTCAGGCAATGGTGAAACAGAGCTGTGATGTCTTCTGGGAACCTCTGGTTGACGAGTGCCATGGTGTCTGCTACCGGGACCATGGCAAATAGAGATACCACATCGAAGCTGATCAGTTTGTCGTTGGTATTTAGCTTGAGATTGCTGATTTTTTCTATGAAGTGGGCTGAGTCCTTGATGTAGTGTGTAGTGAGCCCAATATGGCTTTGTAACTGTGCAGCAAGAAATTTTGCTAGGTCGTATTTTAACGATTAATTCTTTTTTCTATATATCAAACTTATCAATTTCCTTCAGCTCTTCTTTCAACATATCTATTTCTTTTTTAGTTTTGTTATCATATCTATTCTGTAACTCCTTATATTTCTCTTCCATTTGCTTATATATTGTATAGAGTCACAGTGAGTAGTGACAGAAATCGTAGGTGGTGGGTTCATGAGGATGGGGGTGGAGGGAACAGGCCTGGTACGATGTTGGAACTGTACAGTTTTCGTTCGTTATTTCAGTATTTGTTCTTTGTTTTTGTGTTTTGTTTATTACTGCTATGCAATAAAATTTAAAATTTCATCTTAAAAGGGACCAAAGGGACCGTAAGAGATTATAAAGGTGGGCCAAGAGTTACAAGATGGATTTTAGCAGGGAGAACTCTACCATACTAGACTTTGGCAACAAAGATGAAATGGGTGACCCCGGACTTGAAAACAGTCCATGTGAAAAGGACTTAGGAGCCCTAATAGACCGCAAACTGAACATGAGTCAAGAGTGTGATGCAGCAGATTAAAAAAACAACAACAAAAAAACAGAATTTGAAACTATCTTAGAAAAAGAGAAAAAGTTTGGGTTGTTGTGAGTTTTTCGGGCTATATGGCCATGTTCCAGAAGCATTCTCTCCTGACGTTTTGCCTGTATCTGTGGCAGGCATCCTCAGAGGTTGTGAGGTCTGTTTGAAACTAGGCAAGTGAGGTTTATATATCTGTGGAATGTCCAGGACGGGGGAAAGAACTCTTGTCTGTTGGAGGCAGGTGTGGCTGTTTCAATTGGTCACCTTGATTAGTATTTAATGGCATAGCAGTTTTAAGGTCTGGCTTCTCCCTGCCTGGGAGAATCCTTTGTTGGGATGTGATTAGCTGGCCCTGATTGTTTCTTGTCTGGAATTCCTCTGTTTTTGGGTGTGGTTTTTATTTACTGTCCTGATTTTAGAGTTTTTTTAAAATGCTGCCAGCCAGATTTTGTTCATTTTCATAGTTTCTTCCTTTCTGTTGAAATTGTCCACATGGTTGTGGATTTCAAT
>NW_026845477.1:142490204-142509041 GCF_025583915.1 Anolis sagrei ordinatus | reverse complement strand
CTGGACTGCACTGTTTTGATATTTGCATTAGCTGCCGTATTGCCTCCGTTGCTTTGGCTCCTTGTGACTTCCATTGGATTGGGACCTGACCTTGCAGCTATTCATTTCCCTTCGGACTGGACTGGACTTCAACTATCGGCGTTACTCTCCCTTCCACGTCTGTGGCTGTGTTTCTGGAGTTGGCATTATCATCCTCCCTGCGTTCCTGCATTCCAGCCTCGGAGTTCAGCGTGGCGTTTCCTACAGTGTTTGAGACTCGGATTACATTTTGCAACCCTTGAAAGGCTTCTGCTCACTAGAGTGGCTGTGAACACCATGCTCCGGCGCCTCCACTCCATTTTCTCCCTACGGCGACCGAGAGGACGATCCTTCCTCCCTCTTACTGCCGTCTCCTCCTACCCCTTCCTCTCCAACCGAGCTGACCACCAAAATAATCCTCCACGCTCAGTGACGGATGAACACGAGCGAGCGGATAGCGAACGATAAGGAGAGGCGTGAGACGAGTGAATGAGGAGAGAAGTCGGATGATATTAGGCAGAGCACAGAAGCCGAAAGGGGACAACGCCATTAGCCGAGAAGAGGCGGAGAACAAAGCAGGAAATGAGGTGAAATAGACGGTGGGGCGTCTGTGCCCGGCCTCCGCGCTTGCGCTATGTGCATTAGTAGAAATGCAAAGGCCGAAGCAATTTTGCTGAAAAATTTCTTGATGTTGCTCTGTTTTTCAATGAGTACATAGTATTGTTAAAAATAGTAGAAATGTTTTAGATGTTTCTTTCTGCTGTATCTCCAGTAGTATTGCTGTTATGATCCTGAAAGCTTTTATTTGAATTTACATCTGTTTAATTCTAAAATTAGCATAGATGAAAACCAACATTTATATGATAATTTATGTTTTTATTTGCCAAATGAAGTGGAAAATTTCTATCTAAGCAGGACCACAGTAAAAAGTGAATGAAGTCCTCCTCCATGCTAATTCCCTGTATGGAAAACAAATATGTTAGGAGAGGTTGAACTCTTTCCCTTGTCATGCTTCTGTATGGTATTTTAAAATATTTGTTTGAAATGTTACGGAACAAATTTCTGGCCATAATGGAGATGGAGACAGCTTGTCTTGTTTGTATTCAATGTGTTGGTGTGTGTGTGTGTGTGTGTGTGTGTGTGTGTGTATACATACTAGCCGTCCCCTGCCACGCGTTGCTGTGGCCCAGTCTGAGTATATGTGTTTTATGTGTGTGTATATGTGTATATGTGTGTATGTATTTGTGTATATGTGTTTATGCATAAATACACATATGGTTATGCCGAAGCCCCCAGTGGCACAGTGGGTTAATTTGTGTCCAAATTTGGTGTCAATTTGTCCAGTAGTTTTTGAGTTATGTTAATCCCACAAACGAACATTACCCACACACACACACACATATATATACATACACACACACTAGCTGTCCCCTGCCACACGTTGCTGTGGCCCAGTCTGTTGATCTGGAAAATAAAGTACTGAGAAAGTGTTGGTTTCTAATATAGGTAATTTCTTTATGCTTGTGGGTAAACAGTATTTCTTGCTGTTTCTTTGTCAGTGTTGATGTGGAGATTGTCTGGTTTGCCTACTCCAAACATGCAACATATAATTGTCTTCTTTAGGGGTCCCTTTCAAATCTATGATACTATATCTGTGTGTGTGAATCATATCTATCTCTATCTATCTATCTATCTATCTATCTATCTATCTATCTATCTCTCTCTCTATATCTATGGCTAGATGACTCTTTGTCAGGAGGACTTTGATTATGTTTTCTTGCCCTGATGAAGAGAGTTGGACTGGATGGCCTTAAGTATTTTCTGTTGGTCGTGGGGGTTCTGTGTGGGAAGTTTGCCCCGATTCTGTCGTTCGTGGGGTTCAGAATGCTCTTTGATTGTAGGTGATCTATAAATCCCAGTAACTACAACTCCCAAATACCAAGTTTGGTCCAGATCTATCATTGTTTGAGTCCACAGTGTTCTTTGGATGTAGGTGAACTACAACTCCAAAACTCAGGGTCAATGCCCACCAAACCCGTCCACTATTTTCTTTTGGTCATGGGAGTTCTGTGTGCCAAGTTTGGTTCAATTCCATCATTATTGTAGTTCAGAGTGCTCTTTGATTGTAGGTATACTATAATTCCCAGCAACTGCAACTCCCAAATGACAAAATCAACCCCAGTATTCAACTTTGGGTGTATCGAGTTTTTGTGCCAAATTTGGTCCAGTGATATCCTGCAGAGCAGATATTTTCATTACGTTTCATAACAGTAGCCAAATTACAGTTATGAAGTAGCAACAAAAATAATGTTATGTTTGGGGGTCACCACAACATGAGGAACTGTATTAAGGGGTCACGGCATTAGGAAGGTTAGATGGCCCTGTGGCCTCTGAGTCCCGCCTTCCAAGACGGAGAAGCGAAAAAGGGAAGACGTGCAGGGCCTTCCTTCCTTCCTTCCTTCCTGCCTGCCTGCCTGCCTGCCTGCCTGGTGGTTGTTTTCATTTGAAAAGGTTCCAGGTTCCAGGTCGGAATTGTTTACCTGGTTGCCATGGAGACCAGGGGTTTGAAGGGACCTCACGTCAGTTGGCCCTGCCATTGCCTTCCTGGACGCCAAGATGGGCAGAGGGCTCTCCAGGCAGCTCCAGCAGGGGCCGCCCCCCACAGAGGACGCTCCAGCCCAGGACCCTCCGCGCGCCCCCCTCAGGACGGCCTCACACACGTCATGGTTCAGGGTAAGGGCCACACTCCCCTCCCGCTCCCCTTGGGGCCCCTTTGGGGCCAGCCCTGTTCTGGCGCCAAGGGCCCTCTTCATGGCCTCCCTTTGCTTTTGCAGAAGGTCAGGACGAGGCACCCACATCGCCGCGTGGGCCCCGAAAACACAGAGGATGTTCCTGTGGCTCCTCCAAGGTAAGCCCTGGGCCCCCAATTCCCTCCAGGGGTCCCCCTCTCCCCCCCAAGAGAAGACCTGGCCCAAGAGGGAAAGGGTCCCCAGGAGAGGAGCAGCCTGCCTTCTCCCTTTGGGTCCCAAGTCCACTCTCAGGGAGTCCCTTTGGGGGTAGAGAATTTGTATGTGGGTGGGGATTGGCCAGGGAAAGGGGAAGAGGGAGGGGCCCCTGGGCGGGAGGGAGATATGCAAAATTTGGCAAGGGGGGATTGTGAGGTGAGGGGAAATTTGCATATGGGAGGTGATTGGCCAAGGGAGAGAGGAGGGAGAGGCCCCTGGGAGGAGGAGGATATGCAAAATTTGGCAAGGGGTGATTGTGAGGTGAGGGGAAATTTGCATATGGGAGGTGATTGGCCAAGGAAGAGAGAGGAGGGAGGGGCCTCTGGAAGGTAGGAGGACATGCAAAGTTTGGCAAGGAGGGATTGTGAGGTGAGGGGAAATTTGCATATGGGAGGTGATTGGCCAAGGGAGGGAGAGGAGGGAGGGGCCCCTGGGAGGTAGGGGGATATGCAAAGTTTGGCAAGGGGGGATTGTGAGGTAGAGGGGAAATTTGCATATGGGAGGTGATTGGCCGAAGGAGAGGGAGGGAGGGGCCCCTGGGAGGTAGGGGGATATGCAAAGTTTGGCAAGGGGGGATTGTGAGGTAGAGGGGAATTTGCATATGGGAGGTGATTGCCGAGGGAGAGGGAGAGGAGGGGAGAGGGGGAGGTAGGGGGATATGCAAAGTTTGGCAAAGGGGATTGTGAGGTGAGGGGAAATTTGCATATGGGAGGTGATTGGCCAAAGGAGGGGGAGGAAGGAGGGGCCCCTGGGAGGTAGGGGGATATGCAAAGTTTGGCAAGGGGGGATTGTGAGGTAGAGGGGAAATTTGCATATGGGAGGTGATTGGCCAAGGGAGGGAGAGGAGGGAGGGGCCCCTGGGAGGTAGGGGGATATGCAAAGTTTGGCAAGGGGGGATTGTGAGGTAGAGGGGAAATTTGCATATGGGAGGTGATTGGCCGAAGGAGAGGGAGGAAGGAGGGGCCCCTGGGAGGGAGGGGGATATGCAAAGTTTGGCAAGGGGGGATTGTGAGGTAGAGGGGAAATTTGCATATGGGAGGTGATTGGCCGAAGGAGAGGGAGGAAGGAGGGGCCCCTGGGAGGTAGGGGGATATGCAAAGTTTGGCAAGGGGGGATTGTGAGGTAGAGGGGAAATTTGCATATGGGAGGTGATTGGCCGAAGGAGAGGGAGGAAGGAGGGGCCCCTGGGAGGAGGGGGATATGCAAAGTTTGGCAAGGGGGGATTGTGAGGTAGAGGGGAAATTTGCATATGGGAGGTGATTGGCCAAGGGAGGGAGAGGAGTGAGGGGCCCCTGGGAGGTAGGGGGATATGCAAAGTTTGGCAAAGGGGATTGTGAGGTGAGGGGAAATTTGCATATGGGAGGTGATTGGCCAAGGGAGGGAGAGGAGGGAGGGGCCCCTGGGAGGTAGGGGGATATGCAAAGTTTGGCAAGGGGGGATTGTGAGGTGAGGGAAATTTGCATATGGGAGGTGATTGGCCGAAGGAGAGGGAGGAAGGAGGGGCCCCTGGGAGGTAGGGGGATATGCAAAGTTTGGCAAGGGGGATTGTGAGGTAGAGGGGAAATTTGCATATGGGAGGTGATTGGCCGAAGGAGAGGGAAGAAGGAGGGGCCCCTGGGGGGTAGGGGGATATGCAAAGTTTGGCAAGGGGGGATTGTGAGGTAGAGGGGAAATTTGCATATGGGAGGTGATTGGCCGAAGGAGAGGGAGGAAGGAGGGGCCCCTGGGAGGTAGGGGGATATGCAAAGTTTGGCAAGGGGGATTGTGAGGTAGAGGGGAAATTTGCATATGGGAGGTGATTGGCCAAGGGAGGCAGAAGAGGGAGGGGCCCCTGGGAAGGAGGGGGATATGCAAAGTTTGGCAAGGGGGGATTGTGAAGTGAGGGGACATTTGCATATGGGAGGTGATTGGCCAAAAGAGAGGGAGGAAGGAGGGGCCCCTGGGAGGGAGGGGGATATGCAAAGTTTGGCAAGGGGGGATTGTGAGGTGAGGGGAAATTTGCATATGGGAGGTGATTGGCCAAGGGAGGGAGAAGGAGGGGCCCCTGGGAGGGAGGGGGATATGCAAAGTTTGGCAAGGGGGGATTGTGAGGTAGAGGGGAAATTTGCATATGGGAGGTGATTGGCCGAAGGAGAGGGAGGAAGGAGGGGCCCCTGGGAGGTAGGGGGATATGCAAAGTTTGGCAAGGGGGGATTGTGAGGTAGAGGGGAAATTTGCATATGGGAGGTGATTGGCCGAAGGAGAGGGAGGAAGGAGGGGCCCCTGGGAGGTAGGGGGATATGCAAAGTTTGGCAAGGGGGGATTGTGAGGTGAGGGGAAATTTGCATATGGGAGGTGATTGGCCAAGGGAGAGAGAGGAAGGAGGGGCCCCTGGGAGGTAGGGGGATATGCAAAGTTTGGCAAGGGGGATTGTGAGGTAGAGGGGAAATTTGCATATGGGAGGTGATTGGCCGAAGGAGAGGGAGGAAGGAGGGGCCCCTGGGAGGGGGGGATATGCAAAGTTTGGCAAGGGGGGATTGTGAGGTAGAGGGGAAATTTGCATATGGGAGGTGATTGGCCGAAGGAGAGGGAGGAAGGAGGGGCCCCTGGGAGGTAGGGGGATATGCAAAGTTTGGCAAGGGGGATTGTGAGGTAGAGGGGAAATTTGCATATGGGAGGTGATTGGCCGAAGGAGAGGGAGGAAGGAGGGGCCCCTGGGAGGTAGGGGGATATGCAAAGTTTGGCAAGGGGGGATTGTGAGGTAGAGGGGAAATTTGCATATGGGAGGTGATTGGCCGAAGGAGAGGGAGGAAGGAGGGGCCCCTGGGAGGTAGGGGGATATGCAAAGTTTGGCAAGGGGGGATTGTGAGGTAGAGGGGAAATTTGCATATGGGAGGTGATTGGCCGAAGGAGAGGGAGGAAGGAGGGGCCCCTGGGAGGTAGGGGGATATGCAAAGTTTGGCAAGGGGGGATTGTGAGGTAGAGGGGAAATTTGCATATGGGAGGTGATTGGCCGAAGGAGAGGGAGGAAGGAGGGGCCCCTGGGAGGTAGGGGGATATGCAAAGTTTGGCAAGGGGGGATTGTGAGGTAGAGGGGAAATTTGCATATGGGAGGTGATTGGCCGAAGGAGAGGGAGGAAGGAGGGGCCCCTGGGAGGTAGGGGGATATGCAAAGTTTGGCAAGGGGGGATTGTGAGGTAGAGGGGAAATTTGCATATGGGAGGTGATTGGCCGAAGGAGAGGGAGGAAGGAGGGGCCCCTGGGAGGGAGGGATATGCAAAGTTTGGCAAGGGGGGATTGTGAGGTAGAGGGGAAATTTGCATATGGGAGGTGATTGGCCGAAGGAGAGGGAAGAAGGAGGGGCCCCTGGGGGGTAGGGGGATATGCAAAGTTTGGCAAGGGGGGATTGTGAGGTAGAGGGGAAATTTGCATATGGGAGGTGATTGGCCAAGGGAGGGAGGAAGGAGGGGCCCCTGGGAGGTAGGGGGATATGCAAAGTTTGGCAAGGGGGGATTGTGAGGTAGAGGGGAAATTTGCATATGGGAGGTGATTGGCCGAAGGAGAGGGAGGAAGGAGGGGCCCCTGGGAGGTAGGGGGATATGCAAAGTTTGGCAAGGGGGGATTGTGAGGTAGAGGGGAAATTTGCATATGGGAGGTGATTGGCCGAAGGAGAGGGAGGAAGGAGGGGCCCCTGGGAGGTAGGGGGATATGCAAAGTTTGGCAAGGGGGGATTGTGAGGTAGAGGGGAAATTTGCATATGGGAGGTGATTGGCCGAAGGAGAGGGAAGAAGGAGGGGCCCCTGGGGGGTAGGGGGATATGCAAAGTTTGGCAAGGGGGGATTGTGAGGTAGAGGGGAAATTTGCATATGGGAGGTGATTGGCCGAAGGAGAGGGAGGAAGGAGGGGCCCCTGGGAGGTAGGGGGATATGCAAAGTTTGGCAAGGGGGGATTGTGAGGTGAGGGGAAATTTGCATATGGGAGGTGATTGGCCAAGGGAGGGAGAGGAGGGAGGGGCCCCTGGGAGGTAGGGGGATATGCAAAGTTTGGCAAGGGGGGATTGTGAGGTAGAGGGGAAATTTGCATATGGGAGGTGATTGGCCGAAGGAGAGGGAGGAAGGAGGGGCCCCTGGGAGGTAGGGGGATATGCAAAGTTTGGCAAGGGGGGATTGTGAGGTAGAGGGGAAATTTGCATATGGGAGGTGATTGGCCGAAGGAGAGGGAGGAAGGAGGGGCCCCTGGGAGGTAGGGGGATATGCAAAGTTTGGCAAGGGGGGATTGTGAGGTAGAGGGGAAATTTGCATATGGGAGGTGATTGGCCGAAGGAGAGGGAGGAAGGAGGGGCCCCTGGGAGGTAGGGGGATATGCAAAGTTTGGCAAGGGGGGATTGTGAGGTAGAGGGGAAATTTGCATATGGGAGGTGATTGGCCGAAGGAGAGGGAAGAAGGAGGGGCCCCTGGGGGGTAGGGGGATATGCAAAGTTTGGCAAGGGGGGATTGTGAGGTAGAGGGGAAATTTGCATATGGGAGGTGATTGGCCGAAGGAGAGGGAGAAGAGGGAGGAGCCCCTGGGAAGGAGGGGGGATATGCAATGTTTGGCAAGGGGGGATTGTGAGGTGAGGGGAAATTTGCATATGGGAGGTGATTGGCCAAGGGAGGCAGAAGAAGGAGGGGCCCCTGGGAGGTAGGGGGATATGCAAAGTTTGGCAAGGGGGATTGTGAGGTAGAGGGGAAATTTGCATATGGGAGGTGATTGGCCGAAGGAGAGGGAGGAAGGAGGGGCCCCTGGGAGGTAGGGGGATATGCAAAGTTTGGCAAGGGGGGATTGTGAGGTGAGGGGAAATTTGCATATGGGAGGTGATTGGCCAAGGGAGGGAGGAAGGAGGGGCCCCTGGGAGGTAGGGGGATATGCAAAGTTTGGCAAGGGGGATTGTGAGGTAGAGGGGAAATTTGCATATGGGAGGTGATTGGCCGAAGGAGAGGGAGGGAGGGGCCCCCGGGAGGGGGATATGCAAAGTTTGGCAAGGGGGGATTGTGAGGTAGAGGGGAAATTTGCATATGGGAGGTGATTGGCCGAAGGAGAGGGAGGAAGGAGGGGCCCCTGGGAGGTAGGGGAGATATGCAAAATTTGGCAAGGGGGGATTGTGAGGTGGGGGGAAATTTGCATATGGGAGGTGATTGGCCGAGGGAGAGAGAGGAGGGAGGGGCACCTGGGAGGGAGGGAGATATGTAAAATTTGGCAAGGGGGGATTGTGAGGTGAGGGGAAATTTGCATATGGGAGGTGATTGGCCAAGGGAGGCAGAAGAGGGAGGGGCCCCTGGGAGGGAGGGGATATGCAAAGTTTGGCAAGGGGGGATTGTGAGGTGAGGGGAAATTTGCATATGGGAGGTGATTGGCTAAGGGAGAGAGAGGAAGGAGGGGCCCCTGGGAGGTAGGGGGATATGCAAAATTTGGCAAGGGGGGATTGTGAGGTGAGGGGAAATTTGCATATGGGAGGTGATTGGCCAAGGGAGGGAGTGGAGGGAGGGGCCCCTGGGAAGGAGGGGGGATATGCAAAGTTTGGCAAGGGGGGATTGTGAGGTGAGGGGAAATTTGCATATGGGAGGTGATTGGCCAAGGGAGGGAGAGGAGGGAGAGGCCCCTGGGAGGGAGGGGGATATGCAAAGTTTGGCAAGGGGGGATTGTGAGGTGAGGGGACATTTGCATATGGGAGGTGATTGGCCAAGGGAGATAGAGGAGGGAGAGGGCCCTGGGAGGGAGGGAGATATGCAAAATTTGGCAAGGGGGGATTGTGAGGTGAGGGGAAATTTGCATATGGGAGGTGATTGGCCAAGGGAGGGAGAGGAGGGAGGGGCCCCTGGGAGGGAGGGGGATATGCAAAGTTTGGCAAGGGGGGATTGTGAGGTGAGTGGAAATTTGCATATGGGAGGTGATTGGCCGAGGGAGGGAGAGGAGTGAGGGGCTTTCTGATTGGCTACCACATTCATAGGCCACTGCTAGGCCCCAAAAGAGGATGCCATCTTCCCTTTTCAACATTGACCCAAAGAAGTCAGCTTTTGGCACACAGAGCCTCCAAGACCCACTCTACATCCTGGTGCAGTTTGAAGGAGGATGGACCATGGATGATGGGACTTGAAGTACCTTTACTCACTTCCTGAGACCACTACGATCCTCATCCAATGACCGATAAACACCAAACTTGGCACAAAGAGCCCCCATGACCCACTCTACATCCTGGTGCAGTTTGGAGGAGGGCAGACCATGGATGATGGGACTTGCAGTACCTTCACTCATTTCCTGAGACCACTGCAACCCACATCCAATGACTGATCAAAACCAGACTTGGCACACAGAGCCCCCATGACTCACTAACACATCCTGGTGCAGTTTGGAGGCAGATGGACAATGGAAGATGGGACTTGCATATGGGAGTTGTAGTTCACCCGCATCCACTGAACCCAGATGACATTGGATCTAGACTAAAACTGCAACACAGACAAACAATGCCTTTTTCAAATAACCTGAGCACCGCCGGGTCCCCAAGCTAGTAAAAAATAAAATTAAATATTTGGGAATTTACTTAAGTAATAAGCCAATGAGGTACTGGGATTATAACTATAACAAAACATGGGAAAGGATACAGGTACAAATGAAGAATTGGAAGGATAAGAATTTAAGTACTTCAATGAGAATTAGATCAATTAAAATGTGCATACTTCCTAAGTTATTGTATCTGTTTCAAACTCTACCACTAGAGATTACACAACAAAAAATTAAAAATTGGGATGGAGAAATAAGGAAGTGGATATTTGGAGGGGAAAAGTCAAGTAATAAGTAAAAAAGAACTATATATGTCAAATAAAAAATAGGAAGGGGAATACCAAAGTTACACAAATACTATGAAGCATTTCAATTGAAAGCAATTTTGGAAGTGGTAGAGAAGAAGCAAGAGAAGTGGATAAGAACAGAGAATGAAGCAAATAAAGATCAAGGAGACTATGGAATATTTACAAATAATTTAAAAGAGGGAATAGAAAAAAATAGGCCCAAAGAAAACAGCATTAAAAATATGGGAGAAATTGAAAGAGAAATGGATGCCATATTTATCAAAGAAGGCTCTGATAGGTAGTTTACGAAATGAGAATAAGAGCATCATTAAAAATTGAAATTTAAAAGATATAGTAAAATTAAAGATTTATATAATGAAAACAAGGAATTAATGGAATGGAAACAATTGGAAACATTAGGGGGCGGGATAAATTGGTTAACACCAAGAGGAATTTGGGAACAAATTAAAAAGTAAGAAAGTAGTAAGAGAGAAAATATAATAGACAAGATATTAGAAGAGAGATTTAGAGGCAAAAAAGGACAATAAAATATATGGAATAATGATAGCTCCTCCCACCGGGTCTTAACCAATCAGGAGATAGCTGGACTCCTCCCCTCTGCTGATCTGCCTCTCCTAATATGTCTGCCACACAGTATTTCCTTACTAACATAGAGGCCAGCTTACTGACTTCGCAGGCTTCACTTGCGGCCTAAGAGGTAAGAATCATTACAAACACCAATTCAGCAGACATAAATGATTCTGGAATTAAATCCCAAATGTTGGCATTGAGGGACTTGGGAAGCATGGTATTCACATCTATGGTGGGAGTGTGAAGAGATAAAAATTTTGGAATCAAATTCTAAACCAGATTGAATTACATATTGAAATAAAATTTGATATAAATATGCAAATTTTGTTAAAAGGATATATGGTGATAGAAGAATTAAGCACCAAGATCAAGAATTAATAATGATATTTAGAGCAACACACATAGTAATATGTTTGAAGTAGAAAGATACAAATAAATGGACACTTGAAAAATGGTATGAAGATGTGTGGGTACAAATACAACTGGATGTTATGAATATTAGAAGCAGCAAAAAAAACATGGTCAGACAAACAGAAGAAAATTAAAGAAACGTGGACTCCATTTAACAAATGGTTACAAGTTGTTAAACCAAATGATGAAAGCTGGAAGAAAAAAATTGGATAGAATGGAATGAAGACTCATGTAACGGGAAACAAAAGGATAAAGGGTCTTTCCAGACAGGCCGTTATCCCAGGTGCATCTGCATTTAAGAAACACGGATGTTCCATGTACACTCACCCCAAAAAGCATGCGCTTTCTGGGGTGGGTGTGCTGATGTTGTACTGGGACTTCCCAGTACAACACTGGGACACTTAACCGCCTCCCATAAAGCCTCCCTAAACTGAGTAAAGAAGGAAAAGAACTCACTCGGCCTCCATGGGACGGCTGCCGGAGCTCTCCTGGCATGTACAAATGATGTGAGAGGAGAAGGGGGGACAAGAGCTATTTTCCTCCCCGCCCCCCTTTCTCCTGGCACTATATTTGTATGCCCCAGGAGATCTCCGGCAGCCGTCCCATGGAGGCCGAGTGAGTTCTTTTCCTTTTTTACTCAGTTTGGCTTTGGGGGAAGGGGTTGGTATTCCCATAGTTTTTTGGGGCTAATTTAGCCCGGAAAACTGTGGGAATACTGTCTAGACTGCAGTATTCCAAGAAGGCACAGAATAAACCCACTATCAAACTAATTTGCCACAAACCAGGGTTTTCCTGGTGTGTAGAGAATTAATTGCAGGTTGCCCAAAACGTCTGGACAGCCCTCTTTTTATTGCAGAAGTTTCCACAATAAAGCGGCTGTCTATTGCCCTAAGTTGTCAACATGGAAGGGAGAGGGGTGGGTGTGGGGAGGGAGAAGGAAAGGAAAAAGGAAAAAAGTATGGTGATTATGGTTATGTATAATTTTTTTTAAGAAAAGAAACTTCAAAGTTGCTCTCACACTGAACAACTCAAGAGGCTAACTTAAGAAACCGAATCCATTCTCATGGAGACGCTATCAGTCTAATAGTTGACATCCTTTTGTTTACCTTTCGAATGCTGGGAAAACCTTAATTGCCTTTTCTTGGCACTATCTCTCTGTAACTGGAAGCACTGAGTTATAGGCCACAACCCAGCCACGTCCACCTCCCTCGCCTTTTTCTCAGGGTAGGAAGAGCCTCTGGCAGCGTTTCATGGGAAACATTCTCTCTCAAATCAGATCTGTCTGTGAGGCAATTCCCATCATCCAGAGAAGAGCTACTTTCTCCCTGAAGGCACTACAGGGGTGGTGGGCTCCAATTCAGACTCCAATTCACATGCACAAGTGATCACCAAAGAGTCACCTCCTCCTCAGACCAGGCCTCATAGTTGGTAGAGGGGGTAGAGGGGAATTTGCATGTGGGAGGTGATTGGCCAAGGGAGGGAGAGGAGGGAGGGGCCCCTGGGAGGGAGAGGAAATATGCAAAGTTTGGCAAGGGGGAATTGTGAGGTGGAGTGGAATTTGCATGTGGGAGGTGATTGGCCAAGGGTGGGAGAGGAGGGAGGGGTCTTTGAGAGGGAGGAGGGATATGCAAAGTTTGGCAAGTGAGGATTGTGAGGTAGAGGGGAATTTGCATATGAGAGGTGATTGGCCGGGGGGAGGGAGTGGACTCTGATAGAGAGAGGGGATATGCAAAATTTGGCAAGTGGGCAGTATGAGGTAATAATAATAATAATAATAATAATAATAATAATAATAATAATAATCTGCAAAGACTCTGGCACAAGCCAGTCAAGGTGGTCCCAGTGGTGATCGGCACACTGGGTGCAGTGCCGAAAGACCTTGGCCTGCACTTAAACATGATCGGCACTGACAAAATTACCATCTGCCAGCTGCAAAAGGCCACCCTACTTGGAGCAGCATGCATTATTTGCTGATACATCACAGTCTTAGACACTCGGGAAGTGTCTGACGTGTGATCCAATACTACAGCCAGCATAGTGATCTTGTTTGCTGTGTACTAATCTTGTTGTGTTTCAAATAATAATAATAATAATAATAATTTATTTATATCAGGCTTTTCTCCCTCACGGGACCCAAAGCGGCCGACAACATATTAAAATCATACAAACAGCAGTTCAAGTACATCAACAATAAATATAAAATGTCATAAAATAAGCAATTTGAAAACAAATTACAATATACATTCATATCCATGTGGCACTCAATCAATCAATCAATCGATTTATTAATGATCACAGAAACGACATCTAACACACATCTATACAAAACACTGTAAATCCGAGGGACATAAAAGAAGCCTCCCCGCAACACATCTGGGCGTCCCTTGGCAACGTCTTTGTAGACGGCTGATTCTCTCACTCCGGAAGCGACCAGAAGCGACTTGCAGCATGCAACCAAACTAACCAACCAACCAACTGACCTTTTCAGGACTAACTATGACAGTTATCTCAATCAACATTGAAGGCGTGTCAGCGGCCAAAGAACAGCTACCCTATGAACTGTGTCGAGATAAGAAATGTGACGTGCTGTGTGTCCAAGAAAC
Source organism: Anolis sagrei ordinatus (assembly GCF_025583915.1). NCBI lineage: Eukaryota > Metazoa > Chordata > Lepidosauria > Squamata > Anolidae > Anolis > Anolis sagrei. Next base: position 142,495,610 of record NW_026845477.1, on the reverse strand, counting down.
AACAGAAATAACCAAAAGTTCCAGGAATGATCTTAATAGCAAAAAGACCACACGCACAGTATAGAAGCGCTGTCTTTGTAAAAGCAGGCCTCCAAGTCAGCAGTGCCCATAACACTGAAGAAAACAATATAAAGGTTATAGAGTAGAGCTTAATAACATCACATTTACCTCTGTGTACAAACCCCCAAATGAAGAGTTTTGTTTCTCCTCTCCTGAGAGCTTTGTTTAGACCAGGGGTCCCCAAACTACGGCCCGTGGGCCGTATGCGGCCCGCCGAGGGCATTTCTCCGGCCCGCGAGGCCTGGCCTGGCCACGCCCACCCGGCGCCGCTCTGCCCATCGCGGGAACTCTCTGCTCTGGCCGCTCTGCTCGTGTGGAGGGAGAAGCCTTTTGTAGTTTACCTGCCTCCTTGGAGACCAGAGCAGAGGGTTCCTGCAAAGGCCGGAGCGGCGCCGGGTGGGCGTGGCTAGAGAACACCAGCATTCCCTGGCCACGCCCACCTGGCACCGCTGGCCACGCCCACCCGGTGGGCGTGGCCAGGCCAGCGGCGCGGGGCGGGCGTCACCACGCCCACCCGGCGCCACTGGCCACGCCCACCCGGCGCCGCTCCGGCCTTTGCAGGAACCCTCTGCTCTGGCCACTCTGGTCTCCAAGGAGTCAGGTAAACTACAATTCCAAAACCAAAGGACACAGCCCACCAAACCCTTCCAGTATTTTCTGTTGGCCATGGGAGAACTGTGTGCAAGTGTGGTTCAATTCCACTGTTGATGGACTTCATAATGCTCTTTGATTGTAGGTTAACTATAAATCCCAGCAACTACAACTTCCAAATGATAAAATCAACCCATACTCCACAAGTGTTCACATTTGGGCATATAGAATATCAGTGCCAAGTTTGGTCCAGATCTATCATTGAGTCCACAGTGATTGATGGAGGCAGGTGAACTACAACTCCAAAACCAAAGGACACTGCCCACCAATAGTATTTTCTGTTGGTCATGGGAGAGCTGTGTGCCAAGTTTGGTTCAATTCCACCATTGATGTGGTTCAGAATGCTCTTTGATTGTAGGTGAACTATAAATCCCAGAAACTACAACTTCCAAATGACAAAATCATTTTCCCCCATACTCCACAAGTGTTCACATTTGGGCATATGGAATATCAGTGCCAAGTTTGGTCCAGATCTATCATTGAGTCCACAGTGATTGATGGAGGCAGGTGAACTACAACTCCAAAACCAAAGGACACTGCCCACCAAACCCTTCCAGTATTTTCTGCTGGTCATGGGAGAACTGTGTGCCAAGTTTGGTTCAATTCCATCGTTGGTGGGGTTCAGAATGCTCTTTGATTGTAGGTGAACTATAAATCCAAGCATCTACAACTCCCAAGTGTCAAGGTATATTTTCCCCATACTCCACCAGTATTCACATTTGAGCATATTGAGTATTTGTGCCAAGTTTGGGCCTGATCCATCATTGTTTGAGTCCACATGATCTCTGGATGTAGGTGAACTACAACTCCAAAACCAAAGGACACTGCCCACCAAACCCTTCCAGTTTCTGTTGGTCATGGGAGAACTGTGTGCCAAGTTTTGTTCAATTCCATCGTTGGTGGGGTTCAGAATACTCTTTGATTGTAGGTGAACTATAAATCCCAGCAACTACAACTCCCAAATGACAAAATCATTTTTGTGAAGGACATACATTGGGTTGTTAGGTGTCTTGTGTCTAAAATTGGTGTCAATTCCCCCAGTGGTTTTTGAGTTCTGTTAATCCCACAAACAAACATTACATTTTTATTTATATAGAAGTGTGGGTCTTTGTTTTTTGATTGGGGGGGGGGATTGCACTGCAAATAATATATGTGCAGAGTGCATAGGAATTCATTCATGTTTTTTTTTCAAATTATAATCCGGCCCCCCAACAGTTTGCGGGACTGCGACCCGGCCCTCTGTTCAAAAAGTTTGGGGACCCCTGCCCAGGAGGATAAAAATGGAGAGGCTTTCCTCTCCTGGGCTGAACTGCACAAACTATCACTTATTCATGATAGTAAGCTCCCACCATCCTACAACAGTGGGAGATGGCACTGAGGATACAACCCAGACCTCTTGTTTGTGAGCGACAGCATTGTGCAGCAATGCACTAAATCAGTGGGACCACCAATACCAAACACACAGCACTGACCAATAGTATGCCAATTGTTCCCAACTATAAGGCCTCAGAAAGTCCGATTTTAAAAAAGATTCAACTTCAGAAAGGCAAATTGGACTAAATTCTCAGGCATGTTAGATGACAAGATCATATCGGTCACCCCAATCCCCGAGGAATACGAGCACTTTATTGAAATAGTAAAAACCTGCTCACGAGCCTCTACACTGAGAGGCTGCAGAACACACTTCCTTCGGGGCATTACTCCTGAAACAGCTGCCTTGCTGGAAGACTATTACAGGCTCCACAACGAAGACCCATTTAGTGAGCAAACTTCAGGCAGTGCAGAGCATTTTGTCCTCCATCTCTGAAGCCAAGAAAGAACTGAAGTCGACATGGGAAGGAGCAGTCAGAAGGCGTGGAGGCTGCTAAGACAGTTGAGCAATGATTCCTCACAAACTAATACTCATGCCAACATAAAGGGAGATCAGATAGCGCATCAACTTCTGAAGAATGGGAAACCCAACCTTGCCACCAAAGTAGGAAGGAAACCAATAGTCAGACAACCCGAAACTGAGAACAACAACCTTCATGAACCCTTTACATCTACTGAATTGGACATGGCCTTCAACATATGCAAAAATGGCAAAGCAGCTGGCCTGGATGATCTACGGATGGAACAACTTAAGAACTTTGGCCCAAAAACAAGGTGCTGGATGCTGAAGCTGATTAAAAAAAACTGCATTGCATCCTGTCAGATCCCCAAAATCTGAAGGAAAGCAAGAGTTATATCCATCTTGAAACCAGGCAAAGACCATAATGATCCAAAAAGCTATAGACCAATCTCCCTGTTGTGCCACCTCTACAAAGTTCTGGAGAGACTTATTTTGCATAGAATTATGGAATAGACCCATGTCTGATTCCACAGCAAGCTGGCTTCAGGAAAGGCAAAAGCTACACATCACAAGTGTTGAACCTGATGTGGTACATAGAAGATGGCTTTGAAAAGCAGCAGATTACAGGAGCTGTCTTCATAGACCTGTCAGCAGCCTATGACACTGTAAATAATCTCCTTCTCCTGAGGAAAAATTATAATATCACAAAGGACTATCACCTCACCCGCTTCATAGGAAATCTGCTACAAAACAGGAGCTTTTTTGTTGAATTCCAGGGCCAGAGAAGTAGATGGTGAAAACAGTCTGCCTCAAGGGAGCATGCTTGCTCCATCAATGTTCAACATTTACACAAATGATCAGCCACTGCTGATCATTTGTGTAAGAAGGGACAGAGAGTTTCAACTGTGCTGATGATCATGCCATCACCGCTCAAGCAGGGAGCTTTGAAATGGTTGAATTCTCCAAAGCTCAGTCATGTTTAAAATATAAATAAAAATATCTAACCACTTCATCACATGGACTAAATTTCACTTAAAATTCAGGAAGCCCCTGATCCCACCACATTAATTTGGCCTCAAGTTTAGAAGAGAGCAGTCTTTGTGTAGTTTTTAAGTGTGTCTTTTTCAACATGTCAGGTGGTGGTGAGGAAATTGGGTTGTTGTAGGTTTTTTCGAGCTATATGGCCATGTTCTAGAGGCATTTTCTCTTGATGTTTTGCCTGCATCTATGGCAAGCATCCTCAGAGGTAGTGAGGTCTGTTGAGGTCTGGTGAGGAAATTGATTTTTTGGAATCATCGGGAAGTTTGACCTTTCCTGTAATGTAGTGGCATTTGTTGCTCCCAGTTTAAAATGTGGGAAGGGAAGTTGTGGGAGACTCCCTCCTGGACACACAGAAGACTGGGCGGTTAGTAAAAGTTCCGTCACCGCCATTACCTTTTCCTCACCGAGAAAGTAGGTCTTTGCCAAAACAATTTCTTTTTTAAAAAAAAAAGCCTTGAAAATAAGCCCAGAACTGTAATGTGATGAGAAATTAACTCAAAGAATGCGGATACATACTGAGTTGCATGGTAGTGTGGTGAGGGTAAACAGTTCTCCCATTTTATAGGAAAGGGGAGCTCTACTCAGCTGAATCTTTTCATCCGTTTAATTACGTAAAGCAGCGCTTCTCAACCTGGGGGTCGCGACCCCTTGCGGGGTCGCCGAGCCATTTTCTGGGGGTCGCCAAGGCTCCTCGGTTGGCCCCGCCCCTTCTGCCTCTCCAAAACGGCTGCCGGCCATTGGTTGGCTCCTCCTCCTCTTTCCACAAGGCTGCAGGGAGTCAGGAGGAGGAGCTTGGAGGCAAAGGCGCGCGCGGCAAAAGGACAACAACCCAGCTGGGTGAGAGAAAGGAGAAGTCAGTGCCAAGCGAGCTCTGAGAGGAGGAGAGGAAGGGGTGCATGGTTGCTGTGTGGAGAGGGCGCCACTTGCCTGTGCTGTGCTCTCTCAAGAGCTCTTTCTGGGCGCTTGCCTTCCTCCTCTCCCACGACAGCCTAGTTTCCCACTTCCTACCCCAGCCTTAACTCTCCCCAGTCCCCCTCTCCCACTTTTCCAGCTCCCTTTGCATCCCAGCTTTTCCCAGGTTCCAGCCTGTCTTCCCCATTTTCCTATCTTGCTGCTTGTCCCACTCAAGTCTTCCCCAGACCCCTTTCTCACTCTCCATTCCAATCTTTCCAGCCTTCCAGCCAACATTCTGCCGAGGGGAGAGGGATTGGGGTTTTTTGGGACCCAGGACTCCCGAGGAGCTGCCTGGGGGAGATTGCAACATGAGCAAGACTGGGGTGCAAAAGGGATTTTGCACCCAGACTTGCTCATTTTGCAATCTTCAGGGAGCTGCTCTGCTGCTGGCTCTGAAGAGGAAGGGGAGCAGGAAGGCAGCCGCGCTGGGTCCCTAAAACCCCCAGTCCCTCTCCCTTTGGCAGAATGTTGGCTGATTTGAAGTGGAAGAAGGGAGAGGGAGAAGCAGGACATGCCTGCTGGGTAATGTAGTCTCTTTCCCTCCAAGGCAGCTCCTGTTCCTTCAGGAGGCTGGCCCCTGCTCAGATTCTGTGTGTCCTGAAGGAGGGAGAGAGGAGGAGGAGGAAGGGTTGCCCCCACTAACTTCCCAAGGGCAGAAGCAACCTGTGAGGCAAAGTGGAGATCTGGCTTGGCTCCTCCTTTCTCTCTCTGTCTCTGCAAACATCCTTTTCCCAGAGAAAAACAGCCTTGAAGGTGAGCAGAGGGAAGAGCCATCCAGTCACACTTCCTGCCACTTAGAAGCACACAATCAAAGCACCCCCGACAGATGGCTCTGCATAAAAAAGCCCAGAGTGGAAAGGAGACTCCAC
>NW_026845477.1:142448378-142473612 GCF_025583915.1 Anolis sagrei ordinatus | reverse complement strand
CTGATTGGCTGATACATCCACAGCTTTCTGATTGGCTACCACATTCATAGGCCACTGCTAGGCCCCAAAAGAAACTGCCATCTTCCCTTTTCAACACTGAGCCAAAGAAGTAAGCTTTTGGCACACAGAGCCTCCATGACCCACTCTACATCCTGGTGAAGTTTGAAGGAGGGCAGACCATGGATGATGGGACTTGAAGTACCTTCACTCGTATCCTGAGACCACTGCGACCCTCATCCAATGACTGCTAAACACCAAACTTGATACGCAGAGCCCCATGACCCACTCTACATCCTGGTGCAGTTTGGAGGAGGATGGACCATTGATGATGGGACTTGCAGTACCTTCATTCACTTCTTGAGACCATTGCAACCCACATCCAATGACTGATCAAAACCAGARTTGGCACATAGAGCCCCCATGACCCACATCACATCCTGGTGCAGTTTGGAGGCGGATGGACAATGGAAGATGGGACTTGCATATGGGAGTTGTAGTTCACCTGCATCCACTGAACCCAGATGACATTGGATCTAGACTAAAACTGCAACACAGACAAACAATGCCTTTTTCAAATAACCCGGGTCCCCAAGCTAGTAAAAAATAAAATTAAATATTTGGGAATTTACTTAACTAATAAGCCAGTGAGGTACTGGGATTATAACTATAACAAAACATGGGAAAGGATACAGGTACAAATGAATAATTGGAAGGATAAGAATTTAAGTACTTCAATGAGAATTAGATCAATTAAAATGTGCATACTTCCTAAGTTATTGTATCTGTTTCAAACTCTACKACTAGAGATTACACAACAAAAAATTAAATATTGGGATGGAGAAATAAGGAAGTGGATATTTGGAGGGGAAAAGTCAAGTAATAAGTAAAAAACTATATATGTCAAATAAAAAATAGGAAGGGGAATACCAAAGTTACACAAATACTATGAAGCATTTCAATAGAGAAGAAGCAAGAGAAGTGGATAAGAGTAGAGAATGAAGCAAATAAAGATCAAGGAGACCATGGAATATTTACAAATATTTAAAAGAGTGAATAGAAAAAAAATAGGCCCAAAGAAAATAGCATTAAAAATATGGGGGAAATGGAAAGAGAAATGGATTCCATATTTATCAAAGAAGGCCCTGATAGGTAGTTTAAGAAATGAGGATAAGAGCATCATAAAAAAATTGAAACTTAAAAGATATAGTAAAATTAAAGATTTATATAATGAAAYTAAGGAATTAARGGAATGGYAACAATCGGAAACATTAGAGGGCAGGATAAARTGATTAACACCAAGAGGYATTTGGGAACYAATTAAAAAGTAAGAAAGTAGTAAGAGAGAAAATATAATAGYCAAGATATTAGAAGAGAGATTTAGAGGCAAAAAAGGACAATAAAATATATGGAATAATGACAGAAGATAAGGAATCTATGTATAAAATAATGGAAAACAAGTGGGAAAAGCTAATCAGTGGTTTAAATAAGATAAAAATGGAAAAATGCAAGGGATGAGAACTAAAAATAATAACAAAATGGTATAGAACACCAATTCAGCAGACATAAATGATTCTGGAATTAAATCCCAAATGTTGGCATTGAGGGYGRTGGGAAGCATGGTATTCACAMCTATGGTGGGAGTGTGAAGAGATAAAAATTCTGGAATCAGATTCTAAACCAGATTGAATTACATATTGAAATAAAATTTGTTATAAATATGCAAATGTTGTTAAAAGGATATATGGTGATAGAAGAATTAAGCACCAAGATCAAGAATTAATAATGATATTTAGAGCAACACACATAGTAATATGTTTGAAGTAGAAAGATAAAAATAAATGGACACTTGAAAAATGGTATGAAGATGTGTGGGTACAAATACAACTGGATATTATGAATATTAGAAGCAGCAAAAAAAAACATGGTCAGACAAACAGAAGAAAATTAAAGAAACGTGGACTCCATTTAACAAATAGTTACAGGTTGTTAAACCAAATGATGAAAGCTGGAAGAAAAAAAATTGGATAGAATGGAAGGAAGACTCATGTAATGGGGAAACAAAAGAAAGAAGGGCCTTTCCAGACAGGCCGTTATCCCAGGAGCATCTGCATTTAAGAAACAAAGAGAGTAATTGTTGCTGACTTCTCCCTGTACTTGAAATGTTGGTATTTGACCCATGATATTTAATTTAATTACTATTGCTGAAATATACTAATTACTGCTGTCCACTATGTATCAGTGCTGTCAGCTTTCAAATACTGTTGGTACCTTGGTATTTGAAACAAAATAAGATTTAATTATTTGTGATGTGCCACTAATATGTAATAGTACTCATATGTACTAGTCACTGCTGTCCACGTTAGATTAGAGCTGTCATATATATAAACTGTTACATTTGAATGAACACTAAATGCTGTTACATATAAAATAATATTAAATGTTATTTTAATGGCAATGTCAAAACAACACAGTCATACTAATCAATATTAGAGGGACAGGGCCTTCTCTGCGGTGGCCCCTCAGCTGTGGAACTCCCTGCCTAGGGATATTAGATCAGCCCCCTCCCTCCTGACTTTCGGAAGAAAGTAAAAACCTGGCTCTTCGAGCAAGCATTCGGAACCCCGGAATAGATAGTCAAGCTTGAGATGGAGAATGACCCAGGAATGGCCAAGACGATGAAACGGATGAGGATTGGAATGAGAGGATATAGCTCTTTTTAAATTGTTATTGCACTGTCTTTTTTGTTTAAATGTTTTTGCTGTTGTATTGTATTGATGGCATCGAATTGTGCCGATATGTAGACCGCCCTGAGTCGCCTGCGGGCTGATATGGGCGGGATATAAATGATGAAAATAAATAAGGAACATCTCATTTAATACGGGGATGGTAAAATGGCAAAACTCATTAAATATCAAACATTTTTGTTCCTTCCTATAGCTCTACCTAGCTTCACAACTCAAAAAGCTGGGTACTCTTTCCTTCCCTTTGCTAGATTGATCAGGATAGGAAGGTATGTGATCACTTGCCTCAGTAAGTACATGCGAAATTAGCCTTTAGGATGATGCAGGGTAGATGCAGGGAGTGCCGTGGATGTAGCGTACCTGGATTTCAGTAAGGCCTTCAACAAGGTCCCCCATGACCTTCTGGCAAGGAAACAGTCCTCGTGGACAACAAGTTAAACATGAGCCAACAATGTGATGTGGCGGCAAAAAAAGCCAATGGGATTTTGGCCTGGATCAAGAGGAGCATAGTGTCTAGATCTAGGAAAGTCATGCTACCCCTCTATTCCACTTTGGTTAGACCACACCTGGAATATTGTGTCCATTTCTGGGCACCACAATTGAAGAGAGATATTGACAAGCTGGAATGTGTCCAGAGGAGGGCGACTAAAATGATCAAGGGTCTGGAGAACAAGCCCTATGAGGAGCGGATTAAGGATCTGGGCATGTTTAGCTTGAAGAAGAGAAGGCTGAGAGGTGATATGACAGCCATGTATAAATATGTGAGAGGAAGCCACAGGAAGGAGAGAGCAAGCTTGTTTTCTGCTTCCTTGGAGACCAGGATGCGGAACAATGGCTTCAAACTACAAGAGAGTAGATTCCATCTGAACATGAGAAAGAACTTCCTGACTGTGAGAGCCGTTCAGCAGTGGAACTCTCTACCCTGGAGTGTGGTGGAAGATCCTTCTTTGAAAGCTTTTTAACAGAGGCTGGATGGCCATCTGTCAGGGGTGATTTGAATGCAATATTCCTGCTTCTTGGCAGGGGGTTGGACTGGATGGCCCATGAGGTCTCTTCCAACTCTTTGAATCTATGATTCTATGAAACACGGATGTTCCTGGGGGCCCATGTACACTCACCTCAAAAAGCATGCGCTTTCTGGGGTGGATGTGCTGATGTTGTACTGGGACTTCCCAGTACAACACTGGGACACTTAACCGCATCCCATAAAGCCTCCCTAAACTGAGTAAAGAAGGAAAAGAACTCACTTGGCTTCCATGGGACGGCTGCCGGAGATCTCCTGGCATGTACAAATGACGTGACAGGAGAAGGGGGGACAGGAGCGATTTCCCCATACCCCTCCCCCACCTCTGGCAGCCCTCCTAAGGAGGCCGGATGAGTTATTTTCCTTTTTTACTCAGTTTGGCTTGGGGGGAAGGGGTTGGTATTCCCACAGTTTTTTTGGGCTAATTTAGCCCAGAAAACTGTGGGAATACTGTCTAGACTGCAGTATTCCAAGAAGGCACAGAATAAACCCACTATCAAACCAATTTGCCACAAACCAGGGTTTTCCTGGTTTGTAGAGAATTAATTGCAGGTTGCCCAAAACGTTGCCTGGACAGCCCCCTTTTTATTGAAGAAGTTTCCACAATAAAGCGGCTGTCTACTGCCCTAAGTTGTCAACATGGAAGGGAGAGGGGTGGGTGTGGGGAGGGAGAAGGAAATGAAAAAGGAAAAAAGTATGGTGATTATGGTTATGTATAATTTTTTTAAAGAAGAAATTTCAACGTTGCTCTCATACTGAACAACTCAAGAGACTAACTTAAGAAACCGAATCCATTCTCATGGAGATGCTATCAGTCTAATAGTTGACATCCTTTTGTTTACCTTTCGAATGCTGGGAAAACTTTAATTGCCTTTTATTTATTTATTTATTTCAAAGTTTTATATACCGAGCTTTTCACCTCAGAAGAGGGACTCAGCCCGGTTTCCAACCATAAAAACACATATAATCGGTAAAATATCAAAATACACATTACAATAAAACATTTTAAAAGCACATATATTTAAAACTACAGTGGTCAGTCGTCATACTAAAATCGAATATACACCGTCGTCCATCCAGATCATTGTCTCATTCTTCGAAAGCCTGTCTCCATAACCACGACTTCACCTGTTTCCTGAATGTCAGGATTGTTGGGGCGGTTCTGACCTCTGGCAGGAGAGAGTTCCAGTGGCGGGGCCACTACTGAGAAGGCCCTGTCCCTCGTCCCCATCAGCCACGCTTGTGAGGCCGGCAGGACCGAGAGCAGGGCCCCTCCAGACGATCTTAGTAATCTTGATGGTTCGTAGGGGATAATACGTTTGGAGAGGTAAACCGGGCCGGAGTCGTTTAGGGCTTTATAGGTTAACACCAGCACTTTGAATTGTGCTCGGAAGCTAATTGGCAGCCAGTGGAGCTGGTGTAACAGCGGAGTGGTGTGCTCCCTGTACCCAGCACCCGTTAGTAATCTGGCTGCCGCACGTTGTACTTGCTGCAGTCTTCAGAGGCAACGCCACGTAGAGAGCGTTGCAGTAGTCTAAACGGGATGTAACCAAAGCGTGGACTACTGTGGCCAAGTCAGCCTTCCCAAGGTACGGGCGCAGCTGGCGCACAAGTTTTAGTTGTGCAAAAGCTCCCCTGACCACCGCCGAGACCTGGGGTTCCAGGCTCAGCGATGAGTCTAGGAGAATTCCCAGACTGCGAACCTGCGCCTTTAGTGGGAGTGTGACCCCGTCCAGCACAGGCTGTAACCCCATACCTTGTTCGGTCTTACGACTGACCAGGAGTACCTCTGTCTTGTCTGGATTTAGTTTCAATCTGTTGTCCCTCATCCAGTCCGTAACAGCGGCCAAACACCGGTTCAGGACCTGAACAGCCTCCTTAGTAGCAGGTGAAAAGGAGTGATAGAGTTGGACATCATCTGCGTACAGATGACACCGCACCCCAAAACTCCGGATGATCTCTCCCAACGGCTTCATGTATATGTTAAACAACATAGGGGACAGTACTGAACCCTGCGGGACTCCACAGTACAAACAGCGGGACTCTTGGCACTATCTCTCTATAACTGGAAGCACTGAGTTATAGACCACAACCCAGCCACGTCCACCTCCCTCGCCTTTTTCTCAGGGTAGGGAAGAGCCTCTGGCAGCGTTTCATGGGAAACATTCTCTCTCAAATCAGATCTGTCTGTGAGGCAATTCCCATCATCCAGAGAAGAGCTACTTTCTCCCTGAAGGCACTACAGGGGTGGTGGGCTCCAATTCAGACTCCAATTCACAGGTACAAGTGATCACCAAAGAGTCCCCCTCCTCCTCAGACCAGGCCTCATAGTTGGTAGAGGGGGTAGAGGAGAATTTGCATGTGGGAGGTGATTGGCTAAGGGAGGGAGAGGAGGGAGGGGCCCCTGGGAGGGAGAGGAAATATGCAAAGTTTGGCAAGGGGGAATTGTGAGGTGGAGTGGAATTTGCATGTGGGAGGTGATTGGCCAAGGGTGGGAGAGGAGGGAGGGGTCTTTGAGAGGGAGGAGGGATATGCAAAGTTTGGCAAGTGAGGATTGTGAGGTAGAGGGGAATTTGCATATGAGAGGTGATTGGCCGGGGGGAGGAAGTGAACTCTGGGAGAGAGGGGGGATGTGCAAAATTTGGCAAGTGGGCAGTATGAGGTAATAGTAATAATAATAATAATAATAATAATCATACTGCAAAGACTCTGGCACAAGCCAGTCAAGGTGGTCCCAGTGGTGATCGGCACACTGGGTGCAGTGCCTAAAGACCTTGGCCTGCACTTAAACACAATCCGCACTGACAAAATTACCATCTGCCAGCTGCAAAAGGCCACCTTATTGGGATCTGCAAGCATTATTCGCCGATACATCACACAGTCCTAGACACTTGGGAAGTGTCCGACGTGTGATCCAATACAACAGCCAGCAGAGTGTCTGCTGTGGGCTCATCTTGTGGTTTTTCAAATAATAATAATAAAACTTTATTTATATCAGGCTTTTCTACCTCACGGGACCCAAAGCGGCCGACAACATATTAAAATTATACAAACAGCAGTTCAAGTACATCAACACACTCAAGTACATGAGTGTGTGGCATTCGGATCCGAGCGAGCCAAATTGAACATGGTTTGTGTCTTTTTTAAGGGCATATGCCGCGGCAATAAAGGTCGCAAAGAAGGTCTTCTTCACGGCCACTATTGCGTCTGCAAAGAACCGTCCGGCTGAGCTGTTTCGAATTGTCAGAGGCCTTTTAAATCCCACCACTCAAGGTGGGAACCCTGACAATTCAACTGCTCGCTGTGAAGCTTTTGCTCAGTTCTTTGCAGACAAAGTCGCTTTGATCCGTTCTGGTCTGGATACCATGTTAATGGCAGTCTCTGAGGATGTAACACGAGCACCTGCTTGTCCAGTTTTGATGGATTCATTTTAAAACAGGTTTCGGCGGTGACCAGGGGAGCATTTGCACAGCTAAAGCTTGTGCGCCAGCTGCGCCCGTACCTTGGGAAGTCTGACTTGGCCATGGTAGTCCACGCTCTGGTTACATCCCGTTTAGACTACTGCAACGCTCTCTACGTGGGGTTGCCTTTGAAGACAGCTCGGAAGCTCCAACTAGTCCAACGCTCGGCAGCCATGATTTTAACAGGAGCGGAGCGCAGGGAGCATACAACCCCCCTGTTGCGCCAACTCCACTGGCTACCGATCTGCTACCGGGCTCAATTCAAAGTGCTGGCGTTGGCCTTTAAAGCCCTAAATGGTTCCGGCCCAAGCTACCTATCCGACCGCATCTCTGCCTATGAACCCACCAGGACTTTGAGATCTTCCGGGGAGGCCCTGCTCTCGATCCCGCCTGCTTCTCAAGCACGGCTGGCGGGGACGAGAGATAGGGCCTTCTCGGTGGTGGCTCCTCGGCTGTGGAACGCCCTTCCTACGGACATTAGACTAGCAGTAATGGTATTCCGCAGAAAAGTGAAGACCTGGCTGTTTGAGCAGGCGTTCGAATAATTAGTGCAATGGCTGGTTAATGAACATTGGAACAGAATAATGGATGACGAATCTGGATCATGTTTTTGATGATGAGATGATAGTGAATGGTTATTGTAGTAATTGTTTATTAATTATGTAATATGTTAGGTTGTTAACTGTTTTTACACTGTAGCATTGAATTTTTGCTGTTCTTACTTGTTGTGAACAGCTGTGAGTCGCCTTCGGGCTGAGAACAGCGGTATATAAGTAAAGTAAATAAAATAATAAATAAAATAAAACAATAAATATAAAATGTCATAAAACAATTACAATATACATCCATATCCAATCAATCGATTTATTAATGCTTACAGAAACGACATCTAACAAACATCTATACAAAACACTGTAAATCTGAGGGACATAAAAGAAGCCTCCCCGCAACACATCTGGGCGTCCCTTGGCAACGTCTTTGTAGACGGCTGATTCTCTCACTCCGGAAGCGACCAGAAGCGACTTGCAGCATGCAACCAAACCAACCAACTAACCAACTGACCTTTTCAGGACTAACTATTACAGTTATCTCAATCAACATCGAAGGCGTGTCAGCAGCCAAAGAACAGCTGCCCTATGAACTGTGTCGAGATACGAAATGAGATGTGCTGTGTGTCCAAGAAACAACAGAAGCAACCAAAAGTTCCAGGAATGATCTTAGTAGCAAAAAGACCACATGCACAATATGGAAGCATTGTCTTTGTAAAAGCAGGCCTCCAAGTCAGCAGTGCCCATAACACTGAAGAAAACAATATAAAGGTTATAGAGTACAGCTTAATAACATCACATTTACCTCTGTGTACAAACCCCCAAATGAAGAGTTTTGTTTCTCCTCTCCTGAGAGCTTTGTTAGGCACCAAAGGGAGGTAGTAATTGGTGACTTGAACAGCCATAGCCATGTATGATGCTATGCCCAGGAGGATAAAAATGGAGAGGCTTTCCTCTCCTGGGCTGAACTGCACAAACTATCACTTATTCATGATAGTAGACTCCCACCATCCTACAACAGTGGGAGATGACACCGAGGATACAACCCAGACCTCTTGTTTGTGAGCGACAGCATTGTGCAGCAATGCACTAAATCAGTGGGACCACCAATACCAAACACACAGCACTGACCAATAGTATGCCAATTGTTCCCAACTATAAGGCCTCAGAAAGTCCGATTTTAAAAAAGATTCAACTTCAGAAAGGCAGATTGGACTAAATTCTCAGGCATGTTAGATGACAAGATCATATCGGTCACCCCAATCCCCGAGGAATACAAGCACTTTATTGAAATAGTAAAAACCTGCTCACGAGCCTCTACACTGAGAGGCTGCAGAACACACTTCCTTCGGGGCATTACTCCTGAAACAGCTGCCTTGCTGGAAGACTATTACAGGCTCCACAACGAAGACCCATTTAGGGAGCAAACTCTTCAGACAGTGCAGAGCATTTTGTCCTCCATCTCTGAAGCCAAGAAAGAACTGAAGTCGACATGGGAAGGAGCAGTCAGAAGGCGTGGAGGCTGCTAAGACAGTTGAGCAATGATTCCTCACAAACTAATACTCATGTCAACATAAAGGCAGATCAGACTAATGAAGAATGGGAAACCCACCAAAGTAGGAAGGAAACCAATAGTCAGACAACCCAAAACTGAGAACAACAACCTTCATGAACCCTTTACATCTACTGAATTGGACATGGCCTTCAATAGATGCAAAAATGGCAAAGCAGCTGGCCTGGAAGATCCAGGGATGAAACAAATTAAGAACTTTGGCTCAAAAGCAAGGTGCTGGCTGCTAAAGCCGATGAACAACTGCATTGCATCCTGTCAGATCCCCAAAATCTGGAGGAAAACAAGAGTCATGGCCGTCTTGAAACCAGGCAAAGACCGCAATGATCCAAAAAGCTATAGACCAATCTCTTTGCTGTGCCATCTTTACAAAGTTCTGTAGAGACTTATTCTGCATAGAATCATGGAAAAAGTAGACCCATTTCTGATCCCACAGCAAGCTGGCTTCAGGAAAGGCAAAAGCTACACATCACAAGTGTTGAACCTGACTCAGCACTTAGAAGACGGCTTTGAAAAGCAGCAGATTACAGGAGCTGTCTTCATAGACCTGTCAGCAGCCTATGACACTGTAAATAATCTCCTTCTCCTGAGGAAAAATTATAATATCACAAAGGACTATCACCTCCCCCACTTCATAGGAAATCTGCTACAAAACCGGAGCTTTTTTTGTTGAATTCCAGGGCCAGAGAAGTAGATGGTGAAAACAGAAGAACAGTCTGCCTCAAGGGAGCGTGCTTGCTCCATCAATGTTCAACATTTACACAAATGATCAGGCACTGCTGATCATTTGTGTAAGAAGGGACAGAGAGTTTCAACTGTGCTAATGATCATGCCATCACCGCTCAAGCAGGGAGCTTTGAAATGGTTGAACAGAAGCTCTCCAAAGCTCAGTCATGTGAAAAATATAAATAAAAACATCTAACTACTTCATCACATAGACTAAATTCCACTTAAAATTCAGGAAGCCCCTGATCCCACCACATTCATTTGGCCTCAAGTTTAGGAGAGAGCAGTCTTTGTGTAGTTTTTAAGTGTGGGGGGCAGCAGTCTTTTTCAACATGTCAGGAGGTGGTGAGGAAATTAGGTTGTTGTAGGTTTTTTTGGGCTATATGGCCATGTTCTAGAGGCATTTTCTCTTGACCTTTTGCCTGCATCTATGGCAAGCATCCTCAGAGGTAGTGAGGTCTCTTGAGGTCTGGTGAGAAAAATGATTTTTTGGAATCATCGGGAAGTTTGACTTTTCCTGTAATGTAGTGGCATTTGTTGCTCCCAGTTTAAAATGTGGGAAGGGAAGCTGTGGGAGACTCCCTCCTGGGCATACAGAAAACTGGGCGGTTAGTAAAAGTTCCGTCACCGCCATCACCTTTTCCTCACCGAGAAAGTAGGTCTTTGCCAAAACATTTTTTTTTTAAAAAAGCCTTGAGAATAAGCCCAGAACTGTAATGTGATGAGAAATTAACTCAAAGAATGCGGATACATACTGAGTTGCATGGTAGTGTGGTGAGGGTAAACAGTTCTCCTATTTTATAGGAAAGGGGAGCTCTACTCAGCTGAATCTTTTCACCCGTTTAATAATGCAATGAAGTCCTTACAAGCATCTATACAAAACACTGTATTGCACTCTACTCCAGTCAGTAACGTTATGGTGTTTTCCGTCACTACAGATTAATTTCCTTCACGAAAAGTCTGTCTAAACAGGAAAGTTTTTAATTGGTTCTTAAAAGAAGAAAGGAGGGCACTGTTTTAATTTCTTTCGGGAGGGTGTTCCACTGGCTCGGGAAGGCCACCGAGAATGCACTCTCCCTCATTGCTGTCAGCCACATTTGCGACTGTGGTGGAAGTGAGAGTAGAGCTTTCCCTGAAGATCTTAAAGAGAGAACTGGTTGGTATGAGGAGGTGTGGGCAGATAAGTAAGTTGGACCTCAACCAGTTAGGGATGTAAAGGTTAAAACCAGCCCCTTTAATCAGGCTTGGAAAGAAATTGGCTGCCAGTGTAGGCGCTGTAGCAGAGGAGTTGTGTGCTCCCTGGGCTGCAGCTCTTTGGACTAATTGGGTTTCCGGGCGCTCTTCAGGGGCACCCCCACATAGAACCTGTCACAGTAGTCTAGGTGGGATGTAACTAAGGCGTGGACCACCATGGCCAAGTCTGGCTTCTCAAGGTACGGGTGCAGCTGGCGCACAAGTTTTAATTGTGCAAAGGCCCTTCTGGCCACCACCGACACCTAGGCTTCCAGGCGTAGTGATAAGTTCAGAAAGACCCCCATACTGCAGACCTGATGTTTCCAGGGGAGTGTATCCCCATCTAACACAGGTTGCCTCCTATTCCTTAATCTGCCTTACAACTGATACTGTTTGGTTTCAATTTCAATTTGTTTGTCCTCATCCAGTCCATTACAGCTGCACTGGTTCAGGGTCTGAGTGGCATCCTTCGCTTGGGTGTCATCTGTGTACAGATCGCACTGAACTCCAAAACTCCGGATGATGCAGGACCCCACAGGATAATGGCCATAGGGTCGATCAGGCATCCCCTAGTGCCACCTTCTGGGTCCGTCCTTCCAGGAAAGACCGGTGTCACTGTCAAACAGTGCCCCCGAGTCCCATCCCAGCCAGGCGACCCAGAAGGATACCATGGTTGATTTATTTATTTATTTATTTATTTATTTACTTTGCTTATATACCGCTGTTCTCAGCCCGGGGGCGACTCACAGCGGTGTACAACATAGAAAAACAAGGTTCAAAATTCAAGACACAATCTAAAATATCAATCTAGCAGTAACCAAAAACATCATTATCAAAAACATCAACAATATCAATAATACAAACAGCCATTCACGTCGTCTCATCGTTTGAACCACAATCCAGTATCATTTTCCGTTGTTCCATTCCTGTCGTCATTACCAATTATTGCACTTCTTGTTCGAACGCCTTCTTGAACAGCCAGGTCTTTAATTTCCTGCGGAATATCATCAGGGAAGGAGCCAGTCTGATGTCCACGGGAAGGGTGTTCCACAGCCGAGGAGCCACCAACCGAGAAGGCCCTATCTCTCGTCCCCGCCAGCCGTGCCTGAGCAGGCCGGATCGAGAGCAGGGCCTCCCCGGAAGATCTCAAAGTCCTGGTGGGCTCGTAGGTCGAGATGCGGTCAGATAGGTATCTTGGGCCAGAACCATTTAAGACTTTATAGGCCAACGCCAGCACCTTGAATTGAGCCCGGTAGCAAATCGGCAGCCAGTGGAGTTGGTACAACAAGGGCGTTGTGTGCTCCCTGCGTCCCGCTCCTGTTAGTAACATGGCTGCCGCACGTTGGACCAATTGAAGCTTCCGGGCCGTCTTCAAGGGCAACCCCACGTAGAGAGCGTTGCAGTAGTCTAGGGATGTAACCAGAGCGTGGACTACCATGGCCAAGTCAGACTTCCCAAGGTACGGGCGCAGCTGGCGCATGAGCCTAAGCTGTGCAAATGCTCCCCTGGTCACCGCCGAGACCTGGGGCTCCAGGCTCAGCGATGAGTCCAGGATCACACCCAAGCTGCGAACCTGCGCCTTCAAGGGGATGGCTCTGAAAGCCGCTAAGAGAACCACCAGGGACACACTCCCCTGTGTAGTTCTCTACGTACATCATCTCCCAAGGCAACCAAAGCCATCTCTGTCCTGTAGCCAGGGCGAAAACCAGACTCTTCCTTCTCATTAGAGACAATCCAATACGTAGACCTGTTTGAATTGATTTTAAAATCCTGTTCAAATTTGATTTTTAAGATTTTCCATGGAACCCCTAAGGGTGCTTTTGTGGAACAATAGGGTTCCATGCAACAGATTGAGAGCTAGCGCTAGTCTAGACAGCAGGGGAAAAAGTTTGTGGGTGGGGCTTAGCTGTGGGAGGGCAGGAGGGAGGGGCTGAGAGGTGAGGGAGAGGGAATTTGCATATGGGTGCTGATTGGCTGGTGGAGGAAGTAGCGAGAGGGGCCCTTAGGGAGGAGAGGTTTCTATGCAGAGAGGGAATTTGCATGTGGGTGCGGATTGGTGAGCGTGGAAAGGGCCAGCCAGTCACCAGCCACATGTAAATCCCTCTCCTCCTCTCAATCCCAAACTCCCGCCACTCAGTCCTCAGGCAGACCCCTAGTTGCCTTGCCAGAGCTCTCCCTCTCTCCCAGTGGCAGCCAGTTCCAGGGGTCAATCTCTTGCTAAGTCCCTTGGAGCGGAGAAGAGGGATGCCCTCATGGGGCCCCAGGGGCTTCCAGGACCATCCATTGGAGGGAAGGAGGGAGCCAGGGGGTTGCAGGACCCTTGGCCCCATCCAGGGGGTGGGATGCCCCAGTCTCTCATGCTTTGTGGCCTTCTCTTGCCCCTTTCCAGACCTCCCGAGCCACAAGGAACTTGCGCGGAGGAGCCCTCTCTCCAGACGCACATCAAGCCACCAGGAACCTGCGCGGAGGAGCCCTCTCTCCAGACGCACATCAAGCCACAAGGAACCTGCGCAGAGGAGCCCTCTCTCCAGACGCACATCAAGCCACAAGGAACCTGTGCAGAGGAGCCCTCTCTACCGTCGCACATCATTGAAGTGAGGCCAGCGTCGAAGGTAAGGCAGGAGGCCTCTCCCTCTCAGGAACCTTTTAGAAATCAGGTCTTCTATCTCCTTCAGGGTTGCATTTGTGAGCCATAACCAGGTCTTCTCCTTATCAACTTTTCCTTCAATTTTGTCAAGGAACAAAATCAGGGGGGTTGTTGCAGGGAGGTGGGAGTGTTTCACACTCGGCAGCTTGTCTGGTCCATGGCCATGCCCAGGAAGTTGTGCTCATTAGCCCCAGTCCGGGGCAGAGCCTTTTCCTGGCTTGCGCCTTGTCCTCCACTGCCAGGAGGCTCATCTGCTTCTGGCCAGCACACTCCCCTTCTTCTGGGCCTCTGCCCCAGGGACAGGGAGGACAACTCCTTCTCCTCATCCTCCACCTCCATCACCTGTTTTATAAACCCAGAGATGAATGGGCCAAAATAGATCAATTTCACCAAAGGGAATGCTGGAGGTGCAAGACGCAGAAAGGCACTCTTCCCATATTTGGTGAACTTATAAGATGGTACAAGATCTTTGGGAAAATGTGATTAAAGAAACCAGCAAAATTACGACTAATAAGGTTAAGAAAAGCCCAGAAAAGTGTCTTTTAGGGCGATTTAGAGAGAGAATTAGCAAAGGAGATGAAGAAATATGTCAATATAGATTGGTTGCTGCTAGAACAGTGTCCAGGAGATCACAAAGAGTCGGAAGCAACTGAACGAATGAACAACAACAAGAGCAGTGTTACTCAATCTTTATAAACCCTTTAATACAGTTCCTCATGTTGTGATGACCCTCAACCATAACATTATTTTCGTTGCTACTTTTAAAAAATCATGTCAGAAGCAACTTGAGAAACTGCAAGTTGCTTCTGGTGTGAGAGAATTAGCTGTCTGCAAGGATGATGCCCAGGGAACGCCCGGTAATTTTACTATTGTTATGAATAGTAATGTAAATACCGGATAAGCAGGATGTATTTTCATTCACTGGATCAAACTTGACACAAACACCCCTGATATGCCCAAATTTGAATACTGGTGGGGTTGGAGTGGGGTGGGGGGTGGGGGTTGATTTTGTCATTTGGGAGTTGTAGTTGCTGGGATTTATAGTTCATCTACAAGCAAAGAGCATTTTGAACTCCAGCAATGATGGAATTAAACCAGACTTGGCACATCCCCTTGACCAACAGAAAATACTGGAAGGCTTTGGTGCGTATTGACCTTGACTTTTGGAGTTGTAGTTCAACTACATCCAGAGAGCACTGTAGATTCAAATAATGATGGATCTGGACCAAACTTGGCTCAAGTATTGTATTGTTTTTATTGTTTTAATTGTTTTTACGGGTTTATGGCTATTCCTGCCGATAATATTGATTGTTTACGTTAATTGTTATCAGTGTTATAATTACTGTTGTTACTGATGTTATGTTTTTGATATTATGTTTTTGTAATACAGGCATTGAATTGTGCCTTGTGTGTGTAAGCCGCCCTGAGTCCCCCCGGGTGAGAAGGGCGGGGTATAAGCAACCGCAATAATAATAATAATAATAAAATACTCAATATGCCCAAATGTGAATACTGGTGGAGTTTGAGGAAAATAGACCTTGACATTTGGGAGTTGTAGTTACTGAGATTTATAGTTTACCTACAAAGAGCATTCTGAACCCTGCCAATGACAGAATTGGACCAAATTTCCCACACAGAACTCCCATGACCAACAGAAATTACCGTGTTTTCCGATGGTCTTTAGTGACCCCTCTGACACCCCCTTGCGACCCCTCCCAGGGGTCCCGACCTCCATGTTGAGAAACGCTGTGCTAGATTAACAATAGCGAAATCTTGGAAGGGGGAAAAGGAACTACTAACAAAGGACTGGAAAGAAAAACTATTAGACTCTGTTCAAATGGCCTAGCGATCCAATGGTATCCGGGGAGGAAGCAATGAAGGGTCCACATGAAGAAAGTCAGGTAGAATAGGTATAAGAGTCACAGTGAGTAGTTTTTAAAAAAAATTCTTTATTTTAAAAAACTATTTGTAATACATTTATATTTACTTTACATTGCTTTGGTTTCAATACATTTTTTCTTTCCACCCCTTAACCCTCCCACTCCCCCCGTTGACAAGTTGGTCCTTCTTCCTTTATTCGAACCATCGTTGCATTCTATCTATTTTTTTCCCCCAATGATCGTCCTCTGGTTTAGCTTCTTGTATCCAATTTTTAAAGGGTGACCATATTTCTTTGATTTCCTTCTGCTTTTCTGTCCATAGTTTTTCATTTCTTACAATGTCCATAATTTCCAATTGTACACATATTCATACCATTTTCCCAGGGTCCATTTCTTTTTTTCTTTCCATCCCTAGACAATCACAGCATGTGCTGCTCTAAACATCATCATAACTAATTTTTGTTCATGTGCTTTTATTTTACTGTCCCCGCAAATCCCTTTTAAGAGAATCTCTGTATTTAAATCATTTTTTATTTTTGTATATAATTCAATTTTCATGAAGATTTGATTCCAGAACTTTTGTGTCTCCTTACATCCCCACCATAGGCGTGAGTACCAGGCTGTCCATGGTTTACTTGGGGTGGACATTCAATAGACTCTACTTTTAGAATCATAGAGTTGGAAGAGACCTCAAGGGCCATCCAGTCCAACCCCCTGCAAAGAAGCAGGAAAATTGCATTCAAAGCACCCCCTGACAGATGGCCATCCAGCCTCTGTTTAAAAGCCGCCAAAGAAGGAGCCTCCACCACTACGCTGAACAGCTCTCACAGTCAGGAAGTTCTTCCTCATGTTCAGATGGAATCTCCTCTCTTGTAGTTTGAAGCCATTGTTCCGCGTCCTAGTCTCCAAGGAAGCAGAAAACAAGCGTGCTCCCTCCTCCCTGTGGCTTCCTCTCACATATTTATACATGGCTATCATATCTCCTCTCAGCCTTCTCTTCTTCAGGCTAAACATGCCCAGCTCCTTAAGCCGCTCCTCATAGGGCTTGTTCTCCAGACCCTTGATCATTTTAGTCACCCTCCTCTGGACACATTCCAGCTTGTCAATATCTCTCTTCAATTGTGATGCCCAGAATTGGACACAATATTCCAGGTGTGGTCTAACCAAGGCAGAATAGAGGGGTAGCATGACTTCCCTGGATCTAGACATAAGACTCCTATTGATGCAGGCCAAAATCGTTGGCTTTTTTTGCCGCCACATCACATTGTTGGCTCATGTTTAACTTGTTGTCCACGAGGACTCCAAGATCATTTTCACACGTACTGCTCTCGAGCCAGGCATTGTCCCCCATTCTGTATCTTTGCATTTCGTTTTTCCTGCCAAAGTGGAGTATCTTGCATTTGTCACTGTTGAACTTCATTTTGTTAGTTTTGGCCCATCTCTCTAATCTGATAAGATTGTTTTGAATTCTGCTCCTGTCTTCTGGAGTATTGGCTATCCCTCCCAATTTGGTGTCGTCTGCAAACTCTGAATCCTTGTCTTTTGATGAACTTAGTAGCATCAACTGCCCCAGCCATCACATTTAGAAGACCCTTTGCCCAATCATTTAGCAGCAACCTATCTTTCTTGGTAGCTGGGCTCTGCTGAATGCCTCCCTGCACATTTGAGTTGCTTCTCTACTCAGTGATTCCTTACCCATCCTGACAGTTGCTAGGATGTTGGGAAGCTAGCTTTTCCATCCTGAGTTTCAAGCCCTGTCTCCCTTGCCCCTTTTTGTTCCGGCAGATCAGAATGATACTTGATAAGATATCCCACTTGATCCTTCTACACTGCCATATAATCCAGATCTTGGACTCGTTTCTTGGGTGTGATCCTGGACTCATCGTTGAGCCTGGAACCCCAGGTTTCAGCGGTGACCAGGGGAGCTTTCGCACAGTTAAAACTTGTGCGCCAACTGCGACCGTACCTTGGGAAGTCTGACTTGGCCACGGTAGTCCACGCTCTGGTTACATCCCGCCTTGACTACTGCAACGCTCTCTACGTGGGGTTGCCTTTGAAGACTGCTCGGAAGCTTCAAATGGTCCAGCGTTTGGCAGCCAGGTTGCTAACAGGAGCGGCACTCAGGGAGCATACAACTCCTCTGTTGCGCCAGCTCCACTGGCTGCCAGTTTGCTACCGGGCACAATTCAAAGTGCTGGCATTAGCCTGTAAACAATTCTGGTCCTACTTACCTCTCCGAACGCATCTCCTCCTATGAACCGGCTAGGACACTAAGATCATCTGGGGGGACCCTGCTCTCTGTCCCGTCTGCATCACAGGCGCGCTTGGCGGGGACGAGAGACAGGGCCTTCTCAGTTGTGGCCCCTCAGCTGTGGAACGCCCTGCCTGCAGATATCAGATTGGCCTCCTCCCTGCTGGCGTTTCGGAGGAAAGTGAAGACCTGGCTGTTCGAACAAGCATTTGAGTAAACAGTGTAATTGAACATAGGAATACAGAATAATGGATGACGAGACAGGATTCTGATTTTACTGTTGAGGTGCTAATGATTGTTATACTGATGTTAATGATCTATGTTACAGTTGTTCTTAATTGCCTATACTTGTTTTGTGATGTTTTGTACTGATGTTGTTCACCGCTTTGAGTCGCCTGAGGGCTGAGAAAAGCGGTATATAAATAAAGTAAGTAAGTAAGTAAATATCCCCCATTTACTTTCCCTTTTGCCTTCTCCTTTTTATATATTTCTTTTTATGACTTCAATAAATTCCTTGCCTATTCCAAAATTTTCCATTCTTTATGCAAATATTTTGTAATCTTAGGTTCTTGTGGGTTTTTTTCGGGCTATAGAGCCATGTTCTAGAGGCATTTCTCCTGATGTTTTGCCTGCATCTATGGCAAGCATCCTCAGAGGTAGTGAGGTCTGTTGGAATTAGGAAATGGGTTTATATATCTGTGGAATGGCTGGGGTGGGGCAAGGAGCTCTTCTCTGCTGCAGTTAGGTGTGAATGTTTCAACTGATCACCTTCATTAGCATTTGAAGGCCTGCCTGAGCCTGGGAAAATCTCTTGCTGGGAGGTGTTAATCTGTGCCTGGTTGTTTCCTCTCTGTTGTTTTGCTGTTGTAATTTTAGAGTTTTTTAATACTGGTAGCCAGATTTTGTTCATTTTCATGCTCTCTTCCTTTCTGTTGAAATTGTCCACATGCTTGTGGATTTCAATGGCTTCTCTGTGTAGTCTGACATGGTGGTTGTTGGTGTGGTCCAGCATTTCTGTGTTCTCAAATAATATGCTGTGTCCAGGCTGGTTCATCAGGTGTTCTGCTATGGCTGACTTCTCTGGTTGAAGTAATCTGCAGTGCCTTTCATGTTCCTTGCTTTGTGTTTGGGCTGCTTGTGGTGGTCCCTATGTAGACCTGTCCACAGCTTCATGGAATACAGTAGATTCCTGCAGAGGTGAGAGGATCCCTCTTGTCCTTTGCCAAACGGAGCATTTGTTGGATTCTCTTAGTGGGTCTGTCGATAGTTTGAAGGTTGTGCTTTTTCATCAGCTTCCCTATGCAGTCGGTAGTTCCCTTGATGTATGGCAAGAACACTTTTCTTCTGAGTGGATCTCTGTCTTGACTCTCATGCCTTGTTCTCGGTCTAGCAGCTCTTCTGATGTCTGTGGTGGAGTCTCCATTGGTCTGAAAAGCCCAGTTGAGGTGGTTCAGTTCACCTTGGAGGAGGTGGGCTTCGCAGATTCTTTTTGCACGGTCTGCCAGGGCTCTAATTATGTTTCCTTTTTTACTTGGTTTTGGTTTAATAGCCAAAATTGTACATATTTGTTTGTTTGTTTGTTTGTTTATTCTATTTGTATACTGCCCTTCTCAGCCCACAGGCGACGCAGGGAGGTTTACAGAGGCAACAATTCAATGCCCAACAACACCACAAAACATTTAAAAACATTAACATATAATACAAAACCATAACAAGATCATTTACGTCTCTTAGTTAAAAACGTTTCCCAATCTCATTATCCAGCCGTTCCATATGTCTGTCACACTGCATTTTCAAACGCTTGCTCAAACAGCCAAGTCTTAACCTTTTTTCCGGAATGTGAAAAGGGAGGGTGACTGATCTAATGTCCCTAGGAAGGGCATTCCATAGCCAAGGGGCCACCACTGAGAAGGCCCTGTCTCTCGTCCCCGCCAAATGTATTTGTGACACAGGCTGTACTCAGTAAGTAGCTTCTAAATATTTTCTTCACTGTTTACACCAGGGGTCCTCAAACTTTTTAAACAGAGGGCCAGGTCACAGTCCCTCAAACTGTTGGAGGGCCGATTATAATTTGAAAAAAAATGAATGAATTCCTATGCACACTGCACATATCTTATTTGTAGTGCAAAAAAACACTTTAAAACAATACAATAATTAAAATGAAGAACAATTTTAACAAATATAAACTTATTAGTATTTCAATGGGAAGTGTGGGCCTGCTTTTGGCTGATGAGATAGGATTGTTGTTGTTGTTGTTGTTGTTGTTGTGCTTTCAAGTAGTTTCAGACTTAGGTTGACCCTGAGCGAGAGGGCCGGGTAAATGTGCAGGCAGGATCGAGAACAGGGCCTCCCCAGATGATCTTAAGGTCCTAGCTGGTTCTTAAGGGGAGATGTGTCCTATGTTATACATCCTATGTTATAACCTGGAAGACACCTAAGTAAAATCCTCCATGATTTCATGGGCAAACATCTGGGGAGAAACATAGATCTTGATCATTGGGAATACCTGTGGAATAAAGGTTTCAAATTCAGAGTGGCGGCTTCAGTTACAGACAATTGA
Organism: Anolis sagrei ordinatus; assembly: GCF_025583915.1. Taxonomy (NCBI): domain Eukaryota; kingdom Metazoa; phylum Chordata; class Lepidosauria; order Squamata; family Anolidae; genus Anolis; species Anolis sagrei. The sequence goes on along the minus strand of NW_026845477.1, from coordinate 142,452,971 downwards.
TATAAAGTGTTCTATAGGTGTTATGCAGTAATAATAATAATAATAATAATAATAATAATAATAATAATAATAACCCACCATCTCCCCAAAGGGGACTCAGAGCGGCTTACATGAGGCCAAGCCCAGCGATATATTACAGCAACATAAATATAAACAACAAAATAACATCACAATAAAATAAATAAACCAATCAAGTAAAATAAACAATACAAAAATAACATAATGGAAAATAAAATGCACGACATAAAATGATAAAACACTGGATGAGATAGCAATGAAAAGGTACATTTGTGTGGGAGGATCTCATAGGGGACTGAATAGTGGAATTAGACTTTCAATAAGGTGGGGGAAAGTGCAATATGAGGGAAGCAGTGTAGGTGAAACAACAGGACTGGAATATATGGTCACTCTCCATCAGAAAAAGCCAAGTCTTTAGAGCTTTCTTAAAGGCTGCCAGGGTGTGGGCTTGCCTAATCTCACCAGGTAGCGAATTCCATAGCCGGGGGGCCACAACGGAGAAGGCTCTCTCCCTCGTTCCCACAAGTCGTGCCCGCGATAGAGGAAGAGGTGTTATGCAACCACAGCTCTCCTCATCAAAATAGATAATTTCCAATCAGGATCCTGTTGGAGGTATAAAATAAAGAAAGGGACCTTCTTCCATGTGTGATGGTCTTGTGAATTGGTGCAGGCTTATTGGAAAAAATGATCAAGGTAACAAATGTAATGTTCCACAACCAAGTTTTAAAAAATCCAAGGATGTGCCTAGAAAGAGAAATTTGTCATCACAGCTTCGTTGCTGCATGTATAACGATTGTCAAAGATTGGAAAGGGGAAAAAAACATTAAGCATCAAAAGTTGGAGGGATAAACTGTGGGATTGGGCGCAGATGTCCAAGATTTCTAGTAATTTACTAGAAACGGTTCTGGTCCAACTTCCTGTTCGAACTTAACTCCCTTTATGAGCCAACTAGAGTTTAAGATCTGCTGGGGAGGTCCTGCTTTCGGTCCCACTCCCTTCGCAAGCGTGATTGGTGGGGACATGAGACAGGGCCTTCCTTCTCAGTGATGGCCCCTCGGTTGTGGAAATCCCTCCCTAGTGACATCAGGCAGGCCCCATCCCTCCTGGTCTTCAGGTAAAACTAAAGACCTGGCTTTGTACGCAGGCGTTCAGAAAATATGCCAATACGTAATTCGAGTTCAACAGTTTTGACCATGACTATGGATGAATTACTCAGTATAAACTCACGACTCAGCACTTTATGTTTTTAATATGTTATATGTTTTAATCTGTTTCATTGTCTTGTGTGTTTTTAGAGGCTTATATGTTTTCATTGTTTTATAGTTGATAGGGTATGTGTTATGGTTTTTGTTGTTGTGTATTTGTTCAGTTGCTTCCGACTCTTGGTGCCCTCATGGACCGGCCCAGGCCAGAGCAGGGAGCTCCTTCAAGGTCAAGCCAGTCACTTCAAGGATACCATCCATCCACCTTCCCCTTGGTCGGCCCCTCTTCCTTTTTCCTTCCATTTTCCACAGCATCATTCTCTTCTCCAAGCTTTCCTGTCTTCTCATGATGTGGCCAAAGGACTTCATCTTTGCCTCTAATATCTTTCCCTCCAGTGAGCAGCTGGGCATTAATACCTGAAGTATGGACTGGTTGGATCTTCTTGCAGTGTAAGGCACTCTCAGAATTTTCCTCCAACTCCACAGTTCAAAAGCATCTATCTTCCTTCACTCAGCCTTCCTTATGGTCCAGCTCTTGCATCCATAAGTTACCACGGGGAATACCATTGCTTTAACTATGCGACCATTCATTGCCAGTGTGATGTCTCTACTCTTCACTATTTGATCGAGATTGGTCCTTGCTCTCTTCCCAAGAAGGAAACGTCTTCTGATTTCCTGGCCGCAGTCTGTGTCTACAGTCATCTTCACACCTAGAAATACAAAGTCTGTCACGGCCTCCACGTTTTCTCCTTCTATTTGCCAGTTATCAATCAGTCTGGTTGCCATCATCTCGTTTTTTTTATGCTTAACTGCAACCCAGCTTTTTCCCTTTCTTCTTTCACCTTGGTTAGAAGGCTCCTTAGCTCCTCCTCCCTTTCAGCCCTCAAAGTGGTATCATCTGCATATCTAAGGTTGTTCATGTTTAATTCCAGCCTTGGTTATGTTGGTTGTATTTCTTTTGAAAGTGTATGTTACGGCATTAAAGTCTTGCCGGATTTTGTAAGCCGCCTTGTGTCCCCTGTGGGGTGAAATCCATCAGCTTCTCAAATCATGGAGAATTAGCTTGGATTGACCCTCAAGTGAATGTTGGGATCAATCCTCCAAACTTGGTGGTCTGGCTAGTTGGTGGGGTAGAGCAATAAAACAAATACTCTAGGTTTCCCATTCCTGGCAGACAGGGCCGGTTTTTCCATTACGCGAAGTAAGCGACCGCGGAACACTTTGTTTTTCCCAGGGGCGCTCATGCGCCTCCTTAAATGCTCCTCCAATTGGGCCTCGTCCCACGCGCGGTGGCGGGGACAACGGCAGGAGGAGGCAGAAAAGCTGCGCATGGAGCAAGAGGGAAGGGAAAGGCGCGCGCCTCTGCTCTTCCCCTCTCGCCCCGCATGTGCCTTTCCTGGCGGCAGAGGCAGGAAAGGCGTGCGAGGGAGAAGAGAAAGGTCCATGCCTTTCCCTCCCCTCATGCCCCGTGCATCTTGTAGAGCGGCGAGAGGAGTGTGGGGCAGCAGCGAGGCTTGGCCATCTCCTTCTCCTCTGGGCGCTTCTTCCTTCTCCTCTCCGTTTAGACACCTCCAAATGGAGAGGAGGAGGAGGAAGACCCTGGAGGAGAAGGGGGGAAGACCTCGCTGCTGCTGCTGCTCTGTGCCATCCTCCTCTTCTCACCTCCTTCGAGGCGAGGCATCGAAGGGGGCGAGAAGAGGGGGGTGGCACAGAGCAGCAGCAGCAGCGAGGTCTTCCCCCCTTCTCCTTCTCCTCTGGGCTCTTCCTCCTCCTCCTCTCGGTTTAAGCACCTCCAAATGGAGAGGAGGAGGAAGAAAACCCTGGAGGAGAAGGGGGAAGACCTCGCTGCTGCTGCTGCTGCTGCTGCTCTCTTCTCGCCCCTCTTCTCGCGAGAAGAGGAGCATGGGGCAGCAGCAGCAGCCAGGCTTGGCCATCTCCTTCTCCTCTGGGCTCTTCTTCCTCCTTTCCATTTGGGGATCTCCAAACGGAGAGGAGGAAGACCCTGGAGGAGAAGAGGGGAAGACCTGCTGCTGCTGTTGCCCCACTCCATGCTCTTCTCTCTGCCCTTTGAAGCCTCTGCTTTGCCTGGAAGGCTCAAAATGTTCCAGCAGCATTCTCTCCTGACGTTTCACCCACATCAGTGGCAAGCATCCTCAGAGATTGGGAGGTCTGTTGGAAACTGACTCGCCCCCATTTCCTTCTCAGCTTTGGAATTATTACTATTATTATTATATTTTATTATATTTATTATTCTATTTACAATTATTATTTATTACGTTATTATTTTTAACATGAATTATTTATATTTATTAGATTGTTATGTGTTATAAATGGCAGGCATCTTCAGAGGTTGGGAACTCTGTTGGAAACTAGGCAAGTGGGGTTTATATATATCCCTGTGGAATGATGTCCAGAGTGGGAAGAAGAACTCTTGCCTGCTTGAGGCAAGTGTGAGTGTTGCCATTGGCCACCTTGATTAGCACTGAATGACCTTGCAGCTGGATGCCAAGTTTTTAAACTTTGTGTTTTCTATATACATTACAAATTTACCCTTGGTTTGCTTCTGATGCAGCAAATAACCTTGCAGCTTCAAAGCCTGGCTGCTTCCTGCCCGGGGGAATCCATTGTTAAGACATATTAGCTGGCCTTGATTGACTCTTGTCTGCAAGGCCATTGAATGCTAATCAAGCTGATGGGATTTGGAGTACCTTCAACTGATTCAGCTCAGACTTCCACAGACCATTAAAACTCCCATTAATGACAGATCTGAACCAAACTTGGCACACAGAACCTCCATGACCAGCAGAAAACTCTGGAGGGGTTTGGGAGGAATTCACAGTAATAGGATCCTAGTGTTGCAAGAGACCTCCAAGGGCCATCCAGTCCAACCTCCTTCTGCCATAAGGGAAAAACACAATCCAAGCACTCCTAACAGATGGCCATAGAGACTCTGCTTAATAATAATACTATTATTAATAATAGTAATAGAATCATAAAGTAGGGAGACCTCCAAGGTCCATCCAATCCAACTTCCTTCTGGCATAAGCGAAAAGCACAATTGAAACACTCCTGATAGATGGCCATTTAGACTCATAATAATAATAATAATAATAATAATAATAATAATAATAATAGCACCCTGGGGTAGTGTGGTGGTATGCAAAATAAAGTAATGAGAAGCAGCCAGAGATTTTTTTTTGTTTGACAGACATAGATTGGATTAGTATGTGTTTTGCTGCCAAATTTGGTGCCAATTCGTCCAGCGGGTTTTGAGTTATGTTAATCCCACAAACGAAAATTATATATTTATTTATATAGATAAGGTTATTCTATCTTTAGTCATCTCAGTGGACTTACTTGTTGTGGTCCAAAA
>NW_026845477.1:142420601-142447722 GCF_025583915.1 Anolis sagrei ordinatus | reverse complement strand
CCTCCCAGGGGCTGGAAGGTCCTTGGGGTGGGGCTGGCCTTGGGGACCTTGGGAGAATGGAGGGGATCCCAAGCTGAGCTCTTCTTCTGTCCCTTGCCCTTCTAGCAGCTTCCTCTCGGAGAAGAGCCTAACTCCGCCGCAGAAAAAATTGCCCAAAGAGTTGGTGAGTGAAAGAGGGGGGCTGGAAAGGGGGAGCTGGCTCAGGGCCACCCAAGACCCCTTGAGTTCAAGGTGGCCCTTGGCTGAAGAGGCCTCCCTTGCGGTGGGAATCCAGCAACTCTAAAGTCCCATCAGCCCCAGGCAGCGTAGTCATTGGGGAGGAGGTCTGGGGGTTGCAGTTCAACCCTCTCCAGGATTGGCAGTACGCATTCACCTGGGAAAGAGTGAGGGAAGGTGTGGCAAAAGGCACAGCGTGAACTTCCCTCTTCTTCCCCTTTCTTCTCCCTCAACAGGGCTCAAAGGAAGTTGGGATCCCTTCTGAGTTGTTCCTGCCGGAGTGGGTGGCCCTGGACCTCAATACAGAGAGGTACCTCCTTCCCAGTTTCAGGGGAACATGGCAGGCAGAGGTCTCCTCCCTCCCTCTCCCAATTGAGGCCAAGGGGGCCTCAGCCTGCACTCTTATTCCATGGGGGCTTGGGGGGCTCCACCAGAGAGAAGAGAGGGGAGGACTTCTTCTGACCTTGCCTTCTTGTCTCTCTCTCCTTGCAGTGTCAACGAGCTCACTCAGAAGATGGTAAGGAAGGGAAGGGGACGGTAAAAGAGGGGTGGGCGCCTTCCTCTCTACCCCCCACCTCTTTTCCTCTCCCCGCCCCTCCTTTCACCTCCTTCCTCCCACTCTAGTCCTCCTCCCCTGGGCTGCCTTCCCATTCCTTCTCTTTTGGCCCCTTTTTCACTCCTCTGCCCAATTGTCTTTTGCAGGACTCCGACGAGGCAACGCTGGCAGACATCGCCAGCAGGGGGGGGGGGTGGAGGGGGGGGGGGGGGGAGGGGGGGGGAGGGGGGAACGCACGGATCGATGCAATCTGCAGATCATGCGTCACATGGTCATTTCATGGTGTGGGGACGCCTGCCCCGTTTATTTCTGGGGGGCTAGGTAGGCGTTGCTATTTGCTAGGTAGGTGATGAGCCACAGTCTCTGGCTGCACTCGCTCCTTGTCCTCTCAGTCCCTCCCTGGCCAGGCCTCACCTCCTTGGGGGCGGCTCTTCTGCTTCAATGGCCTTCTCATGATTGCGTCGCTGAATGACACGAGGAAGCGCGAAGAGGAAGAGGCAGATCTGGTCCTGCATCCTCGGAGGTGGTCCTCTCTGGACCCAGAACAGGTAAGGCCCAGAGTTCCCCTTGGCAAGGCCTGCAATGACCACCCAGGTTTCACCCAATGCCTTTCTCAGGACATGTAGAGGGGCCTCGTGCAGAGACCTTCCAGGTGACAGATTTGTCCCAGAGAAGTCCAGCCTTCAGGTAGGCTGCTCTTCTTGGCTCCCATTCATCACCAGGTGATATCTCTGGCCACTGGAAAGGTATGTTGGGAGCCCAATGCCCAGTTACCCTCAGCAGGCATTCAACACACTTCACCTGTCAACTCTCTCCCTCCACTTTTGGCCCCAAGAGCCTTTCCATGGCTGCCGGGTGCCATTGTTTCTTCCCTCCTTTCTTTGCTTTCAGGCGAAAGAACACCTGCATCGTCTTTGCCAGCTGGTCTGCAGTCCCTCCTCTGCAGAGGCCATGCAGGCAGTGGACTACGTGGCCCGCAAACAACTCAAGATGGCCACGGACCACTTTCTGGAGTCCAATGGGAGGTAGGACAGCTGGGCCTGGGGGTGCCCCTCCCCTGTCCCATGGGGCCCTAGCGGTCTCCCCATGGGATCGGAGACAAGGCTGGCCCTGACCATGGCTCCCCCTTCCCTCTCTTCATTCACAGGCCTTGTGGTGAATTAGTATGCGCCGTACTAAATTCTCAGTATTGTTGCCTGGAGGCGGCGCTGGACCTGTTCCTGGCCAAGGTGAAGGAGGGCCCTTGGCTAGCCCAGGAGGGCGAGGAACAGGGCGGCCCTACTTGGGATGCGGCCACGGTAAGGGGAAGGAGAATGAGACCCCCTCTTTCCCAGCCTTGACAAGGAGCCCTCCTTCTGTTGAGGTCCAAACCTCCTCCTTTCTCTCCGCAGGCAAGAGCGACACGGGCCATCGGCGGGATCATAAAGCACATCAGGGACAGCACTCGCCTGGAGGAGTGGTTCGTGGAGCTTCTGCTCGCCTTGGTGACCAACTTCATCGAGGTCACAAGGCCTGGGTTGGAGGTGCCCAGCAGGAACCGGAGCAGCAGCTACGTTCCTCCAGTGTAAGGAGTGGGTGGGTTTCCCCCCCTCCCTCCCCATTCCCCTTTTACCTTCACTGTTTCCCTACCCCCAATATGCACCCCCCATACTTTTATATTTTTGTACTTAAGAAAAGCTAATAAAAATATCTAAAAAAAAAGGAGTGGGTGGGGAGGAAGGGTCAGCAGGACTCCCAGCCCTTTTGGGGAGGCTGATGGGGAACTCAGACCCTCCACTGGGAAGTAAGCCTTTTTCTTTCCTTTTTCTTCTGCAGAGAATTGGCAAAGATCATCTCAGTGCTAGTGAAGAGGGTGGCCTGGGTGTCCCTCAACGAGACCTCCGAAAAGATGCTTCAAGATCCCAGCATCTGCCCCGAGGGGATGGCCCTCCAGTTACAGTAAGGAGCAAGGGCCGGAGGAGGTTCAGGGAGGAGGCCCGGCTTGTTCTCTCTGGCTGGGTTCCCTCAGGGGGTCTCTTTTGTCTTGCAGGAGCCTCCTCAAGTCCTCTTCTTCCCTTCTCCGGCACCTGAGTTCCACCTGGGAGGCAGAAGTGCCGCTGGAGCATTCAGCCGGCATGGTGGTCTTCTATATTCAGGTGAGGAGGGTTGGTCGGCCTGGGTTTTGGGGTTGGAAAGGGCCTTAGGGCAGGGCTGGTGAGGTGAGAAGAGACAGTGCTTCCCTTCCTGGCTCTAGCCCCTCACGCTTCTCCTCTTCTCTTTCAGCTACTGCACATCGGCCAGCGCCCTCACTCCCCGGAGAAGACCTGGACGCTGCTCACGGCCTGGCTCCAACATCGCAGCCTGGCCGTCCAACATCAGAGCAGGCAGGGTCTCCTCCTCCTCTGCAAGACCTACAGGGAGGTAAGTCAAGCGCAGCCCAGGCTCCACGCAGCAGGCGTTGCTCTTGAGGTCGTAGCAAGAAGATCCTGGACGGTTCCTTCCTCAAAGAAGTGGGGAGACCTGTGGTCCGGCATCCTCTGCAGGGTACATCTTACGCAGGGCTGCGCTTTGACTTGGCCCTCCTTCCTCTCTCTTTGCAGACCATGGGCCTTAAGGAGCTCCTGGTCGGGGTCACTGCGGGGCTGCAATCCCCCCACAACAACATCACCTTGGAGTTCCTGGACCTGGCTGGCTGGCTGGAGCCCTTGCTTCAGGAAGAAGACCGGGGCCCCGCGAAGGTTCACCTGGCTGCCGTCTACCGCCTTCTCTTCCACCACGTGAGTCTTGGCCCCTGGGCCTCCTCCTTGGGGAGGGAGGGAGGGAGCTGGCTTTTCCCTCTCCCCATGCCCTGAGAAGGGCCTTCAGGCAAGGAAACGGGGGAAAGATGGCTTTCTTTTCACTCCCCCTTTTAGGAGGCGGCCAAGATCCGGAAGGCAGCCCTGCAATGCTTCAAGCATCTTCTCTGGCGCCCAGAAGATCCAATCAGGAGCGCCAGACCATCCATGGCCTCCTGGCGGTGCTGGTGCACGTGGAAGATGAGGATGAGGAGGTTGCCAAGGTAGGAGGGAAGCCCAGCTCTGGCCCCACAAGGCCTTGGGGCTCAGGGAGGAGGGAGGGGGCCCTTGCCCTCCAAGGGAGTCTGGCTCAGCTTCCCTCTTCCTTCTTCTCTTGGAAGACTGCGAGGGAGACCCTCCGGGAGGCGGCGCAGGTCCTCGGATGGCACCTGGAGGAGAGCGTTCTGGCGCGGGACACCTTCAGCCTGCAGGAGCTGCTGCACAAGATCTGCAAGCGCCTGGTCAGTGGTCGCCCTAAGGCCTGGCAGTCAAGGGCCCTTCTGCCTGGCCTCTTTTGACCCCGCTCTCTCCTCCAGATCCAGCACTGCAGTTCCAGGTGGGAGTTGGAGGAGAAGGTGTATGGCTTCCTGCCTTTCTTTAAGAGCCAACATCCATCAGCAAAGAAGGCGGCAGCCATGTTGCTCGGTAAGGGACCGAGACGGTCTTGGCCCCGTTCCCCAGAGGGACCCCCCCATTGCAGAACAGTCCTTGGAGCCCCTCCTGGGGAACTCTAGGGCACTCTTTGCTCATGGAGGTCATCCCTCTCTTCTTTGCTGCCTGCCTTCCCTCCAGGTCACCTGCTTCACAAGATCGGCAGCATCGCGACCCAGAGTAACGTCTGCACCTTCGAGGCCTGTAAGTGGGGCCTGAGAGGGCCTGGGCCTGGGGGGAGAGGCTCCCTGGGGAGTCCGTGTGCCCTCCCTCACCTTTTCTCCTCCCTCCCTCTCTCCCTTCCAGGGCTGATCTTCCTCCTTGCCGACCATGACCCTGAAGTCAGGCGAGTTGGCTGGGAGACCAAGGCCATCCTCGCCAGGACCTCCGCCCTCCACTCCCGGCACGGACTGCAAGCTGCTCTTCGGCGCTTGGTGGCGGCCAGCAGGCGACAGAGGTACCCCCCAGAGTATGCCAAGGACCCACCCACCTGATGGACCGGTAAGGAAGGGAGCGAAGAAGGGAGGGAGGAGGAAAGAAATAGGGAGGGAGGGGGGGAGGGAAAGAGAAAAAGAGGGAGGAGGAAGAACGGATAGAGGGAGGGAAAAGAGAAAGGAAGTGAAGAGAGAGCGAAGGAGGGACGAAGGAGGGAAAGGAGGAAGGGATGGAAGATGGGAGGGAAGGGAGAACTGAGAGGAAGATGGGAGGGGGGAAGGAGGACTGAGAAAGGAAGGGAGAAAGGGAAAGGAGGAAGTGAGGGAGGGGGAGGGAAGAAGATGGGAGGGAGGGAGAAAAGAGGGAGGAAAAAGGAGGAGGAAAGAAAGGATAGAGGGAGGAAAGTAAGGAGGAAGAAATGGAGGGAGGGAGGAGGAAAGGGAAGAGGGAAGGAAAAGAGAAAGGAAGTGAAGAGAGAGCGAGGGAGGGACGAAGGAGGAAGGAGGGAAAGGAAGAAGGGATGGAAGATGGGAAGGAAGGGAGAACTGAGAGAGGAAGGGAGGAAGGGAAATGAAGAAGCGAGGGAGGAAAGGGAGGGAGGGAAGGAGGAAGGGGGAAGGACAGAGAGGAATGTAGAAAGGGAAAACAGGAAGTGAAGGAGGTGGGAGGGAGGGAGGAAGATGAGAGGGAGGGAGGGAGGGAGGGAGGGAGAAAAGAGGGAGGAGGAAGAAAGGAGGAAGGGAGGGAAAAGAAAGAAAGGAGGAAGAGGGAGGGAGGGAGGAAGGAAGGTAGGAGGAAGGGAGGAAGGGGGGGAAGGAGGACTGAGAGAGGAATGTAGAAAGGGAAAGCAGGAAGTGAGGGAGGTGGGAGGGAGAGGGAGGGAGAAAAGAGGGAGGAGGAAGAAAGGAAGAAGGGAGGGAAAAAAGAAAGCAAGGGAGGATAGAGGGAGGGAGGGAGGAAGGAGGTAATGGAGGAAGGGATGGAAGATGGGAGGGAGGGAGTAGGCAAGAAGGCTTGAAGGAGGAATAGAGGGGGAGAAGGAAGGGAGGGAGGGAAGGAAAAGAAGAAGGAAGGGAGGGAGGGAGGGACAAAGGGAGGGAGGAAGGAGGAAGGGATGAGGGGAAAGACAGAGAGGAATGTAGAAAGGGAAAGCAGGAAGTGAGGGAGGTGGGAGGGAGGGAGGAAGATGAGAGGGAGGAAGGGAGGGAGGAAATGGAGGAAGGGAAAAGAGAAAGAAGGAGGATAGAGGGAGGAGGAAAGAAGGAAGGGAAGGGGGGAGGAAGGGAGAACTGAGAGAGGAAGGGAAGAAGGGAAAGGAAGAAGTGAGGGAGGAGAGAGGGAGGGAGGGAGGGAGGGAAGGAAGGTGGAAGGGATGGAAGATGGGAGGGGGGAAGGAGGACTGAGCGAGGAAAGGAGAAATGGAAAGGAGGAAGCTAGGGAGGTGGGAGGGAGGAAGATGAGAGGCAGGAGAAAGGAGGGAGGAAATGGAGGGAGAGAGGGAAAAGACAAAGCAAGGAAGGATAGAGGGAGGAGGGAAGGAGGAAGGGATGGAAGATGGGAGGGAGGGAGTAGGCAAGAAGGGTTGAAAGAGGAATAGAGGGGGAGAAGGAGGGGAGGGAAGGAGCGAAAAGAAGAAGGGAGGGAGGGGAGGGAGGGCTGAGAGAGGAAGCGAGGGAGGTGGAAGGAAGGAAGATGAGAGGGAGGGAGGGAAGAAGGGGTGGAAAAGAGAGAGAAGGCAAGAAGGAGGGAGGGAGAAAGGGAAGGAGGGAGGGAGGTTTGTAAAGAGCTTTGGGATGGAAGGAAAACAAAACAACAGTGTTTAGTCTGATCAGTTCCAGAGTGTAGAGACTCCAACCCAGGCAGTTGGAGTCGCAGGGCAGAAAGAGCAGAAGAGGAGAAAAGCGAGGGGTCCAAGTCAGCCTAGGAGGGGTCCGCCTTGGGGTCTCCTTCAGTGCAGGCCCTAAGAGAGGCACCCATGGAAGGAGACCCAAGCCCTGCTTTCTCTTCCCTTTGCAGGAACACCATGATCCCCCGCGTGCGCGCCCAACAGGAAGACCTGCGCTCCAGCTGTGCCGCAGCCCCAAAGGGAAGTAGCGCCAAGGAGGCGGGAATCTGCCCAGCCCTGGCCCAGAGAAGCCCCGCCCCCTGCAGAAGCCCCACCCCCGCTCTGGGCCCCATTGCCACCAGGGGCCCTTGGAACAGAGCAGAGCAGAACAGAGCAGAGCAGGAAGACTGCCTGGGCCCCTCTGGCCCCTCTGTTGTTTTATTTTTATCATTAATTTTTATTGAAATTTTCCAATTAGGTAAAACAGGTAAAGCATTGTGTTGTTATTGTATATTTTTTGTATGTTAACACATGTTGTGAACCGGTCCGAATCCCTCTTTGAAGGTGAGAGGGTCGGTATATAAAACCTCGAAATAATAAATAAATAAAAACAGGGAAGAAAGGGAGGGAAGTTAGGGATGTGGTGGGGGAACTGCGTGAGGTGGGGGGAAGTGGGGATAAGGAGAAGGAGTGAGGGAAGGCAAGGGCTGGGGAAAATTGGTAGGCTTCCCATCATCTTCATCGTGGATTGAAAAAGAAAGTAAATGGTCCTTTATTTCTTGTTGTTATTATTATTTACTAAGTTCCAAAGTCTGACTCTTTCTCTTCTTATTCTTTCTTCTGATTCATAATATTATCCTCATCTTCTTTTGTTTCATATAATAGATCAAAAGAGTCCAGCCTGTTTCTTTTCTGGGATTATTATTTTCTTGGATTTTGCTGATATGAAAGCAAAATTATTCCTGTCAACCATTCGTTGATTGTTTGGGGTTTCTTTTACTCTCCAGTGTCGCGCGTATACTATTCTGGCCGCCGTTGTTAGATAGTTAAAGAAGACATCTTTATTCTTCTCTAATTTTTCATCTGTAATTCCCAATAAAAAGTGTTCCAATATAAGTTTAATTTATTGTCGAAAGCTTTCATGGCCGGAATCACTGGGTTGTTGTAGGTTTTTTCGGGCTATATAGCCATGTTCTAGAGGCATTCTCTCCTGACGTTTCTCCTGCATCTGTCACCTCTGAGGATTCTTGCCATAGATACATGCGAAACGTCAGGAGAGAATGCCTCTAGAACATGGCCATATAGCCCGAAAAAACCTACAACAACCTAAGTTTAATTTGTTCCTGTAATATCTTCTGAATGGTGGCATTAATTGCTTTCCAGATTTTTTTTGGTTTTTTTGCAATTCCACCACATGTGGAAGAAGGTGCCTTGTTCTGATTCCCATTTCCAGCACCTTGTGTCTAATTTTTTTGTAACATTTTGCTAGTTTGTCGGGGGTGATGTACCACTGGTACATCGTTTTTACCAATATTCTTTTAATTCGTATGAATAAGTATATTTCAGTTTATAATTCTCCCATTCATCCATTCCAATATTGTGGAATATTGTCCCCCACTTCACCATACGTTCCTTTACTGTTTCCTTCTGGGCCACTCTAACCATTTCTTGTATAGCTTTGTAATTAATTTGTTTTTTGTCAGCATTATTTTGTCCCAAAAGGCTTCTCCTTCTGTAAATCCTCTCTTCTTATCCATATTATAGTGTTCTTTTATTGGGATATATTGAAAGCACAAGATATTTCTGTGAGATATGTTTAATTCTTCTCATGGTCATATGTTTAATATGTTTAATTCTTCTCATGCTTTCAGTATAAAATTTCCGTTCTGTTTTCTTATGATTTCTTAATATGCAGGCCATTCCTCACCTCCTGTTTCTCTTCTTTGGCATGCCTCTAGCGGGGAGATCCACAAGGGAGTTTTGATACAGAAGTTATCTTTGTATCAATGTATTGACTAACAAAGTGGTTGGTGAAGTTTTCCTCCTCTTTCCTCTTATCACACCACAGGGATGCGTGCCAGCCTTGCCTGAGGTCGAATCCCTTTTGTGTCAGTATTCTTGCTTTTTGGAGAGTTGCCCAATCCTTTCTCCAATCTAATACACATACTTCATAATATAATTTTACATCACGGAGTCCTAAGCCTCTTCTGTTCTTTTCATCCGTTAAGTTCATAAATTTAATCCTCGCTCTCTTTCCTTTCCAAATAAATATTGCTAGATCCTTTTTTGGATATTTTCCACTAAGTCTTCAATTGGGCAAATAAGACCATCAGCAACAGCTCACGTTTTAAAATGTTCTTTTTAAATTTTGTTCCTTTCGGGTTTTTGTCTCCTCAAATATCGCTCAATGTTCTGCTCTGTTCTGTTCTGTGGGGGATTTGGGGGCCTGGAGGGGAGGGGCCACCACCTGCTCCCTGGGCCTTCCTTCCTCCATTTGGGCTGTGCTCCGCCTCTTTTGACTTTTGCCCCCCCCCGACCCCTCCCTCTCGGCCTGGGATGCCACCACCGCCTCCTTGTCCCCAAGGTGGCATCCCCACAAGGGCGCCTCCCTCCCTCTTGCCCACCCAGAGGTCCTGCCCCTCCCCCTCCCCTCCCCCTCCCCTCCAGGCACTGCCACGCCTCCCTCCTCCTGCCCCCCCCAACACCTCCATCATCCCTCCCTCTGTCCCCACTCAGAGGGGTCAGGAGGGCAGGGGTCAGGAGAGAGTAACAGGGTCGTAGCCCCCATGTGTCCAGGCCATTCAGGAGACTCAGCTCCACTTGGAGAAAGGTGGCCGCCTGCTTTGTTGGCTCAAAAAAGCCCAAAGTGTTTCACCACTCATGGAGTTGGGCTTTTTCAGGGGATGCGCTGGACATGCAAAGGCAATTCAAGAACAAGGGCAACCTTATTCCACAGAACATGGTCCATAGACAGATCTTTGCCCAGGAATTTCTGGAATTGTATAATGCACTCCCCAAAGAAATGGGCCATGAAGGAAAGAGACCTGGGGACTCTCCTGCCTGAAGATTCATATTGGGATTCATGGAGTCAGGAAGGAGGAAGGAAGACCCAAGGTGTCTCTGATTCACTTACCTGACACAATCCTCCTAGATGTCACCTGTTGTATCTTCACTGTAAGCTTCGTGTCAGGCATTGTATAGTCAAATCTTCATTGAACTCTGCAGGCCCCAGAGCTTTCTTTTGGGCTTGTGGCTGTCCTCCAGGACCCAGAAACCCATCTCTGGCATGGGATGTTGTGTATCTCTCATCCTTTTATTGCCCAGATTTGAAGGTGCTGCCAGTTGAAATGAATATTTGAAGGAAGAATCTCTAATATAAAGACTCTTGTGGAGATATGGCAGTAAACTGAGGCTGGATCTATATTGCCATACAATGCAGTCTGTATTGTGTTATAGTCAGTGTAAAGCCATATAATGTCCTTTGAACTGCACCGAACTGCAAAATATGGGTCTACACTGACTCTATGTGTGTGTGTATGGTAGTCCAAACTGCATTATTTGGCAGTGTAGATCCAGCCATAGGAAACGTTTGGGGTGACTGGGTCAGGTCTTCAGAGGAAGCCTTGGCTCCTCTCTTCCTCTCCTGAGCTCTGACTTGTGGTATACATCTCTGAGGACAAGGTCTCTGGTTCTCTTGGCTGAATGGTCCATTCTTGTCGAGAGTATCTTATACCATCCCAGACTTTTCTGCGACCACTTTGGGCTTGTCCTTGTTCATGTATTAAATGGAAGTATAGGTTGCTTACCTGTAACCATATTTCTTCAAGTGGTAGTCTGAGAAATGCGCAAATATGGGTTTTCATTGCACCTGTGTAGCTGTTCGGAATATCTTTAGCATTGAAACATTTTGGCTGATGACAAGGAGTGTGAAGGAGCACGAGGCAGAGGAGTTTGAACTGGGGAAGTCGGGTGCTGAATTGGGGAGACTGGACTGCTACTAGAGCGGCTGGGGATAAAAACAACGCTTTTTGTTGTTGGAGGGCTTTGTCCATCTGCTGTATTTTTGGCAAGCTCCTTTTGTAGACTCACTAGTGAGCATGCTTCCTGCTTAAATGTTTTTGGCTCGTGCTTGTTTTTTGGCTAGTGCTTGTTTTTTGGCTAGTGCTTGCTCCATAAAAAGTTTTGGTATACGCTCGTATAGACGCCATAGTGTGCCATGCATGCAAAGAGGCAAGCTGAACAGTAAAACTTTTTGGCCATGGCATCAAGCTTCTTCCCTTCTCTATCAGAAAGTGAGGTTTGATTTCTTTGTGCTGGGTGCAATTGAGCACCAGTGACTATTGAGTTAGGTTTGGGTTGTTTAGCCAGCCAAGAAGCTGAGGAGAAATCCACTCGATAGAGTCCTTCTGCCCTTTTGGGAGTGGCTGGGACCAGCGATGGAAACACTCCAGGTGTCTTGATTATTTGGAGTAAATAGGGTAGTGGAGTCTGCTGTTCTGAAGACGGGAAGCAAGGGTCTTCCACTACTGCTGTGGGCTGCATGGTAGGTAGATTGAGAGCACATGCCAACCTAATAAGGAGGGCTGAGAAGTTCTTAAATTCCTCTGAGGGGAAGAGGATCAGGTTCTGGGTTCCCATGCGGCTCTTTTGCTGGGGTCGCGGCTTCTCCTGCATCAGAGTCAGATTGTTTGTGGTCATCCTTCTCTTCCCATTGGGGAGAGCAAAGATTGACTGTCGCTGGAGCCCTCTGAGTGGGGCCTGTTGCAAGTTGGTGTGGGGTGTCCTCTTTGCGGGGGGCAGGAAACTGTGGCTGACGGGACCAATGGACACCTCGCCCCAGACTCAGGGTACGGTTTCCTGTTCCAGTAGCAGTTTGCATAGTGATGTCTCCCATATTGGGGGGAGGGGAGTATGGAAAATAGCCATAATCTGAGTATGGGTCGTAGACCCTTGGGTCAGGTGACCGTGACCATGAATAGAAATGGAATGCCTTGGATGGGCTGCGGGAGCGCGAGGACCAAGAATCCACAGACAGCAAAGACTGTTGGTACCGTGTGGATCGGTTTCTCTCCTGGTGGCGGCATTCACTAATGCCTGTCTCTCGCTTTCGGGACTGAGAGGGGTAGGTGGTGTTCCCTGTGGTCCTGGGGCCTCGGTCCCGAGGGGGAGGCTCATCCCCTAGGCTGTCTCCCTGGGTGTCGTAGCAGCAGGCGACTGGGAAGAAGGCAGGGTTTCAGGGCTGACGCCTGAGTTTTCCTGATGGTGCTGCTGCTTGCGCTTATCCAGCTCCATCCAGAACTCTGCAGGAGTCAGGTGGGACAGCCCCTCCAATGAGGAAGAGGGAAGCAAAGGCTCCCGATTGGGGAAGGTCCCAATTCAGACGAGGAGGGCTCAAAGGCCACATGCCAGTGAGTTGCCTTCCTTTTTTGATCTTATTTTGAGCATCTTTAGACTTCGTCCCTGGCTGGGGCTATTCAGGAGCTTTTGCTCTCTGCTGTCTGCCAAGGCTCCAGCTACTAGAAGAGGTTCCTACAGCTGCCGATTGCAGCGGAAAAAAGGAACTAAGGCTCAGCCCCACCCACGGGCTTATATACTCATCAGGGAGTGTGGACAGGGCCTTCACCAAAATGTTTCAATACTAAAGCTCTAGAATGTTCTGAACAGTTGTACAGTTGCAATGAAAATCCACATGTGCGCGTTTTACAGACTTCGTGGAGAAGATTGCATTTGTATTTTCCGGTGGAACTCCCAAGGAAGGCCAACCCATTTGCGGCTGTCAGTAGCCTTTACAAACCTATGAAGCAGGTGGCCATTCCTCCTCCCCTGGCAATGGGCCAAGATCCTTTTGGGGGGCCCTTGCCACCCCCCAGCTGCCCCCCTCCTCACATGGATTCACCTGGACGGAGGCCTGGCTGCTGGGGCCACGGAGGAGGAAGAGAAAGAGGAAGGGCAGTGCTCTCCACTGACGCTGCCCTGCCGTTCTTGCAGGGCCGCTCTGGACGGAGGATCCGAGGGACAGTGATCACCGAGGGACCCTGATCGGCGAGGGACCCTTAAGAACAAAGGACCTTGACCATCGAGGGACATTAACCTCAAGGGAGCTTGACCACCGAGGAACCCTGACCAGCGAGGGATGCTTAAGATGAAGGAACCTGACCATCGAGGGACATTAACCTCAAGAGACCCTGACTGGCGCCTGCAAGAATAAGGAGAGGGAAGACAGGACTTCCATAGATTTGGTTTTTTTGCTTTGTTGTTATTTAGTATATTGTACTTGTGTTATTGTGCAGGAGAGGATCCCACTCCACTGTGAAAGTGCTGCTCTTCCCCTTTGGCTGCTCTGGCTGCCTCTTGTGGATCCGGGGCTGGCAGTGGAGGGAGGCCCAGGCCACTCTGGCAGATGGGGGGTTTCCAAGGGCCCCCTCCCTTCTCTGCAAACCCCAGGACCCACAGCCTAGCACCAGAGGGGAAGAACCTCCCTTGAACAGTGCGACTGGAGAAGCCCTCCACTCTTGGTTTATTCTAATTTAATATGATAGAATTGTCTAGTCCAAAATGGTATTGTTTAATAATATCTGATTAGAATAAATGTAACCCTTTCTTTTTAATTTGGCGCTTTCCTTGGATTCCTTTGGGGGGGGGGACGACCCAAGCCACCCCGGGGCTTGCAACTCTGGCCTGATCCACACTGACCCTTTCGTGCAGGTTGAACTGCATATGAGGCTGGGTCTATCCTGCCCTCTATTCCATATTAACTGTGATTGATACTGGATTATATGACAGTGTAGATGAGGCCTAAGAGGAAGAAGTGGGAGAAGATGATAATGCTGCCGTGGAGGCTGGATCTACACTGGCCTCTATCCCAGGATCTGATCCCAGATTATCTTCCTCAAAATGGATTATATGAGTCTACACAGCCAGATAATCTAGCTATGTAGATCCAATCTGGCTATATGGCCTGCACTGACCACATAATGCAGTTCAAACTGCATGTAATGCACATTGTAGATCAGGCTATCCTCATCACACTAGAGAATGAGTCCACTTAAAATCCGGTTTCTGCCTCCTGCAGAATTCTGGGGTTTGTAGTTTAGTGAGGCTGTTAAAGTCTCCTCCCTAAATTACAAAGCCCAGAATTCTGCAGGAGGCAGCAACCAGATTTAAAGTGGATTCATTCTCTAGTGTGATGAAGTATGTATTACACTGCCATATAATCCAGTTTCAGAATGCATATTAACTGTGGTTCAAACTAGAGTCTATGGCAGTGTAGATGGAGCCATAGTTCATCTCTGTTGTACAGGCTTTTTAACCAGAGTTGTTATGTCGGGCAACACTGATGTAAATTGTGAATTAATATTGCATTCTTCTATAGTCCGTTTTGTAACCAAGTGTATAATATCTGCTCTACAGGTTTAAACATCTGTGTTTAGAATAAATGTACCCCTTTCTTTTTCATTTGGCGCTTTCCTTGGATTCCTTTGGGGAGGGAGACCCAAGCCACCCAGGACCTGCAACTCAGGGCCCATCCACACTGACCCTTTCGTGCAGGTTGAACCGCATTTTATGGTGAGTGCAGGCTCATCCATATTTCTCTGCACTGACCATATAATCCAGTTCAAACAGCATGAAATGGGCAGTATGAGATGGTGCCATAATCCTCATTTGCACTGCCATATAATCCAGTTCCAGAATTCTGATTAACTGCACTTCAAAATGAATTCTGTGGCAGTGTAGACGGGGCCTAAGAGGAAGAAGTGAGAGAAGGTGACAATGCTGCCATGTAGACTGGATCTACACTGCCCTCTATCCCAGGATCTGATCCCAGATGATCTGCTTTAAACTGGATTATATGAGTCTACACTGCCAGATAATCCAGGATAAGAAGATAACCTGGGATCAGATCCTAGGATAAGGGGCAGTGTGGAAGGAGACGTAGTTGGTGCAAATGTGTGTGTCTAGTTGAGATCATATTGTGACCATGATGGCATGGCTGTGACAATAAAATTTGTTATATTTCTTTAAGAACAACTATTTGTGTGTGTGTGTTTATGTGTTTTCAAATGCTTTCCTAGGGGATCTGCTCCTTGTGGAAATCCAAAAGTGTGGATAGTAGCGAACCCTGTTTTTAGTAGTCTGAAAGTGGAAAATGTGTTAAGAGTGTGAAGCTGCAGCAAAAGAGGCCAATGTGATTCTAGGCTGTATCAGTCGGAGTTTGGTGTCTTGATGGAGGGGAGTCACAGCCCCATTCTGTTCTGCTTTGGTCAGAAATTCACCTGGGATCATCCTGTGTCCATTTCTGGAGACCACAATCCAAGAAGGAGAGGGACAGGTGGAAGGGTCCAGAGAAGGAAGGGCCACCAAAATGGTCAAAGGTCCAGAAGTCATGAATCCCTCTGAGGAGCCGATGAGTACATTTCGCTTGAAGAAGAGGATGCTGAGAGAAGGGTCATTGGAGCCATGTTTCAACATACTAAGGGAGGCCCCATTGAGGAGACTGGGGCACAACAGAGCAAGGGATTCAAATGGCAGGAAAAGAGATTTCACCTGAAGAATCAGAGAAACTAAAAAAGAAAAGGAAAACATGAAATCGAAATACACAGTCAGCATTTCATGACAGAAGGGCTGCTAGACCCCTCTTTCCCCACAAAAGGGGTTTCATTTCCTTAAAAGAAAAAGTACCTCGTACTGCTATAGGCATACACCTAAATCCCATTTTGATAAAATACTGCTTTGAAAATTCTATGAGTCTAACAATATAGAAAACAACAACAACAACAATATATGGATGACCTGAAGCTATATGGGAGAACTGAAACTGAAATCCAGTCTCTGACTAACATTGTCTGAATCTTTAGCACTGATATCAGCATGGAGTTCAGTTTGGACAAATGTTCGACAGTGGCACAGAAGAAGGGAAAGTGAGGGCATAAACATGCCTAGTGGCAAAGCAATAAAGTGTCACCAGCCAGAGACCTATGGGCATACTACATCAAACATGAACATGTGAAAACTGCAGTCAGCAAAGAATGCACGCAAAGGGTCAGAAAAAATCTCAAAAGCAAGCTCAACGGAAGCAATACCATCAAGGCCATCTACATCTGGGCCATACCTGTCATAAGATATACTGCTGTCATCATGAACTGGATGCAGGCAGAACTTGACCATTTGGACAGAAAAACAAGAAAACTCATGAGCATTCATTGTTCACTGCATCCTTGCAGTGTTCTCCATTGGCTATATCTGCCTAGAACAGCATTTCTTAACCTGTTCTAGGCTGTGAGGTTGCGAGGGGGAGGTTGCGAGGGGGGTTTCAGAGGAGTCGGGGAAAAAAAACAAGAGAAAACACATACTTATGATGGTCTTAGGAACCCCTTAGGCAGAGAAGGCCCAACATCTCTCTACCTGTCCTTCTCTTCCTTTTTGGTGATGGTGGACTACAACTCCCAGAATTCAAGAACAACCCCTCCCAAACCTCACCAATATACAAGGTTTGCCATGTAGGTAGTGTGCCAAGTTTGGTGCAAATCCATTGTGGGCTGGGTTCAGAGTACTGCTTGATTGTAGGTTTACTATAAATCCCAGAAAGTAAAACTCCTAAATGCCAAGGTCTATTTCCCCTAAACTCCACCAGTGTTCATGTCTGGGCATAATGAGTATTTGTGCCAGGTTTGGTCCAGATCCATCATTGTTTGAGTTCACAGTGCTCTCTGGATGTAGGTGAACTACAACTCCAAAACTCAAGGTCAATGCCCATCAAACTCTTCCAATATTTTCTGTTGGTCATGGCAGTTCTGTGTGCCAAGTTTGGTTCAATTCCATCATTGGTGGAGTTCAGAATTCTCTTTGATTGTAGGTGAGCTATAAATCCCAGCAACTACAACTCCCAAACTCCCAGATTCGAACCACCAACCTTTTGGTCAGCAAGTTCAGCATCTCAGCGGTTTAACCTGCTGTGCCACTAGGGCTCCCTAATGTATTGTGTTATAATGAATTATACACATTCTTATTATAGTTATTGATTTATACATCGCTTTATCTTCCCAAAGGGGAGCCAAAGGGCTTACGATACAATGTCTTTATTTAATTTATTGTGTATAAAATAAGGATCTTGTATCCTAAGACCTTTGGCTCCCCTTTGGGAAGGATTTTATTTATTTCCTATCAAAAGCACTTCACAAATTAGTATAAAACTGACAGAAATTGAAGGAGCACAAGCGGCTAAATATCTTTTGACCAAAAATGGGCAACAGCGTCCATTTTGTCTGTAGCCTCCAGCAATTTTTCCACTGTACATGAGGCAGGGCATAGTGGACAAGTTGTCTGTCCTGCTCCACAGTCATACGAGATGGAGGATTCTTTTAGGTTGTCTTCTGATCTGCCCACTCCACTTCTGTTCAGAGTCTGTTCAGGAACGTCCGTTTCTTGTACACAGCTAATCTTTCCAAATCCAAAAGCATTGCTTTAAATATTTTAATAAAGCGTGGGAAATATCCTGGACTCATAGCTGAGCCTGGAACCCCAGGTTTTGGCGGTTGCCAGAGGCGCTTTTCCACAGTTAAAACTTGTGGAAAAGTCTGACTTGAGAAGTCTGACTTGGCCATGATGGTCCACGCTCTGGTTACATCCCAAACAGACTACTGCAACACACTCTACATGGGGTTGCCTCTGAAGACTGCCCGGAAGCTCCAACTAGTCCAATGCTCGGCAGCCAGGCTGCTTACGGGAGTTGGGTACAGGGAGTGCACAACTCCCATGTTACACCAGCTCCACTGGCTGCCAATTAGCTTCCGAGCATAATTCAAAGTGCTGGTTTTAACCTATAAAACCCTACATGGTTCTGGCCCGGTTTACCTGTCTGAACATATCTTCCCCTATAAACCATCAAGGACTTTAAGATCTTCCAGAGAGGCCCTGCTCTCAGTCCCACCACCTTCGCAGTCGCTCTTGGTGGGCACAAGAGACAGGGCCTTCTCTGTGGTGCCCCCCCTCCCCCCAAGCTGTGAAACTCTCTCCCCGGAGAGATTAGGTCTGCCCTCTCCCTCCTGTCCTTCAGGAAGCAGCTAAAATCCTGCTTTGGAATCAGGAATTCGCAGATTGATGGATTGATCCGGTATAGACTAAGAGTTATTTGACCACAATGTTTGGATTGAGTTGGATGATGTTTTAACTTAATGATTTGTCTTTTATATGTATTTTAGAATGTATTTTAGAATTTTATATGTATTTATTGGTTATGTTGTTTTATGATGTTATTTATTGTCTAGCACTGAATCCTTGCTGTTGTTAGCCGTTCTGAATCCCTCCACGGAGGTAGAGAAGAACGGGATACGAAAGTTCTAAATCAATAAATCAATAAATATAATAATAATCCAGGGGTGATAAGGAAATATAATGTATATACTCAGTTTTATCAGATCTTATTTACTATGTTGTTATAAGTGTCTTATTTTAACTTACTTAGGCGATCCCTCGTTGGACAAGTAGGATAGTCTTCAATGATCTGTATTCTTGTGGATCCGTAGGTGACTGTGGAGCCCTATTCTTGACCTGCATCTTCTCCCACAGTGAGGGCATTGGTTTCCAGGTGGAAGGCGGTTTCGGTCAGGGTTGGCTTGATGCACCTTCCTTTTGGCACGTTTCTCTCTTTCACCCTCCATTCGTGTCTCTTTAAATTCTGCAGCACTGCTGGTCACAGCTGACCTCCAGCTGGAGCGGTCAAGGGCCAGGGCTTCCCAGTTCTCAGTGTTTATGCCAGAGTTTTTAAGGTTGGCTTTGAGCCCGTCTTTAAATCTCTTTTCCTGCCCGCCAACATTCCCTTTTCCGTTCTTGAGTTCGGAGTAGAGCAACTGCTTTGGGAGACAGTGGTCAGGCATCCGGACAATATGGCCGGTCCAGCGGAGTTGATGGCGGAGGACCATCGATTCAATGCTGGTGGTCTTTGCTTCTTCCAGCACGCTGACGTTTGTCCGCTTGTCTTCCCAAGAGATTTGCAGGATTTTCCGGAGGCAGCGCTGATGGAATCATTCCAGGAGTTGCATGTGACGTCTGCAGACAGTCCATGTTTCGCAGGAATATAGCAGGGTTGGGAGGACAATAGCTTTATAAACAAGCACCTTGGTATCCCTACGGATGTCCCAGTCCTCAAACACTCCCTGCTTCATTCGGAAAAATGCTGTACTCGCAGAGCTCAGGCGGTGTTGTATTTCGGTGTCGATGTTGACTGTGGTGGAGAGGTGGCTGCCAAGGTAGCGGAAATGATCAACATTTTCTAATGTTACACCATTAAGCTGTATTTTAACTTACATAGAATTCAATCAAGTCTCATCAAGCCTTGTTGTTTGGTTTGGTATTGTGATATGGCCTAAGGGCTAATCAATAAAATGATGACAATGTCGTCTGTGCGGATTCAGAAGATCTACAAGCCACTCTAAACACCTTCGCAGAAGCATACACGAAGCTTGGCCTGTCACTAAACATCGAGAAAACCAAAGTGCTATTCCAGCAGTCACCAGCCATCCCCTCCCCAATGCCAGAGATACAACTTAATGGTGTAACATTAGAAAATGTTGACCATTTCCGCTACCTTGGCAGCCACCTCACCACCAAAGTCAACATCGACACCGAAATACAACACCGCCTGAGCTCTGCGAGTGCAGCATTTTTCCAAATGAAGCAGTGTGTTTGAGGACAGGGACATCCGTAGGGATACAAAGGTGCTTGTTTATAAAGCTATTGTCCTCCCAACCCTGCTATTTGCCTGCGAGACGTGGACTGTCTACAGGCGTCACATGCAACACCTGGAACAATTCCAGGAAAATCCTGCAAATCTCTTGGAAAGACAGGCGGACAAACGTCAGCGTGCTGGAAGAAGCAAAGACCACCAGCATTGAAGTGATGGTCCTCCACCATCAACTCCGCTGGACCGGCCACGTTGTCCGGATGCCTGACCACCATCTCCCAAAGCAGTTGCTCTACTCCGAACTCAAGAACGGAAAACGGAATGTTGGTGGACAGGAAAAGAGATTCAAAGATGGGCTCAAAGCCAACCTTAAAAACTCTGGCATAGACACTGAGAACTGGGAAGCCCTGGCCCTTGACCACTCCAGCTGGAGGTCAGCTGTGACCAGCAGTGCTGCAGAATTTGAAGAGGCACGAATGGAGGGCGAAAGAGAGAAGCGTGCGAAGAGGAAGGCGCGTCAAGCCAACCCTGACCGAGACCGCCTTCCACCTGGAAACCAATGCCCTCACTGCGGAAGAAGATGCAGAGCAGCCACATATGGACTCACAAGAACACTGGAAGACAATCATCCTCGGAAAACAAGGGATCGCCTAAGTAAGTAAGTGTGGCCTAAGGGCTAATCAATAAAATTACTATTACTATAATAATAATGTATAGCAAGTGGGGTATAAATTAAATAAATATTCTAATAGTAACCATGTATTGTGAATAACAAGTTAAACCAGGAGAGTGTTCTGCTAAGCCCTTTGGCAGCTGGACAGACCTGTGGCCAAGGTGGGTGCAGTGTGCTCCTGGGGGCGGAAGAGGGCGCCTGGCTGCCTGAGGGGCTGCCCGAGGGGGCGTGGCCTCGGCAGGACACCTTCCCCTCGGACTACGAGTCCCGTCGTGCCCCGCGGCCGGAGCAGGACTTCCGGCGGGAGGGCTTTCAGCCCTGAAGGGACGGTGAGGCGCGGAAGGGAGGGAGAAAGAGAGAGAAGGACATCGTCGCCTGAGGAGAAGCCGAGGGACGGAGGAAGGCCTACCGACAGGTGAGGGAAATAAGGATAAGAATAGCAACAATAGAGTTGGAAGGGACCCCTAAAGGCCATCTAGTCCAGCCCCCTTCACTACGGAGCTGTGTTGTGCTCCACTTTGTCAGTGGCTGTAAGAAAGTTTGGTATTGTATTTCCATGCAGGGAAAGCACAATCAAAGCCCTCCCAACAGATGGCCACCTAGCCTCTACTTAAAAGTTTCCCAGGAAGGAGCTTCCACGGGACTCCGAGGCAGAGAGTTCCTCTGTTGAACAACTCGCACGGTCAGGAAGTTTTCCTAATGTTCAGCTGGGATCTACTAGTCCTGCCCCCATGCTGTTTAATGACCTGGATGAAGGTTTACAGCAGGCTTGGGCCAACTTGGGCCCTCCCTCCAGGTGTCTTGGACTTCAGCTCCCACAATTCCTGGCCGCCGGTTTGGGAAGCTCCTAACACACAGTTTGGGAAGCTCCTGGGTCGCTTTTCTTTGCTGGCACAAAAGCAGAGTATAATTACAAAATTACAAAATTTCACTTCTGTAATATTTTCTAGCTGCTTCAAGCTTTGGGCAGGCAGTGCAAATAGTTCATGTCTGTAGCCCTTAGAAAAGCATTGACATCCCTGCGCTTTCAAACAATGCTGTCAGTCTGGCTAGAGGGAAGATATAGAGCTCAACCTAGGGGTCGTGGGGGTCGCCAAAGACCATCAGAAAACACAGTATTTTCTGTTTGTCATAGGGGTTCTGTGTGGAAAGTTTGCCCCAATTCTATCCTCAGTGGGGTTCAGAATGCTCTTTGATTGTAGGTGAACTATAAATCCCGGCAACTACAACTCCCAAATGTCAAGGTCTATTTCCCCTAAACTCCACCAGTGTTCACATTTGGGCATATTGAGTATTCGTGCCAAGTTTGGTCCAGATCCATCATTTTTTGAGTCCACAGTGCTCTCTGGATATAAGTGAACTACAACTCCAAAACTCAAGGTCAATGCCCACCAAATCCTTCCAGTATTTTCTGTTGGTCATGGGAGTTCTGTGTGCCAAATTTGGTTCAATTCCATCATCGGTGGAATTCAGAATGCTCTTTGATTGTAGGTGAACTATAAATCCCAGCAACTACAACTCCCAAACTCCCAGATTCGAACCACAAACCTTTTGGTCAGCAAGTTCAGCATTTCAGTGATTTAAACTGCTGTGCCACTGCCAAGTTTGGTTCAATTCCATCGTTGGTGGTATTCAGAATGCTCTTTGATTGTAGGTGAACTATAAATCCTAGCAACTATAATTCCCAAATGACAAAATCAATCCCTCCCCAACGCCACTAGTATTCAAATTTGGGTGTATTGGGGTGAGCAAGTTCAGCATCTCAGTGGTTTAAACCGCTGTGCCACTGCCAAGTTTGGTTCAATTCCATCGTTGGTGGTGTTCAGAATGCTCTTTGATTGTAGGTGAACTATAAATCCTAGCAACTACAACTCCCAAATGACAAAATCAATCCCTCCCCAACCCCACCAGTATTCAAATTTGGGTGTATTGGGGTGAGCAAGTTCGGCATCTCATTGGTTTAAACCGCTGTGCCACTGCCAAGTTTGGTTCAATTCCATCGTTGGTGGTGTTCAGAATGCTCTTTGATTGTAGGTGAACTATAAATCCTAGCAACTACAATTCCCAAATGACAAAATCAATCCCTCCCCCCAACCCCACCAGTATTCAAATTTGGGTGTTTTGGGTATTTGTGCCAAATTTGGTCCAGGGAATGAAAATACATTCTGCATATCAGATTTTTACATTACGACTCATAACAGTAGCAACATTACAGTGATAAATAGCAACGAAATTTTTTTTATAGTTGGGTTTGAACCCATTGTTCTGTATCCTAGTCTCCCGGGCAGCAGAAAAACAAGTCTGCTCCCTATGACTTCCCCTCACATCTTGATCCATGGCCCTCGTCATGTCTTCTCTCAGCCTTCTCTTCTGCAGGCTAAACATGCCCAGCTCTTGAAGCCGCTCCTCATAGGGCTTGTTCTCCAGACCCTTGATCCATTGAGTTGCCCTCCTCTGGACACAATCCAGCTTAGAGTCAACATCTCCCTTCAGTTGCAGTGTCCACAGTTGGACACAGTATTCCAGGTGTTGTCTGACCAAGGCAGAATAGAATAGAGGGGGAGCAAGACTTCCCTGGATCTAGACACCACACTCCTATTTATGCAGGCCATAAGTTTTAATATTTATATTGGAAAGTGCTTCTTGCACTTTTAAAGGCTGTATATTATTTGATGTCTTGGCTTATGGCTGGTACAATAAACCATTCATTCATTCAATATTTTCTAAAAATAAACAAATGTGTATACTGTTGTTGAGCCATTGTACTCTTAAGCACACTTTGGTTTCCTCCGTTCTAGTATGAAGTGACAGCTAAACAATTGTCAGTGCCACCATGCATTTTGAGAAAAAAAAAACCTTTGTTAAGAGGTTTTCTCCAGTGTTTTTTGGAAGATGCCTCAAGTTCTCATCTTTGGCTGTGTTTGATCTTTTGTCCGCTTCCTGGTAATCCAGAGGTTAACAAACGTTTGGACGATTGCCTTCTCTATTACTTTGCTGGAGTAATTCAACAGATCCTAGTGCACAACTTGGAAACTGCAGCTTTGATGTAGCATGGATGATCTCGGGTCCTCCGGGCATGGAGATCTAAGATTAGGCCCCGACAGATTCTTTTCTACTAGGGGAAGTGTCCTCATTCTCAAAGTAATGAGTAGAACAAAGAGTACTCTGAATTTCTTTTCAAAATGTCTCCACTATTTAAGGTAGCATAGTGTTGATTTCTTGAGGTATCTTTTTTTGAAATGCAACACATTTTGATGCAGCACTTTTGTTCTAAACACATCTATTATTGGGTTGTTGTGAGTTTTCTGAGCTGTATGGCCATGTTCCAGAAGCATTCTTTCCTGACGTTTCAACCACATCTATGGCAGGCATCCTCAGAAGTTGTGAGGTATATTGGAAACAAAACAAGGGAGCTTAATATATCTGTGGGAGGTCCAGGGCGGGAGAAAGAACTCTTGTCTGTTGGAGGCAGGTGTGAATGTGGTAATTAATCGCCTTGATTCTCATTGCAAAGCCTTGCACCTTCAAAGCCTGGCTGTTTCCTGCCTGGAGGAATCCTTTGTTGGGAGGTGTTAGCTGACCCTGATTGTTTCATGTCTGGACTTCCCCTGATTTCCATACATGTTCTGATTTTAGATTTTTTTACATATTGGTAGCCAGATTTTTTTTTTCATTTTCATGGCTTCATCTTTTATTTTATGTATTTATTTATTTCGGTTGCTTCTACCCCGCCCTTCTCACCCTGGAGGGGACTCAGGGTGGTTTACAAAAGCAAGGCACAATTCGATGCCCGCATCACATAACAGCAATAAGACAAATAACATCAGTTAACAGAAACAGCAATTCTAGCAATAACATCAAATAACAGAAAGCAATAATTATTGTAAGGCAAAAACAACCATAAAACCAGTAAAAGCAATAAAACCAATACAAACCATTTCTCCTCATTGACGGTCAGCGTTTCGCAATCTCATAGTTCAAATTCCAATTCCACAATTGTCAGTCCTTTCAGTCCTATCCATCTGGTTGTACATATCTAATTGTCAGATTGCCCAAAGGCCTGGTCCCACAACAGTGTCTTTACCTTCCTCCTGAAGGAAAGGAGGGATGTTGAAGCCCTAATTTCCCCCGGGAGTGAGTTCCACAGGTGAGGGGCCACCACTGAGAAGGCCCTGCTCCTCGTCCCCACCAGCCTCACTTGTGATAGCGGTGAGGTCGAGAGCAGGGCCTCCCCAGATGATCTCAAATTCTGGGGTGAGACGTAGAAGGAGATACGTTTGGACAGATACACTGGACCGGAACCATAAAGGGTTTTATAGGTCAAAACCAGCACCTTGAATTGTGCTCGGAACTGAACCGGCAGCCAGTGGAGCTGGCACAACAGGGGGGTGGTGTGCTCCCTGTATGTCGCTCCGGTGAGCAATCTGGCTGCCTCTCGCTGGACCAGTTGAAGTTTCCAAACAGTCTTCAGGGGCAACCCCACGTAGAGTGCGTTGCAGTAGTCTGTTCGGGATCTTTTCTGTTGAAATTGTCCACCTGCTTGTGGATTTCAATGGCTTTTCTGCATAGTCTAACATGGTGGTTGTTAGAGTGGTCCAGGAGTCTGTGGACAAGTCTGTACAGGAAGCAGCATTGTCCAAACGTGGATCAGGGAACATAAAAGGCATTGCACACTAACTCAACCAGAGAAGTCAGCCATAGCAGAGTACTTGATGAACCAATCTGGACACAGCATAGTATTGGAGAACACATAAATGCTGAACCACTCTAACAACCACCATGTCAGACTACACAGAGAAGCCACTGAAATCCACTGAAATCCACAAGCATGCAGACAATTTCAACAGAAAGGAGGAAACAATGAAAATGAACAAAATCTGGCTACTGGTATTAAAAGGAAACTCTAAAATCAGAACTGTAAATAAAGAGCAAGACCCAAAAAGGAGGGGAAATCCAGGCATGAAACAATCAGGGCCCGCTAACACCTCCCAGTCAGGAATCAGCCAGACTTTGAAAGCGCAAGGCTTTTCAATGCTAATCAAGGTGATTAACTACAACATTCCCACTTGCTTCCAACAGATTATTTATTTATTTAAAACATTTCTATTCCGCCCTTCTCACCCTGCAGGGGACTCAAGGCAGAGCATAACATATATACGGCAAACATTCAGTGCCGGGAAATAAAACCATAAATATATACCAACATTAAAATCATTTATATTCAACTTTAAAATCCATTGCTTAAAAACCAGGAGTTCTTTCTCTCGCCATGAACCTTCCACAGATATATAAACCTCCTTTGCTTACTTTCCAACAGACCCTTCAACCTCTAAGGATGTTTGCCATATATGTGGGCGAAATGTCAGGAGAGAATGCTTCTGGAACATGGCCATACAGCCCAGAGAACTCACCTCAGTCCAGTGATTCTGGCCATGAAAGCCTTCGACAACACATTTATTATTTCTCTTTCTCAATCCATCCCTCTATCTCTGCTTGTTTTAAATTTCCTCTGCTGTACACTCGTTTTTCCGTCTCATTGTTTCTTCTAATGGAATTATTTATTTCGTAGAAGTACCTAGGATTGTGCAGCAGTTGCAAGAAGGACATGTCTCTCTTTATGTCTAGGAATGATCAGATTGAGCTGTTAGGAGGAAGGAAAACAAGCATTGAGAGTCCCTCTCCACGAGGGTACAGACACAAATCTTCCCCCTTCCTTCTCTGATTTGATTTCAGTATATTGTCCAAATATTGGGAGTAAATATGTTCTTTATGTTTTGAGTGTCATCTCTTGCAGTGTTGTGGGTTATGAAGTAAGAGTCTTAAAATCAAGAGAATGCTTGAGAAGTAGGTCAAATGGATTATACAGCTGCATTGTTATAGCCTCAGTAGTAAGCAAAATCCAGCCAAAATTTAATCTGCGTATTTACTATGATACTGTTATTTTTGATTTGCTATGTTTTTAGATTCTGTTGTTATGTACTATATCTTTATTCTTGTTTTGTATGTATTTTTGTAAGCCGCCCTGAATTCTTTTTGGAGAGGGGGCAGGATATAACTAATAATGGTGATGATGATTATGCCGAGATTCAGTGTCATTTTACCAGAATAGTTCTTTTAAAAAGAGCAAGAAAGAGAGAATTTTTATCAAAACCTTACAAGAACAGCACATTAGGAACGTACATGGTTGTAGGGGAGCTGATCCAACCTAAATATGTGGTGATTACATTTTTGTTTCCTTGCACGGATTAGTAGTCCTTGATTACACAGACTTTTCTACTTCATGCATTTACTAGATAAATTAATCTTTAATTTGATAATCTTTGGAGGCAGATCACTTCTGCTCAACTAAATAGATTTCTGCTTGGTTGTGTACGATTGTTGTCGGCTTCCATGCTGATCTGATGTTGTGGTATTAGTCAGTTATTATTAATTTCAGAGAAAATGCTACAGGGTCACTGTGTTGTGTCTGTAGTATAAAAATCAATGGAAAGTCAAAGATAAACCAGCTTACAGTGCATCAGGGCAGGAGTTGAGGGCAAAGATCCAGGGCCTATTTGGCAGAGTGGGAAAAAGGAGTCTCAAATGCAGCAGCAGGTGTGACATACCATATCTTTTTTTTAATATATGTTTTTATTGCCGACACAGGTTATTTATTTATCGTGTCAGTAGCAACCAGACAATTGTATTACATTTTTAACAATTTTAACAAGCAGACAAAACAAGAGTTTGCAAGCTTGATAGTTGATTAAATGTCCTTTGACTAGTATCTGGCCACTTGGAGTGCCTCTGGTGTTGCTACAAGAAGGTCCTCTATTGTGCATGTGGCAGGGCTCAGGTTGCATTGCAGCAGGTGGTCAGTGGTTTGCTCTTCTCCACACTCGCATATTGTGGATTTCACTTTGTAGCCCCATCTCGTGGTGCCAGAGTGCAGTCCGTTCAGCGCCTTCCAAGTCGCCCAGTTTTCTGTGTGCCCAGGGGGGAGTTTCTCATTTGGTATCAGCCATTGATTGAGGTTCTGGATTTGAGCCTGCCACTTTTGGACTCTCGCTTGCTGAGGTGTTCCAGCGAGTGTTTCTGTAGATCTTAGAAAACTATTTCTTGATTTAAGTAGTTGATGTGCTGGCTGATACCCAAACAAGGGATGAGTTGGAGATGTCTCTGCCTTGGTCCTTTCACTATTGGCTGCTACTTCCCAGCGGATGTCAGGTGGTGCAATACCGGCTAAACAGTGTAATTTCTCCAGTGGTGTAGGCGCAGACACCCCGTGTAATGC